>JARBWK010000006.1:153804049-154522509 GCA_030556195.1 Anolis apletophallus | reverse complement strand
AAAGGGACTCTGACTCTGTGAGAAAGTAGAAGAAAAGCTGTGTTTGAATTGCTAGGGAAGCAGTTTGGGGTTAAAGGACAAGCAATTAGTGTAAAGACTGCTGAATTATTGGTTCTGGGAGCGCAGCTATATAGTATCAAGTTGTATCTCCATCGTTAGGGTATTGTAACCTTAAGATGCGTGCCTCTTAGAAGATACTGTAACCACCTAAGCTTTGAACTCTGAAACCTTCACGCTTAGAACACTGTTTGAATAAACTTTACAGTTCTTTAACAAAGATATCTCCCTGTGTAGTTACTTCACACACAAGCCGCGAAAACAAATTCTTCCCAGTGGGTAGCCAAGTATAGTGAATAGTGGAAGCAATTGGAAATAAAAGAAGTCTTCATATAAATTGGTGGTAACAGTGGAATAAGAAAATGTATTATAGAGAGCCCTCAAATATTTTGTTGGCAGTGGTAGGATCTCTGACCCTGTCACAGCTTTGAGTTCGAATCCTTCCATTACATATTTTGGTGGCAGCTGTAAGTTTCGTCCTTGCAAGTCCATTCTATTATAATTCTTTGAAGCCATTTTTTTGAATATTTGTTACACCATAATTTTTTTAAATGGCACAAACCTCTTTTCAAAATTGTGCTTAATGTCATTTGCAAACACTACAACCTTCTTCTATCAACTTTTCATGTTCCTCTCCTTGATGTTTGCATTTTGGAAAATGAGACTTTATGCCAAATAAGCACAGAAGCCTTGTTGCTGCTAAAACAGTCTAACAATTATAGACAGAATGAAAGAACTGCTCTTGACAATATTCTCCTGCAACTTTTTACCATGCCCTTACATTATTTTTGGATTGTTCCCTTTTATTTGTGAGGCAAATTCAAGTTATTTGAGTCTCTATACGTCCCAGTGAGACATTAGTTGGGAGTTGGGTCATTAGCAACAGAATCCTACTACTATTTGCATTTCTTTCTGTCGCATGATATAACCACCCAAGAGGCCCCCAAGCAGTAGTTTTCTTCACCAGACCTAAAACGGAAATAATCAGAATCGGAATCAAGTACTTCTTCTCAGATATTTTCCTCAGAAAATGGCAATAATGAATTTGAACTTTGTGTCTCCATTGGGTATCTTTGTATGGACCATGGTAGGAAGTATATCCGTGGTTGCCATTTTAGGAAATGGATTTATCATCGCTGTGAGTGGGAACAGATGGCTCCAGACCAGGAAGATATCCCCTTCTGATTTTCTCTTGACTAGTTTGAGTATCTCCAGACTTTTTATGCATGTAGCAATTGGACTTAATTATGTTTTGGAAGTCATCATTGGTGTCACCTATATTGATACTTTTGCATGGGAAGCTATCAGTTTTGTCTGGGTTTTTTCTAGCATGGCCAGCCTCTGGTGTGCTTCATGGCTAAGTGTTTTCTATTGTGTGAAGGTCACCAACTTTGCCAACCGCTTTTTACTGTGGCTGAAGCCAAGGATCAATGTGCTCTCCATTAGACTGCTTGGAGTGTCAATAAGTAGTATTGGGGTCATGGCCGTTCCCTACTTCTGCAGTTACGCTGAAGAAAAGAAGCGGTGCAATCTGACAAGGAGCCAGATAGTGATCATCAGAAAGGATTGCCAAAACGTATTTTTTCTTTTTCGTCATTTTCTCTTTATTGTTGCTTCCATGAATTTCATCATCAGCATAACTGCAACCATTCTTTTGCTCGCCTCTTTGTGGAAACACACAAGGAATCTGAAAAAGAGTGGCATTGGTGCAAAAGACCTAAGTGCTCAGATCCATATTAATGTCATGAAGCCTTTGGTGGTTTATATTTTCTTCTACCTTTTATATTTTGCTGGCATGATAAATTTTGCAAGTGGTAATGTGTCCGTTGCTGATCCTATTGAGCTTTTGACTGACGTCCTTCTTACCATTTTTCCTTCGGCACACACCATAATATTAGTTTTGAGCAATCCAAAAATGAAAGCACTGTTAGTTCGCACTCTGAATATCAGACGAAAAGCTTAATAAAGAGAAGGGGCGCCAGACTTGCATTTCCCGTTCCCCAGGAAAAAGGCAACCCCATTACCAGTCCTTCTTCTCAGGCATTTTCCTCAGAAAGTGGCAGTAATGAATTCGAACTTAATTTCCCCATTGGGTATCTTTGCATGGACCATTGTAGGAAGTATATCCGTGGTTGCCATTTTAGGAAATGGATTTATCATTGCTGTGAGTGGGAACAGATGGCTCCAGACCAGGAAGATACCCCCTTCTGATTTTCTCTTGACTAGTTTGAGTATCTCCAGAATTTTTGTGCATGTAACCTTTGGACTTAGTTATATTTTGGAAGTCATCATTGGTGCCACCTTTATGGATACTTTTGCATGGGAAGCTATCGGTTTTGTCTGGGTTTTTTCAAGCATGGCCAGCCTCTGGTGTGCTTCATGGCTAAGTGTTTTCTATTGTGTGAAGGTCACCAACTTTGCCAACCGCTTTTTACTGTGGCTGAAACCAAGGATCAATGTGCTCTCCATTAGACTGCTTGGAGTGTCAATAAGCAGCCTTGTGGTCATGTCCGTTCCCTACTTCTGCCGTTACGTTGAAGAGAAAAAGCGGTGCAATCTGACAAGGAGCCAGCTGGTGGACTTCAGTCACAGAAAGGATTGCCAAGACTTATTTCTTAGTTTTCGTCATTTTCAGTTAATTGTTGCTTCCATGAATTTCATCATCAGCATAACTGCAACCATTCTTTTGCTCGCCTCTTTGTGGAAACACACAAGGAATCTGAAAAAGAGTGGCATTGGTGCAAAAGACCTAAGTGCTCAGGTCCATTTTAATGTCATGAAGCCTTTGGTGTTTTATATTTTCTTCTACCTTTTATATTTTGCTGGCATGATAAATTTTGCAAATGGTTATGAGTCCATTACTGATCCTATTGAGCTTTTGTCTGACGTCCTTCTTACCATGTTTCCTTCAGCACACACCATAATATTAGTTTTGAGCAATCCAAAAATGAAAGCACTGTTACTTCGCACTCTGAATATAAGAGGAAAAGCTTAATAAAGAGAAGGGGTGCCAGACTTTCTGAAAATAGTTACCTGGCATCATTTAGGGTTTCCACTAAACCTCTATAAACCCCTGCAACTTTAACTAGGGTCTCTATACCCTTTAACTGACTTCCAGACCTTAAGTCAGACTGCAGTAGCTAAAAGTCAACAGCTGATGAAAGATGAAAATATATATTGGTTTTTCATTTATTTCCCTTATTTATGTGATCTTCATAACAGTTGGCCAAACAAAGACGGCAGCAAGTGTTCCGTCTTCCAGACGTTTGATTTGCATTGCCCCATAGTAATAGGAAATAGCATCATTTTGCATGTCTTTCAGGGTTTTTACAGACTCACTGGCACTCTGGTCGTTAACCATTAACAGAGGCTTGCAGCCAGCTTACAGAGCATGTTGCTGGTGGCTTGCAAATTTATCTTTTTGGTCTGGAGCCCGCCCCTTTTTTTCCTGGGGATGGGATCTCCATTTTGAAAGTCCTCTCAGTCTTCTGCAAGATATGCTTGTGGTCAAGCTAGGCAAGCTTAGACAGGCCACCGTAAGTACTTAACCTGCTGTGTTGTAGAGAAGCACATCGTAGTTTCAATTTTTGAGTGACTGGGCATGACGGCACAGCAAGACTTGAATGCTACTCCATCTTGGCAATATGTATTATTGTCTTTAATTTTATAAAAAATATGGATTCCAAAAGTGCAGATTTGAATTTTCTTTGCTAACCCTCTGCCTAAGGATTGAGCTGGCTCAAATTCCTGCTGCACAGTCAAAGAATAATAAAATATTCATCAATTTTAGCTAGATAGGAGCTTCTCTTCACAATGGAAGACACAATGGAAAAAGTGATTGATTTTCAGTGAGTGTAAAAGCATCCAGAGATGCTGTCCAGGTTTTTCCCAGTGAATGCTGCATTGATCCTTAAATGTGATTGCCAGAAGGCCAAATTCAAGCCACACTGAGGTGAAAGTGTATAATCTGGCCGGGGCATAATCTCGGGGATCCGAGAGTCACACAAAAAGGAAGTGCAAACCAGTTTCCTGGAACTTTGGGTCCTAAGGCTTTCTGTGTGTCCAGTGCTCGCCCAGGGAAAGGGGGCAGAGTGAAGTAAGAGGAGTACAGAATGGCTGGAGGTAGCCGTAACAATTTGATTGGGAGGCTGGATGATGGCAACCATAAGAAGATGGGCAGATGCCAGTTTGAGGAGAAGCAGACGCAGCAAGGCAAACCAGAGGAGGCACCATTTCGGCGGGAGATGATGATGGCGATGACCACCAGTGTTTCAGATGGAAACGATAAAGAATGGGCTGTATGTATGAAGGATTTACTGATCAGAGAAGGGCTGCACGATACCATTAAGATGTATAACCAGTTTTTGGAAGGGCTGCATAAAGAAAACTCCCAAGAGGAACAAGTGAAAAGTTGTCAGCTGGAGGAGTCGCTGTTACAGCAGGAGTCAAATGCTGGGAACAGCAGTAATAGTCCGAAGTCTCCTGGTGTGCAAATAACCAAAACAAAGTCTTGTTTTGAGAGTCGCAAGGCCAATCATCATGTTCGAGATTGCCCAACAACTAAGAGGAATTATAAGCCAAAGGGGACGCAGTTTCAACAGGAGATAGATAAAGAAAACAACCATGAGATCCCAGCCTTGGCAACAACACACATAGTCAAAACACGGCGTTGTTTTGGTTGCGACAAAGTTGGGCATCTAGTGAGAGACTGTCCAGGAGTGAGGAGACAACAACCCAGAGGGGGCGTTAGAGGAGCTGGAAATTATCGTGGGAAAGGCCGTGCTGATGAATCTCCAACAACCACAGCCAAAGTGATGATTACTGAAGTAGGAACTACTAGAAACAACAAAGTAAAGTGGGTTCTAGATTCAGAGGTAACCCATCACATCGTCAACGATATTGGTATGTTACAAGATGTCCAGTTGACCCAGGGATCAAGTCTGACTCTTGCCGATGGATCAGTGAAAGGGTTTTCAAGATTTGGAGTTTGTTTTATTTCTTGCCTGCAGGTGTATTGGGAAGGTGTCCTTTTTGTCCCTCAGATCAAAACTAATCTGTTAAGCCTTGCCACACTAATTGAACATGATTTCAAGGTTGTATTTCAAGGGATTTATTATTTTGTGTACAATCAAGAGGGGAAAATAGTAGGAAAGGGAGTCAGAAGGAAGAAATTATATGAAATGTTTGAGAAGGTTAATGAGAACAGAGATGAGCATGTAGAGGTTCTTTGCGTGATACAGCATGACAGATTTATACACCAGTTACACAGAATTTTAGGTCATGCAGATGTAGAAATTCTGAAGAAGACGTTTAACTTTGATCCAGATTTTCAGATAGAAAACTGTAGTATTGATTTGGACTGTTCCATCTGTGAAGCTGTGAAAATGACACCAATCAAATTCCATAAGAAAACCAAAATAAGTGCATATAATTTGTTTGAAAAAGCCCACATGTATGTTGGTGGACCATTTGAAAAAAGTGGTAGAGGTTCTAGATATGCTGTTATTTTTGTTGAGAGATTGACCAGGTATGGATTTATCCATTTCATGATTGATGTACCAGACATACTAGACAAGATTACCAGATGGTTGGATATGATTGAGGGGGTGTATCAAAAGAAATTAAACACTTTGATTTTTGATAAATGTGTGGAAGGGTGTACTACAGAGGTGAAGCAACTTCTAAGGGCAAGAAACGTAGAATGTGTGAGTACTGAGGAATTCAAGGCAGAAGAGGGGATTGCACAGACATGAATGCAGATACTCAAACAGATGGAGGCTTGTTTACTAAAAGATAGTCAATTATGTGATGAGCTTTGGCCCGAAGTTTTACACACATGTAATTACATTGTAAATAGGTTATGGGATGTTGGGCTTGGTGATGTGCCATTCCGATTGATGTATAACAAAATGCCCAGTTATAAACATATGAAGATCTTCGGGCAACATGCCAATGTCCTTGTTCCTGCAAGAGAAAGGAAGAGAAATGAACCCAAATTCAAACGTCTGGTTTTCCTAGGGTACCACAAAAAGGTCTTTAGATTTCTATATATACCAAAGACAGTCAGATATTCTAGATTGGCTTACTTTGAAAAGCCCATGGATTGGAAACGATTACATTTTAATTTTGAAAAATTGTCTGTCTTTCCCAAGACTAGAGAAAATGTAGTAAGTGAGGAGCTTGAGGGGGCATCAAGTGGTGTAAGTGAACAACAACAGGTAGTGAAGAAGGAGACCAGAACTCCTAAGAAACAGGACATGCAGGAAGACACAAAACCAAAGGAAAGGGAGGTGATTAAGAGAGTGAAACAGAATAAACAGGAAGCCACCACACCAAAGGAAAGAGAGGTAATTAAGTGAGTGAAGCAGGAGCCAGAAGAAGAAGTGAGAATAGAGAAAGTGACTGTGGAAGGAATAGAACAAAAGACCATTGTGATTCCCTGTTTAACAAAGAGAAATAAAGGGAATGTTCACATAGTGCTAGTTGGAAAGAAAAGTGAAGTTTCTTAAGTGCTTGAAAAATGTCTGTGTTGCCATGTGCTTAATTATTCTAATTATTCTATAGTATTTGTATACTATAAGTTGCTATTATGTCTGAAATGTATTGAATCTAAAACAGACCAATGTGTGATTTGTGTGTAAGAATTTGGTGTTTGTTTAGGATGTGAGTCAGAATGTTAAGAACAAGGCAAATAAGTGATATAGAATGTGAAATTTAAAGAATATGGGTTAGGCACATTGACAGAATCACAGAAGAAAAATTAAAAATGTGTGTTTAAGTATTGCCTAGCTATGTATAAGATTTGAAATGTATTATTACTGTCTGCAATTTATGTATGTAGTGATAAAGATGCCATCCTTATGTGATACCATATCTTGTGAGACTGATATGGTAATAGTAATGCTTTATATGATCATGTGTTTTTAGATGTAGAATAAGATTAGGAGATTTAGAATTTATAGTGTTAAGCTTTTCTGCATAGACAGAAAGATTTCAAACTCAGAGGGGGAATTGTCCGTGCAAAAATGTATGACAGAGATGAGTTTAAAATGTTTTCTGTAAATGTGTCTATTTTCTGAGCTGTGTGTGGTTAGGTGATTACAGGGTTAATAAGTTCGTGTCTGTGACGAAAGTAAAGGTCCCGGATATTCGACCTCTGGAATGTAAACTTTGTAGATAAGAATGTTCCCCTGTTGCTATTGATTTATGTGAAAATGCTCCGGTATATGTTTTATTTTCTTTAATAATAAAAGGGCTTTTATAGTTCCAACCTGGCTGTGATGATTTATCCTTGACACAGATCTGGCGCTGTCGGCGGACGCCTACTCCGCCAAGTTTGTTAATCCGCCCCTGGTTCTAATGAAAATCTGAAAAACAAAAGAATATTCCACAGATTGAAAACATTTGGTAGACTCTATATTCTTATGTCCTTCGAGCCTGTGCAATGGATTTTTCTGGTGGAGCGCAGCGTGCACAGAACTGGCCTCACCCTTTAAACCAAAGGTTCGTCTGCCGGGGCCTATCATGCTGGGACAGTGACAGCAAGGTCCTCAGGTTGTAGGTTTGGTTCGAGTTTCCTTCTCTTAGATGGTTGACCTTACAGGGTTAGACGAGCACCATCTGCTCGCGTTTGAAATCAGAGTTTTCCTTCTTTTAGGATGGTTGCCAAAAGGTTAGAGAGCCCATGCTGCCTGTTGATGCTCTTTGTCAGACCCTTCGGTTGTGACCTGTTTGGCATGGGAGACCCTACCGGTGACTATTATGCCACCGCCAGCATAGCTCACAACTTCATTAGGGTGCGCAAGCCTTTTCCCCACAACAAGGGGTGCACCAAATTTAGAAGGGGCCAGTGTCTCTTTTCTGGAGTGTACACATGTCCCAAATGGTAAGAACGGGAGAGCACAGATCTGCTCATGCATACACTGGTTTTTTAAAAAATAAACTCCATGCTGATGCTTTTTAGGACACTCAAATCAATCTTGGAAACCCTCAGATATGTCGGCAATGGTGGAAGAATCCGTTACTATCCAAGAAAGACGTATGTAGTATCAGAAGAGCAGAAAGTGAAGGATCAAGATGGCCAATCTGTTTATATGTATATGTAAAAGCAAATTTTTTTTTTAAAAAAAGATGGCCAATCTGTTCCCTCTTAACAACGCATGGTGGCTCTGTCATTTGCAAACAGAACTCTGGAACCCATGTAGCCATTAGCAAGATCCCTGCACATCCCAAAAACATTGATCAGCTCCCCCACCCCTGAAGCTACTCTTATAAGAGAAGTAACAAAAGACGATTCCTGGAAATCAGATGGCTTCCTTTGCAAATCCAATGGAGATGCGTACAAGAAAGTTAGCAAGGCAGGAGGCCCATAAACCAAAAGGAAAAGAAAATTGATTCTGGGGAGGCCTGTGGTGCCCCCATGGGGCTGGTATTATATCTGTATTTTGTATTTGGTTGTCTTCATCTGCAAGGCCTTTGTTCTATTGTCCAGCCATGTGGGCTTGATGGGAGGAGTTGTGTCTTGGCTCCAAACCTGATGTCACCGCCCTTAACTCCTCCTCTTCCGAGTTTACCTGAGAGGCTGGACTTCCTCTCTGGCCTCATTCCAGAGAACACACGGACATAGCAAGGTGGAATCTAAGCCATTGCTGCGACAAAAGCATCTTAGTTCACCTACTAAGCCAAACCTTCGCTCTCAACCGAAGCCTGCAGTACAAAGGAGGATCTGTCCTCTACATAGACTGCGGATTTTGGGGCTTCTACAGGACTTTGTAGGCCTACAAAGCCAGAGGGCAACAGGAAACCTGGGATCAAATAAAGACACCATCACTCTGCAAAACAAAGAGGCAAGTGATAGCTTCCTTTTTCAAGGACTTCCTTTTGCAACCAACTAAGCATTTTGGGCCACCAGCATTTTTACTGGTTGTTATTCAATAAATCTTGGTTTTGGTTCACTACTTTGAGTCTAGCACTCATTATTAAAGATATTCCAGGTCTCCCTGTACGTGGGATGGCTTGTCTCTACCTTCAGGGCCCCATAGCTTGCAATGTCCATCCTTTTAAAGCCCATTTTTAGGCCCTGAAGGCAGAAGAAGGCCCTACCTGTCCATTGCTAGTACTAGAGTGCTAATTATTAGGCATGAGAAAAATGTTATGAAAATGAAATGATTCGTAAGAAATTCGTAAGAAATGCTACTTTTGAGTATTTCCGCACCTGGAACGCCAACCAGGAAGTGGACTTTCTATATAGAACTCGGGGCCAGGATTTTCTTAAGTGTTGTTATTAGGTCGTAAGGGGGGGGGGGAGCACCCTCCTTCTCTCTCACCACCTTCCCGCCTCCCGTGCCAATAAGTATTATGGCAAGGCAAGCCCTAAACTCGCTCCTTCTTTCGGCTGGAAGCCGGAAAAATGTAAACAGAGAGGATTACTCAGAAGTAAATCTGCAAAGGAGGGCACTTTGGATGAAGGGCCCTCCTTTGTGGATTTACTTCTGAGTAAACCTCTCTGTTTACATTTTTCCAGGCTTCCTGCCTCTCCTGCCTGCCAGGATCTAAAGCATCAAAGAGTATTGGGGTGAGAAACCAACCTAATGTATAATAGAATGAATGCTACTGTAAGTGCCTAATATTATAAGTAATCCAACTGGTCATATACCTACATTCCATGCACATGCAATAATACAACAGTAATAACAATGGGTATAAGAAGAGGTAAAATTCAACTGAAGTATTCTGACTGGTCCCTCCTCAAACTGCAAAAGGCTCTTCTCTGAGCCCGGGAAAAGCCAAAACCCCGGGCACAGCCACAGCGTTTGCTGCCTGGGTGCACACACATACATATTCTTGGGGGATTTGCTGCAGAATCTTCTCTATGAGCCAGTGTTTCTGCAGCAATTCTCTCCCCCAATGAATATGTATGTGTGTGCACCCAGGAAGCAAACGCTGTGCCCGGGTTTTTGCCTTTTCCCGGGCTCAGAGAGAAGAGCCTTTTGCAGTTTGCACCGCTTGAGGAGGGACCACAGTCAGAATACTTCGGTTTGAATTTTACCTCTTCTTATACCCATTGTTATTACTGCTGTATTATTGCATGTGCATGGAATGTAGGTATATGACCAGTTGGCTTACTTATAATATTTAGGCACTTACTCTATAAGTTAGCATTCATTCTATTATACATTAGGTTGGTTTCTCACAGGATCTAAAGCGTGCCAAGCCTTGATGCGCTTTAGATCCTGGCAGGGGAGGAGGAGGAGTGGACGGGCCCTCCCTGCCCCTTCTGCCTGCCAGGATCTAAAGCCTTGAAGAGGCTTCATGACGGGCCAACTTCAGCCCTCCAGGTGTTTTGGACTTCAACTCCCACCATTCCTCACAGCCTCAGGCCTCTTCCTTTCCTCTCAGCCTGGGCAAACGTGGGCCCTCGCTCCTCAGGATCGGGGTGAGAGAGAGGCAGCGAGGAGCGAGGGGGCCTCCTCCTTTTTGCTGCTTCCAAGAATAGAATACCCCCTCCCTCCCTCCTTCCCCTCCCTCCTTCCTATTTGGAGAGTCCCATCTAGAATTCAGTGTGATTTATTCAAGTTTTGGCCTACAACTCCCAGAAATCCCAGCCAATTTACCAGCTGTTAGGATTTCTGGGAGTTGTAGGCCAAAACCATCTGAATGCGCATGCGCTGGCATACGAACTACTAACGAATTTCGTTAGTAATTAAGTTACATTTAGAAATTTTTGGAAATTTTTTTGTAAGTCTTTCTTTTACTAATCAAAAAAATCCCCCCCATTTGATTTTAGAATCACCATTTTGGGTTCGAAACCATGCCTACTAATTATGGACAATCCTAGAGCTGAAAGTGAGGATGAAGGGCAAGCAGCCTGGATGGCAGGTTGGCCAGGTGGGAATGGTACAAAAGCTTGGTAAGAGAGTATCCTGTACATACCTTCTAGCCGGAGTGCAGTATACAGAAAGGTCCCACCCAATGATTAAAGCACGTTCCTCCTATACAAATGCACACATGTGTGAAGCGATACGTCAGAAAAAAACAAACATACTTCAAGGTTCACCTGCGTATCTCTATGACTGTGAGGTTATGTTTTCCAGGTCACACTAGATATTAGGAGGTTAATTTACTTTGCCTTTCAGAGTACTTGAGAGAGTTTGCTGCACACACAAACAGCATCACAAAAGGAAACTGCTCTGAAAATGTCCGATTCAATGGAATCCGTATAGGGTTACCATTCTGTTTATTATTTTACCGGTGCTGCTTTTATGCCTCGTGGGAACTTTACACAATGAAACAATGCAACTAAAAGAACGGGTTCTACAGCGCTGCATATGTAAGATCAATGCAAGAGGCAATGTGGTATGCGTTAGTAGTGTTTCCAGAATGCAACTTTGAGAGTGTTAAAAGTAACTGGAAAAGTTTATTTGGGGGCTACAATTCTTAGAATTTCTGACCAAGCTTTGGGTTGCTTTCTCAAACTCTGATTCAAATCTTCTATCTATCTATACACATAATAAAAGTGAAAATATGTATGTGTATGGCTGCTAGGTTGGCAGAAGCTGGGGCAAACAGTGGGAGCTCACGCCACTCCCCGGATTCGAACCTGCAACCTGTCGATCAGCAGGTTAAGCAGCTCAGTGCTTCAACCTACTGCACCACCGGGAGACTATTGTATCTAGGCATAATGATTTGAGTTAAGGGTAGATAAATAGTAGGCTTGTTTGATTAAAATAAAGTTTCAAAACTAGTTTCGGATGTAGGGGGCGATGGTGGCTCAGATTTAAAGTCAATTCTGATTTTCACAGAAAAAAAGTTCGAAATTTTTCAAAACTTCCGAGACTTCTGAATCCTTTGTTAATGGTTTCAAAGTGTTATTTCCTGTTTCATTGGGTGGTCTTTACTTTGAAAGTAGTTGTTTTACTCCAGAAAGGGGAGGGAAGCAAAGGGAAGAAATCCATCCACTTTGGTTAAAACCTCTTCTCTTGCTTAAGACTGACGTGGGAGGGAAAGTAAAGGAAATGAATCCATCCACACTGGTTTAAACTGACGTGGATCCATCCCATTTACACTGGTTTAAACTGACGTGGGAGAGAAAGGAAAGGAATCCATCCACACTGGTTTAAATCGATGTAGATCCATCCCATTTACACTGGTTTAAACCAGTGGTTCCCAAACTTTTTTGGCCTACCGCCCCCTTTCCAGAAAAAAAATTTACTCAGCGCCCCCCTAGAATTTTTTTAAAATTTTAATAGCAATTAAACAGAAATATATATGTATTAATGTATCTACCTTTTTCATAAAATATAGTAAAGAAAGGTGTACATTACAAACATTGAATTCCAGAAATAATCACAAAAACTATGTTTGGGGGAGTATGAGCAACGGATGATGGGATTTGCAGTACCTTCAGCCAATTCAGCTCTGACTTCCACAGACCACTAAAATCCCCATGAATGACAGATCTGGAGCAAACGTCAACGCCTGCCCGGGAATCGCACGCTTGCAACTGTGTCCCCGCGAGTTGGAATCTCCGGGCAGGCGTTGCTGTGATAATCGCAGCGCGTGCCTCCTTCCTCTCGCCAACCCCGTCCATGGCACAGTCCTGTGTATCGGCCTCTTTCTTCCAACGGGGACGTCCTCGCAAGCCTGCGACCCTGCAAGTGGCAAACCTGGCTCACATCACCGCCCCCTTACAGGGGTTCAGCGCCCCCCAAATTCTCCTGAGCCTCCCAGTGCCCCCCACCGACCACCACGGGGCGGTACTGCCCACTTTGGGAACCACTGGTTCAAACTGTCAGATTATTGCATTTTGAATGGCAATTCATGAGTCAGCACAAGATGTATTTTCTGCAGTGCGACATGTTTGACACCAGATGGCGCTGTCTCAGGACTGATAAATGGAATCTTGGGGATTTGTCAGTTAAGAAGTGACAGTTGGGATCTGACAGTTGGGAATTGTCCGTTGAAGAGGACAGTTGGGATTAAATATCTGTGAGGAAAGGATGTTTAGAAAGGTAGCTGTGATTGCTGTTGTTTTTCCATGCTTAGCTTGTTATTGTTAAATACAATTCAATACAAAGTTATATTTTTACCTTGTGAATTGAATGAGAGTGTCATTATTCACACGAACAGAGACTGGAGTTTATTGGGCCGATGGGGAATTAAACTTCTAGATTTCTGTTGCCTATTCCGCTGTGGCATAAATACTCGACGCCGAAGAGTTCAGCAACCCCCAAATTCTCCTGAGCCTCCCAGTGCCCCCCACCGACCACCACGGGGCGGTACTGCCCACTTTGGGAACCACTGGTTTAAACTGACGTGGATCCATCCCTTCCACACTGGTTTAAACTGATGCGGGAGGGAAAGGAGTCCACCCACACCGGTTAAAACCACTTCTCTTGCTGATGTGGGAAAGGAAAGAAAGGGAATCAATCCACACTGGTTTAGAAGGCTTCTCTGGCTTGACCCGAGGCCATGGAACAGAAGCGGGGGAAAGAGGAATAATTTCCAACTCACTTACTGATTCGTAACAGAAATGGCGGAAAAAGCTTCATAAGGGCAAACGGACTTCTGGTTTCCTTAAAAACTTCAAAATCGCTTCAAAAAGGAAATATTTCCAGATTTATTCCGAATTACAAAGATTCTGAGTGAACCTAACCATGTCTAATAAATAGGAGATTTTTTTTTTAAAAAAAGACTGCAGCTAAAGGGGCAATTAATTACTTTGGAGAGGGATCGTGGCATTTGGACGTTTAATTTAAGTAAAGACTGGGGAAAAGCAACTCCCCAAATGCATTCACGGTGCTTTTTTGTTTTTTGGACATTACTTCTTGAAAGCATGGCCATATTACACAAAAGCAATGGCAATATTTTAAACGAAGGCATGGAGGAATTTGGCCCTACCTGTTCCTCTGTCCTTGTTTCTGCTCTGAACACTTTTATTGGCGAGTGAGATGCGATCACCGATTTCTAGAATATTTGCTAAAAGGTCTAAAAGCTGTGTGTTTGAGATTCCTCAAATCATTCCTAGTATGAAAGCCAACAAAAACACCATGCAGCACCATTATGCACTCCCCTTTTCCATCTTTTAATGACTCATCTAATCGTTTTATTCAGTGTTTTTCAACCTTTTTTGAGCCGTGGCACATTTTTTACATTTACAAAATCCTGGGGCACACCTCCAACCAAAACGACACAAAATGACACTCTAACACAGTAATACATATAGTTAATATGTTTTTAAATGTATTTATACGCTCAGTGTGAAACCTGGGCCTGTTTCGATGAACACAACATAGATATCCTGGCAGGAATGGCAGAAAGACACACACGAAGGTCTTGCTCAACAGCTGGGAGTTGTAGTTCACACGCAATCAAAGAGCATTCTGAACTCCACCAATGATGGAATGGAATCAAACTTCCCACACAGAACTCCCATAACCAAGATAAAATACTATAAGAGTTTGGTGGGCATTGACCTTGAGTTTTGGAGTTGTAGTTCACCTATATCCAGAGAGCACTGTGGACTCAAACAATGTTGGATCAGGACCAAACTTGGCGTGAATACTCAATATGCCCAAATGTGAACACAGATGGAGTTTGGGGAAAATAGACCTTGACATTTGGGAGTTACAGTTTCTGGGATTTATAGTTAACACACAATCAAAGAGCATCCTGAACTCTTGCAACAACGAAATTGAACCAAACTTGGCATATTGAACTCTCATTACCAACAGAAAGTACTGAAAGGGTTTGCTTGGGAATTGACCTTGGAAGTTGTAGTTCACCTACACCCAGAGAGCACTGTGGACTCAAACAATGTTATGTTATGTTATGTTGTTGTTTGTTTTCTATCCAGAATCACAATGTTGGAAGGAGGCTCATCACTTTAAGGCCCCTAAAACAGGCATGGGAAAACTTCGGCCCTCTGGGTGCTTTAGACTCCAACTCCCACCATTCCTAACAGCCTGAGGCCCTTTCCTGCTTAAGTGGCTGAGGGGGGAAAATGAAAAGGGCCTGAGGCTGCTAGGAATGGTGGGAGTTGGAGCCCAAAACACCTGGAAGGTCCAAGTTTGCCCATGCCAGCTTTCGACAGAGACCTCTTTCTCCCCCTCCCCCTTCGTGCCCTTTCTTCTCCCTCCTGCCGAATACCTACTTTTTCTTCTCCATTCGGGCTCCCTTCTTCCTAGCCTCACTCTGCTCGCTTTGCCTCGCAAAGACGTGGGGCGAGTCGTGCAATAGCGCTCGCATGGATCACGTCTTCCTCCCTCCCCCCTCCTCCTGAACACGCTCACGCTGCCCCCTCAGATCAAAATGGCGGCAGAAGCGGCAGTGTGGGCAAAGCGAGCAGAGCGATGCTGGGATGAAGGGAGCCCGAGTGGAGAAGAAAAAGTAAGAGTTCGGCAGGAGGAGGAAGAAAGGGTATTGGAGGTTCCAATTTCCCACGCCGCACCTGATGATCACTCACGGAACACTAGTGTGCCATGGCACACCGGTTGGGAAACACTGGTTTAATTGAGCAGCATAATGCTTTCCTAAATGAAGGAATAATAAAATCAATCTGTAATCACTACATGAAAGGTCACGTTTTCTGAATTCTTCTTTTGAGTGCACTTGATTCTACAAATGGCAGTATCGCATGTTTTCCGTGTTCCCACACTAATCAGTACAGTTCAACTAAAGTTGTGACTCTTTAACTTCCCATGTTTTTTCTACTTCCTTGCAATCAGGAGGTGATGGTTCTTGCAGGCCTGTAGCAAGAGAAAAACAATTGGGAGGGGTTAAAACTGGATTTTTCCCACAAAAAAGAAGTAATATTAATGCGATGTGCCAAAATTATGGTTGAAGACCACCCACAGGCTTTCTCTGCTTATGGAATGCTCTCTCCTAAGAGGCTCTACTGTAGCCAACAATTTAAAAACATGTTTTTAAAGCAAATTCTTCAGGCTTATAACGGATTAATACAAATAAACAGAGTTGAATCATTGTACATTGTGAAAGGGTCTATATCCGTGTTTCCCAAAGTGCGCGATACCGCCCCCTGGTGGGCGGTGGGATGATTCAAGGGGGTGCTGGGAGGCTCCAATTTGGGGGGTGCTGAGACCCTGTAAGGGGGCGTGAGCCACTGTGTGCCATGGGCGGGGTTTAGGAGAGGAAGGGGGCAGGCGTTGCCGGGAAACCGCTGTCCTGTATGGCCATGGTTGAGGTTTGTAGCAAACCAGCCTCCGTTCCAGCCGGGGGGGCGGGGTGCCTTTCCGGGGGTCCCGATTGCTTTGGACCAAGATGGAGGGGATGCAGGGGCCGATGGGCATGCATCCCCGACTGACAGTTTGCAATGGGATGACACCTGGCCTTCTGCTTATTCGGGTGATGAAGGCCAGCTAGATTCCGGATCAGATTGCGAATATGAGAAAACAGGAGGCTTCGGCTCTCAAGAGCGATTGTTGCCACCAGCTGTAAGATTGGAAGCGGAGCCTGGAGAGGCGCTGGTCTCACAAGGGTGGGAATTAAGTATACACTCTGTGGGAAAGTTCCTCAGTTGAGCGGCCACGTCGTTGCTGGACGGACGCATCGGTCGTCTGCTGTTCCCTGGAAGCCATAGTTTGGCTCACCTTGCCAAGAACTACCTTGAGACCTTGTTCATACCCTGTACCTTGGATTGCCTTGTTTGCCTACGGACTAAGTTGCCTTGCTTTGATTCGCTTTGTTTTTATGGACCTTGCTTTTGAGAGATTCTCTGCTTTTTGGACTTACTTTTGAACCTTAATTGCTGATTACTTTGGACTTATTGATCTATTCACTTTTGGACATTTTAGCTTTTTCACCTGCAACTAATTGTGCTTAATAAATAGTTAATTGACATTGTCTGTGTGTGTGTGATTAAGGGGCCGGGCCAGGACCCGCGTTGTGATAGGGTTGAGGAGAGGAAGGGGGCGTGCACTGTGGTTTCCATTCCATCCCCGGGCAGGCGTTGCCTGGAAACTGCAGCGCACACCCCCTTCCTCTCCTCAACTTCGCCCACAACGCACAGGCTTGTAACATTGGTATTACCATTCTATTGTAAGTTCAATAAATAGTTTCCTGATTTCAAACTGACCTATTTTCGATTCCCTTCCTGATCATGCCAAGCATAGAATTTGCTTTTTTCACTGCTGCTGCGCACTGGCTTGACATCTTCATTGAGCTGTCCACCAAGACCCCAAGATCCCTTTCCTGGTTTGTCTCTGAAAGCTTTGACCCCATCAATTGGTAGGTGTAGTTGGGGTTCTTTGCCCCGATGTGCATGACTTTACACTTGTTTGGGTTAAAATGCATTTGCCACTTTGTTGCCCATTCACTCAATTTCGAGAGATCTTTCTGGAGCTCTTTACAATCAGTTTCATTTTTAACTACCCTGAACAATTTAGTGTCGTCTGCAAACTTTGCTACCTCAGAATTCACTCCTACATCCAGATCATTAATGAATAAATTAAAAAGTAATGGACCCAAAACTGAACCTTGGGGTACGCCACTTCTCACCTCTTTCCACCCAGAGAAGTGTCCATTTATTACCACCCTTTGTTTCCTACAGTTTAGCCAGGTTCCAATCCAGGACAAGACCTGTCCCCTGATTCCATGGCTGAAGAGCTTATTTAGGAGCCTTTGGTGAGGAACTTTGTCAAAAGCCTTTTGAAAGTCAAGGTAAACAATATCAATTGGGTCCCCTTTATCTATGTGTTTATTTACACCCTCAAAGAATTCTAACAAGTTAGTAAGACATGAATTGCCTTTGCAGAAACCATGTTGATTTTCTTTCAGCAATGCCTGTTCTTCTATGTGCCTAGTAATATTTTCTTTAATAATGGTTTCCATCACTTTGCCTGGAACTGAGGTTAAACTGACTGGTCTATAATTTCCTGGATCACCTCTGGATCCTTTCTTGAAGATCGGAGTTACATTTGCCTCCCTCCAGTCCTCGGGTACAGTGCCTGATCTTAGAGAAAGGTTATATATCTTAGCTAGAAGTTCAGCAATTTCACACTTGAGTTCCTTAAGAACTCTGGGGTGGATGCCGTCTGGACCTGGTGATTTGTTGACATTTAGTTTAGTAAGGCATATGAGAACATCCTCCTTGTTTATCTCTATCTGTTTTAATTCTTTTAATTCCCTCCCTGAAAAGGAGGGAATTAAAAGAGATAGTCCTTCCCTGGATCTATCTCTCTACTTCTCTACCAATTATCTTCTCTGGTAGCCATAGAATCTACTAACTAACTAACGAACTAATTTTATTATTTATGAGTCGCCCTCCACAAATGTGCTCCGGGCAACTTACACAGCTAGGCATCTACAATACTAAAATATTAAAACGTTAAAATATGGGAATAAACAGGTTCCAGGTCACTGATTGTCACTTATGCATATGCTCTTCTAAATAGCAATGTCTTAAGTGCCGCCAGAAATGAAGGCAGGTCGAAGATGGCTCTTTGGTCTGGCGGCAGAGAGTTCCACAGGACAGGGGCCACAACGGAAAACAATCTCTGTCTCGTGGACTCCAGATGAGCCTCTCTCAGACCCGGGACACAGAGAAGGTTCTCGTAGGCTGGCCGTGGTGCTCTCGGATGGATAGATGGTATCAGACGGTCTTTTAGGTATGTAGGACCCTGTCCCCGCAAGGCCTTAAGTGTCAGGGTCAGGGCCTTATAAAGGACTCTGTACTCGACCGGCAGCCAGTGTAAATGCTGTAAGGATGGCGTTATGTGACACCTCATTGGTGTTTTCGTGAGGAGCCTGGCGGCAGCATTCTATACAATCTGGAGCTTGCGAGTTACTGACCGAGGTAGACCCACGTATAAAGCGTTGCAATAGTCCAGCCTTGATGTAACCGTGGCATGAATCACTGTGGCCAGCGCCTCCGTTGGTAGATAGGGCGCCAGTTGCCTCGCTTGACGTAGGTGGAAGAAGGCCCTTTTGCTCGTGGAGGTGATCTGGGCCTCCATCGTCATTTTAGAGTCCAGGATGACACCGAGGCTCTTCACAGTGGAAGATGGAGTCAGCAGTTCCCCTTTGAAAGATGGCAGTGGGTTGACTAGTTCTGATGGGCGGCCCGGCCATAGAATTTCAATCTTTGCTGGATTTACCTTCAGTTTGTGGGCCCGCAGCCATCTCGTCACTGCTCCCAGGCACTGGGCAAAGTTGTCAGGCACCGAGGTTGCTCCAGGTTGCAACTTTAGGAGGAGCTGAGTGTCGTCGGCATACTGGTAACATTCCAGCCCAAAGCTCCGGACTAGAACAGCGAGAGGCCGGACAAAGATATTGAACAGCATAGATGATAATATGGCACCTTGGGGTACTCCACACTCAAGGAGAGATTTTTCAGATGTTTGGCCTAGCCATTCTACTCGTTGACTGCGTCCTCGTAAGATCTACTCGCTAGCTAACCCTGCTAGCTACCTGACCAATTTCAGGCCACTTCTCTCTAACACTAACTAACACAACCGCTCTCTAACACTCTCTCCAATCGACTGCTTCACTGAACTTCCAGACTCTCTCTGACAGGGTTTTCAAAACGCCCCCTTTCAAGTCATTTTTTTCTTTGTCTAAGTTAGGCTCCGCCCCTTCTTTACCAGCCAATCCTAACTCCCCTCATTTCCCTCCAGGCTGACTCTTAGGCACATGCCCTTTTGAAAATGAGATCCAAGATGGATGACCCCAGGCAACTATCTAAAATGGCTACCAATTTCTTGGGCCTACTTTTTCAAGCTTTACCAAGCCTCCCAAGTAGGGAATTCATCACAGGGACAGACTCCTGGTGTGAAGATGGGTGTTTCTTCTGAACTTTTTTCCTGACTAAAAGGAAAAACATGTGTTGCTAAGCCCCCCAACCCCACCCCTAATAAAAGAAAGACACAGTTCTGCCTCCAAGGAAGTTATAGTTTCCCAAGGACGGAGGCAGGCCCGGATTACCCATAAGGCCAACAAGGCCAGGGCCTATGGGCGCAGGCCTAGGGGGCAGCAAATCACAGTTTAAAAAATCCCCTTTCTCTTCTTCCTTCTTTCCCTCCCTCCCTTTCTTTGATGCCTTCCCCCACATCTTGGGGGCGGGGCCTCTTGCGGGGGTGGGACCTCTTGCAGGGGCGGGGCCTCTTACAGGCATGCGCAGCAGGGCGCGAGCGGCGCGGCGTCCTTCGCCATGTTCCTGGATGCTGCAGCAGCTGCCCGGGAGCGTACCTTCCTTCCTCTTCCTTCTCCAAGGAGGAGGAAGGAAGGGAAACCCCCGGGCGGCCGCTGCAGCCACTTTTCGGCAGGGCTGGGTGACGTCAGGCGTGGTGGCGGCGGCAAGGGTGAGCAGAAAGAGGCGGAGGGAAGCCGCGGCGCCTCTTCGCGAGTGCCACGGCCTCTGCCTCCACCGCCATGTTCCTGGGTGCCGCAGCGGCAGGAACATGGCAGAGGAGGCAGAGAGGACGCGGCACCGTGGCTTCCCTCTGCCTCTTCCTCCTCGCCCTCGCCGCCACCGCCGCCACGCCTGACATCACCCAGCCCCGCCGAAAAGGGGTGCCGCCGCGTAGGACGCCAGGCATGCGCAGCTGGGCGCGAGCGGCGCGGCGTCCTCCGCCATGTTCCTGGATGCTGCAGCGGCCGCCCAGGGATTTCCCTTCCTTCCTCCTCCTTGGAGAAGGAAGAGGAAGGAAGGTAAGCTCCCGGGCGGCCGCTGCAGCACCCAGGAACATGGCGGAGGACGCTGCGCCGCTTGCGCCCTGCCGCGCATGCCCGTAAGCGGCCCCACCCCCGCAAGCGGCAAGGCGGGCCTTCCAGATTGTGGCCTAGGGCACCACAAACTGTTAACATGGGCCTGGACGGAGGACCAAATTAATAGCAATGACCAACATCCTTGCAGCCTCCCCCAAGCCTTCCAGAACCAGCAGCAACCCCAATTCCAAAGCCCCGACCCCCCCCCCACACACAAACGCGCCCGCCCCAGCTCAGCTTTAAAATGTTTATGGTGGGTCCCAAATTCAAAACATTGTTGGTTGATTAATTCTGTTTTGATGTTGCCCCTTTGTAATTTCAAACTGTTATTATTATTTTTTAATTTCTAAACTGCCTTAAATACTGGCAAATAAATAGTTACTAATAATTTCACATCCTTAGACTGCACCAAGTTCTTTATAATCCCACCTCCATTTCCCATGCAGTTGGGTTTTTTTTAAATAGCAATGCATCCTTTCTCAAATTATTTTGCCATCTGCTATCCACCCCCTCCTTTACAAAGCATTGTATTTCCTTTCCTATTCAAATCGCCCCAGAATCCAATAATAATACTCTGAAAAACATATTATCTCCAGCCTATCCCTGTTCATAGTTAATCATGTACCTATTTTTAATGTTTCCTTCTTAAACAAAACAGCCTGTTTCTTATAGATTTTCCTGTATTGGGTTATACCAGTGTAACAACGCCGCTTACAGCTAGCGTCAATTTATGTAATGATTCGAACCCAAAACTGTGACAGGGTCGTCTTCGGCGTTGAGTATTTATGTCACAGCGGATAGGCAACAGAAATATAGAAGTTTAATTCCCCATCGGCCCAAAAACTCCAGTCTCTATTTGAGTGAATAATGAAACTCTCATTCAATTCACAAGATAAATATATAACTTTGTATTGAATTGTATTTAACAATAACTGGCAAAACATCGAAAAACAACAGCCATCACAGCTACCTTTCTAAACATTCTTTCCTCACAGATATTATATCCCAACTGACAGATCCCAACTGTCACTTTGTAACTGACATTCCTCAAGGTTCCATTTAGCAGTCTTGAGACAGCGCCATCTGGTGTCAAACATGTCACACTGCAGGTCATCTCAAACTGCGAAAATATATCTTGTGCTGACTCATGAATTGCTATTCAAAATGCAATCTGACAGTCGTCGCCACAAATTTATGTGAGGAATCTTTTGCCACCAGTTTATGTGGAGATCTTTTTCTTCAATCTAACTATGGAGAACTGTGGCAGGGCAGGCTATCTCACCTATATTTGGGAAACCTCCTTACATTATAACCTTTGCACCAGTGAGTAATTCTTGACCAATTACTCACTTACCAATCGCTGCCACCAAGTTATGTGACCACCCGATGTTTCTAAAGCTTGCACCAAAAAGAGTTCACAGAGAGAGATTTATGAATAAAGAACTTTAACTGTTTATTGGTTAACAAGGTTCCAAGCGTGGAGGTTTCAAAGTACACAGAGCTTAGGTGGTTACAATATCTCCTTAGAGGCACAGGTCTTAAGGTTACTAAGTTTCTAAACACAATGTTTGACTGTATCTCTTCAAACACTGACTCAATAATATTATAGATATTCTGCTTTCTATCTATCTTCTAGGTTAGCTTTCCAGCCTAACCTACAAACAGTGGTTCCTATAGGTTTCCAAACCTAACTGCCTTTCTGCAGTATCAAAACACAGCCTTTTCTATTTTCCTTAGAAAAGACAACAGCAGTTTCTCAAACTGCCACCAGCTAGTCTAACCGCTCCTGACTAACTGAAGAATTTCAAACCTGGACCTTCTAAAGCTAGTGTTAGGCTCCGCCTCCTGTTGCTATAGCAACAGAACTTCTCAGAGGCTGTGCACTGTAATATTCCCTGTTAACCCTTTGTGGTCTGTCTAACATTTAATCATCTAACAGAATACAAATGTAATAATAGAAACCACACATTTAACCATAAAATAAAGATAAAATCCTCAATACACATAGTGACCTCATTCTTATAGATTTTCCTGTATTGGGTTATACAACAGCAGATTTATTTAAATCAAAACTGTGACAGGGTCTTTGCCACAAATCTTCTTTGTGTGTTGATGTTGTTTTGTATCCTGCTGTGATTTGACAGATATTTATCCTCTTTTATGATGTATGATTTGACTTATATGTGTTATTAGGGTGCATCTACACTGAAGAGTTGATGCAGTTTGACACCACTTTAAGTATCATGGCACAAAGCTATGGAATCTTGGGATTTGTAGTTTGGTAATGCGCTAGCATTATTTGCAAGAGAAGGCTAAAGACTTTGTAAAACCAGAACTTGATACTATAGCACTGATTGATTATTAAAGTGGTGTCACTGTCAAACTGCATTAATTCTACAGTGCAGATGCACCCTAAGTTAATAAAACTATTTCTGAAGACCTGGATTCAGTCTCGTATTTCTTCAGTTTATGGCATTAGGCTGCCTTCACAAACCATGATGAAGTTCAATGCTAAAATATCTGCCACGTGGGCTTGGTTTGCATATATTCAAGGTACCTACAGCCATATTGTAGCAACCCAGCCTCCATTGCAGCCAGGGGGGCCGCTCCGGTGGTGCCAATTGCTTTGGATCCGATTGCTGTAGACACAGGTGAAGCGGATGATGGGGCTGCTGGGCCCGCATCTCCAACAGATAGCTTGCAGTGGGATGACACCTGGCCTGAGGCGTATTCGGACGGCGAAGGGCAGGATGACCCAGATTCTGATAGTTATGAGAGACCAGGAGGGCATGGTTCCCAGGAACGCATCTGGGAACCTGCGGGGGATGAGTTGATGGAAACCGAAGGGGAGGAAGGTTCTCAGGAAGATAGCGAGCCAGCTGCAGACTGGCCTGAAGGGCGTTTTGATCGTAGGAGAAGCATCAAGTCCCATAGTAGGGAATGGAAGCGAAGCCTAGAGCGGCGGGTTCCCAAAGGGGATTGAGTATACGTTCCTGGGAACAGTTCCTCAGTTGGGCGGCCACTTCTGATCTGAAGGGAGTGAAGCGACCGTGTTCCTGGAAGCCATAGTCTGGCTGCCTTGCCAAGTACCTTGCCTAGGACCTTGTATTTTCATGGACTTTGCCTTGCTGTGTTTCCACGCATTACCTTGCTTTTTGAGTCTATGCTTTGTGCTTTTTGAACTTCACTTGTTTTCACTTTGGACTAATTGACAATTTCTTAATTGGACAATTTACTTTTTCACCTGTTCTTTATTACTCAATAAATAGTTAATTGATCATTGTCTCTGTGTGTGTGCTTAAGGGCCGGGCCAGGACCCAGCATTGTGACACATATAGGCAGGTTTCCTAACATCCTTCTTGTTTTCTGGCTTGGGTTCCCATATGTCCCTTATTCTAAGGGACGTCCCTTATTTTGGCCCTAAAATTTGTGTCCCTTATTTTCAGGCCCTGTCCCTTATTTTTGACTAGCAGGACAGGACTGGGCGGGGTTGACCAGAGGAAGGTGCGCGCTGCGGTTTCCACGGCAATGCCTGCCCGGGGATTCCAACTCGCAGGGCAGCCTGCGTCCCCGTTGGAAGGAAGAGGCGATACAGGCCTTTTTCAAAGTACAGTAGACTAATTAACCGTTACCCAAGGGGAATGTTGGATCATATTGGATAAAGATAGTTTCTGGTTGCTTGAGAGTTACTCTTAAAATAGGCCTAGCTGTGTACCCCAATACTATACAATGCTGTGCATCCCATACTATACTATACCATTAACTATTGACATAATAATCATGAAGATGCACTGTCTTATAAAATTTATTTTATTTTAATGTTTAGACAGTGCACTTTTAAAGTCAGCAAAGTCAAGTACTAAATACAGATGGAGGAAATAAGGTAGTTCTAATAATGTTTTTTTCTGCATGACAAAGCATGCAGAAACATACCATGTCCTGTTAATGTTGTCGAACAACCAGACAATCCCCCAGGCCGGTCGTCGAACAACCGGACAAGTCCCGCAGACCGACCACGGGACAGAGGCTGCGAGGGTTCAGTTAACCTGGTGAGCCCGGAGCGACTAGGTCCTCGTAGCCTACCCGCCTCCCGTAGATCCAATTATGCTCACCAATACTGCAAGGTAGATGCCACGAAATTGTTTATTCTGCTCAGCTGAGAGGATGCGAACCGCAATTCCTGATTCCCGCCAAGAACGCATGCATATACATTCAAAACATTGGTTTTTAAAGGTTAGCAGAACTGTCAAAACAATTGAATTTCCGCCCGCCTTCTTCCGGGCCGGCTCCGTTGGTGATTGGTCGGAACGTTGAGGCCAGCTGATGGGCGGGAGGCCGGTCAGTTCCAGGGAGCCTATCAGCGCTTGCTCCCATTTGCCGGCTTCGGCCAATCAGAGGTCTGTGGCCATATATGGAGTTCCAGGAAGGGAGGCTTAGGCGGGGATCACTGACAGGTTGGCATATGAATGAAAACAAAGAGTCCGGGCCAGGTAATGACCTGGGGCAACACCTGGAGATGATGAAGTCATTGAATTGATGTGTCTCATCCGTATGTGAATGAGGGAGAAGAGGAAGAAGGCCTGGTGATTCACTCAGACCCTTTTGGTGACAAAAGGACTTATTTTGGGGCACACCTGGTTTCCGAGGCCAGCTGGGTTACCCGCTGTGAAGAGCAAATATTTATTGTCCAAGTTCCAGAGGCTAATTTAGTTAGACTAGAAATCCGACCGTTAAACCTGCCTCAGGACTGATGAAGCGTGGGGCCAAGACAAGGGCTTAGCTTTTCCATAAAAGATCTCCACCAGAAACCGCATGCAATATGAATATGGTGATCCACAAAGGTTTTGGGAACAGGGCACAGTCGCATTTCCTCTTGACAAACATAGTAAACACCCTCAAGGCAGTTTTTCTTAACTAAGGGCAAGGAGGGGAAGGGAAGGGTTACAAGGGGTCAAGGGAGACATGGAGGCAATATTGTACAGATACACAGATACAGAGATGAACCTTTATTATGATTTCTGCTTTCCTAATGTCAGCCCAACACAAACAGATGTGGCCCCCTGCTTCATAGGCCAATCCATTTCTCAAAACCTTTCTTTCTGAGCTCAGAGATGTCCCAAGAGTGAGGAAAGAGAGAAAGAGGAGAATAAAGATAAAAACGTAAAAGCAAAAATAAGTTCCTTTCCTCCCTTTGGGGGTCCCGAACCCGGGACTCCCGTCCCAAACGGCCTTGGCCCTGCCGCTTGAGCTATCGCATCTTTCCTTTGGACGCAGCTCTCCTTGCAGTCTTAAGGCGCCCGGGAAGCGGGAGGAGAGAAAAAAAAATTCAGGAGAAATGGGGAGAAAGTCAGAAAGAGAAAGAACCTTTATGGACAGACTCCAGCGGGGCTAAGGGAAAGGACGTGTGGGTTTCCACCCGGGAACAGGCGTGCGTGCTGAAGTTGGAACTTGTTCACTCGCGGAACGACCTGCGGCTTGAGAGCTGTTGGCCTCGACAACATTAAGAGGGTGTAAGTCAAGCTTCTTTTGTGAGTTTCAATCATTATCTTATTCTGTTAATAAAACTATTTCTACCTAATGTTTGAGTTTCAAGTTTTTAATTAAGTGTCCCTTATTTTTGTGAAAAATCCCATAAATGTCCCTTATTTCTTATATCAAAAAATGGCAACCCTATTTCTGGCGCCAAAGACAGGTATGACAACTAGCTCTGTGCAGATGCCAGGTCTGTAGATGAGCGCAGTATCAGCAGCCCTCAACATGTCCCGGATGCTTACTGAAACCCTGGCACCGTCTAGACATGTTTTATCATTTCTTTGTCTTTCACAATAGAACTCATAAACCTAGAGGATTTAGATGGAATTTTGGCAAGCACATACTGCAATCGTTTGTCTAAGTGGCATTCACAACCATTTAGAGGCCATAACCTTTTAGAAAAGCATGACCTTTCAGAGAAGAGCCAAAAACCTGTTTGAGTAGAATCTTCTGAAGTGGTATACAACCAGATGTAATTATGCAAGGCAATTTGGCTTCAGTTGTTAGACTGATAACCTGTTGTCACTGATCTGTTAGGAAACGGAGAATATGCCCGTGCACAAAACAGCAGTGCTTCAGAAGGGTTTTTCAGTTGCCCAAAAATACATCTACTCTCCCATAAAACAACTTGTTTTAGATCAGTGTTTCTCAACCAGTGTGCCGTGGCACACTAGTGTGCCGTGAGCGATCATCAGGTGTGCCGCGGGAAAAGCTCTCTGCCCCCCTTCCTTCCCCTCTCCTCCTGCCGAACTCCTGCTGCTTGGGGGAGGAGGAGGAAGGGACGGGCGGCGGCAAAGAAAAAGAAGGGGCCGGGGCGCCGCCTCCTTCGGCCGTTTCCCCAGCCAGCCTCCAAACCGCCATGACTCCCACCATGACTCTCACCCCTCGCTTGCTGAAGCTGCGTGGAGGAGGAGCCCTGCCCACTGAAGCCCATCCACCGCTCATGCTCCTCCTCTGTGGGAGAGCTGAAGCCAGGGGAGGGGGCAGGTCATGCCCCCCCCCCCCCAGCTTCAGCGCTCACACAGCTTTGCCAGCCTTGAGGGGGCAGTGCCAAGCCAGCAGTGGCAGAGCCAGCACAATGCTGGCTTGGCACTGCCCCCTCAAGGCTGGCGAAGCTGTGGAGAGCTGAAGCCAGGGGGAGGGGGCAGGGCATGGCACGGCCTGGCTCCTCCCCCTCCCCCAGCTTCAGCACTCCCAGCAGCTGCTCCCAGCAGTCCACCATCCCCCAGCCATTCTTTACTGTGTTCGAGTGTCATTTTGTGTCATTTTGGTTGGTGGTGTGCCCCCGGATTTTTTTAATGTTAAAAGAGTGCCGCAGCTCAAAAAAGGTTGGGAAACACTGTTTTAGATTATGCACTCAAGAGACAAAATAAAATAGGCTTTGGTAAAAAAAAATTGCTTTACTCACAACTTCATGCGTTAAGCATACACAGACACACAACTTATCAGTCCAGTTACACCAGGAAGTGGCGCAGCTAAGTGTCCGCTGCATAAGAGTTTGAGGCCAGCCTGGGTCGAGGTGGGTGCTCGACCTTAAGTGTAGCCTGCTGTCGGTCTTTTGCAGCCCAAAAGACAGTTCATTTGTCAAGTAGGAGATAAAGGTACCACATTAAGTGGGGAGGCAAATTTTGACTGATTTATGAGGCCATAAAGAGCTCCAGGAATCGCTGAGGATTGCGGAAGGAACAACAAGGGACGCTGGAAAACGCTGAGAGATATGAGGAGTGTGTCAGCTCCCCCTGGTGGCCAGAAGTTTGCCTCTGTTCGTCTATGTTCGTCTATATATGTCTAAATATGTATATATATATGTTGAACTGCAGAGATTGTCTGCAAGTATGTGTACTGTAATCCGCTCTGAGTCCCCTTTGGGGTGAGAAGATCGGAATACAAATAAAGTAAATAAATAAATTACAGATATGTTTGAGATAATCTCTGTGTGCAGATGGCATATGACATCTTTCTTACAATCAACAGCAGGCAAGTGTTGGTTTGAGCAGTCCCAAAGACTAATGGAGTCTGTGTTCCAATCGAGCAGGGGTCGGGAGCCTATGGCTTGCGAGCCTGGAAGGGCTCTTTTGACAAGTGCTTCTGGCTCGCCGATGATTTTGATGATTGCATCACTCCCTGAAGTGGTCCTGCAGTAAGCCGAGGCCCCGCAAGCCAGGAGGACGCCCCAGGCGGAGGGCCTCAAGCCGGCTGCTGCCCGCTCCCGCCCGCAACATGCCGTGGCTGCAAAGGTCGTGGGCAAAACAATGGCGCGGCGCCGGGGGAGGGGGAGGGGCGCGGCACAGGAACCACCAGCCTGATCACGCGAGCAACGTAGCCGGCCAAGGCCCAACACAACAGAGGGGTGCCCCAGAGCGGCAAGCGGTTGCCGTGTGCCACCCCGCCACGCCACCCTGGGAAGGTCAGCTAAGGCCCGGCATCCGCAGGGAGAGACGAGGAGCAGGGCCGCCACCTCTGGCAACCCCCGCACCTGTCCATTGCCATGGCGCACCCGCAGCAAGAAGGGGAAGAGTGCGGGGGAGCGAAAAAGCCCCGCCCCGCCAACAGGAAAATTAGCGGCCCAGGGTGCGAGGCAACTGGGCGAAGCGGCCCCAGTGCTGCCCAACGCCCCAAGGCCACAACAAGGGAAGGAAAAAAACTGCAATGGCCCGGGAGGGAAGTGGGCCCGCCACCCATGACCTTGCAGGTACCAGGTCATTTTAGAAGTAGTTTAAAATACTACAGATCGCACCTGCCGTAACCACCATATATTATATGGCTCTCACTGAAATACATTTCCAAATTCCTCCTCTTCTGATTTAAATTAAGATGTTGTAAGGGAAAGTAGATGTTTTTTGGGCAACTAAAATAACATGTCTGAAATGCTATTTTTTGTGCATTGGCATCTCTTTGTTCCTAACAGTTCAAAGACACAACGAGGTTAATCAGTGTAACAGCTGAAAGTCAAATTGCCTTGCATAAGTACATGTGGACATACTGTATATCACTAAGGAGCAGGTAATGAGTATTTAACTCTTCTCTGGAAAAGCATACTTTACAAAAGGGGTAGGATTATTCCAAATAGTGTGAATGCCAATTAATGCCAAAAGGCTATGGAGAGTCTGGTTTTCCAAAAGGCTATGATGATCTCAAAAGGCCATGCCTTTCCAAAAGAAACTGTAAGCTCAGCTATTTTTTGAATGGCAATAATTATTTTCGCAAGAAGAAATGAAAGGGGTTTTTTTTGCTGCAATACGCAGTACTCAGTCAGAAAGAGTGATAGGCAGATCCCAGATCAAGTGTTTCCCAACCAGTGTGCCGTGAGCGATCATCAGGTGTGCCGTGGGAAATTGGAACCTCCAATACTCTTTCTTCCCCCTCCTGCCGAACACTTTTTCTTCTCCACTCGGGCTCCCTTCTTCCCAGCCTCTCTCTGCTCACTTTGCCTCACTTTGCTCTGGGGCGAGTCTGCGCAGTAGCACCCGCATGGGTCATGTCTTCCTCCCTCCCCTCCTGAACACACTCACGCTGCCCCCTCGGATCAAAATGGCGGCAGTAGCGGCAGTGTAGAAAAATAAGTAAGTGTTCGGCAGGAGGAGGAAGAAAGGGCGCGAAGGGGGAGGAAGAGGTCTCTGTCGAAAGCTGGCATGGGCAAACTTGGACCTTCCAGGTGGTTTGGACTCCAACTCCCACCATTCCTAGCAGCCTCAGGCTCTTTTCCCCCCCCCCCTCAGGCTGTTAGGAATGGTGGGAGTTGAAGTTCAAAGCACCCAGAGGGCCAAAGTTTTCCCATGCCTGTTTTAGGGACCTTAAAGTGGTGAGCCTCCTTCCAACATTGTGATTCTGGATAGAAAACAAACAACAACATAACAGTGTTTGAGTCCACAGTGCTCTCTGGGTGTAGGTGAACTACAACTTCCAAACTCAAGGTCAATTCCCAAGCAAACCCTTTCAGTACTTTCTGTTGGTAATGAGAGTTCAATATGCCAAGTTTGGTTCAATTCCGTTGTTGCAAGAGTTCAGGATGCTCTTTGATTGTGTGTTAACTATAAATCCCAGAAACTGTAACTCCCAAATGTCAAGGTCTATTTTCCCCAAACTCCATCTGTGTTCACATTTGGGCATATTGAGTATTCATGCCAAGTTTGGTCCTGATCCAACATTGTTTGAGTGCACAGTGCTCTCTGAATATAGGTGAACTACAACTCCAAACCTCAAGGTCAATGCCCACCAAACTCTTATAGTATTTTCTCTTGCTTATGGGAGTTCTGTGAGGGACATTTGTGTCTTTCTGCCATTCCTGCCAGGATATCTATGTTGTGTTCATCGAAACAGGCCCAGGTTTCACACTGAGTGTATAAATACATTTAAAAACATATTAACTATATTTATGACTGTGTTAGAGTGTCATTTTGTGTCATTTTGGTTTGTGATGTGCCCCAGGATTTTGTAAATGTAAAAACACTGCCAGATCTATTACAAACATTAGCTCAGCCTTCAGAAACCACTCTTGGACAGGAATGACCACAGCACAACTTTTCCACTGCAGATTTTTATTTGCATAAATACAGTATATAAAAGTTTCTGATGCATTAAACGTTCATTCACTATCCAGTACAAAAGGCCTAGATGTTGATAGGGACTCCGGCATAGTAACACCTTTGCTAGCTTTTGCCTAGTGTAATGATCAGAGGAACGAACGCTTTCTGCATGTTCTTTCATCAACTAATCCAGGTTTATTAAAAAAAACCCTACTCATTTGGAGTCTTCTCCCATTCTATAAGTACACCAGAGATACCCTCCAATACAGTCATTGGGCCTCTCCTACCATTACCATGAGATCTTAGGCCTTATAGAAAAAGACTTACAAAGGTACAGATATGACTCCACGAGAGGTAGACAAGGATGACCTAGGGACTCCTGAATAGACCCAAGGTTCCTTCAGACAGCCACCTTTGCCTTCTTCTCTTGTTCATTTGCCTCCCCTGAAGACGCTCCGGCAGGGGAGAAGGGTCCAGCCGCCCATGTGAGGGGAGGCTTCCTTGTCACGAACTCCACAACTTCATGCACAGCATCCTGGGCCTTTCCAATCTTCTCTGGGCTCTGACTCAGGACACCACTGGGGATATCCTGGAAGGTGTGGGCATTCGAGAGGGTAGCCTGAACTTCTTCCAGGCTGTTATAAGCCTCTTGGACCTTTTCTTTGAGAGCATCGGGGAGACCCTCCATGTCAGTCAGGAGCTTCAAGCAGTTCGCCTGCATCTGCCGGGTGATGGTTTGGGATACTTGCAGCGCCTGGGATTCCATCTGTTATGGAGAAGACACCTGTTAGGGCAATGGGGCTATCGTAGACCAACCAGAGGGATGCACTTGATCACTCTCACCGAGACCTTCAATAGGTCCAGCATATACACATTGGTTAATGCATTGGTCACTGTGGCCAACTGTTTAGCCTCCAACACCTTGGTAGAGGTTCTCTTTTTTAATGGTAACGAACAACTCTTGGGCTGGGTGATGTGAAGGTAAATACCTTAAAGCAGTGTTTCCCAACCAGTGTGCCATGAGCAATCATCAGGTGTGCCGCGGGAAATTGGAACCTCCAACACCCTTTCTTCCCCCTCCTGCCGAACACTTTTTCTTCTCCACTTGGGCTCCCTTCTTCCCAGCCTTGCTTTGCCTTGCTTTGCTCTGGGGCGAGTCTGCGCAGTAGCACCTGCACGGGTAACGTCTTCCTCCCTCCCCTCCTGAACACACTCACGCTGCCCCCTCGAATCAAAATGGTGGCAGAAGCGGCAGTATAGAAGAAAAAGTAAGTGTTCGGCAGGAGAGGGAAGAAAGGGCGCGAAGGGGGAGGAAGAGATCTCTGTCGAAAGCTGGCATGGGCAAACTTGGACCTTCCAGGGGATTTGGGCTCCAACTCCCACCATTCCGAGCAGCCTCAGGCCCTTTTCCTTTCCCCCCGTCAGCCACTTAAGCAGGAAAGGGCCTCAGGCTGTTAGGAATGGTGGGAGTTGAAGTCCAAAGCACCCAGAGGGCCAAAGTTTTCCCATGCCTGTTTTAGGTGGTGTTTTAAAGTGGTGAGCTTCCTTCCAACATTGTGATTCTGGATAGAAAACAAACAACAGCATAACATAACACTGTTTGAGTCCACAGTGCTCTCTAGGTGTACGTGAACTACAACTTCCAAGGTCAATTCCCAAGCAAACCCTTTCAGTACTTTCTGTTGGTAATGAGAGTTCAATATGCCAAGTTTGGTTCAATTCCATTGTTGCAAGAGTTCAGGGTGCTCTTTGATTGTGTGTTAACTATAAATCCCAGAAACAGTAACTCCCAAATGTCAAGGTCTATTTTCCCCAAACTCCATCTGTGTTCACATTTGGGCATATTGAGTATTCATGCCAAGTTTGGTCCTGATCCAACATTGTTTGAGTCCACAGTGCTCTCTGGATATAGGTGAACTACAACTCCAAAATTCAGGGTCAATGCCCACCAAACTCTTATAGTATTTTCTCTTGGTTATGGGAGTTCTGTGTGGGAAGTTTGTGTCTTTCTGCCATTCCTGCCAGGGTATCTATATTGTGTTCATCGAAACAGGCCCAGGTTTCACACTGAGTGTATAAATACATTTTAAAACATATTAACTATATGAATGACTATGTTAGAGAAGTGTTTCTCAACCAGTGTGCCGTGGCACACTAGTGTGCCGTGAGCGATCATCAGGTGTGCCGCGGGAAAAGCTCTCTGCCCCCCTTCCTGCCCCTCTCCTCCTGCCGAACTCCTGCTGCTTGGGGGAGGAGGAGGAAGGGACAGGCGGCGGCAAAGAAAACGAAGGGGCCGGGGTGCCGCCTCCTTCGGCCGTTCCTCAGCCAGCCTCCAAACCGCCATGACTCCCACCATGACTCTCACCTCTCGCTCGCTGAAGCTGCGTGGAGGAGGAGCCCTGCCCACTGAAGCCCATCTACCGCTCATGCTCCTCCTCTGTGGGAGAGCTGAAGCCAGGGGAGGGGGCAGGTCATGCCCCCCCCAGCTTCAGCGCTCACACAGCTTTGCCAGACTTGAGGGGGCAGTGCCAAGCCAGCAGTGGCAGAGCCAGCACAATGCTGGCTTGGCACTGCCCCCTCAAGGCTGGCGAAGCTGTGGGAGAACTGAAGCCGGGGGGAGGGGGCAGGGCATGGCACGGCCTGGCTCCTCCCCCTCCCCCGGCTTCAGCACTCCCAGCAGCTGCTCCCAGCAGTCCACCATCCCCCAGCCATTCTTTACTGTGTTAGAGTGGCATTTTGTGTCATTTTGGTTGGTGGTGTGCCCCAGGATTTTGTAAATGTAAAAAATGTGCCGCGGCTCAAAAAAAGGTTGAAAAACACTGCCTTAAAGGTTCCAGATCCTGTCTCCTCATGGAAGCTAAGCAAGATGAGCCCTGGTTAGTAGTTAGTATGGGAGACTACCATTGAATACTGGGTTCTATAGTCTTTACTTCAGAGGAACGAACTGGTCAAACTACCACTGAGTTTTCCTGGCCTAAGGAAATCCTATGAATTTCCTGAGGTTGCCATACATTGGCAGATGACTTGGACACAAACACCACACAAAACAGATCCCTAAAGAGTATAGTCATACCGGCTAGCTGCCAACATACCTCTGCCTGACTGGGCTCACTGATCCCGCTCAGCCCTGGCTGCCCTCTGATCCACTCCAGCCACATCTCTCGCAGCTTCTCTTGGCCTCGTTGAATTTTATATTCCCATGTCTGCTTGGTAAACCTCAGCTGGAAGAGAGCATGAAAAACAAGCACAAAGGTTACAGACACAGTGTTCCCTTGCTACTTCGCAGTTCACCTTTCGTGGATTCGCCATTTTGCGGGTTTTGCCTTTAGTTTAGGAATGGTTGCCGTTTCCAAGAGCAGCCTTCTAATCCTGCCTCCTGGCAATGATGGAGTGTGGAAGGGGGTTTTGCCCACCCCCTCGGAAGAGAGGCAGCCAATCAAGAGAGATTGCAAAGCAAAGCAGAGATAGCTAGCAAAAAAAAGGTGTGTTGTGCCTTTAAATCTCTCCTTGCTTCTGCCTCACCCTCGGAAAGCAGTATACATATATAGCGTCCCTACTTTGTGGATTTTCACTTTTCGCAGTTGGTCCTGGAATGCAATACCCACAATAAGTGAGAGAGAGAGAGAGAGAGAGAGGAAGTGCGGGAGGCAAAGCAGAGAGCGAGCAAGCAACACGAGGGAGGGGGGAAGGAGGGAGAGCCAGAGAGAGAGAGAGAGAGAAAGTAAGTGCGGGAGGCAAAGCAGGGCGCGAGCGAGCGACACGAGGGAGGGAGGGAAGAAGGGAGAGCCAGAGAGAGAGAGAAAGTAAGTGCGGGAGGCAAAGCAGGGCGCGAGCGAGCGACACGAGGAAGGGAGGGAAGAAGGGAGAGCCAGAGAGAGAGAGAAAGTAAGTGCGGGAGGCAAAGCAGGGCGCGAGCGAGCGACACGAGGAAGGGAGGGAAGAAGGGAGAGCCAGAGAGAGAGAGAGTAAGTGCGGGAGGCAAAGCAGGGCGCGAGCGAGCGATACAAGGGAGGGAGGGAAGGAGGGGGAGCCAGTGAGAGAGAGAGAGAGAGAGAGAGAAAGTAAGTGCGGGAGGCAAAGCAGGGCGCGAGCGAGCGATACGAGGGAGGGAGGGAGGGAAGGAGGGAGAGCCAGTGAGAGAGAGAGAGAGAGAGAGAGAGAGAGAGTAAGTGCGGGAGGCAAAGCAGGGCGCGAGCAAGCGATACGAGGGAGGGAGGGAAGGAGGGAGAGCCAGTGAGAGAGAGAGAGAGAGAGAGAGAGAGAAAGTAAGTGCGGGAGGCAAAGCAGGGCGCGAGCGAGCGACACGAGGGAGGGAGGGAAGGAGGGAGAGCCAGAGAGAGAGAGAGAGAGAGAGAAGTAAGTGCGGGAGGCAAAGCAGGGCGCGAGCGAGCGACACGAGGGAGGGAGGGAGAGAGAGAGAGAGAGAGAGAGGAAGTGCGGGAGGCAAAGCAGAGAGCGAGCGAGCAACACAAGGGAAGAAGGGTTAGCCAGAGAGGGGGAAGCACGGGAGGCAAAGCAAGGAGCGAGCGCAGCAATGGCGACCGCCGCCGGATGCACCCTTGGCCACGTGGTGCCCTGAAATCCCAAGGCACACCTGATAATCACTACTGTGCGGTTGGGAAACACTGAATTAGGAAGTTCTGCTTGGCCCTTTTAGGGTTTTCACCACTGAGCAAAGAGGCACAATGATACTTCTTAAAAACATACCAAAAACAAACCACTACATATCAAGAAAATCCCGTCTTTCTACAACTGTTGTACTATTTTCATTTCCTGAATCTGTTCCCACTCATCCCATTCCATCCATTCAAAGCTTCCTGGCTTTGGGCCTGTTTTAAATCCAAGCACATGGAATCGTTTAGTATTTCTATTTATTTTATTTATATACCACTAGCTGTCCCGGCCACGCGTTGCTGTGGGATTTTTTTAACTTGGGGACTGTGTGTGTAGTCATGTATATGTGTATGCGTGTATGTGTGTGTACTTATGTATATGTGTGTTTGTATATGTATGTGCGTGTATATGTGTTGATGTGTGTAAGTACAGGTGTGTTTATGTATGTGTGTATGTGTATATTTGTATATTTCTGTGCATGTATATATGTGTGTGTGTATGTGTTTCTGTGTTCCTTTCTTCTCCCCTTTTTCCTTCCTTCCTTCACTCCATCCTTCTATCCTCTCCTTCCCCTTCCTTCCTTCCTGCTATCCTTCCTTTTCCTTCCTTTCTTCTCTCTTTTCTTCCTTCCTTCACTCCATCCTTCTATCCTTTCCTTCCTTTCCCCTCCCCTTCTTCCTGCGATCCTTCCTTTCTTCTCCCCTCCTTCCTTCCATCCATTCTTCCTTCTTTCCTTTCCCTCCTTCCTGCCATTCCTCCCCTTTCTGTATCAGTCCTTGCTCCCCTTGCCTCTTATCCCTCCCTCCCTTCCACCAGCATTCCGACATTCTAAACTGCCAGAAGGGTGTGGTGTGAGGGATCATGGGAGTTGTAGTCCAGTGTTTTTTTTGTATTTTTGGTCATGTTGTTTAATTTTTTGTTTTTTGGGGTGGTGGTAAACATACCAAATGGGGTTTTGTGTGTATGTGGGCTGATTTGGTGTCTCTGCCTTGGAAGGTTTCTCTGCCTAGGACGGTCGTTCCATGACGGGACCTCCTTTATATAATAAGATTCTTCTCACACCAAAGGGGACTCAGTTACAATCAATCATTTACATGTGACAGATACGCTACTCTGACATTTAGGGCGTGTGCTGAGCCTCAAGGACTTTGGCTCTCTCCCAATAAGGGCATCTTCTGAGCCTTTCTCCGACACCCATACACAAATGCTGGAACAGTCAAAAGAGGCCTTCTTACCAAGTGCATGAATTGCTCAAGGTGAAACAGGGCCATGTCAAATGTTTGCTTGACCTGTTGGACTTTTTCTAGAGAGTGATGGTAAGCTCTGCTACGAAGCTTGGCTGAGAGCGAGCCCAGGGGCACATTGTACTTCTGGTCTGCCGTTTGTATTATCAGAGGAGGCTTATCAGATACTTCCAGTGTTGCAGAAGCTGCAAGGGCGGCTACAGAAAAGAAAAGCGTGTTAGGAGGACACTGCTACCTCTGGGAAATCTTAGCTACTAAAACAGACCATTTGCTGACTAGGGGAGGAGGAAAATGTGGTTTAGTGATATCATTTGCATGTCTAATCACTCCCATTCCTCCCTCAAATTGAGATTCACATGGTTTCATTATTACTACAATGAGTGCCACAACACATTGATTCATTTTTCTTCCCATATACATATTTCTTCCATTCTCTACTTCCTGTTAAAATTCAAGATGTCACCTTAGGGCAGGGGTCGGAAACCTTTTTGACTCAGAGTCATAAAAGCAAAATATTTGAAAATTTATTTCAGTGAGAGCCATATTATATCTCTCTATATAATAAAGCGGAATGTATGTATGTATGTATGTATGTATGTATGTATGTATGTATGTGGCAGTGTTCTGATTGGCTCCCGGCCTCTACATTCTGACAACATGATTGGTTGCCAGTGAGGGAGTATTTGTATAACGCCTCTAATTGGCCAGCCAACACGAACATTCCGACCCTCTAAACTGGCAGAGGAGGATAAGGCAAAGGCCTGAGGCAGTCGCCAACACTAACATTCCGACACTCTAAAGTGGCAGAGGGGGTAAGGAAAAGGCTTGAGGCAGTCAGGCATGGTGGGAGTTTAAGGCCAAAACACTTTGCGACCCCTTTGCGACCCCAAACAGTGAAAGAACAAGACCAAACTTGGCAAACAGAACCCTCAAGACCCACTCTACATCCTGGTGCCGTTTGAAGGAGGATGGACCATGGATGATGGGACTTGAAGTACCTTCACTAAATTCCTGAGACCACTGCAAGCCACGTAAACATCTCATAAGGACCACCCTTGGCACACAATGCCTTTCTCAAATAACCCGGGCAGGGCTGGGTCCCCAAGCTAGTATTATATGTTAAGACTGAATTAAACTAAATGTAAGTATATACGTACATACTATGAGAAAAGGATTCCCCCGGCAGAATGACGGTGCGTATGTCCAACCGAAGAATCCGTAGACCAAGACCAATGCTGGAGCAATGCCCAAACAATACGGGCAAGAAAGTGGTGTGTAAATAAAGCCCTACAACGTTCCCAGGCTACGCAGGAAGGAAGAGAGGAACTGAGTTCACATGAGGCTGCTGTGGAGGACCAAAGCAATCGATCGCCGAATGGGGGGTTGGAGGAATGCTGAGCGGCTTGCCTAGAGCGTTCCTCTAACCCCCATTCAGCGATTGATTGCTTTGATCCTCCGCACCAGCCTCATGTGAACTCTGTTCCTCTCTGCCTTCCTGCGGAGCCCTGGAGCGTTGTAGGGCTTTATTTACATACCGCTTTCTTGCCCGTATTGTTTGGGGATTGCTCCAGCATTGATCTTATCTGAAAAGCCGAAATCTGCGAGCCAGATGCAATCATCAAAAGAGCCACACCTGGCTCGCGAGCCATAGGTTCCCAACCCCTGCCTTAGGGCATGGATTTCTGCTGTAAAGCACTATGCCCATTGAAGCAGTTCTGCAGAGGTGATAGCAAAGGCTTTACTAAGAATATTGATTCAGCTAACTACATTGGCACACAATCCAGATTATTAAATCAGATAATCCATATCTGCTTTGAACTGCATTATGAGCCTACACTGCCAGATAATCCAGTTCAAAGCAGATAATATGGATTCTATATGGCCGTGTAGAAGGGGCCTCATCATTGTTTATACTAACTAGCAATGGCTTTCCAGGGTGGTAACATTCCCAGTTCTGACTGATGGATCGGGACCAGAAGTGTTTACCCCAGCCTCATATCATTTAAGGATGGGGATGGAAGCAGCACACACTTTTGCACTTTCAGAGCCATCCTCAGACTTGCTGTTTTTTCCCCTGAACACCCATAACAGAGAATCAGGATTGCTGGTTTCGGGGAGTTGTCTTAAAAGCCTCTTCCAGAAATCCTGACTAAGATCACTATGTGTCCAGGAGAGAGTAAGTCAGGCCATACAGTTTCATGGGATGCGTTAGGAACTACCAAAGTCTACATTATGGCAAGGATATGATATCTGACTCAACTATTCAGACTAGAGCCCACTCCAGTAGAACAGATACAGACACCAACATTGTTTCAATTTACATCACTGGAGGTCACATACATGTTTACCTGGGGAAGAATCTACAATGTCTTACCTAGTTCTGAATCTGTTATTGGGAGATACTTGTCTATCCAAAGATCTGATTGGTTGATCATTTCGCTGACACCATTAGACACTATCTTCCCCATGCTGGTCTCCATCACAGTATGCACACCATTCCTGACAGTAGAACTGGCCATCTCTATGCTCTCCTGGGCAGCTTCTGTGACTTTTGTATAAACTGGTGCCAAGGACTCGGTGAGAAGGCCTTTGGCATTAGAGACAACCTGTGAAGAAGTCAAAGGACAAGGAGTTGGGAGCATTGCATTGAGACCAAGTTGCAGAGGAAGGTCACAAAACCAAAGCTTCAATGCTGTCTTCGCCAAGAGGCTTCAATAGATCTCTAAACCAGTGTTTTTCAACTTTTTTTGAGCTGCGGCACATTTTTTACATTTACAAAATCCTGGGGCACACCACCAACCAAAATGACACTCTAACACAGTAATACATATGGTTAACATGTTGTTAAATGTATTTATACAATCAGTGTGAAACCTGGGCCTGTTTCAATGAACACAACATAGATATCCTGGCAGGAATGGCAGAAAGACACAAACTTCCCACACAGAACTCCCATAATCAAGAGAAAATACTATAAGAGTTTGGTGAGCATTGACCTTGAGTTTTGGAGTTGTAGTTCACCTATATTCAGAGAGCACTGTGGACTCAAACAATGTTGGATCAGGACCAAACTTGGCGTGAATACTCAATATGCCCAAATGTGAACACAGATGGAGTTTGGGGAAAATAGACCTTGACATTTGGGAGTTACAGTTTCTGGGATTTATAGTTAACACACAATCAAAGAGCATCCTGAACTCTTGCAACAATGGAATTGAACCAAACTTGGCAGATTGAACTCTCATTACCAACAGAAAGTACTGAAAGGGTTTGCTTGGGAATTGACCTTGAGTTTGGAAATTGTAGTTCATCTGCACCCAGAGAGCACTGTGGACTCAAACAATGTTATGTTGTTGTTTGTTTTCTATCCAGAATCACAATGTTGGAAGGAGGCTCACCACTTTAAGGTCCCTAAAACAGGCATGGGAAAACTTTGGCCCTCTGGGTGCTTTGGACTTCAACTCCCACCATTCCTAACAGCCTGAGGCCCTTTCCTGCTTAAGTGGCTGAGGGGGAAAGGAAAAGAGCCTGAGGCTGCTAGGAATGGTGGGAGTTGGAGTCCAAAACACCTGGAAGGTCCAAGTTTGCCCATGCCAGCTTTCGACAGAGACCTCTTCCTCCCCCTTCCCCTTCGCGCCCTTTCTTCCCCCCCCCCCTTACTTTTTCTTCTACACTGCCGCTTCTGCCGCCATTTTGATCCGAGGGGGCAGCGTGAGCGTGTTCAGGAGGGGCAGGGGGGAGGGAGGAAGACATGATCCGTGCAGGCGCTACTGCGCAGACTTGCCCCAGAGCAAAGCGAGGCAAAGCGAGCAGAGCGAGGCTGGGAAGAAGGGAGCCCGAGTGGAGAAGAAAAAGTGTTCGGCAGGAGGGGGAAGAAAGGGCATCGGAGGTTCCAATTTCCCACGGCACACCTGACGATCGCTCACGGCACACTGGTTGGGAAACACTGCTCTAAACCTTTGAGCACTCACTGGACTCTAGTTGCTCACTATTGTATCATAAATAAATACCTTAAACCTGAATGGGAGTGAAACTGAAATGGCATAGAGATGGTACATGACCCCACACAAACTGGGAAAATGTTACAGAAATGTAAGCATAACATGTTGGAAGTGTGGTGAAAAAGAAGGAACATATTTCCACATGTGGTGGTCATGTAACAAAGTGAAGTCCTTTTGGGGAAAAAATACAGGATACTATCCAGAAAATACTAGAGATAAAGATACCAATGAGACCGGAAACATTCGTGCTAGGAATACATGAACTAAAATTAGAAAAAAAAATACAGACAATCTCCTATTCCTGATGCCCACAGCAGTGAGGATCTGTTATACAACATTATGGGAAAAGAAGGAGACAACTGAAGAGGAAGATTGGACGACAAAAATCCTAGAAATTAGAAATGTGGACAGACTCACCTTCCAAATCTCAAAGAATAAAGGGAAAACAATGAAGGAAACTGACTGGAGGCAAATTACCGAAGTTTTAAAACAAAAACAAAAAAAAACCACAAGAAGATATTGATCTGATGAAGAAGAAAAGAATATACCGGAACAGAAAAGAGAAGAAGGGAGAGAGAACTGAATGAAGAGAAAGAACAAAAGAAGGAAAAAGAAAAGACCAAAGAGAAGATACTCGGAAGTCAAGAAAAACTTCAATACTTTCTCTCTCTCACACACACACTCTCTCTCACACACACTCTCTCTCACACGCACACACTCTCACACGCACACACTCTCACACGCACACACTCTCACACGCACACACTCTCACACGCACACACACTCACTCTCACACGCACTCACTCTCACACGCACACACTCTCACACGCACACACTCTCACACGCACACACTCTCACACGCACACACTCTCACACGCACACACTCTCACACGCACACACTCTCACACGCACTCACTCTCACACGCACTCACTCTCACACGCACTCACTCTCACACGCACTCACTCTCACACGCACTCACTCTCACACGCACTCACTCTCACACGCACTCACTCTCACACGCACACACTCTCACACGCACACACTCTCACACGCACACACTCACACGCACACACACACACACACACACACACACACACACACACACACACACACACACACACTCACACGCACACACTCTCACACGCACTCACTCTCACACGCACTCACTCTCACACGCACTCACTCTCACACGCACTCACTCTCACACGCACTCACTCTCACACGCACTCACTCTCACACGCACTCACTCACACGCACTCACTCTCACACGCACTCTCTCTCACACGCACTCTCTCTCACACGCACTCTCTCTCACACGCACTCTCTCTCACACGCACTCTCTCTCACACGCACTCTCTCTCACACGCACACTCTCTCACACGCACTCTCTCTCACACGCACTCTCTCTCACACTCACTCTCTCTCACACGCACTCTCTCTCACACGCACTCACTCTCACACGCACTCACTCTCACACGCACTCACTCACACTCACTCACTCTCACTCACTCTCACACGCACTCACTCTCACACTCACTCACTCTCACACTCACTCACTCTCACTCACTCACTCTCACACTCACTCACTCACTCTCACACTCACTCACTCACTCACACTCACTCTCCTCTCTTTTTCTTTTTCCCCTCTCATCATTTTTTTTAAATGAAGTTTATTAAGTTTTCCATAAAAGAACTAGATTCATGTATACAGCAGGATTGGCAGAGATGCAACTCTACCATTGCATACACAAAAACATAAAGACACAATATTGCGCTGAGATTCAGCATGAAAGTATGAAAAGGGGGGGGTTAAGGGGTGGGGTAGAAAAATGGATTGTATAAGAAGGGATATAGAAAAGCAGTGACAAGTGTTAACACTTTCCCCCTCTCATCATTTTTTAAAATGATTTTAACTGAAAATTCTCAATAAAGATTTTTTTTTTTATAAAAAAGCTGAATGGGATGTTTACTATAAATTCCGCTAGCGCAAATAAAGGCTCAGCTAGGGAAAGAAAATGGAGCAAACCGTTTACACAATGACACAACATGCCAAAACCAGCTCGAGTATTACTGATTTTGTTGACAAATTTCTATGAGAAGACAGTACCAACTGCAGCTTGAGTCCAAATAGAGAAGGATCTTGATAACTAGACAGACCGGCTGTCCACCGATTTTGGATTGCCTACATTTGGAGATGGGGGAGGGAACCTGTGGTCTGTCACATGTTGCGGGACCAGGGACAGACTAGGACATTTCTCTCAAGGAAATCAAGAAACGTAAGCTCTCACACCTAGGTTGAGGTGCATAGTTTTGGCAAATGAAGCCGAAAATGCCACATATGCTTTTCTCCATCTGTGACAATGAAAACAGAGCTGTAAAAAAGTACGGTAATTAAAACATTTTCTGCCCATTCAATGCACTCCGGATCTGCTGTTTCACCTTGACTATTAACAGGGCTGGCCTTGCATGGGTCTCTGAACCACCTAAGTCAGTGTTTCCCAACCGCTGTTCCGCGGCACAGAAGTGTTCCATGTGGGATCACCTGCTGTGCCGCGAAACCTCTCTTCCCTGAGAGAGAGGCTGAGAGAGAGAGAGAGAGAGAGGCTGAGACAGAGCAAGAGAGAAGATGAGAGAGAGGCTGAGAGAGAGAGAGAGAGAGGCTGAGAGAGAGCGAGAGAGAAGATGAGAGAGAGGCTGAGAGAGAGAGGCTGAGAGAAAGCGAGAGGCTGAAAGAGAGAGAGATGCTGAGAGAGAGAAGCTGAGAGAGAGGCTGAGAGAGAGAGAGACTGAGAGAGAGAGACTGAGAGAAAGCGAGAGGCTGAGAGAGAGCGAGAGAGAAGATGAGAGAGGCTGAGAGAGAGGCTGAGAGAGACTGAGAGAAAGCGAGAGGCTGAAAGAGAGAGAGATGCTGAGAGAGAGAAGCTGAGAGAGAGGCTGAGAGAAAGCGAGAGGCTGAGAGAGAGCGAGAGAGAAGATGAGAGAGAGGCTGAGAGAGAGAGGCTGAGAGAGAGACTGAGAGAGAGAGAGAAGATGAGAGAGAGAGAGAGAGAGAGAGAGAGAGAGAAGATGAGAGAGAGGCTGAGAGAGAGAGGCTGAGAGAAAGAGAGAGGCTGAGAGAGAGCGAGAGAGAAGATGAGAGGCTGAGAGAGCGAGAGAGAAGATGAGAGAGAGGCTGAGAGAGAGAGGCTGAGAGAAAGCGAGAGGCTGAAAGAGAGAGAGATGCTGAGAGAGAGAAGCTGAGAGAGAGGCTGAGAGAGAGAGAGGCTGAGAGAGAGAGACTGAGAGAAAGCGAGAGGCTGAGAGAGAGCGAGAGAGAAGATGAGAGAGAGGCTGAGAGAGAGGCTGAGAGAGACTGAGAGAAAGCGAGAGGCTGAAAGAGAGAGAGATGCTGAGAGAGAGAAGCTGAGAGAGAGGCTGAGAGAGGCTGAGAGAAAGAGAGAGGCTGAGAGAGAGCGAGAGAGAAGATGAGAGAGAGGCTGAGAGAGAGAGGCTGAGAGAGAGAGAGACTGAGAGAGAGAGAGAAGATGAGAGAGAGGCTGAGAGAGAGCGAGAGAGAAGATGAGAGAGAGGCTGAGAGAGAGAGGCTGAGAGAGAGAGAGAGGCTGAGAGAGAGAGAGCGAGAGAGAAGATGATGAGAGAGAGGCTGAGAGAGAGAGAGAGAGAGGCTGAGAGAGAGGCTGAGAGAGAGAGAGAGGCTGAGAGAGAGAGAGAGAGAGAGAGAGTAAGAGAGAGAGAGAGAGAGAGGGAGAGAGAGAGGCTGAGAGAGAGAAGCTGAGAGAGAGGCTGAGAGAGAGAGGCTGAGAGAGAGACTGAGAGAAAGCGAGAGGCTGAGAGGCTGAGAGAGAGTGGTGTGAGAGAGAGAGAGAGGCTGAAAGAGAGAGATGCTGAGAGAGGCCGAGAGGCTGAGAGAGAGAGGGCTGAGAGAGAGACTGAGAGAAAGCGAGAGGAGAGGCTGAGAGAGAGAGGCTGAGAGAGAGACTGAGAGAGAGGCTGAGAGAGAGGCTGAGAGAGAGAGGCTGAGAGAGAGAGGCTGAGAGAGAGAGGCTGAGAGAGAGAGAGAGAGAAGAGAGAGAGGCTGAGAGAGAGGCTGAGAGAGAGGCTGAGAGAGAGAGAGAGGATGAGAGAGAGGCTGAGAGAGAGCGAGAGAGAAGATGAGAGAGAGGCTGAGAGAGAGAGGCTGAGAGAAAGAGAGAGGCTGAGAGAGAGAGCGAAGATGAGAGGCTGAGAGAGAGCGAGAGAGAAGATGAGAGAGAGGCTGAGAGAGAGAGGCTGAGAGAGACTGAGAGAAAGCGAGAGGCTGAGATGCTGAGAGAGAGAGGCTGAGAGAGAGAGAGGCTGAGAGAGAGAGAGGCTGAGAGAGAGAGAGAAGATGAGAGAGAGGCTGAGAGAGTGAGAGAGAGAGAGAGAGAGGCTGAGAGAGAGAGGCTGAGAGAAAGAGAGGCTGAGAGAGAGCGAGAGAGAAGATGAGAGAGAGGCTGAGAGAGAGAGAGGCTGAGAGAAAGAGAGGCTGAGAGAGAGAGAGGCTGAGAGAGAGAGAGACAGAGAAAGCAAGAGGCTGAAAGAGAGAGATGCTGAGAGAGATGCTGAGAGAGACAGAGAGAGAGACTGAGAGAAAGCGAGAGGCTGAAAGAGAGATGCTGAGAGAGAGAGAGAGAAGCTGAGAGAGGCTGAGAGAGAGAGGCTGAGAGAGAGAGTGGCTGAGAGAGAGAGTGGCTGAGAGAGATGCTGAGAGCTGAGAGAGGGAGGCTGAGAGAGAGCAAGAGGCTGAGAGAGAGAGAGAGAGAGGCTGAGAGAGATAGAGAGGCCCCAGGTTCTCCTGCAGCCGAGATTTGAACCCAGCTCTCCAGAAATCTAGACTTGGAATGACTGCAGCTCAAGGCTACTTTCATTGCTATGGGACAACCTGGCAGTTGTGGTTTGGTGAGGTTTAGGCAGAGATGGCTAAAGACTTTGCAAAGCTACCACTCCCTCTAATTCCGTAGCATTGAGTCTAAAGTGGTGTCAACTCCATCAGTTCTTCAGGGTAGGCATGGGCAAACTTGGGTCCTCCAGGTGCTTTGGACATCAACTCCCACCACTCCTAACAGCCTCAGGCCCCTTCCTTTCCCCCCTCAGCCGCTTAAGCACCTGGAGGGCCCAATTTTCCCTTGCCTGGTGTAGATGCACCCGTAACTCCAATGCTCAAATTACTTATCTATATTGGTTCATCTATGTTGTGTTCATCGAAACAGGCCCAGGTTTCACACTGAGTGTATAAATACATTTAAAAACTTATTAACTATATGTATTACTGTGTTAGAGTGTCATTTTGGTTGGTGGCGTGCCCCAGGATTTTGTAAACGTAAAAAGTGTGCCGCGGCTCAAAAAAGGTTGGGAAACACTGATCTAAGTCACCGATAGCAGCATCAGGAATTGAGTGGCTTCGCTGTGGTTTGATAATATCTAGGTCCCCTTTTGTTCTCCCATGTACCAGAAATGAACAAAATAGAGCCCCTTAGATGTTTACTGTCACCCTGAGATTTTAATCCTGTCTGTGATTTTAGATATCTTGTTGTACATTGTTTTTATTTATATGTATGTATTTGTGTTGTGTTTTATTGCTGATGTTTTTGATTTGATTTTATTGTTATTTGTTGTATGGCCTTGGCCTCATGTGAGCCGCCCCGAGTCCCTATTGGGGAGATGGGGGCGGGTTATAAATAAAGATTATTATTATAAATAAAGATTATTATTATTACCTCTCCATTGGCACCCCCTTGACGCGGGGGAGAGGCTTGTGTACCCTAATGTAGTTGTGAGCTATGCTGGCGGTGGCATAATAGCCACCGGTAGGGCCTCCCATGCCAGACAGGTCACAACCGAAGGGTCTGACTAACAGCGTCAATGGGCAGGATGGGCTCTCTAGCCTTTTGGCAACCATCCTGAGAGAAGGAAAACTCAAACCATGTAAGGTTAACCATCTAGAGAAGGAAACTCGAACCAAACCTACGACCTGAGGACCTCACTGCCACCGTCATAAGCTTGCTAGGGCCCGGCAGACAAACCTTTGGTTAAAGGATGAGGCCAGTTCTGTGCACGCTGCGCCCCACCGGAAAGGTCCATTGCACAGGCTCGAAGGACACATCCAACTTCCTTAGTCATCAACGCGCTTGTAGAAAGCGTGGGATGAGTCCTTCCTAAGAATCTTCGTTCACAAAGTAATGCCATAGATTATTATTATTATTATTAATGCAACTCCCATCAGTCCAAAGCAGTGGAGCCAATTTCAAACAATCGTGCCAACATCAACCCAACATTTCTAGAGGGCTATACTTTGGCAGTTAACACGGAAACAAGGTTGAGACATTACCTTATCCACTGTCTGCTGCACAACCGGGAATCTTTCCTGTAGTACATCAAGAGACTTGCAGGCAAGGGTGTCCACTGCAGTAACTGTAAAGGCAAAAGGTTACAGTTCAGTTTCTTGTTGGCTGGCTCAGTTGTTTGCAGGCTGGAGTTGAAGGTTTGGATTATTTGAATTTGGTCCATACATTATTTACTGAAAACCTGTGCATTGTGTTGTAGTGCACAAAAGGAAGTTGGCGATACAAATTCAACTATACAACATGGATTCACGTTGACAGCAAACAGTCTCTCTCCAAACATTTTATTTATTTATTTATTTATTATTCGGTTTTATATTCCGCTCCTCCTTGCAGGCTCGGGGCGGATCACAGTAGCAATAAAACACACAATAAAACATACAGTAAAATTCAACAAAACACGCAATACATTGCCAGTAGCCAGCAGATTACAGATCTTAGCTCGGACGCTGATATGCCTCTACATTCAGGCTAGCCAAACGCTAGTCTGAAGAGGGCAGTCTTGCAGGCCCTTCGGAAAGGGCAGAGTTCTTGAATCGCCTGAGCGTGACTAGGCAATGAGTTCCAAGTCGTGGGAGCCACAACTGAAAAGGCCTGCTGTCTTGTACTGGACAAGTGACAGGAGCGGGGTGATGGAATGACCAACAGGTTCTGCTCTTCTGAGCGCAGTGATCTCGGGGGAATATACGGGGTAAGGCGGTCCCTTAGGTACTCAGGCCCTAGACCGTGCAAGGCCTTAAAGGTTAAAACCAACACCTTGAAGGCAATCCGGTACTCAATAGGCAGCCAGTGCAGTTGCCGAAGGATGGGCGTGATGTGCTCTCTCACCGGTGCTCCCACCAGTAAGCGAGCAGCAGCATTCTGCACCAGCTTGAGTTTCCGGACTGTCGACAAGGGAAGGTCCACGTAGAGGCCGTTACAGTAGTCCAGCCTCGAGATGACCGTCGCCTGGATCACCGTGGCCAGATCATCCCTGGACAGGTAGGGTGCCAGTCGCCTAGCCTGGCGGAGATGGTAAAACACCGTTTTGCTGACCATGAAGACCTGAGTCTCCATGGTCAGCAAAGGGTCCAATTGGACACCTAAACTCTTTACGAGGGATGACGGGCTGAGCTGCTCGCCATCCAGGGTAGGCAACCGGCACTCATCCAGCCCAGGGCGACCAGGCCACAAGATTTCCGTCTTCGACGGGTTCACCTTCAGCCGGCTGGCACACATGCCGAATGAAGTCTGAGAGCTTCTGCACATGACTCACATGTCCTGTCACTGTGTGTTGGCCCCAATCCGCGATGGGCGTGGAACCATTTTAGCTCTTCTGTTTAAGGGATGTTTGCAGAGTCATGAGAACGGAGAAGCTCCAGTGAACATGTAAATATCACAGTTCATTATTTATTTTTAATCTTCCACTAACAGTTTTAAAGGCATAGGGAGAAGGACACGGCTATGAAGTGCATCCTGGCAGTTGTTAGGACCGAGACATTTTTAACCAGGTTCATGATATGAATGCTGGCTGCGAGAATAATAATATAGTAATAAAACTTTATTTAAACCCCGGCACCGGGAATGTGGCGCAGCTGGCTGGGTGTCAGCTGCATAAGATCTCTACTGACCAGAAGGTCATGAGTTTGAGGCCTGTTCGTGTCGAGGTGGGCTCTCGACCTATTGTGTAGCCTGTTGTCGACCTTTGCAACCCGAAAAACAGTTGCATATGTCAAGTAGGAAATTAAGGTACCACTTAGTGGGGAGGCTAAATTTAACTGATTTACGGGGCCATAAAAAAAATCTCCAGGAAACACGCTGAGGAATTGAAGGAGTGTGACAGCTCCCCCTGGTGGCCAGATGTTAAATTGCCTCTGTCTGTCTTGTGTGTTTGTGTGTCTAAATGTAATGTGTACATTGTAATCCGCCCTGAGTCTCCTGCGGGGTGAGAAGGGCGGAATAGAAATGAAGTAAATAAATAAATAAATATCAGTGTTAAGTATTCCTTGCCCAGAACTCACCAGTTAAGATGATACAGGTATCCTACAATAACTCTTAGGGCTACATTTCCAGTCTTACCTTGCTGGTGCTTAAGCCAGCCTTCAGGAAACTATAGGCATTTAGATAAGAACATAAGAAGAGCCATGCTGAATCGGACCTCAGCCCATCTAGTCCAGCATTCTGTATCACACAGTGGCCCACCAGTTGTACACGGGGATCTCGAGCAGAAGGGAGGGCAAAACCCTGACCTGCTCCCGACCCCCCACAACCAGTACCCAGGGAAATCCTGCCTACCTCAACCAACTCCGAGGTGGCACTTGAATGTCCTTTTCAGTAACTACCGATACATTTGGTGTCCATGAATCTGTCTAATCCTGCCTCGAAGTTGTCCAGGCTGACAGCTGTCACAACCTCTTCTGGAAGTGAGTTCCATAACCCAATGACCCTCTGGGTGAAGAAATATTTCCCTTTATTAGTCCTAATTTTCCTACCTTGGAGCTTCAGGGAGTGCCCTCTAGTCCTAGTGTTTTGTGACAAAGAAAATAGTTTTCTTTATTCACCTTTTCTATCCCATGCATGATTTTATACACTTCGATCAAGTCACCTCTTAAACGCCGTCTTTCAAGGCTGAAAAGACCAGGCGTTGCAACCTGGTTTCATAAAGGGAGCCGCTCCATCCCTTGGATCATTCTTGTTGCCCTTTTCTGTACCTTTTCCAGTTCCGTTATATCCTTCTTGAGGTGCAGAGACCAGAATTGTACACAGTACTCCAAATGTGGCCTTACCATAGATTTGTAGAGAGGTAATACAACATTTGCTGACCTATTTTCGATTCCCTTTCTGATCATGCCAAGCATAGAATTTGCTTTTTTCACTGCTGCAGCGCACTGGGTTGACATCTTCATTGAGCTGTCCACCAAAACCCCAAGATCCCTTTCCTGGTTTGTCTCGGAAAGCTTTGACCCCATCAATTTGTAGGTGTATTTGGGGTTCTTTGCCTCGATGTGCATGACTTTACACTTGTTTAGGTTAAAATGCATTTGCCACTTTGTTGCCCATTCACTCAATTTCGAGAGATCTTTCTGGAGCTCTTTACAATCAGTTTCATTTTTAACTACCCTGAACAATTTAGTGTCGTCTGCAAACTTTGCTACCTCAGAATTTACTCCTACATCCAGGTCATTAATGAATAAATTAAAAAGTAACGGACCCAAAACTGAACCTTGGGGTACGCCACTTCTCACCTCTTTCCACCCAGAGAAGTGTCCGTTTATTACCACCCTTTGTTTCCCACAGTTTAGCCAGGTTCCAATCCAGGACAAGACCTGTCCCCTGATTCCATGGCTGAAGAGCTTATTTAGGAGCCTTTGGTGAGGGACTTTGTCAAAAGCCTTTTGAAAGTCAAGGTAAACAATATCGACTGGGTCCCCTTTATCTATGTGTTTATTTACACCCTCAAAGAATTCTAACAAGTTAGATATTGATGAGACTACAATTCCCACTGCAGCTGTTTACTTGGGGATGAGAGGGAATACAGTCTCAAGATCTGCTGAAGGTCACTGATGGGACAATTGTTAATGAACACACTGAATACTGGGTCTACTGGCCCATAGGCATGTACTTACTTTGAGGCTCAAGTTTGTCCAGAAGAGGCTGCGCCCCACTTGCGGCTGTGGTCGCAATAGCTTTCACTCCCACCTCTGCCATATCACAGACGGCTTGGATAGCTGGATGGGACTTCTTGGCAGAAGTATAGGTAGCGGACACCATGCCATAGGTAGAGCTGACCAAGGGAAGCTCGGCTACTTTTTTAATTACACACTAAGGAGAAATATTGCATTGTGTTAGTTTTGTTGCTGGTTAACAAAGCATCCTCACAAATGCTCCCACCTGGACCCAGAGCTACATTTAACTTTACAGGGATAGGCTCTACCTAGCTTTCTCCTATCAGGGAGAGTTTGATTAACAGTGTATTCATATCAGAAAGCAACGGGTGAGGGACAGGTTATCTGTATCTGTTGTTTCATCTCAACTCTTTAAAGAGCATCCATAGCATGGGCAAAAAAATAGGGCAATTCCTATATTATAATACTAATAGGGCTGTGGTGGCACAGCGTGTTAAACCGCTGAGCTGCAGAACTTGCTGGTTGGAAGGTCAGCAGTTCAAATCTGCAGACAGGGTGAGCTCCCATTGTTAGCCCCAACTTCTGCCAACCTAGCAGTTCAAAAACATGCAAATGTGAGTAGATCAATAGATACGGCTTTGACAGGGTCACCTATCGCCAACACCTACGACTCCTTGAACATTTTCATCAGCGCTGTCTTCGCACAATCCTAAATATACACTGGACTGACTATGTGACTAATGTTGCTGTCCTTGAGCAAGGGATCACCAGCGTTGAGGCCACGCTATTGAGAACACAGCTGCATTGGGCAGGGCACGTCTCTAGGATGGAGGACCACCGCCTCCCAAAGATACTACTCTATGCTGAGCTTGCCACGGGTCAGCGCAAGAGTGGCGCCTCCAAAAAGAGATATAAGGACTCCCTGAAACAACATCTCAGGCTCGGCCAGATTTTTGCCCCCAATTTTTTTTAACATATATAAAGTGAGTATTATCAAGGAAAGAGGGGGGACAATATATGTATAGAAAAGTAGGAAAAGCTACTTTTGGCCAGATTGATCACCAACAATGGTCCACCCTGGCCTCACATCGGGAGGCATGGAGACACACTATCCACGATGCTGGGGCCTCTTTCGAGAAGACACGCCGAACGGGTCTCGAAGAGAAACGACAACGCAGAAAGAACCACAACTTGGAAACAACATCACCCAAGGAGACTTTCTGCTGTGCTTTCTGCAGCCGAACTTGCCTATCTCAGATTGGCCTTTTTAGTCATCAACGTGCTTGTAAAAAGCATGGGATGAGTCCTTCCTAAGAATCTTTGTTCACGAAGTAATGCCGAGAGAGTGAATGATGCTCCGGCCACATGACCCTGGGGGGGGGGGGGTCTACAGACAGCGCCATCTCTTTGGCTTAGAAATGGAGGTGAGCACCACCCACAGAGTCAGACACAAATTGACTGAAAGCAAAAGGGAAACCTTCGCCTTTTTAATGGCTCCCCTCTCCCCAAAGCTGAAGCACAGCCGGCCCACAGCTATTGATAAAGAACAGAAAGATCACAAGTCCCACGAACAGATTGGAAATTTCGCTTTTAAAAGGGACTAGTCACTACTTGGGTCATCAACAAGTCCAGAAAGGTAATTCATGGAGTTACTGTTATTATTGTCCTGCCAAAAAATACTATTCAATTCTCATTTCTGGGCAATCAGTCTGGCATGGAAGCTATCTCTCCACCGCACCAACCATCCCCACACACTGACAGCAGCAACAGTACCAGCCCCTTCTCCTCTAGAGCAGTGTTTCCCAACCTGGGGGTCGCAAGGGGGTGTCAAATGGCGTCGCCAAAGGCCATCAGAAAACACAGAATGTTCTGTTGATCATAGGAGTTCTGTGTGCCAAGTTTGGTTCAATTCCATCGTTGGTGGAGTTCAGAGTGCTCTTTGATTGTAGGTGAACCAGCAACTACAACTCCCAAATGTCAAGGTTTGTTTTCCCCAAACTCCACCAGTGTTCACATTTAGGCATCTTGAGTATTTGTGCCAACTTTAGTCCATTCTATCATTGTATGAGTCCACCGTGCTCTTTGGATGTAGGTGAACGATAACTCCAAAACTCAAGGCCAATGCACATCAAGCCCTTCCAGTATTTTCTGTTTATCATGGGAGTTCTGTGTGCCAAGTTTGGCCCAATTTCATCATTGGTGGATTTCAGAATGCTCTTTGATTGTAGGTGAACTACAACTCCCATCAACTACAACTCCCATCAACTACAACCCCCAAATCCCACCAGTGTTCAAATTTGGGCGTGTCGGGTATTTGTGCCAAATTTGGTCCAGTGAATGAAAATATGTCCTGCACATCAGATATTTACATGACGATTCATAACAATAGCAACCTGACAGTTGTGAAGTAGCAACAAAAATAATGTTATGGTTGTGGGTCACCACAACAAGAGGAACTGTATGAAGGGGTCCCGGCATTAGGAAGGTTGAGAACTACTGAAATACACCTTGCACACCAGATATTTACATTACGATTCGTAACAGTAGCAAAATGACTGTTATGAAGTAGCAATGAAAATAATGTTATGGTTGGGGGTCACCACAACATGAGGAAGTGTATTAAGGGGTCGCAGCATGAGGTAGGCTGAGAAACGCTGCACTAGAGCAAGGAGTGCTCACACGTTTTCAGCATGCGAGCTACTTATAAAACAACCAAGTCAAAATTGTCTACCTACTCAATACGAAAATGTAAAACATATAACACAATATCTGCTTTGAACTGGGTTTTCTGAGTCCACACTGCCATATAATCTGATTCAAAATGGATCACATGGGATTTTATTCAACTCTGTGGAAAGGACCTCAGATAACCCAGGGCCCTTCCACACATCCTATTTTACAGTCAACACACACAAACTGATTTCTTACTACTGGAAGAATTGCTGCCAAATTTGGCCACAAGACACCTACAAGGAGTGACCATCATTAAAAAAAATGATTTTGTCATTTGGGAGTTGTAGTTGCTGGGATTTATAGTTCACCTACAATCAAAGTGCATTCTGAACCCTACCAACAACAGAATTGGGGCAAACTTCCCACACAGAAACCCCACAACCAACAGCAAATGTTCAAGGCAGAGAGGAAGGGAAGGGAGGAAGGAATGAGGGAGGGAGAGAGGAAACAGGAAGGAAAGAAGGCAAGGCAAGAAGGAGGGGAGAAAGGAAGGAAAGGAAGAAAGGAGTTTAGGAAGGAAGGAAGGGAAAGGAGGGGGAGAGAGAGGAAGGAAGGAAGAACAGAAGGAAGGGAGGGAAAGAAGGGAAGGAAGAAAGGATGAGAAGTAGGGAAGGAAGGAAAGACGGAAGGAAGAAAGAAGGAAGAAAGGGAAGAAGGAAGGAAGGAATGAGGGAGGGAGGAAACAGGAAGGCAAGAAGGCAAGGCAAGAAGGAGGGGAGAAAGGAAGGAAAGGAAGAAAGGAGTTTAGGAAGGAAGGAAGGAAGGAAGGGAAAGGAGGGGGAGAGGGAGGAAGGAAGGAAGAACAGAAGGGAGGGAGGGAAAGAAGGGAAGGAAGAAAGGATGAGAAGTAGGGAAGGAAGGAAAGACGGAAGGAAGAAAGGGAAGAAGGAAGGAAGGAATGAGGGAGGGAGGAAACAGGAAGGAAAGAAGGCAAGGCAAGAAGGAGGGGAGAAAGGAAGGAAAGGAAGAAAGGAGTTTAGGAAGGAAGGAAGGAAGGAAAGGAGGGGGGAGAGAGAGGAAGGAAGGAAGAACAGAAGGAAGGGAGGGAAAGAAGGGAAGGAAGAAAGGATGAGAAGTAGGGAAGGAAGGAAAGTCGGAAGGAAGAAAGGGAAGAAGGAAGGAAGGAATGAGGGAGGGAGGAAACAGGAAGGAAAGAAGGCAAGGCAAGAAGGAGGGGAGAAAGGAAGGAAAGGAAGAAAGGAGTTTAGGAAGGAAGGAAGGAAGGGAAAGGAGGGGGAGAGGGAGGAAGGAAGGAAGAACAGAAGGGAGGGAGGGAAAGAAGGGAAGGAAGAAAGGATGAGAAGTAGGGAAGGAAGGAAAGACGGAAGGAAGAAAGGGAAGAAGGAAGGAAGGAATGAGGGAGGGAGGAAACAGGAAGGCAAGAAGGCAAGGCAAGAAGGAGGGGAGAAAGGAAGGAAAGGAAGAAAGGAGTTTAGGAAGGAAGGAAGGAAGGAAGGGAAAGGAGGGGGAGAGAGAGGAAGGAAGGAAGGAAGAACAGAAGGAAGGGAGGGAAAGAAGGGAAGGAAGAAAGGATGAGAAGCAGGGAAGGAAGGAAAGACGGAAGGAAGAAAGGGAAGAAGGAAGGAATGAGGGAGGGAGGAAACAGGAAGGAAAGAAGGCAAGGCAAGAAGGATGGGAGAAGGGAAGGAAAGGAAGAAAGGAGTTTAGGAAGGAAGGAAGGAAGGAAGGAAGGAAGGGAAAGGGAGAGAGAGGAAGGAAGAACAGAACGGAGGGAGGGAAAGAAGGGAAGGAAGAAAGGATGAGAAGTAGGGAAGGAAGGAAAGAGGGAAGAAAGAAAGGGAAGAAGGAAGGAAAGAGAGCGAGAGGGAGGGAGAAAAGAGGAATCCCCTCCACTGGGTTACCAACAGCTCCGAGTCCCAGTCCATGCTGCAGCAGCCGCAGTTGGAGCCGCCTCTGGCTGCGCCCCTTCTTCTGGCGAGACCACAAAATGGTAGGGAAAATGACACGCATGACGTCATGGCGGCGGCAGAAATGGCATGGGAGCCTTAGCGACGCCGGGCACGCCGCCACCACACTGACTGGCCGGCAGCACCTGGGCGGCATTGGGAGCCTGCGGGGTGGGACTGAGCCTTCCTCCCATCCTGCCTGCGATCTACCAGGACACCCTAAGCGATCTCCCAGTAGATAGTGATCTACCTAATGAGCACCCCTGCTCTAGAGTCTCTTCCTATGTCATTCAGGGGCAGGTAGAAAAGAGGAAGGAAGAAAAGGCAGCTCCAGTTCAGCTAATAATGGAGTGTGGCTCCTGTTATCAGTGTGCCTCATGATCCTTTCTCTGCCATCCGCATGACCTCCTCCACCCCAGATGTCACAGCATGAGGCAAACAGCAGCTCCTGCTCCTTGGAAGAGGAGCAAATCCCAGCCCTGGCTGCTACGGGCAAAAGAGAACTTTGCACATCCAAACTAGTGTTTCCATTCAGTTATTTGAGAACTACTTTCCTCGCCAAGCTATAACCTTAAGTCATGTCTAGATGTTTACATTGTGCTGCCACTGTGCAGTATCAACTGTTTGGGTCCAATGTTTGGCTGCACATCGTTGTGCACCTACCAGACGATCATCTCCAGTGTTTTCCAGGCTTGCCGTCTGTGCCGTTTCTTCAGTGGAAGACATGATGAGAGTGAGCAGGAGATACACTGCGGAAAAGCAACATCAGTATCAATGTGTTGTCGAATGCTTTCAAGGCCAGAATCACTGGGTTCCTGTGAGTTTTCTGGGCTGTTTGCACAATCCTAAATATACACTGGACCAACTATGTGACGAATATCGCTGTCCTTGAGCAAGCAGGGATCACCTGCGTTGAGGCCATGCTATTGAGAACACAGCTGCGCTGGGCAGGGCACGTCTCTAGGATGAACGACCACTTCCTCCCAAAGATACTACTCTATGGTGAACATGCCATGGGTCACCGCAAGAGAGGCGCCCCAAAGAAGAGATATAAGGACTCCCTGAAACAACATCTCAGGCTCGGCCAGATTGATCACCAACAATGGTCCACCCTGGCCTCACATTGGGAGGCATGGAGACGCACTATCCACAATGCTGCAGCCTCTTTCGAGAAAACATGCCGAATGGGTCTCGAAGAGAAATGACAACGCAGAAAGAACCGCAACTTGGAAACAACATCACCCAAGGAGACCTTCTGCTGTGCTTTCTGCAACTGAACTTGCCTACCTCAGATTGGCCTTTTTAGTCATCAACGTACTTGTAAACAGCATGGGATGAGTCCTTCCTAAGAATTTTCATTTGTGAAGTAATGCAGAGAAGGGGGAGATTAACGCATTCGGCGGAGTAGGCGCCCACCGAGAGTGCCACATCCACAGGGGGGCGCCACTGGTGGCTGGAAACTCCGCCTACGTGTCTGCTAGTAACTCCACCTCTGTGCCTGCTCCAGCTTTGGTTGGGGGGGGGGGGGGCAAAATAATTTTCACCTACCATTTAAAATTACCTTGGGCCGCCTCTGGCTGCATGGCCATGTTCCAGAAGCAGTCTCTCCTGATGTTTTGCCCACATCTATGGCAGACATCCTCAGAGGTTGTGAGGTCTACTGGAAACTAAACAAGTGGAGTTTATATATCTGTGGGATTTATATATCTTGCAATTGGCCACCTTGATTAGCATTGAATGGCCTTGCAGCTTCAAAGCCTGGCTGGTTAATGCCGGAGACACGAGTTCCAGATATATAAACCTCACTTGCCGAATTTCCAACAGACCCCTCAACCTCGAAGGATGCCTGCCATAGATGTGGGCGAAATGTCAGGAGAGAATGCTTCTGGAATGTGGCCATACAGCCCAGAAAACTCACAGCAACCCAATCTCAGTATCAGTCAGTGCTAGCACACACAACTGCTTGGCAGGGAAGGAAAAAATAGGGAAATCCCTAGGTCAGGGGTCGGGAACCTTTTTGACTCAGAGAGCCATGAAAGCAAAATATTTGGAAATGTGTTTCAGTGAAAGCCATATAATATATACAATATATTTTAAGACTGAATTCAACTCAATGTGAGTCTATACGTACATACAATAAGGAAAGGATTCCCCCGGCAGAATGAGGGGACACTTCAGTCCTGGCTCTGCAAAAGGCACGCTCAGGACTCTGGGAAGGAAGAGAAGACGGAAGGAAGGAAGGGGGAAAAGACAGACAGAGGAAATAAAGGAGGGAGGGGGAAAAGGAAGAGGAAGAAAGAAAAGAAGAACGAATGAAGGGACATGGAAAAGGAAGAAGAAAAGAAAAGCAGGAGAGAGACAAGAATAGAAGGGGGAAAAGGAAGAAGGAAAAGAAGGAAGGAGGAAAGGAAAGGGTGAAGGGAGGAAGGGGGGAAAAGAAAGGGAGTGAGGAAAAAGTAAAATAATGAAGGGACAAGAAGAAAAGAAAGAAGGGGAGAGAGAGGGAAGTGAAAAGAAAGGAAGGAGAAGGAAAGGAAGATGGGGAAAGAATAGAAGAGGAAGGAAGGAAGAGGGAGGGAGAATGGAGGAAAGAAGGCAGGGGAGAGAGAGAAGGAAAAGGAAGGAGAGAAGGGGAAGGAAAGGGTGAAGGGGAGGAAGGAAGGAAAGAAGAGGAAGGAAGAGGGAGAATGGAGGAAAGAAGGAAGGGGAGAGAGGGAGGGAAAAGGAAGGAGAGAAGGAGAAGGAAAGGGTGAAGGGGAAGGAAGGAAGGAAGGGAAGGAAGAGGAAGGAAGAGGGAGAATGGAGGAAAGAAGGAAGGGGAGAGAGGGAGGGAAAAGGAAGGAGAGAAGGAAAAGGAAAGGGTGAAGGGGAGAAAGGAAGGAAGGAAGGAAGGAAGAGAAGAATGGAGGAAAGAAGGAAGGGGAGAGAGAGAGAGGGAAAAGGAAGGAGAGAAGGAGAAGGAAAGGGTGAAGGGGAAAGAAAGGAGAAGGAAGGAAGGAAGAGGGAGAATGGAGGAAAGAAGGAAGGGGAGAGAGGGAGGGAAAAGGAAGGAGAGAAGGGGAAGGAAAGGGTGAAGGGGAGAAAGGAAGGAAGGAAGGAAGAGGGAGAATGGAGGAAAGAAGGAAGGGAGAGAGGGAGGGAAAAGGAAGGAGAGAAGGAGAAGGAAAGGGTGAAGGGGAGAAAGGAAGGAAGGAAGAGGAAGGAAGAGGGAGAATGGAGGAAAGAAGGAAGGGGAGAGAGGGAGGGAAAAGGAAGGAGAGAAGGAGAAGGAAAGGGTGAAGGGGAGAAAGAAAGGAAGGAAGGGAAGGAAGGAAGAGGGAGAATGGAGAAAAGAAGGAAGGGGAGAGAGGGAGGGAAAAGGAAGGAGAGAAGGAGAAGGAAAGGGTGAAGGGGAGAAAGGAAGGAGGAAGGAAGAGGGAGAATGGAGGAAAGAAGGAAGGGGAGAGGAGGGAAAAGGAAGGAGAGAAGAAGAAAAGGGTGAAGGGGAGAAAGAAAGGAAGGAAGAGGAAGGAAGAGGGAGAATGGAGGAAAGAAGGAAGGGGAGAGAGGGAGGGAAAAGGAAGGAGAGAAGGAGAAGGAAAGGGTGAAGGGGAGAAAGGAAGGGAGGAAGGAAAGGGAGAATGGAGGAAAGAAGGAAGGGGAGAGAGGGAGGAAAAGGAAGGAGAGAAGGAGAAGGAAAGGGTGAAGGGGAGAAAGAAAGGAAGGAAGAGGAAGGAAGAGGGAGAATGGAGGAAAGAAGGAAGGGGAGAGAGGGAGGGAAAAGGAAGGAGAGAAGGAGAAGGAAAGGGTGAAGGGGAGGAAGGAAGGAAGGAAGAGGGAGAATGGAGGAAAGAAGGAAGGGGAGAGGGAGGGAAAGGAAGGGGAGAAGGAAATGGTGAAGGGGAGAAAGAAAGGAAGGAAGGAAGAGGAAGGAAGAGAGAATGGAGGAAAAAGGGAAGGGGAGAGAGGGAGGGAAAAGGAAGGAGAGAAGGAGAAGGAAACGGTGAAGGGGAGAAAGAAAGGAAGGAAGAGGAAGGAAGGAAGAGGGAGAATGGCGGATAGAAGGAAGGGGAGGGAGGGAAAAGGAAGGAGAGAAGGAGAAGGAAAGGGTGAAGGGGAGAAAGAAAGGAAGACGAAGGAAGAGGTAGAATGGAGAATGTGTCACTTCTCCCTGCTGCATGCTGGGAAACTGAGGCCCTGGCTGCTCTGGAGAGCCAGAGGCAATCATGAAAAGAGCCACATCTGGTTCCCGAGCCATAGGTTCCCTACCTCTGCCCGAAGGTGGAAAGGCTGGCTACATCCAGACTTAAACTCCATGTGGCTGAACTCACTGCCAGCCATTACCCAGGCCCAAAAGGAAAGGCAGCAGATCCTATCAAAGCAGGAAAGAGACTCTTTTCAACCCCCTGCTGCTTCCTTAAAGCACTCCTGTGGACCACTAGAAAAAGTCTTTCCCCATGAATTTGGCAGTGACAGTGTGCTATTAAAGGATGAGGCCCAGCCTTTTGAATCCAGGCCAAGAGCCCTCAAGTGGGGAAGATTCAGAAATCACTATTGCCTGCTGAGATTTCCTTTATGACCCTCCTGTTAGCCTTTAGTCTTTCCAGCTGTGACTCTTTGAAGCCTAGGACCTTGTAGTATCTGTGGTTCCCGACTCCCCTGTTTTGGGGGGAAAGAGACAATAGTTTTCCTGATCTCCACATATGCTAAAGGGCGGGGAAAGGGTTCTGATGTTATCAAACGCCTAAAGGTCAACTACTGGAGTAGATTAATTGAATCAACTGGGCCCGAGCTAAATGCCGACTTCCTGTTTCCACTGGTTAATTTCAATCAGAAAAGGGCTACTATTATCTCTTTTTAAGTTTACCTTGCTTGAATCAGGTAAAAGGCACAAAAGCCAAAGCTGACTTGGTAGCAAACAGGACTCCTCCAATTGGAGAAGAGAAGCTAAGTGTTCACGTGCATTTCTTTGGCCAGTGGTCCCCAAACTTTGGCCCTCCAGGTGTTTTGGTTTCAGCTCCCCGAAATCCCAGCCAGTTTACCGGTTGTTAGGAATTGTGGGAGCTGAAGTCCAAAATGCCTGGAGGACCAAAGGATGGGGACCACTGCCTTGGGAGGTTATTGCTGGTATGCTGCAACCCCGAAAGGACCTTAGGCCAAGCCCACCTCTTGCTACAGAGGGAAGCAAAAAGCTTAAGAGAATGCAGGATTTGTGAGTAAAAGGCTGTAGAAAGCAGCCCAGGAATCGACACCAAATGTGCTTCATATCCCAGGAGGGAGGGCCATGCTTTTAATATTAATCTCCCATAGCCTCTCAAAAATTCATAAGCAGCAAGTTCTTGGAGGAAAGCTCTGAATGCCTTTGGGACCAACACATGATTGGGATTACTTTTATCTTACATGGTGTGGTGGTTTGAATGTTGGGACTACAACTCCAGAGATCTGGGTTTGTGTTGTGTAATGGAAATCCATGGGTGGCCACGTTCTCTGCCTCCAAGGAAGGAAAGGGAAACCACCTGAGCAAAATTGTGTGCCCTCCCCCCACAACTCCAAAATGATAAAAGTTGCCACCAACCAGACATGGCTTGAAGGTACGCAACAGTAATGGCCATTTATTGTTAACTAGCCATCCCCTGCCATGCGTTGCTGTGGCCCAGTTTGTGTTTAGTGTGTGTGTGTTTAGTGTGTGTGTGTTTAGTGTGTGTGTGTTGAGTGTGTGTGTGTTTAGTGTTGAGTGTGTGTGTGTTTAGTGTTGAGTGTGTGTGTGTTTAGTGTTGAGTGTGTGTGTGTTTAGTGTTGAGTGTGTGCGCGTTTAGTGTTGAGTGTGTGCGCGTTTAGTGTTGGTTGTGTGCGCGTTTAGTGTTGGTTGTGTGCGCGTTTAGTGTTGGTTGTGTGCGCGTTTAGTGTTGGTTGTGTGCGCGTTTAGTGTTGGTTGTGTGCGCGTTTAGTGTTGGTTGTGTGCGCGTTTAGTGTTGGTTGTGTGCGCGTTTAGTGTTGGTTGTGTGCGCGTTTAGTGTTGGTTGTGTGCGCGTTTAGTGTTGGTTGTGTGCGCGTTTTGTGTTGGTTGTGTGCGCGTTTAGTGTTGGTTGTGTGCGCGTTTAGTGTTGGTTGTGTGCGCGTTTTGTGTTGGTTGTGTGCGCGTTTTGTGTTGGTTGTGTGCGCGTTTTGTGTTGGTTGTGTGCGCCTTTTGTGCTGGTTGTGTGCGCGTTTTGTGTTGGTTGTGTGCGCGTTTTGTGTTGGTTGTGTGCGCGTTTTGTGTTGGTTGTGTGCGCGTTTTGTGTTGGTTGTGTGCGCGGTTTGTGTTGGGTGTGTGCGCGTTGTGTGTTGGTTGTTTGCGTTTTGTGTTGTTTGTGTGCGCGTTTTGTGTTGGTTGTGTGCGCGTTTTGTGTTGGTTGTGTGCGCGTTTTGTGTTGGTTGTGTGCGCGTTTTGTGTTGTGTGCGCGTTTTGTGTTGTGTGCGCGTTTTGTGTTGTGTGCGCGTTTTGTGTTGTGTGCGCGTTTTGTGTTGTGTGCGCGTTTTGTGTTGTGTGCGCGTTTTGTGTTGTGTGCGCGTTTTGTGTTGTGTGCGCGTTTTGTGTTGTGTGCGCATTTTGTGTTGTGTGCGCGTGTTTTGTGTTGTGTGCGCGTGTTTTGTGTTGTGTGTGTGTGTTTTGTGTTGTGTGTGTGTGTTTTGTGTTGTGTGTGTGTGTTTTGTGTTGTGTGTGTGTGTTTTGTGTTGTGTGTGTGTGTTGTGTTGTGTGTGTTGTGTTGTGTGTGTGTTTTGTATGTGTGTGTTTTGTATATGTGTGTTTTGTATATGTGTGTATGTGCTTTGTGTATGTGTTTTGTGTATGTGTGTATATATGTGTGTTTGCATATATGTGTGTGTTGTGTATGTGTGTATATATGTGTGTTTGCATATATATGTGGTTTTGCGCATGTGTTGTAATGCATTTTTTATTTTTTTGGCTTTTAAAAATATTTAAAATTTCTGCTGTGTTTTTCAGTGTTTTTATGAGTGATGGTCACTTATTGACCCGATAGATATATTGTGTCCAAATTTGGTGCCAATTCATCCAGTGTTTTTTGAGTTGTGTTGAGTTATTTATATAGATTTAGTAAGAACTTTGGCCTATTACCTACCAGGGTGCCTCTCAAAGCAATGTACAATAAATAAATATACAGAATTACAAAATATACATAAATATACAGAATAGCAAGCCCTTGCTTTGAAAAATAAAGGTCACAAGAAACAATTGTTGCCCTCTTCTCAAGAGGAGTGAAACCAACCTGATTTCCCTTTTTGGGTGTGTGTGTGTGTGTGTGTGTGTGTTCTATTGCTGGGTTGTTGTTTACACAGATTGTAAGAATATATCCCCCCCCCTTCAAAAAAACCCCCATGAAAATGAAAGAATCCTAAATGGCTGTATTCTTTCTCTACTATAGCATAATCAGAACCCAAGTTCACTAGGGACCCTTCCAAACAGGCCCTATATCCCAGGGATCTGATACCAGATTTTCCTTTTATCCCTGATTATCAAGCATTGAGGACTCATATAATCCAGTTTAATGCAGAAAACCTGGGATCGGATCCTGGGATATTGGGGCTGTCTGGAAGGGCCCTAGATTAGAGGCTAAGTTCAGTTTGCTGACCTGTAGCCAAACAAAATATAACTGGCAAGCCCATACATACCCAATACACAAAACCTTCCCACCCTTTGATCTTTGCCACATCTGGTGTTCAGAGATATACTGCACCTGAATGAAGAGGCACACCTAATTCTAATGTATATTTTAGGAGGAAATTATCAGAATTAAAAACTAAAGTTTGACTTAATTGAAAAACAGCCATAGGCAACATTCTAGGCAAGACACCATTTCAAAAAGTGATACCAAACTCCTGGAAATCTTCCCGACTTACCACAGAGCCAACGTGGCTTCTCAAAGGCCCCTGGTGAACAAAAGGCAAGGAGCCCAAGGTGGTCTTATATAGTAGTGGAGGGCGGGACGGCCTTGATGGACTGCCCAAAGGACCAATCAGGAGCTAGGAAAGCCACAGTTTCGTAGGAGCAAAGCCTACTTCTCAGCAAACAAGGATAGGGTCGTGCCCTTGAGAGGTATCAGGATATGGAATTTTTTTACTTTGGGATGTTGATTCCCACCTTTTCCCAATCGGCAATGCCGCCTGGAGCTTTCTTGACATAGTTGCCAAAAACAACTACTGTAATTTGTGTAGACTTTGGGAATTATGTGGCTCGTGGCTTTTCCTTTGTGTTTCTGCTCTCCCTATCTTTCCTGTTGAAAACCCGCCTTCTGACCTGTGTATTTTTTGAAAAACAGATCCTGCCAGGATGTGTGTTTGAGAGAAATAGTTTCTACCATTTTGGCATTTGCCTTGAAACCTGCACCATAATTGGTTGATAGTTACCAGGGTGGCTTTCCCAAGGTAGCATCATTGATTTTCATTGTTATTGTTGTGTTGTTTTCATTGACACACACTATTAATTAATTAATTAATTAATTAATAGCCTTGTCTCTTTCTCAACCCCAAAAGGGCGACTCAGGACGGCCTACATAGGCAGCAATTCAATGCCATCATACAGTTAAAACCATCACACATAATCAATAATCATTAAAATACAAAAATATATAAATTACATACCACATCCATTAAAACAGTGTTTTTGAACCTTTTTTGAGCCACACCACATTTTTTACATTTACAAAATCCTGGGTCACACCACCAACCAAAATGACACATAATGACACTCTAACACAGTAATACATATCGTTAATATGTTTTTAAATGTATTTATTTATTTATTTATTTTTCCCGTTTCTATACCGCCCCTCTCAGCCCGAAGGCGACTCGGGACGGTTTACAGGCAGTCACTGCCCTCAATACAACACAGCAACAAGTCAACCCCCCCCCCGAAAAAACATATAACAATTTAACAATTAAAAACATACAATTGCAGCCTCAGCGTCATGTTGAAATCAGTTTCCATCACATCGTCGTCATTCCTTATATCCAATTAAGCCTTATATTTATACACTCAGTGTGAAACCTGGGTCTGTTTCAATGAACACAACATAGATATCCTGGCAGAAATGGCAGAAAGATACACACGAAGGTCTTGCTCAACAGTTGGGAGTTATAGTTCACCCACAATCAAAGAGCACTCTGAACTCCACCAATGATGGAATGGAATCAAACTTCCCACACAGAACTCCCATAAACAAGAGAAAATACCATAAGAGTTTGGTGGGCATTGACCTTGAGTTTTGGAGTTGTAGTTCACCTACATCCAGAGAGCATTGTGGACTCAACAATGTTAGATCAGGACCAAACTTGGCATGAATACTCAATATGCCCAAATCTGAACACAGATGGAGTTTGGGGAAAATTGACCTTGACATTTGGGAGTTACAGTTTCTGGGATTTATAGTTAACACACAATCAAAGAGCATCCTGAACTCTTGCAACAATGGAATTGAACCAAACTTGGCATATTGAACTCTCATTACCAACAGAAAGTACTGAAAGGATTTGCTTGGGAATTGACCTTGAGTTTGGAAGTTGTAGTTCACCTACACCCAGAGAGCACTGTGGACTCAAACAATGTTATGTTATGTTGTTGTTTGTTTTCTATCCAGAATCACAATGTTGGAAGGAGGCTCGCCACTTTAAGGTCCCTAAAACAGGCATGGGAAAACTTTGGCCCTCTGGGTGCTTTGGACTTCAACTCCCACCATTCCTTACAGCCTGAGGCCCTTTCCTGCTTTAGTGGCTGAGGGGGAAAAAAGAAAAGGGCCTGAGGCTGCTAGGAATGGTGGGAGTTGGAGTCCAAAACACCTGGAAGGTCCAAGTTTGCCCATGCCAACTTTCGACAGAGACCGCTTCCTCCCCCTTCCCCTTCGCGCCCTTTCTTCCCCCTCCTGCCGAATACTTACTTTTTCTTCTCCACTCAGGCTCCCTCCTTCAGGAGGGGAGGGGGGGGAGGGAGGAAGACATGACCCGTGTGGGCGCTACTGCACAGACATGCCCCACGTCTTCCTCCCTCCCCCTCCCCTCCTGAACACGCTAATGCTGCCCCCTCGGATCAAAATGGCGGCAGCATGAGCAAAGCAAGGCAATGATGATCGCCCACGGCACACTAGTGTGCCACGGCACACTGGTTGGGAAACACTGCATTAAAACATTATAAAACATTAATCTATAAATCCAAGGACTGGTCAAGACCACACTTGGCACACATAACTCCCATTACCCCCTTTACATCCTGGTGAGGTTTAGGGGAGGTGGACCACGGATTATGGGATTTTTAGTACTTTCACATGCTATAGTTCCCACAGACCACTGTGCCCCCAACCAAGAACAATAAAGACCAAACATGGCACACGGTGCCCCTATGACCCACTCTACATTCTACTGCTGTTTGGAGGAGAGTGGACCGTGGATGGGACTTGAGGTACCTCCACGGATTATGGGATTTGTAGTACTTTCAAAGCCTTCATTTTCCACAGACCACTGCAGCCCTGAGCCTTTCTATAAAGACTACACTTGGCACACTATGCCCCCATGACCCAGTCTCCATCCTTCTACAGTTTAGAGGAGGGTGGACCATGGATGATGGGACTTCAACTACCTCCACTCATTGCCCAAGACCACTGCGGCCCCCAACAAAGACCGATAAAGACCATACTTGGCACACAAAGCCCCCATGACCCACTCTATATTCTACTGGAGTTTGGAGGAGGGTGGACCATGGATGATGGGACTTCAACTACCTCTATTCATTGCCCAAGACCGCTGCGCCCCCCAACAAAGACCATACTTGGCACACAAAGCCCCCATGACCCACTCTATATTCTACTGGAGTTTGGCGGAGGGTGGACCATGGATGATGGGACTTCAACTACCTCTACTCATTGCCCAAGACCGCTGCGGCCCCCAACAAAGACCATACTTGGCACACAAAGCCCCCATGACCCACTCTATATTCTACTGGAGTTTGGCGGAGGGTGGACCATGGATGATGGGACTTCAACTACCTCCACTCATTGCCCAAGACCACTGCGGCCCCCAACAAAGACCGATAAAGACCATACTTGGTACACAAAGCCCCCATGACCCACTCTATATTCTACTGGAGTTTGGCGGAGGGTGGACCATGGATGATGGGACTTCAACTACCTCCACTCATTGCCCAAGACCACTGCGGCCCCCAACAAAGACCGATAAAGACCATACTTGGTACACAAAGCCCCCATGACCCACTCTATATTCTACTGGAGTTTGGCGGAGGGTGGACCATGGATGATGGGACTTCAACTACCTCCACTCATTGCCCAAGACCACTGCGGCCCCCAACAAAGACCGATAAAGACCATACTTGGTACACGAAGCCCCCATGACCCACTCTATATTCTACTGCAGTTTGGAGGAGGGTGGACCATGGATGATGGGGCTTGAAGTACCAAAGACCAACCTTGGCACACAATGTCTTTCTCAAATAACCCGGGCACCGCTGGGTCCCCAAGCTAGTCATCAATAAAAACCAAACCCTCGTATAAATCATCCTTATCAGTCCATTTCGTGCAAGCGCTGCTTTATGTCTATTGACCAAAGGCCTGGTCCCACAACCACAATTTTACTGGCCGTCTGCAAGGACATTGCCCAGGGGCACCCGGATGTTTTGATGTTTTACCATCCTTGCAGGAGGTTTCTCGCAAGTCCCTGCATGGAGGAGTTGACAGATTGAGCTCAACCCACTCTCCCTGGATTCGAACCACTGACCTGTCAGTCAGGGCTATAGACAGGATTTTGATTCGGGCGGGGGGGCTGAGTCTGAGTGAGAAAGGGTCTACCCCAGGCCCGGATTACCCATAAGACCACCCTAGGCCATGGCCTAGGGCGGCAGCTTTGGGGGGGCAGCAGATCCAGACCCCCCGAAAATTGAAATAATAATAAAATTTTAGTCCGAACTTCGGGCGCTTGCTTCTGCGCCTGCGCACTGAGAAGGAGCAAGGGAGAAGGAGCCGTGGGAAGTTCCGCAACCCCTAGGGCGTCTGACGTGGCTTCCCCGCCGCCTCCTTGCTCGCGCGGGCAGGCGCCGCTCCTTCCTTCAGTGAAGGGAGGAGGGGCGCCCGTGCGAGCGAGGCGGCGGGGGAAGCCACGCCAGATGCCCTAGGGACGGACTTCCCCCTGGCTCCTTCTCCCTCGTGAAGGCTCCACCCCCACAAGAGGCCCCTCCCCTGCAAGAGGCCCCGCCCCTCAAGGGGCAGCCCTTGTGCCGGCTCCACCCCGGGCGGCCCCTTGCAAGAGGAGTGTGGCCTAGGGCGCCACAAACCATTAATCCGAGCCTGGTCTACCCTAACAAACCTTTAGCATCGTTATCCCAATACCCCAATGCATATGGGTGTATATTGAGCATGGTGATCAGATCATAATATGAATAAATATAACAATTTAAATAATGTACCAGTAAGGCATTCTCGCAGACCACCCTGAAATTTGGGGGGGGGGGGCTCAAGACCCTCCCCCCCCTGGCAACATGTCTGCTGTCAGTCAGCAGTTCTGCTGGCACAGGGGTTTAACCCATTGTGCCACCAGGGGTCTCCAGTAGTTTGCTGGGGCACCAGCATGCTTTGGATGAGAAGGCTCTCGGCATGACTTCGCGATCGAAGATCCTACATCAGTGTTTCCCAACCTTTTTTGAGCCGCGGCACATTTTTTACATTTACGAAATCCTGGGGCACACCACCAACCAAAATGACACAAAATGACACTCTAACACAGTCATACATATAGTTAATATGTTTTTAAATGTATTTATACACTCAGTGTGAAACCTGGGCTAGTTTAGATGAACACAACATAGATATCCTGGCAGGAATGGCAGAAAGACACACACGAAGGTCTTGCTCAACAGCTGGGAGTTATAGTTCTCCCGCAATCAAAGAGCATTCTGAACTCCACCAATGATGGAATGGAATCAAACTTCCCACACAGAACTCCCATAACCAAGAGAAAATACTATAAAAGTTTGGTGGGCATTGACCTTGAGTTTTGGAGTTGTAGTTCACCTATATCCAGAGAGCACTGTGGACTCAAACAATGTTGGATCAGGACCAAACTTGGCATGAATACTCAATATGCCCAAATGTGAACACAGATGGAGTTTGGGGAAAATAGACCTTGACATTTGGGAGCTACAGTTTCTGGGATTTAAACAAAGAGCATCCTGAACTCTTGCAACAATGGAATTGAACCAAACTTGGCATATTGAACTCTCAATTTCCCACGGCACACCTGATGATCGCTCACAGCACACTAGTGTGCCATGGCATACTGGTTGAGAAACACTGTCCTACATCTTTAAGAATTGTGTAGAACAGGAGACTTTGGCAGGTGTAGGTGAGGAACAAGTTCCACCTGCCAAACACTCCCCCACAAAGCTACAAGGGGATTACCCTCTTTTGTAATTGCTTTACCAAGTGATTCCTACCAGGTGACTGTGATGAAACAGAAAGGTAGACCTAGACTTCTTCTTCACAGCTTCATTGACACACTTTGGCAGAGAAGGCTAAAGACCTTGCCAAACTACAGATAACTGAGTTCCATAGCATTAAGCTATGTCAGCAAAAATGGTGTCAAACTGCACCAATTCTACCGTGTAGATCAGTGGTTCCCAAACTTTTTTGGCCTACCGCCCCCTTTCCAGAAAAAAAATTTACTCACCGCCTCCCTAGAAATTATTTTTTTAAATAAATTTTAATAGCAATTAAACAGAAAGAGATATGTATGAATGCAGTGGTTGTCAACCTTTCTAACGCCGTGACCCCTAAATAAGGTTCCTCGTGTTGTGGTGACCCTCAACTATATTTTCGTTGCTACTTCATAAATAATTTTGCTACTCTTACGAATTCTAATGCAAATATCTAATATGCAGGATGCATTTTCATTGTTACAAATTGAACATAATTAAAGCATAGTGATTAATCACAAAAACAATGTTTGGGGGAATATGGACAACGGATGATGGGATTTGCAGTACCTTCAATCGATTCAGCCCTGACTTCCACAGACCACTGAGACCCCCACAAATTACAGAACTGGACCAAACTTGGCACAGAGAACCCACATGTCCAACAGAAAATACTGGAGGGGTTTGGGAAGAATTGGCAGTGATTTAGGTGAGATATAGTGGCTTTTTAAGACTCTTCTGTTGTGTTTTTCAGTGTTTTTGTGAGTGATGGTCACACGTTGGCCTGACAGGTGTCGTGTGTCCAAATTTGGTGTCAATTCGTCCAGTGTTTTTGAGTTATGTTAATCTCACAAACATTACATTTTTATTTATATAGATTAACCACCCCCTGCCACGTGTTGCTGTGGCCCAGACTGTGTGTATGTGTTTTGTGTGTATATGTGAGTGTATATATTTGTGTATATGTGTGTTTGCGTATGTGTGTGTATATATATATATGTGTGTGTGTGTGTGGTTTTGCACATGCATTGTAATATAATGTTTTTTTAATTAAAAATTGGCTTTTTAAGTCCCTTCTGTTGTGTTTTTCAGTGTTTTTATGAGTGATGGTCACTTGTTGGCCTGATAGGTGTCTTGTGTGTGTGGTTTTGCACATGCATTGTAATGTAATGTTTTTTTAATTAATTTTTGGCTTTTTAAGTCCCTTCTGTTGTGTTTTTCATTGTTTTGATGAGTGATGGTCACTTGTTGGCCTGATAGGTGTGTCGTGTGTGTGTGTGTGTGTGGTTTTGCACATGCATTGTAATGTAATTTTTTTTGGCTTTTTAAGTCTCTTTTGTTGTGTTTTTCAGTGTTTTATGAGTGATGGTCACTTGTTGGCCTGATAGGTGTCTTTGTGTGTGTGTGTGTGTGTGTGGTTTTGCACATGCATTGTAATGTATTTTTTTATTTTTTGGCTTTTTAAGTGTCTTTTGTTGTGTTTTTCAGTGTTTTTATGAGTGATGGTCACTTGTTGGCCTGATAGGTGTCTTGTGTGTGTGTGTGTGTGTGTGTGTGTGGTTTTGCACATGCATTGTAATGTAATTTTTTTTGGCTTTTAAAGTCTTTTTTGTTGTGTTTTTCAGTGTTTTTATGAGTGATGGTCACTTGTTGGCCTGATAGGTGTCTTGTGTGTGTGTGGTTTTGCACATGCATTGTAATGTAATGTTTTTATTGTTTGGCTTTTAAAGTCCCTTCTGTTGTGTTTTTCAGTGTTTTTATGAGTTATAGTCACTTGTTGGCCTGATAGGTGTTTTGTGTGTGTGTGGTTTTGCACATGCATTGTAATGTAATTTTTTAATCTTTTGGCTTTTTAAGTCTCTTCTGCTGTGTTTTTCAGTGTTTTTATGAGTGATGGCCTGCTAAGTGTATTGTGTCCTAATTTGGTGTCAAGTCATCCAGTGTTTTTGAGTTATGTTAATCGGACAAACTAACAATACATTTTTATTTATATAGATATTCATTTAAGTATTTTGCCTAAATTGTGGGAGGAACAGGCTTTCACCAGGGTTATTTTTTCCTGTGCCTTTAAAAACCATACAGAAGAAGGAATTTCACCAAGTGTGGGTCACATAATAAGCCACACTTGTTGAAGTTCCTTTTGCTACATGACAATTAAAGGTGCAATAAGTCTGTATAACCCCCCCCCCCCTCTCTCATACACCCTGCTTTGCAACAGCTGCAGAGCTGTTTGGGCTGGAAGTCAGCCTGAAGAAAACGGAAGTCCTCTACCAGCCCGCACCACAGGAAGACCATCCTCATCCCCACGTCAGCATAGGCAAATCTGTGCTTAAGTCTGTTCAGCAGTTCGCTTCTCTTCAGACGCCAAGATTGATAAAGAGATAGATCACAGATTAGCAAAGGCATATAGTGCATTCGGAAGGCTTCACAAAAGAGTCTGGAGCAACAAGCACCTGAGGCAAAACACCAGAATCAGTGTGTACAGAGCTATCGTACTGTCTATTCTCCTCTATGGGTCTGAAACATGGGTCACCTATCGCCAACACCTATGACTCCTCAAACACTTTCATCAGCGCTGTCTTTGCACAATCCTAAATGTACACTGGACTGACTATGTGACTAATGTTGCTGTCCTTGAGCAAGCAGGGATCACCAGCATTGAGGCCATGCTATTGAGAACACAGCTGCGCTGGGCAGGGCACGTCTCTAGGATGGAGGACCACCACCTCCCAAAGATACTACTCTATGGTGAACTCGCCACGGGTCAGCACAAGAGAGGTGCCCCCAAAAAGAGATATAAGGACTCCCTGAAACACCATCTCAGGCTCGCCCAGATTGATCACCAACAATGGTCCACTCTGGCCTCACATCGGGAGGCATGGAGAGGCACCATCCACAATGCTGCAGCCTCTTTTGAGAAGACACGCCGAATGGGTCTTGAAGAGAAACGACAACGCAGAAAGAACCACAACTTGGAAACAACATCACCCAAGGAGACTTTCTGCTGTGCTTTCTGCAACCGAACTTGCCTATCTCAGATTGAAGTAAATAAATAAATAAATAAATAAATTGAGGCAAGTGTGAATGTTGTCATTGCCACAGCTCCTCCTGGTGGCCAGATGTTAAATTGCCTCTGTCTGTTTCGTGTGTTTGTGTGTCTAAATGTAATGTGTACATTGTAATCCACCCTGAGTCCCCTGCGGGGTGAGAATGGCGGAATAGAAATGAAGTAAATAAATAAATAAATAATAAATAAATAAGCTGATATTTTTCACTGTCTGACATGTAGAATTTGCAATGTAACTTTTTGTGTTTACTGATTTCATGGAGCTTTGCTTGATTTTTACATAATGGATAACACCCCTTTGAATGGGATGGCCCATATCCAAAATCAATGCAAAAACAACACAAGAGCTAGCCCCACCCTTAGCTAAGAAATGCTGCTGCGTTGCTGTCCTCAATGTCTCAACGAATTAGAGAGTAGGTATACCAAATCATGACTTCTGGAGGAATGTAGGGCGGGCTATTGGCTGCTGGAGAAAAGCCGTGCTACAGCCACTGCTGCTGCTGTTACGCCTTTGGTGTAATAACAACACGCATGAAATACAGCAGAGAATGCATGGATCTCCATTTGAAGTAAATTATTTTAAAAAGAAAACAAAAGTCTTGTGGAACTTTAAAAGATAGCAGAGTTTTTATGTCATGCCGTCTTTTTTGATTGAGCCAAATTGGTAGTATTTACAGGTGTTACAACACTCTTTTTATATCAAAACTAGCTGAACCCGGCACGCGTTGCTGTGCCCTATTTTGGAGATGTGATTAAGTCTGAGTATGTAAGGGTTTGTATTGATGTTGTGTAGTATGGTGGATAGTAAAGTTAGGAAAGAGGTGAAGTAGGAAGGAAAAGGAATGTAAGTGGGGTGGGCATACGTGTGTCTAATGTTTGTTTTTCTGTATTATTCTCTATCTTAGGCATGAGAAAAATGAAACGGAAATTAAAAGGATTCGTAAGAGATTCGGATGTACTGGGAGTTTTGAGGTTTTACGGATCGCTACCGCGATCCCGAAGTAGACTTCCTTTACGGTCCTTGAGGCCAACAATTTGCGTTATGATCGTAAGAAATTCTTAAGTATTAATTAATTCATTCTTGTACTACTCCCGTCTCCCTGTCTTCTCCCCCTCATTTCCTTCCCGCCTTCATTCAGCTTCTTCTTTCTCCCGCATTTCTATGAGGAACTGGAAGTGACGCTGCTGCTAGGTAGGCTAGGCAATGCATTTTGGAAAGTGTAGTCCTCCAGGCTTCCCCCCCCTCCTTCTCTTCCCCGTTGCTCTGCTGCCATGCCCCATCGCAGGGGCCTGCTTCACACACACACACACACACACGCGCGCGCGTCTCCTCCTCTCTCTCCAGGCTATCCCCCCCTCCTGCTCTTCCCCGTTGCTCTGCTGCCATGCTCCATCGCAGGGGCCTGCTTCACACACACACACACACACGCGTGCTTCTCCTCCTCTCTCTCCCTGCGCTCTCTCAGATGCTTCTCTTCCCCGTTGCTCTGCCATGCCCCATCGCAGGGGCCAGCTTCAGCCCTCCAGGTACGTGTTTTGGACTTCAACTCCCACCATTCCTCACAGCCTCAGGCCTCTTCCTTTTCCTCTCAGCCTGGGCAAACTTGGGCCCTCGCTCCCTCAGGATCGGGGTGAGAGAGAGGCAGCGAGGAGCGAGGGGGGGGCTCCTCCTTCTTTTCTTTTGCTGCTTCCAAGAATAGAATACCCCCTCCCTCCCTCCCTTCCTCCTCCTTCCCCTCCCTCCTTCCTATTGGAGAGTCCCATCTAGAATTCAGTGTGGTTTATTCAAGTTTTGGCCTACAACTCCCAGAAATCCCAGCCAATTTACCAGCTGGTAGGATTTCTGGGAGTTGTAGGCCAAAACCATCTGGAATGCGCATGCTCTGGCATACGAATTACTAACGAATTTCGTTAGTACTTAAGTTACATTTCAGAAATTTTTGGGAAATTTTTTGTAAGTATTTCTTTTACTAATCAAAAAAAATCCCCCCCATTTGATATAAGAATCGCCATTTTAGGATTCTAAACCATGCCTTATATCTATTTATCTGTCTGTGTCTATCTGTCTGTCTATCCCTGTCATTGTTTCTGTTGTATTAAGTTGTAATCTGTATGTATTTCTCTCTCTGTGTGTGTTTATCATGTTCTGTGTGTGTCTCTCTCTCTCTCTGTCCTGGTCTGTATGTCTGTATCAATCTGTAGTAGTATGTGTCTTTGTGTGTATCTGTTTTTCATTCTTTCTCCATCTTGTTTTTCTCTCTCTCTGTCTAATTATCTTTATATCAGTTTTTTTATTCTTTCCCTCTGTATAATTCTCTCTCTATTATTTTTTTTCTTTCTCTTTTTCTTTCTCTATCATAGAGAGAAAAAAAATTGGAGAAACCTTGGACAAAGGAGACGACGCTGAAAAATAAAATGGGTTTTTTAATCCAAAAACCTGTGTTTCATTCAAAAAGTCACAGACTTATTGACCCGGCCTCATACTAACCTCCCTGCCTATGCCTGCCTGGTGGGGGCTATTTCGGATGCGAGGGCACCTCTAATTTTAACTTTGGAGAAGGGAGTCTGCAGAGTTTTGAGGTTGTTTAAAAACCAATAAACCTAGGAGATTTTGTGGACTAAATTCCCCTCAGCTACACATAGCTGTATGAATTAGGCTCCAATCCCTGGCAGGCTTCCCCAATCTGGACTCCTTTTCACACTACAGAATTGTACAAACTGTACCAGGATTATGTTTTAACTAATGCTCCTTGGAATCCTGGGATTTGTAGTTTAGGGAGAGGCTTAAATACTCCAAAGGCATCAGATCCCATCTGATCTTGGGGGCCTTCCATACAGACATATACAGTATAACCTAGAACAGTGTTACCCAACCAGTGTCCCGTGGCACAGTAGTGTGCCATGAACAATCATCAGGTGTGCCGTCGGAAATTGGAACCTCCAATACCCTTTCTTCCCCCTCCTGCCGAACACTTTTTCTTCTCCACTCGGGCTCCCTTCTTCTCAGCCTCGCTCTGCTCGCTTTGCCTCGCTTTGCCCACGTTGCCGCTTCTGCCGCCATTTTGATCCGAGGGGGCAGTGTGAGCGTGTTCAGGAGGGGAGGGGGGAGGGAGAAAGGAAGACGTGACCTGTGCGGGCGCTACTGCGCAGACTCGCCCCACATCTTCCTCCCTCCCGCCCCCTTCCCCTCCTGAGCCCGAGTGGAGAAGAAAAGGTAAGTGTTCGGCAGGAGAGGGAAGAAAGGGCGCGATGGGGAAGGGGGAGGAAGAAGTCTCTGCCGAAAGCTGGCATGGGCAAACTTGGACCTTCCAGGTGTTTTGGACTTCAACTCCCACCATTCCTAGCAGCCTCAGGCCCTTTTCCTCCCCCCAGACACTGAAGCAGGAAAGGGCCTCAGGCTGTTAGGAATGGTGGGAGTTGAAGACCAAGGCACCCAGAGGGCCGAAGTTTTCCCATGCCTGTTTTAGGGACCTTAAAGTGGTGAGCCTCCTTCCAACATTGTGATTCTGGATAGAAAACAAACAACAACATAACATAACATTGTTTGAGTCCACAGTGCACTCTAGGTGTAGGTGAACTACAACTCCCAAACTCAAGGTCAATTCCCAAGCAAACCCTTTCAGTACTTTCTGTTCGTAGTGAGAGTTCAAAATGCCAAGTTTGGTTCAATTCCATTGTTGCAAGAGTTCAGGATGCTCTTTGTTTGTGTGTTAACTATAAATCCCAGAAACTGTAACTCCCAAATGTCAAGGTCATATTCTCCCCAAATCTGTGTTCACATTTGGGCCTATTGAGTATTCATGCCAAGTTTGGTCCTGATCCAACATTGTTTGAGTCCACAGAGCTCTCTGGATATAGGTGAACTACAACTCCAAAACTCAAGGTCAATGCCCACCAAACTCTTATAGTATTTTCTCTTGATTATGGGAGCTCTGTGTGGGAAGTTTGTGTCTTTCTGCCATTCCGGCCAGGATATCTATGTTGAGTTCAGGTCCAGGTTTCACACTGAGTGTATAAATACATTTTAAAACATATGAACTATATGTATTACTGTATTAGAGTGTCATTTTTTGTCATTTTGGTTGGTGGTGTGCCCCAGGATTTTGTAAATGTAAAAAATGTGCTGCGGCTCAAAAAAGGTTGAAAAACACTGACCTAGAATATCAAGGCAGAAAATTCCACAATATTATTATTATTATTATTATTCTTTACTACATTTTTATACCGCCATTCTCAGCCCGAGGGCGACTCATGGCGGTTTACAAGCGGCACTGTTCAATGCCCATAACAATATAAAAACAGATGAAACAATCAACATAGTTTTAAAAATTCACATACATATTAAACATCAATTAAAAACGCAATAAAACATAATAAAAATAAATATCTGCTTTGAGCTGGGTTATCTGAATCCACACTGCCATATATTCCAGTTCAGAGCAGATAATGTAGGATTTCATTCAGCTGTGTGGAAGGGGCCTTTGATGATAAGTTGGTGTGACAGCTAGGTACCACCAGGAGGTTCTGAAACTCAGATCGCAGTGGTTGTGGGGGATTGTATTGGGAGAGGCGGTCCCTTAGGTACACTGGCCCCAGACTATTCAAAGCCTTGAAGGTCGGAACCATCACCTTCAAGGTGATCCGGTGCTCTATTGAAGCCAGTACAGTCTGCGCAGGACAGGCATGATGTGGCAGCGAGATGGAAGGCCTGCCACCAGCCTGGCTACAGCGTTCTGCACCAGCTTAAGCTTCCGGATCACCGACAAGGGAAGGCCGATGTAGAGGGCATTACAGTAGTCCAATCTTGAGATGACCATGGCTTGGACCACTGTGGCTAGGTCATGACGGGACAGGTAGGGAGCCAGCTTCCTCGCCTGCTGGAGGTGATGGAAAGCCACTTCGCTGACGATGGAGATGTGGTTCTCCATCGACAGCTGGGAGTCAAGGGTGACTCCCAGACTTTTTACAGATGGAGACGGGCGAAGTGTCGCCCCGTCCAGGGTTGGAAGTCGGATCCCTCCCGTACCCAGACGGCCCAGCCACAGGATCTCCATCTTAGCCGGATTTACCTTCAACCTACTGGCTCGCAGCCATCCAGTAACGGCTTCAAGGCAACGATGGAAATTATCAGGTATGGACAGGCCCGGATTACCCATAAGGCCAGCCTAGGCCATGTCCTCGGGCGGCAGGTTTTGGGGGGCAGCGGATTCAATCCCCCGAAAACATTTTTTTTAAAAAAACCCGCCCCCTCGCTGCGCTTTCCCCCGCCCTCTCCCGAGAGAGTCATCATACCTCAGGAGAGGGCGGGGGCAGAGCACTGCGAGGGGCAGGGAGGAAGGAATGGCGCCCTCCCCTCACCTGGGCCGCCCCCTGCAAAGGAAGTGAGGTGGTGAGGAGGAAGGGAAGCCCCGCCCCGCCGGCAGGCATGCATGCATGCGCACGCATGCCCGCCAGCAGGCTTCCTTCCTCCTCCTGGCCGCCTCCTTCCTTTGCAAGGGGCGGCCCAGGCGGGAGGAGGAGGGCGGGACTTTCCTTCCTCCTCGCGCCCTTCCTTTCGGTCGTGGGAGGAGGAGGTGGACGGAGCCGCGCGGCACTGCTTGTGGGGCTTCCGTCCGCTGCCTCCTCCTCCTCCCACGACCGAAAGGAAGGCGCGAGGAGGAGGAAGGGAAGTCCCGCCCTCCTCCTCGCGCCCTCCTTTTGGTCGCGGGAGGTGGAGGAGGCGGCGGACGGAAGCCCCACGAGCAGTGCCGCGCGGCTTCCGTTCTGTCCACCTCTTCCTCTTCCTCCCGCGACCGAAAGGAAGGCGCGAGGTGGACGGAAGCCACGGGGCCAGTGCCGCGCGGCTTCCGTCCACCTCCACGGGCCCTCCTTCCAGTCGTGGGGGGAGGAGGCGACAGAAGCCGCACGGCACCGGCCTCCTCCTCCTCCTCCCGCGAACGGAAGGAGGGCGAGGAGGTGGAGACGGAAGCCGCACGGCCGGGGCTGCTGCCGCACATGCGCAGCAGCGCCCTGGGGGGCGTGGCTTTCCACGCCCTGGGGGGGGCGGCGCAGGGCATCTTGGCCTTGGGCGGCCAAAGAGGCTAATCCGGGCCTGGGTACGGAGTCGGGCTGGCCATCCATCCCCAGAATGAGCTGGGTGTCATCTGCATATTGGTGACACTCAAGCCCAAAGCTGCGTGCCAACTGAGCAAGTAGTCGGACATAGATGTTAAATAATAAAGGGGAGAGAATTGCCCCCCGAGGCACCCCACAAAGAAGTGGGGTGCCCCCGAGACAACCTCGCCCCTTCTCACTCGCTGTGACTGGTTCCGGAGGAAGGAGGACAGCCAGCTAAGGGAACACTGTAGTGTATTTTGATAAAGCCAAAATACTATATCTGATCAATAACATCATTTGGAGTTTTCCCAGAAGGGAGTTATGTAGTTACCTTTGGGCATTCCAACCACATGTAGGAATACCATCCCTTATCCCCCCCACCAAAAAAATGCCACTGTGTTGCGAAATGAGGCATGCCTCCAATCTTTGGCAAGTGCTGGTGTAGAGCAGTGTTTCCCAACCAGTGTGCCAGGGCACACTAGTGTGCCGTGAGCGATCATCAGGTGTGCCGTGGGAAATTGGATCCTGGTAAGGGGGGGGGGGGAGCGTTTAGTGTGTTGAAGTATAAAAACCCTAAGAAACCTCCCTCAATAAAGGCACAAAATTACAAATGCATTGGGAAGGCCCGCCTCCCTTTCCCCAAGTAGAGACCTCCTCTTGCCTCTTGGGGGTTCTGTGTGGGAAGTTTGGCCCAGTTCTATCATTGGTGGGGTTCAGAATGCTCTTTGATTGTGTGTTAACTATAAATCCCAGCAACTACAACTCCCAAATGTCAAGATCTATTTCCCCTGAACTCCATCTGCGTTCACATTTGGGCATATTGAGTATTCATGCCAAGTTTGGTCCTGATCCAACATTGTTTGAGTCCACAGTGCTCTCTGGATATAGGTGAACTACAACTCCAAAACCCAAGGTCAATGCCCACCAAACTCTTATAGTATTTTCTCTTGGTTATGGGAGTTCTGTGTGGGAAGTTTGTGTCTTTCTGCCATTCCTGCCAGGATATCTATGTTGTGTTCATCGAAACAGGCCCAGGTTTCACACTGAGTGTATAAATACATTTTTAAAACATATTAACTGTATGTATGACTGTGTTAGAGTGTCATTTTGTGTCATTTTGGATGGTGGTGTGCCCCAGGATTTTGCAAAAGTAAAAAGTGTGCCGCAGTTCAAAAAAGGTTGGGAAACACTGTCCTAGATCAGTGTTTCTCAACCAGTTTGCCGTGGCACACTAGTGTGCCGTGAGCGATCATCAGGTGTGCCACGAGAAAAGCTCTCTGCCCCCTTCCTTCCCCCTCCTCCTGTCAAACTCTTGCTGCTTGGGGGAGGGAGGAGGAGGAAGGGACGGGCGGCGGTGAAGAAAAAGAAGGGACCGGGGCATCGCCGCCTTCAGCCATTTCCCCAACCAGCCTCCAATCTGCCATGACTCCCGCCATGACTCTCGTGCCTTGCTTGTTGAAGCTGCGCGGAGGAGGAGCCCCGCCTACTGAAGCCCGTCCACCGCTCATGCTCCTCCTCTGTGAGACCTGAAACCAGGGGGGAGGGGGGGCATGACGCAGCCTGGCTCCGCCCCCTCCCCCCGGCTTCAGCACTCCCACAGCTTCACCAGCCTTGAGGGGGCAGTGCCAAGCCAGTGATGGCAGAGCCAGCACAATGCTGACTTGCCCCCTCAAAGCTGGCGAAGCTGTGGGAGAACTGAAGCTGGGGAGGGGGCAGGGCATGGTGTGGCCTGGCTCCTCCCCTGGCTTCGGCACTCCCAGCAGCTGCTCCCAGCAGCTCACCATCCCCCTGCCGTTCTTTTCTGTGTTAGTGTCATTTTGGTTGGTAGTGTGCCCCGGATTTTTTAAATGTTGAAAGTGTGCCACGGCTCAAAAAAGGTTGGGAAACACCAGGGGCGGCCCGAGCTCTCCGGGGGGAGTACACGAACTTTATTTTCGCCCCCCCGGCGGCTCCCGGGGGCTCCTGGCGGCGCCCGCGCATGCGCAGACTCCCGCGCCGGCGCGGAGAAACGGGGGAAGAGGGGACTCACGGGCGGGCTCACGGACCCGAGGAGCAGGAGGAGGGGGGAGGCCACGAGGCGGCCCCACGGAGATGCAACGGCAGCAGCAGCAGCAGCCCGGAAGGGCCGGAGCCAGAGGCACATCTTCGTGACGTCACTTCGCCGCGCCTCTGCCGAGGAGAAAGGGGAGGAAGACCTCGCCGGCCGCGTGCTGTAAGGGGACGCCCGGAAGGAGAGACGCCGGAGGGAGGGAGGGAAGGAGGAAGAGGCCGCCGCGCCTCCGCAGGGCTCCCTCCCTCCGGCGTCTCTCCTTCCGGGCGTCCTTACAGCGTGCGGCCGGCGAGGCCTTCCTCCCCTTCCTCCTCGGCAGAGGCGCGACGAAGTGACGTCACGAAGATGTGCCTCTGGCCCGGCCCTTCGGGGGCGCTGCTGCTGCTGCCGCTGCGTCTCCGTGGGGGCCGCCCTAGTGGCCTCCCCCCTCCTCCTGCTCCCCCTCGGGTCCGTGAGCCCGCCCCGTGAGTCCCCTCTTCCTCCCCCCCCCCGTTCCTCCGCGCCGCCAGCTGGTTGCGGCGGGGCGGAGCGGGGCCCCTCCCAGGTGGCCACGCCCCTCTCCAGGAACGTCGCCCTACGCGGCCGCGTAGGTCGCTTAATGGGGAAGGCTGGCCCTGGGAAACACTGTCCTAGACGATCCAGGATCTGCCACAGACCTTTTCTGCTCAGAGTGTCGAAGGCTTTGGTGAGGTCGACAAATGTGACATAGAGTCCTTTGTTCTGCTCTCGACATTTCTCTTGCAGTTGTCTAAGGGCAAAAACCACACCTGTGGTGCTCCTATTAGCTCTGAAGCCACTTAATTGTGGGGTCCCCCAGGGGGCCATCCTCTCTCCCTTATTATTCAACATTTACATGCGTCCCCTGGCTCAGCTGGCCCGCGACTTTGGTCTGGAGTGTTATCAGTACGCTGATGACACCCAGCTTCTGCTGAGAATGGACGGCAGGCCAGACACCGTCCCCGATTGTTTCCATCTCTGCCTTGAAGCCGTGACTGGTTGGCTGCGTGCCAGCCGGCTGAAGGTGAACCCGTCGAAGACGGAGATCTTGTGGCCTGGTCGCCCTGGGCTGGATGAGTGCCGGGTGCCTACCCTGGATGGTGAGCGTCTCAGCCCGTCATCCCTTGTTAAGAACTTAGGTGTCCAACTGGACCCCTTGCTGACCATGGAGACTCAGGTCTCCGCGGTCAGCAAGACGGCGTTCTTCCACCTACGGCAGTCTAGACGACTGGCACCCTACCTGTCCAGGGACGACCTGGCCGCGGTGATCCAAGCGACGGTCATCTCGAGGCTGGACTACTGTAACGCCCCACGTTGGCCTTCCCTTGTCGACAATTCGGAAGCTCAAGCTAGTGCAGAACGCCGCTGCTCGCTTGCAGCGGGAACGCCGGTAAGGGAGCACATCACGCCAATCCTTCGGCAACTGCACTGGCTTCCTATGGAGCACCTAATTGCCTTCAAGGTGTTGGTGTTAACCTTTAAGGCCTTGCACGGCCTAGGGCCTGCGTACCTGAGGGACCGCCTTGCTCCATACATTCCCCCGAGATCACTACGTTCAGAGGAACAAAATCTGTTACTAGTACCATCAATCCGCTCCTGCCATCTGTCTACTACCAGGCAGAGAGCCTTCTCCGTGGCAGCCCCGGTGCTATGGAACTCCCTCCCGGATGACGTCCGGGCTGCCACGGAGCTCATTCCCTTTCGGAGGGCTGTTAAGACTACACTGTTCAGATTGGCCTTTGATCAGGCACACTAGCTGGGGTGGCTGCTTATTACAGCCCCTTAATATATTTGTGCCTCGGGTCCGAGGAAATGCTTTATGTTCCTTCCAAATACCTTGTGATGTGACTTGTAATTGTTTTAAATGTTTTAAATGTTTTATTGTTTTACTGTACGGCTGCATGGCCATTGCATGCAGCTTGTTTTTATATGTTGTGACCCGCCCCGAGCCTGCAGGGAGGAGCGGAATACAAGATCAAATAATAAATAAATAAATAAATAAATTTCAGGAGTAAGGCTGTGTTGCGAAATGAGGCATGCCTCCAAAGGGTGGCAAGGGCTGGCGTAGGGAGAGGCACCTCCAAGGGTTGCAGCTTGAGCCTGGTTAGTTTCCCAAAGCGAGGAGTGATGACCTGGGCATGAGCAGCGGGGGAAATAGTCGGGTGGTGTTCCCGGGGAGGTTTTCCATTCCGGAAAAGGCCTTCTGAAGGGTGGGGTCGGGCGAGAGGCAGCGAGTTGAGCTGCTGCCAAGGTAGCTGGAGAAGCACTGCCTGTCTGCCTGCCTGCCTGGGGCTGGCCTCGGATGTCTCTCCCCTCTCCAAGCCCCTCCTTGCTCGCTTCTCCAGGAGGGAGAAAGGAAGAAGGAAGGAAGGAAGGAGGAAGGAAGGAAGGAAGGAAGGAAGGAAGGAAGAAGGCGCTCTTTGGAAAGCAAGAGGGCTCTTCTCGCCCACTCGGGAGCGTGGGGCCGGAGCGCCTTCTCTCTGGGAGGCTTCTTGGGTAGAGATCGCAAGAGAGAGAAGCCAAACTGGGGACTAGACTCCCTTGGAAGGGAAAAGGACAGGAGCCGGGGATGCCGGCGCCCGCCTTTGGGGCTTCCTAGCTGGAGCATCAAGGAACACCTCTCTTCCTAGCTGGAGCATCTCCATCTCCACCTTCTCGGAGCCCAGCCCGAGCCATGGGCAACAACGAGACCAGCCTGTGGGACGACTTCTGGGGCGACGAGGACTACGAGTAAGCGCGCTTGCCCTTTGCTGTGCTTTGTTTACCCGACTTGCTTTCTTTCCCTTCGCCTTCCATTTTCCCTACTACATGATGGAGCTTGGCACCACCCAACGCCCATGCCACCGGGAAGAGTTGTAGTCTGATGCCCTCCCTTTGGTGGAGTTTCTCTCCTGAATGCCTTGTTTGTTTGGGAAGAAGGGAGGGAAGCAGCCCCTCTCCCTCTCTCTCTCTCTCTCTCTCCTCCCTTCATTTTCCCAGCCGAGTCCTCAGAGGACCCCAGGGGAGGGCTTTGCATGGGAAATGTGCAACAGGAGAAGAGGAGGGAAAGCAGGGAGAAAAGGCTCGCCCACTCACTTCCTGCCCATCTAGGGGGCACCCCTCCCCCCCACAGGAAGATCCAGGCATGTTGTTGTCAGGCATGTAGGGGGCTTGAACGGCTTCAACGCCCCCCCCCCAAATTCTCAGGCCTTACTGGTACATTATTTAAACTATTCATATCATGATCTGATCACCAAGCTCAATATCTCTCGGCATTACTTCACGAACGAAGATTCTTAGGAAGGACTCATCCCACTCTTTTTACAAGTGCGTTGATGACTAAAAAGGCCCATCTGAGATAGGCAAGTCCGGTTGCAGAAAGCACAGCAGAAAGTCTCCTTGGGTGATTTTGTTTCCAAGTTGCGGTTCTTTCTGCGTTGTTGTTTCTCTTCAAGACCCGAGATGTACCCTGGACCGACTATGTGATGAATGTTGCTGTCCTTGAGCAAGCAGGGATCACCAGCATTGAGGCCACGCTATTGAGAACACAGTTGCACTGGGCAGGGCACGTCTCTAGGATGGAGGGCCACCGCCTCCCAAAGGTATTACTCTATGGTGAACCCGCCACGGGTCAGCGAAAGAGAAGCACCCCCTAAAAAAGATATAAGGAAACAACATCTCAGGCTCGGCCAGATTGATCACCAACAATGGTCCACCCTGGCCTCACATCGGGAGACATGGAGACGCACTCTCCACAATGCTGCGGCCTCTTTCGAGAAGACACGCCGAATGGTTCTCGAAGAGAAACGACAACGCAGAAAGAACCGCAACTTGGAAACAACGTCACCCAAGGAGACTTTCTGCTGTGCTTTCTGCAACCAGACTTGCCTATCTCAGATTGGCCTTTTAAGTCATCAACATGCTTGTAGAAAGCGTGGGATGAGTCCTTCCTAAGAATCTTCATTTGCGAAGTAAGGCCGAGAGATATTCTGGGTTATATGGCTGTGTGGAAGGGCGCTTACACGGCCCTGCCAAAGGACCACTCCTAAGAGAATCCCATAGTGATACACAAAGGAATGCCAACTACTTGCATGCACTTGGCGTTGGAAATGCAGTGCTCAGCCAAAGGCTTTGAAGGGGGAAAAATAGGCTTGGAGTACAAGTTAGGAACAAGATCTGCTCTGTCGGTTTGTTCTTAAGTTGAATTTGTATATAAGCCAGAACAGGGGCATTTTTTAAAGTGTAACTCCAGCCAAAAATGCATATTTTTTAGCTTTGAATGGCACAAGGAAGGGTGTTTGTTTTGCTGTGCGTGCCCCCCTGCTCAGAAGGTTTCACCCCCTTCCACACAGCTGTATACACATTAAACGGGATTATATGGCAGTGTGGACTAAGGGCCCTTCCAAACAGAACCAGTATCCCAGGATCTGATCCCAGATTTTCTTTAAACTGGAATATACGAGTCCGCACTGACAGATAATCCGGAATAAAAAGAAAACCTGGGATCAGATCCCGAGCTATAAGGCCTGTCTGGAAGGGCCCTCAGGTAACCCAGTTTCCACACAGCCACATGACCCATAAACATCAAAGCAGAAAATCCCACAATATCTGTTTTGAACTGGGTTATCTGACTCCACACTGCTTTGTGTCCCAGTTGAAAGCAGAAAACGTGGGATTTTATTCAGATGTGTGGAAAGGGCTCCAATTCAAAGCAGATATTGTGGATTACCTGCCTTGAAATTCTGAGTTATATGGCTATGCGGAAGGGTCCTTCGCCTCACTTTCTGCCCCTGTGAGAATTGCATTTTGAACATTTTGGTTTGTTGTGGTTTGTGGAAACAAGGATTGGGGAGAATGCTTCGATGGAGACACATTTACCCCATATTAACTCTTTCAGGATTGAATTTCCCTTCCGAGTGGTAGATTTTGCTCACTTCCTGTTGTCACACCTCTGTTCTTAACTATGGGCGAATGTTTGTAACCCCAGGGACTACCTGTACCCATCCCTTATTCCAGCATTTCTCAACCTGGGGGTCAGGACACCTCGGGGGGTCCCGAGGAGGTGTCAGAGGGGTCGCCAAAGACAATCAGGAAGCACAGCATTTTCTGTTGGTCATGGGGGGTGGTGTGTGTGGGAAGTTTGGCCCAATTCTATCTTTGGTAGGGTACAGAATGCACTTTGATTGTAGGTGAATTATGAATTCCAACAACTACTATTCCCAAATGTCAAGGTCTGTTTTCCCCAAACTCCACCAGTGTTCACATTTGGGTATATTGAGTATTTGTGCCAAGTTTGGTCCAGATCCATCATTGTTTGAGTCCACACTGCTCTCTGGATGTAGGTGAACTACAACTCCAAAACTCAAGGTCAATGCTTACCAAACCCTTCCAGTATTTTCTGTTGGTCATGGGAGTTCTGTGTGCCAAGATTGGATCAATTCCATCATTGGTGGAGTTCAGAATACTCTTTGATTGTAGGTGAACTATAAATCCCAGCAACTACAACTACCAAATCACAAAATCAATACCCCCCCCCCCCCCCCAATTTCACCAGTATTCAAAATTGGGTGTATCACATATGTGTCAAATAAGTAGGTGGGGTGTTCTTCTGTGCAACCAAATCAAAAGATAATGCGGGAAACCACTTTTCTTCACAATTCAATTCGATTTATTTTTCAATCTTCCAAACCTATTTTTATAGTGGATAGTGGAATGCAGATCTATATGACATCAAAACATTGGCATCTCCTTTTCTTCACAAAATTATAATCCAAAAAACAATTTTCTCATGCATAATCCTTTCTTATATATAATCCGGATTAAAGCCAATGTCGGGTCGACGGTTTTTTAGGCCCTGCCGTTTCGCCGTTTCCGGCTTCTTCGGGACCTGTCATACAATAATCCACTGCACAAATCCACTGGTCCGATATCTATTAGATAAAACACCAAAAGGGTCTTCTAATATATAATCCGGTATAGCATTACAGTTGTGTTGTCCGACCGTATGGAACAGTGGCTGCGTCCACATATATATATGTATACATTTGATGATTTTGGGTATGTATACCTCTTACCGTTTTTGGGGATTGTTTTTCCTATGTGGGAACATGCCTAATGTGGTTATAAATGTATGTGTAATGCTATTCCGGATTATATATTATAAGACCCTTTTGATGTTTTATCTAATAGATATCGGACCAGTGGATTTGTGCAGTGGATTATTGTATGACAGGCCAAGAAGCCGGAACGGCGAAACGGCAGGGCCTAAAAAACCGTTGACCCAACATTGGCTTTAATCCGGATTATATATAAGAAAGGATTATGCATGAGAAAATTGTTTTTTGGTTTATAATTTTGTGAAGAAAAGGAGATGCCAATGTTTTGATGTCATATAGATCTGCATTCCACTATCCACTATAAAAATAAGTTTGGAAGATTGAAAAATAAATCGAATTGTGAAGAAAAGTGGTTTCCCACATTATCTTTTGATTTGTATCACATATGTGTCCCAAATTTGGCCTAGTGAATCGAAATGTGTCCTGCATATCAGATGTTACATTACGTTTCATAACAGTAGCAAAATTACAGTTATGAAGTAGCAACAAAATGAACTGTATTAAGGGGTTGCCAGAGTAGGAACATTGAGAACCACTGGCTTGTTCGAAATGCATGGGGCTAGCAGTGTTCCCGATTTCAGATTCTGCATGTGCGCAATGAGTTATCTTGGAGATGGGACCCAACTCCAAGTACAAATTCATTGATGTTGCCTAAACGTAATTTTTTATTTTGAAATAATTTCTTGCATGGAACCAGGTTTGTGTGCGCTGAGCCCTTAAACAGCCATGGTATCATTATCTCAGCCACCCATGTGGACACGTTTTGGAGTCCCAGATAAGGGATTTTTGGCCTACACCTGGTTATCAGCCAGGTTTCCTGGAAATGGAGTCCCAATTTCAACTTTCAGATGAAGGCCATCCCTATCTAGCGAAACCCATTTCTATTAAAGGGACTCCGGCGTTTCCTTCTCAGCCACCCATGTGGGCAATTTGGGATTTTGGACTCTTTCAATTACTAGATAAATTATACTCAAGATGTATATTTATTTTGGAAGAAGTCTCCTGAAGTGCCACGAGAGCATGTGGCTGCTCTTGGTTCCTTTTCTTTTTTTTTTCATACAGAGATACAGCCACAGTTTGAGGAAAGATGGTTAGGAAACTTCTGCTCTTTTAAATAATAATAATAATAACAATAACAATAATAATAATCTTTATTTATACTCCGCTACCCTCTCCCCAACGGGGACTCGGAGTGGCTTACATGAGGCCAAGCCCAACAACACAATAACAAAGTAACATCATACATAAAAACATAATCAATTATATAAAACATAGACTACAAAATGCTACAAACGCCCCCCCCCCTTTCTTGGCATTACTTCATGAACGAAGATTCTTTAGGAAGGACTCATCCCATGTTTTTTACAAGTGCGTTGATGACTAAAAAGGCCAATCTGAGATAGGCAAGTTCAGTTGCAGAAAGCACAGCAGAAGGTCTCCTTGGGTGATGTTGTTTCCAAGTTGCGGTCCTTTCTGCATTGTCGTTTCTCTTCAAGACACGCTCGGCGTGTCTTCTCGAAAGAGGCCGCAGCATTGTGGATAGTGTGTCTCCATGCCTCCCGATGTGAGGCCAGGGTGGACCATTGTTGGTGATCAATCTGGCCGAGCCTGAGACGCTGTTTCGGGGAGTCCTTATATCTCTTTTTGGGGACACCTCTCTTGCGTTGACCTGTGGCGAGTTCACCATAGAGTATTATCTTTGGGAGGCGGTGGTCCTCCATTCTAGAGACGTGCCCTGCCCTGCGCAGCTGTGTTCTCAATAGCATGGCCTCAACGCTGGTGATCCCTGCTTGCTCAAGGACAGCAACATTAGTCACATAGTCGGTCCAGTGTATATTTAGGATTGAGTGAAGACAGCGCTGATGAAAGCGTTCGAGAAGTCGTAGATGTTGGCGATAGGTGACCCATGTTTAAGACCCATAAAAGATAATAGACAGTACAATCAGTTCACCCTGATTTTAGTGCTTTGCCTCAGGTGCTTGTTGCTCCAGACTCTTTTGTGAAGCCTTCCGAATGTACTCTATGTCTTTGCTAATCTATGATCTATCTCTTTATCAATCTTGGCTCCTGAAGAGATTATGCTTCCCAGGTAGGTGAACTGCTGAACGTACTTAAGCACAGATTCACCTATGCTGATGTGGGGATTATGGTGTTCTTCCTGTGGTGCGGGCTGGTAGAGGACTTCCGTTTTCTTCAGGCTGACTTCCAGCCCAAACAGCTCTGCAGCTGTTGCAAAGCAGGACGTTAGACGCTGCAGGGCTGCTTCTGAATGGGCGACAAGGTCAGCATCATCAGCAAAAAGCAGCTCACGGACTAGATAGTTTAGAGTCTTAGTGCGAGACCAATAGACAATTAAATTAAAATAAAATACTTGACTTTTGGTCTCTTTCCTCTCCCTGGTCCTGCTTGCAACTTAGGCCCCTTCTACACTGCCATATAAAACCCAGTTTATCTGCTTTGAATTGGATTATATGTCAGTGTAAACTCATCTAATCCAATTCAAAGCAGAGAATGTGGATCATCTTCTTTGATAATCTGGATATTTTGGCAGTGTAGAGGGGCCTTAGAGTGCTCTGCTCCAACTGTGCTACTCAAAGTGATAAACTCCATGAACCGGTGCTCATTCCTGAACTGTTGGCTGCTAGTCCCTAGTGAGATTCCAGGAAAGGAAGAGGCGGTTTTACTCAATAGATGCAAATATATTATGGGCCCCAGGCATATTATGCAGGGAAATAATTGCAAGTTGCTCATATCAGGCCGCTTGGGAAGTGTTCCACTTCAAGGCATCTCCAAATAATCTTTGGCCCCAGTTTTTGTTCTTGTACAAGGCATTTTCGGCTGGGTTAATTTTTGTCTCACAGACATGATCTTTTCACTCCAACAATGATCAAGGGTCTGGAGAACAAGCTCCACGAGGAGTGGCTTAAACAGCTGGATATGTTTACTCTTCAGAAGACAAGGCTGAGAGGAAACATGATGAGGGCCGTGTATAATTGTGGGGTCCCCCAAGGGGCTATCCTCTCTCCTCTATTATTTAACATCTACATGCGTCCACTGGCCCAACTGGTGCATAGTTTTGGTCTGGAGTGCCATCAGTACGCTGATGACACCCAGCTGGTGCTGAGGATGGAAGGCCAGCCAGACTCTGTACCCGATTATTTCCATCAGTGCCTTGAAGCCGTGACTGGGTGGCTACGGGCTAGCAGGTTGAAGGTGAACCCGTCGAAGATGGAGGTCCTGTGGCTGGGTCGCCCTGGGGGGGGGGGGCAGCTCCAGCGGCCAATAATGGACAGCGAGGTAGTTAGCCCGTCGGCCCTGGTTAAAAGCCTGGGGGTCCAACTGGACCGTCTGCTGACGATGGAGGCTCAGGTCTCCACCGTGAGCAGAGCAGCGTTTTTCCATCTGCTTTTCTTTTCTTCATTTTCCATAGTTCGTTCCTTTTTCTTTCTTCCTCTCCCCCTCCCTCCTTTATTCCCTCTTTCTTTCTTTCTTTCTTTGTTTCTTTCTTTCTTTCTTCCTTCCTTCCTTCCTCCTTCCTTCCTTCCTTCCTTCCTTCCTTCCACTTTCTCTTCCTTCCCAGAGTCCTGAGCATGCCTTTTGCAGAGTCAGGTCTGAAGTGTCCCGTCATTCTGCCGGGGGAATCCTTTTCTCATCGTATGTACATATATTCTCGCATTTAGTTGAATTCAGTCTTAAAATATATTAAATATATTATATGGCTCTCACTGAAATAAATTTCCAAATATTTTGCTTTCATGGCTCTCTGCGTCAAAAAGGTTCCCGACCCCTGTATTAGAGTATATACTTCCGTTACTTTTTATTCATGTTACTGTTAGTTTATTATATACTTTGTAATTATATTATATTATTATATTATATTATATATTATTATATACAATTATATTATTGTAATTATATTTTAAAATACGTTTTTGTAATTATTTCTCCACTCCATTTTGTTCAGAAGAGCACGATATCTCACCAGCTAAATAATTATGCTCAATATAATTGTTTGTTTCAAATTGTGATATTTCTCCTAAGTGTTCGGCTCTGTTCAAATTGTGAATAGTTCCTGATGAAGTGAACTCTACCCCATTAAACTTCGTGACATAATGTGTTAGTCTTTGAGGAGCTACAAAACTTTACTGTTTTTGTGGAAGCAGAACAGTGTGACTTCCTGGTGTTTTCTTTCACACTTCCAAGAACTGTGACATTATAATATTTAATATAACTCCCTATGAAGACAAACATTTGCTAGGTAAATTAGGAGTGGATCGATTTCAATGTAATTAATTGTACATTCACCATATTCTATCACAAGAAAAAATATGGTAAATACTATATGTTTAAGTTTCTTAATTCTGTTGGGTCCTGATTCGTCATTGGTGTGGGCCACAGTGCTCTAAGGAAGTGAATTAAAGTACTGCAAGCCCCATCATCCATGGTCCATCCTCCCTCAAACTGCAGCAGGATGTAGAGTGCATCTTGGGGGGGGGGTGGTGTCTGTGTGTCAAGTTTGGTCTTGTTCTGTCATTGTTGGGGGCCTAGTCAGGAAAATCAAGTTGAGGAAGCCGAACAATATCCCATGAACTGAGGCCTAGTCCGGAAAAATCAAGTTAAGGAAGCCTTACTGTCCATTTTGGGCCTGGTCTGTGATTTATAGGGGCTACAGTTTTGTTTGGGAAGTGAATCAGGTGAAGGTACTGCAAATCCCATCATTCATGGCCCATCCTGCCCTAAACCACAGCAGGTTGTGAAGTGGGCCATTGGGCCTCTGTGTCAAGTTTGGTCCTGATCCGTCATTGCTGTGGGCCGCAGTGACTGACTGCCTGAGGGCTTTCCTTTTCCCTCTGCGTCACCTTAGAGAATGTTGCAATGTAGATGGCCAATCAGAGTGCTTTATGCAAATACTCCCTCAGGGCAACCAATCCCCTCTGTCTGGTGCCTTAGAATGTTGAAGTGCTCAGCCTGGCCAATCAGTGTCCTTTATGCAAATTCTCCCTCAGTGGCAAGCAATCACCTCTGTCTGGTGCCTTGGAATGTTTGAGTTCTGAAACTGGCCAATCAGAGTCCTTTATGCAAATAATCCCACAGTGGCAACCAATCAGAAAGCTGCCACATATCCGCACGCATACATACATACATACACACATACAAACACTGACTTTTATTATATAGATAGATAGATAGATGACATTTCTACCCCGCCTTTCTCAAGGCGGCTTACACATAGGCAACTATTTGATGCCATAAAACAATGTACAATTAACATAAATATTTAAATAAAATTATAAAATACATTAAAACAATTAAATATCTTCAAAATTAATTATGTAAGCCTCAAGCATAATCCGGGCCATTCCAATAGCCATTGCACACCATTCCATATCTATCTGTTGCACAAGTTCTCCAAAGGCTTGGTCACAGAGCCACCTTTTCCCTCTCTTATTGAAGGTCAGGAGGGAGGGGGCTGATCTAATATCCCCGAGGAAGGAATTCCACAGCTGAGGGGCCACCACTGAGAAGGCCCTGTTTCTCATCCCCACCAATCGCACCTGTGAAGGAGCGGGACCGAGAGCAGGGCCTCCCCTGATGATCTTAAACTTTGGGATGGTTCATAGAGGGAGATCCGTTTGGACAGGTAAACTGAGCTGGGCTTTATAGGCTAAAGCCAGCAATTTGAATTATGCTCAGTAGCAGATTGGCAGCCAGTGGAGATGACGTAACAGGGGGTTGTATGCTTCCTGTATGCCTCTCCAGTGAGCAATTTGGCTGCCGCCCGTTGGACCATTTATAGCAGGGGTGCTCACACTTTTTCAGCATGGGAGCTACTGATTAAAAAACCAAGTCCCAAAGATCACCTACCCAGAAATGTAAAACGTATAACTATTTTCTTATTTATTTATTTATATTTATTATTAATTTTTATGTACCGCTCCTTCCAGCAGGCTCGGGGCAGTTTACATAAAATGAAGTTATAAAACATCAACATTTCAATTTAAAAACAATATAAAACAGAGCATAAAAATACATCCAACCACCCCATTTCTCCCACACTGCCATATTACCACACATATTATCACCCAGAAAGTAAGAAGAGAGGCTTTTGAACTGCAAGGCCATTTAATACTCAGCAAGGTAAACAAAGGGGCATGCAAAAATACATCCAACCACCCCATTTCTCCCACATTTCCATATTACCACACATATTATCAGCCAGAAAGAAAGAAGAGAGGCCTTTGAACTGCAAGGCCATTTAATACTCAGCAAGGTAAACAAAGGGGCATGCAAAAATACATCCAACCACCCCATTTCTCCCACACTGCCATATTACCACACATATTATCACCCAGAAAGTAAGAAGAGAGGCTTTTGAACTGCAAGGCCATTTAATACTCAGCAAGGTAAACAAAGGGACATGCAAAAATACATCCAACCACCCCATTTCTCCCACATTTTCATATTCCCCAACATATATTTCTCAAGGAACAAAGCAAGCAGAGAGGCTTTGGAGCTAAAAGGCCATTTTTAAACATTAACAATAAAGAGACATGCCACAGAACAATCAAACACCCACCCCAAAGTAAAAAGACCGACCTTTGAGATGCGGTAAGGAAATGACCCCAAAGCGTCCTTCTCCTCCTCCTCCGTCATTGCTCCTATTTCCACGCCGCCAGCATGCGTGCCGCCTCCAAGAGCTCACGAGAAGTCCGAGAGGCAGAATGGGCGCTTCAGCCATGCACGCGTCATCCAGGCCCGCCCCCTTTGGTCTCCTACGACTCTGAGTGGCTGGAGAAGGACGGAGGGAGAAGGAGGAATCCAAAAGAGGGGGCCCATTCTCCCTCTTGGACTCTGGAGCTTTTGGAGACGGTGCGTGAGCAGGGAGCGGGGAGGAGCAACGACGGAGGACTTCTTTGCAGCGGTCAGGGGCGCGTGAAGAGGACCAACTGCAAAAAACCTGGTCAGGGGCCTCAAGATCACCAGGATGAGGCCCAAAGATCACCCTGGTGATCCCGATCACCATTCTGAGCACCCCCGATTTATAGCTTCCAAACAGTCTTCAAAAGTAACCCCACGTAGAGCGTGTTGCAGTAGTCTATTCAGGATATAACCAGAGCATGAACTACTGTTTAACTTCCCAAGGTATGGGTGCAACTGGTGCACAACTGTGTGAATGCTTCCCTGGCTACCACCAAAACCTAGGATTCCAAGCTCAGCGATGAGTCCAGGAGGACCCCCAAGCTGCGAACCTGCGTCTTCGCGCGGGGGGGGGGTGTGTGTAACCCCATCCAACACAGGCTGTAACTTTATGCCCTGTTTGGCCTTACGACTGACCAGAAGTTCCTCTGTCTTGCCTAGGCACTATTTGCATCTATTTAGACTCGTGGTTCCCAAAGTGGGCGGTACCGCCCCTAGTGGGCGGTGAGGTGATCCAAGGGGGCGGTGGGAGGCTCAGGAGAATTTGGAGGGCACAGAAGCCCTGTAAGGGGGCGGTGGCGGGATTCCAACTCGCAAGCGCGCGAGTGTGCGCCTGCCAGTTGGAAACCCCGTCCAGGCGCTGCCTGGAAACTGCAGCGCGCCCCCCTTTCCTCTCCTCAACTCCACCCACGGCGCAGTCCTGTATCAATTCAATGGATTCCTTGGAAGGAAGGGGCGATATGGGACTGTGCTGTGGGTGGAGTTGAGGAGAGGAAGAGCGCGTGCGCGCTGCAGCTTCCAAGCAACGCCTGCCCAGGGATTCCAACTGGCAGGCTGAGACAGTTGCGCACTTGCGAGTGTGTGCCTGCCAGTTGGTCCAGCGGAGAAGGAAAGCCTCCGCGTCTGCAAACGCCCCCTGATTCGCTGTGGCGTTTGCAGGCGCCTCCTGGGAGATGGCCATGGCACAAAGGAAAATGCAAGCAGCTCCTAATTTCCAAAGTCCAGTATTCTCTATTGCTCAAGTTTAGTTCAATTCCATTGCTCTTGGGAGTTCAAAATGCTCTTTGATTGTAGATGAACTATAAATCCCAGCAGCTACAACTCCCAAATGACAAAATCAATCCACCCCCCCCAACCCCACCAGTTTTCAAATTTGGGCATATTGAGTATTTGTGCCAAATTTGGTCCAGATCCAGGGTTGTTTGGGTTCAGAGTGCTCCCCAAATGTAGGTGAACTACATCTCCCCTAAATCACTGTGGATTCCTCCCAAACCCCTCCAGTATTTTCTCTTGGTCGTGGGGGTTCTGTTTGCCAAGTTTGGTCCAGGACTGTCATTCATGGGGTCTCGGCTGTGGAAGTCAGAGCCGAATTGCTTGAAGGTACGGCAAATCCCATCATCCGTTGCCCATCCTCCCCCAAACACATTGTTTTTGTGATTAATCACTATGTTTTAATTACGGTATGTTCAATTTGTAACAATGAAAATACATACTGCATATTAGATATTTGCATTAGAATTCGTAAGAGTAGCAAAATTATTTATGAAGTAGCAACGAAAATATGTTTGGGGGTCACCACGACATGAGGAACCTTATTTAGGGATCACGGCACTAGATAGGTTGAGAACCACGGCATTCATACATATATATTTCTGTTGAATTGCTATTACATTTTAAAAAAATTAATTTCTAGGGGGGCGGTGACTAAATTTTTTTCTGGAAAGGGGGGCGGTAGGCCAAAAACGTTTGGTTTAGACCAGTGCTGTCCAACTTCTTCCGGCCCAAGGGCCGGAAGAAGTGTCACTGATCACCTGGGGGGCCGCAGGTGATCAGTGAGCAGGGGCGGGGCCAATAGCAGGGCGGGCGGGGCGGGGGCGGGCCAGCTGACTTCCTCCTCCTTCGCCCCTCCTCCCCTCCCCGCGGGCGCCAGCGCGGTGCGGGGAAGGAGGAGGGACGAAGGAGGAGGAGCCAGCTGTCTTCCTCCTGCCTGGATCGCCCCCTCCGTCCCTTTCTCGGCGGCGCCGCTGCAAACTGCCTCGCAACGGCGGCGCCTGGGGCGATCCAGGCAGGGAGGAGGAGCCAGCTGTCTTCCTCCTGCCTGGATCGCCCCTCCGTACCTCTCGGCGGTGCCGCTGCAAACTGCCTCGCAGCGGCAGCGCCGAGAGAGGGAGGTGCGATCCAGGCAGGGAGGAGGAGCCAGCTGTCTTCCTCCTGCCTGGATCGCCCCTCCGTCCCTCTCTCGGCGGCGGCGCTGCAAACTGCATCGCAACGGCGGCGCCGAGAGAGGGAGAAGAGGCGATCCATAAGAGCTGGCTCCTCCTCCCTGCCTGGTTCTCCGTCCCTCTCTCGGTGCCGAAAAGGGCAGTGACGCGCTGCCCCTTGGCACCGCCTACTCCTCCTTTCGGCGCCCCTCCCTTCCTAGGCCGGGAGCCGCCGAGGAGTAGGCGTGCCAAGAGCAGCGTCACGCCAGGCCTGTGACGGCTGCTCTTGGCGCCGCCTTCTGCCCTTTTCGGCGGCTCCCCGCCCTAGGTAGGGAGGGGCGCCAAAAGGAGGAGCTAGCTCTCTTCCTCCTCCCTGCCTCCTCCCCCGGCCGCCATTTTTTTTTAAAAAAAATTGATTTTTTTTTAAAAAATTCAAAATGGCGGCTGAGGGCATAGGTGGGGCCGTGTCCAACAGGCTACGGGGCCGGATCCGGCCCCGCCGCCAGTTGGACAGCCCTGGTTTAGACCAGTGTTTACCAACCAATGTTCCATGGCACACTAGTGTGCCATGAGCGATCACCTGGTGTGCTGCGGGAAAACAACCTCTCTTCCCCCCTTTCTTCCCCCTCCTGCCGAACTCCTGCTGCTGCTTGGGGGAGGAGGAAGAAGAGGAGGAGGAAGGGCTGGGCGGCAAAGAAGATGGGGCTGGGGCGCTGCCTCCTTCAGCCGTTTCCCCAGTCAGCCAACCAGCCTCCGATCGAGGGAGGGCGGGGAATGGAAGCAGAAGTGGAAGTGCGCTTGTCTGGACGCATGCGCACTAGGTACCGGGGATGGCAGACGCATTCACCTCCCTCCTGCAGCGGTGAAGGAAGCAAAGGAGCCAGCTGCTTCCGGAGGCACTCCGGCTCGGCCCTGCTGCGTCCCAGGTGAGGCCCCAGGGTGCCCTTCCCCTCGGCCAGGCCCCCCCCGAAGCCCCTCGGGGAGGAAGGGTCCCAAAGGGGAGAAGGGGCCTTCCTTCGTGGGGGGAAAGGGTCGGGGCCTGGCAGGAGGGCCCTCAGAGGAAGGAAAGGAAGGTGGGATTCCATGAGGGATTCCCTCGCCAGCTTTCCTCAGCCTTCCTCCCAAATTTCAAGGTCTATTTTCCCCAAACTCCATCTGTGTTCACATTTGGGCATATTGAGTATTCATGCCAAGTTTGGTCCTGATCCAACATTTTTTCAGTCCACAGTGCTCTCTGGATATAGGTGAACTACAACTCCAAAACCCAAGGTCAATGCCCACCAAACTCTTATAGCATTTTCTCTTGGTTATGGGAGTTCTGTGTGGGAAGTTTGTGTCTTTCTGCCATTCCTGCCAGGATATCTATGTTGAGTTCATCGAAACAGGCCCAGGTTTCACACTAAGTGAGTGTATAAATACATTTAAAAGCATATTAACTATATGTATGACTGGGTTAGAGTGTCATTTTGTGTCATTTTGGTTGGTGGTGTGCCCCAGGATTTTGTAAATGTAAAAAATGTGCTGTGGCTCAAAAAAGGCTTGGAAACACTGATTTAGACAGAAGCATTTATTGTTATACAGCTCATACAAAGTACAGATTAGTTTCCCTAAGGAAAAAGCATATGTTGCATTCCTTTTCAAAACATTCATGTGCCTGTCATACTGTGATTTGGGATGTCTCTAATGAATGCTTTATTTAGAGCAGGGCTGTCCAACTTCTACGGGCCCAGCAGGGCTTGATGGGGCCTCCTTTCCCAGAGGCGGGTGGAGGAGGCCCAAAGAGCTCCCTCCCTCCCTGAAGGGAAAACAAGCCGCGGGGGCAGGCGCAAAGGAAGCCACGTTGCGCCCTGCACACGGGGGAAGGCAGCACAACAAGAGGGAGGGGCGCGGAGGAGGGGAAGCGTTGCTAAGGAAACCGCTGCTGAGGGACCCCCCCCCTCACCCAACGTCCCACTGTTTTTAGATTGATTGATTCGAGCCAGGCCCTTCCTTACCCATACTGCGGGAGCCCCGCCACAGGGCCGAAGCGCCAACGCCGCCGCCCCCGAAGAGCGCGCTGGAGCCGAGGCCAAGCTCAGGCCGGGCGCGGCGGCTCTCCCATCCGCGGGGCGGGAAGCGAGGGCCCTCCACAGGAAGAGGACGGAGCCAGGAGGGGCTTTCCCTGCCTCACTCCCCTCCTCCCTCTCTCTGAGGGAATGGGGGCTGGCCTGGAAGCAGCTGCGAGGGAGGAGGAGGCGCGTGCCCAGGCTGGCCGCAAATCCCGCGGGACCTGAGATTTCGGCAGCTATCGCGAGACTACGCAGCCACAGACGGGATTTCGACCTCCCTCGAAATCCCGTCTGTGGCTGGCGTAGTCTCGCGATGCTTGCCTAAACCCGGAAGTAGGTTTTTTATTTTAAAAAATGTATTTTATTAAAGCAAGTTAGGGGGCCGGAGGGAAGGGGCTCGGGGGCAGTGTACGGCCCCAGGGCCGCCTGTTGGACAGCCCTGATTTAGAGAATCGTTCGACCCCTTTATGCATGTTATTTATTGCACTTAAACAAACATCGCTTTGGGACGTCAGGGTCACTCAGGGTTGCAATGGAGTTGCAAAGTTCATCCCTTTCACAGCTCCCTTAAAGGGATAGACTCTGACCACCCTTTAGCCCATTGAAAACTATGTGTCAGAGTAAAATTTGTCTCTCTGACAGAAAAGGTTTTGAGGGCTTTGCTTAAGGGTCAGAATTCCTGCTCCTGGCAACGGACAAGCCATTTTGTACTGATGCAAGTGGAACAGCTGTTACTTGCTGACTTAGGCGATCTCTCATCTGAGTATGATGGCCTTCCAAATGTAGTGTTTTGGTGGGGGATACATAGGTCACTATGGAGCCCTATTCTTGATCTGCATGCTCCTCCACAGTGAGGACATTGGTTTTCAGGTGGAACGCAGTCAGGCCCGGACGAAGGTAATTTAAAATGGTACGCGACCATTCTTTTGGTGCCCCCTCGCTCTCCGGCCTTGCACCGGGTGTGCATGCGCAGGGCCTCCCGCGTCCAGCTGCAAAAACGTTCCTCCGTCCTTTTTGGCCTCTTGGAGTGCGATTCGCAACTCCGACCACCTGGTGTCGTGCTGCAACTAAGGCGCATGCGTGAAAGTTATGCGCATGCGCCATTGCTGCGGCACACTCCAAGAGGAATGTTTTGCAGCTGGGGCGGAGCCAAACAACCCCACGCAACACCTGGAGTTGCACCCATGCGCTGGCCCGCAACAATGGCGCGGCATGCACCGAACCTGACGGCCGGGGCTGGATGCGCCCCTGGCCACGTGGTGCCTGTAAGTGGCCGCTTACTTTGCATACCTCCAAAATCTGCCCCTGAACACAGTTCCATTCAGGGTGGCTTGACACTCCTTCCTCCTGGCACCTTTCTCCCTTTCGGCCTCCATTTGTGCCTCTTCGAATTCCGCAGCACTCCTGGTCACAGCTGACCTTCAGTTAGAGTGCTCAATGGTCAGGACTTCCCAGTTCTCAGTGTCTATGCCACAGTTTTTAAGGTTAGCTTTAAGTCCATCTTTAAATCTCTTTTCCTGTCCACCAATATTCCATTTTCCATTATGAGTTGGAAGCATAGTAACTGCTTTGGGAGGCGGTAATTGGGCATTTGGACAATGTGGCCAGACCAGCGGAGTTATTATTTGTTTACATTTATTTACCTCATTTATGTTCCACCCTTCTTACCCCGCAGGGGACTCAGGGCGGATCACAATGCACATATACAGGTAAACATTCAATGCCCTTAGACATACAAACATGTAAGATAAGACACTTAGAGGCAATTTAACATTTCAGCTTTTGGCCACCAGGGAGAGCTGTTGCACACCTTCACTCCTTTTACACATTTCCTGGAGATTTATGGCCTCATAAATTAGTTAAATTAGCCTCCCCACAACATGATACCTAAATTTCCTACTTGACAGATGCAACTGTCTTTCAGGTTGCAAAGGTCGACTATGAGCTACACAAATGGTCGAGCACTCACCCCGACCCGGGCAGGCCTCGAACTCATGACCAGTAGAGATCTTATGCAGCTGACTATCCCTTACATGGATTCTATATAGTAAAAACGTTTTTATTGTTTGTGCGTGTGTTTTTAATTAGCTTTGTTGTTTGGTATTGCTATAATAGGGCAATGCCGTTCTTAGGATAAAAAAAAATCACAACACAGTGCGCAAGTTGTGACTAGTCCAGTTTTCATAATTAGGCTGGCACGTACAAGAGGAGGGAGTAGGGGGTCTAATATTAGACTTAATGTTGTGCCTGTGGTGCCTGCCACTCCTTTTAGGGTCAGTTACAAAATGGAGATTGAATGAATTGGCTTCTACTTGAAGTAGCAGGAATCAGATTACATGTAGGACTCGAGATGAAGAGATCTCCCTTTCTGAATACACTGGGAAGCTGTATGAATAGAATGAATAGAAGCAATCTAGAATATTTTTTGTTTTTTTATTGCACGCTGTCACCTAATTGAAATATCCAGCTATTTTTCTATTTAATTTGTTCACACAGATAATTGTTGCTGGTAAAAAAGTAAATGACAAAACAAGATTTAAGTGATTTATATGGTTCTCTAGTGCTTTCTATTTTAATCTATTCCCTTTGTTTTTGAGAGATTCGTAGAGGTATAGTTCAGTAATTGTTTTTAAGAGACCAATTAGCCAAACATTTTTACTGCACCAGAAACAGCACAGTATGAATCTCAAAGGAATAGGCTGAATGACATAACAACCGAGTACCGTATATACTCGAATGTAAGCCGACCCGAATATAAGCCGATATGTAAGGACTCTCTATATTATCTTTTCAACTGTGGCCGGGTAATTTTCTTATTCCACTCTTACCACCAATTTATATAAAGACTCTTTTAAACCCTCTTGACGCCAAAATATAATGTAATAAGTATTCACACAGGTCAGCTTTCCCACTGACCTTTCAATTACTGTGTCAGGGCAGGGTATTACTCTAACCCAAACTCCCACTGACACTACTTGTTAACTTTCGCTGCCACCATTCACTATACTTGGCTACCCACTCAGAAGAAGTTGTTTTCGAGACTTGTGGGTGAAAGAACTACGCGGGGAGATATCTTTGTTAGAGAACTGTAACGTTTATTCAAACAGTGTTCTAAGCGTGGAGGTTTCAGAGTTCAAAGCTTAGGTGGTTACAGTATCTTCTCAGAGGCACATATCTTAAGGTTACAATACACTAACTATGGAGATACAACTTGATACTATATAGCTGCACTCCCAGAACTAATAACTCAGCAGTCTTTACACTAACTGCTTATCCTTAAACCCAACTGCTTTCCTAGCAGTTCAAACACAGCTTTTCTGTGCAAAACCTCCCCTGACCTCTCCTGGTTCACTGCCCCCAAATACCCCTGAGCCTCCCACTGCACCCTTGGATCGCCTCACCGCCCACTTTGAGAATCAGTGATCTATATGAAGCCACTGGGAGAGATCATCCAGAGTTTTGGAGTTTGATATCATCTGTACACAGATGACATCCATCTCTATCACTCCTTTCCACCTGCTGCTAAGGAGGCTGTTCGGTTTCTGAACCAGTGTTTGGCAGCTGTGACAATCTGGATGAGGGAGAACAAATTGAAATTGAATCCAGACAAGATAGAAGTCCTCCTGGTCAGTCCAAAGGCCAAAGAGGGTATAGGGTTACAGCCTACAGTATGTTGGATGTGGTTACACTCCCCCTGAAGACACAGGTTCTCAGCTTGGGAATGATGCTGGATTCATCGCTGAGCCTGGAGCCTCAGGTCTCGGCAGTGGACAGGGAAGGTTTTGCACAATTAAAACTTGTGTGCCAGTTGCGCCCGTACCTTGGGAAGTCAGACTTGGTAGACACGGTAGTCCATTCTCGTTACATCCTGAATATATTACTGCAACACACTCTATGTGGGATTGCCTTTGAAGACTGTTCGGGAGTCCAATAGGTAGCAGCCAGATTTCTCATCTGAGCGACGTACAGGGTGCATACACACACACACACCCCGGTTATGTCATCTCCACCGGCTACCAGTTTGCTACCGAGCACAATTCAACATGCTGGCTTTGAATCCTAAATCAGTGTTTTTCAATCTGTGGGTCCCCATGTGTTTTTGGCCTACAACTCTCAGAAATCCCAACCAGTTTACCAGCTGTTAGGATTTCTGGGAGTTGAACGCCAAAACATCTGGGGACCCACAGGTTGAGAACCACTGCCCTAAATAGTTCTGACCCAGCTTGCCTGTCTGAACATATCTCCTTGGACAATGAACCATCTTGGACAATAAAGATCTGCCAGGGAGGCCCTGCTCTTGGTCCCGCCTCCTTCGAAAGCGCGATTGGTGGAGACGAGAGACCGGGCCTTCTCAGTGGTGTCCCCTCACCTATGGAACTCCTTCCCCAGCAAAATTAGAGCAGCCTCCTCTCTCTTGACTTTCGGGAAAAAGACTAAAAATGTGGATGTGGGACCAAGCTTTCAGCTAATATATCAGTGCAATAAGTGAATGCAGAATGGTGCAATGATAACTGGAATGGCCTTGGACTATGATATTGGACCACATGATTTTAATAATTTTAATGTTGATCTGTTTTAAGGATTGGTTTTAATGTATATGTTTATTTTGTTGGTTATGTTTGTGTGGCATCGAATTGTGCCTTTATGTAAGCCACTCTGGAGTGAGAAGGGCGGGGTATAAATATGGTAAATAAATAAAGGTTTTACTGATGTTATGTAATTGCTGTCTGTGTATAATTTTGAGGGATGTTTTCTGAATTATGGTTAAAATTGATTATAAAACAGAATATATGAATAGTTGTGATTATTTATTATTCGTGTTAATATTTACTGGTCTCTCTCGGCATTACTTCGCGAACGAAGATCCTTAGGAAGGACTCATCCCACGCTTTTTACAAGCGTGTTGATGACTAAAAAGGCCAATCTGATATAGGCAAGTTCAGTTGCAGAAAGCACAGCAGAAAGTCTCCTTGGGTGATGTTGTTTCCAAGTTGCGGTTCTTTCTGCGTTGTCGTTTCTCTTTGAGACCCGTTTGGCGTGTCTTCTCGAAAGAGGCCGCAGCATTGTGGATAGTGCGTCTCCATGCCTCCCGATGTGAGGCCAGGGTGGACCATTGTTGGTGATCAATCTGGCCGAGCCTGAGATGTTGTTTCAGGGAGTCCTTGTATCTCTTTTTTGGGGCACTTCTCTTGCGCTGACCCGTGGCGAGTTCACCATAGAGTAGTATCTTTGGGAGGCGGTGGTCCTCCATCCTAGAGACGTGCCCTGCCCAGCACAGCTGTCTTCTCAATAGCATGGCCTCAACGCTGGCGATCCCTGCTTGCTCATTTGTCACATAGTCAGTCCAGTGTATGTTTAGGATTGAGCGAAGACAGCGCTGATGAAAGCGTTCGAGGAGTTGTAGGTGTTGGCGATAGGTAATCCATGCTTCAGACCCATAAAGGAGAATAGACAGTACGATAGCTCTGTACACACTGATTTTGGTGCTTTGCCTCAGGTGCTTGTTGCTCCAGACTCTTTTGTGAAGCCTTCCGAGTACACTCTATGCCTTTGCTAATCTGTGATCTATCTCTTTATCAGTCTTGGCGTCTGAAGAGATGATGCTTCCCAGGTAGGTAAACTGCTGAACGGACTTAAGCACAGATTTGCCTATGCTGACGTGGGGATGATGGTGTTCTTCCTGTGGTGCGGGCTGGTAGAGGACTCGCGTCTTCTTCAGGCTGACTTCCAGCCCAAACAGCTCTGCATGGGTCGCAAAGCAGGATGTTTGGTGCTGCAGGGCTGCTTCTGAATGGGTGACAAGGGCAGCATCGTCAGCAAAAGGCATCGTCTGTCCTTGATGCTGACAATGCTATTTACTGGTACTGTGGCATTATTTATATGGTTCAATGTATTACTGAAAAATAATAGAAGAATGAGGCTCCCCCCCCCCATGTTTCCAGCTACTTAAAATAATCACAATCTAGAACATGAACATTAAATTTAGATATTAATTTGTTGACAATAATTGTTAGGAGAAAATTAATTCTCACATATGAAACCTAACATAAAACAACAATAACAAGATATAACTTGTTGCATCAGTTATTAATTTGTTGGACTGTTAGTTTTTAATGCAACTTTGTAAATGGCAGAGAATGTAATATTTGGTTATCATGGCTTTATCTTTGGCTTCTTTAAGGATGTTCATTATGTAGTTTTCAATTTGGTTCCTATACAGTTGAAGAGAAGAGAAACGGGTTTCGAAGGCGTTTACATTGAAGGACTTTAGGTGACGAGAGAAAGGGACAAAGTAGACCAGTCAGTTTGAGGCCAGGACAGACCGGCAAGTGAATCATGAGTCAGACCTTTCATTCAATGCATTAAAGAAATGGCATTCTTTAGTCAACTCTCTACAAGAAGGAGGAAGCAAAATACCACTTAAGTAAACTGAACTAGGTTTAACTAGGGAATATAACTAACTGTTGCCAAGCTGTGATAGGGAGTGTCAAAGCTCAGGGAGTGGGGGAAACCGAACAACACACAACTAGTTTAATCTAGCAAGTTATTTCCAACCTGTTGTCAATTCCGCTGTCAATTCCTATACATATTGACAAAGCATATTTTATTTATTTATTTACTAGCTTGGGGACCCGGCGGTGCCCGGGTTATTTGAGGAAGGCATTGTGTGCCATAGTTCGTCATTGGTGTGGGTCACAGTGCTATAAGGACGTGAATTAAAGTACTGCAAGTCCCATCATCCATGGCCCATCCTCCCTCAAACTGCACCAGGATGTAGAGTGCACATTGGGGGGTCTGTGTGCCAAGTTTGGTCTTGTTCTGTCATTGTTGGGGGCCTAGTCAGGAAAATCAAGTTGAGGAAGCCTAACAATATCCCATGAGCTGAGGCCTAGTCAAGCAAATCAAGTTAAGTTGTGAAGCCTTGCAGTCAATTTTGGACATGGTCTGTGATGTATAGGGGCTACAGTGTTGTTTGGGAAGTGAATGAGGTGAAGGTACTGCAAATCCCATCATTCGTGGCCCATTCTGCCCTAAATCACACCAGGTTGTGAAGTGGGCCATTGGGCCCCTGTTTGCCAAGTTTGGTCCTGATCCGTCATTGCTGTGGGCCGCAGTGGCTGACTGCCTGAGGCCTTTCATTTTCCCTCTATGTATAGGGGCTGCAGTGTTGTTTGGGAAGTGAATGAGGTGAAGGTACTGCAAATCCCATCATTCGTGGCCCATTCTGCCCTAAATCACACCAGGTTGTGAAGTGGGCCATTGGGCCCCTGTTTGGCAAGTTTGGTCCTGATCCGTCATTGCTGTGGCCCTAAATCATACCAGTAGCTGACTGCCTGAGGCCTTTCATTTTCCCCATATGTATAGGGGCTTCAGTGTTGGTGAAGGTACTGAACACTCCATTTCCAATAGAAAAAACTGTCAACTGGATAACTTCAACTCCAGCCATTTATGCCTGCCTCAGGCCCTTTCCTTTCCTCTCTGTGCTGTGTTGGAATGTTGGGAGGCTGACCAGTCACATCAATTTATGCAAATAATCTTGGAGTGGCAGCCAATCGAAACGCTGCCACCTATTCCTCCCACCGCTCGGCCGCAAACACTGACTTTTATTATATTCATAGATTTATTATTTCGATGTGTATACTGTCCTTTCCAATCGGCTCAGGGCGTTTTACAGCATATCAACCTAAAACATTAAAACAGTAAACAAATAAAATGTCCAGACAATAAAACAATGTTATTATCCACAGCCAAGGGGTGGCTAAAGATTAAATGCCTGTCGAGAAAGAGCTGTTTTACAAGCTTTCCAAAAAGCCGGCAGCTCATTAATTGCTTGGACTTCGACCGGCAAGGTGTTCCACAGGCTCGGTGCCACTCTGGGGAACATATGGGAGTAGACAGTCCCTCAAGTACACTGGACCCAGACCATGCAAGGCCTTAAAGGTCAAGACCAACACTTTGAAGATGATCCAGTGCTCGATTGGCAACCAGTGCAGTCGCTGCCAGGCCAGGATTACCCATAAGGCCAACCTATGCCATGGCCTAGGGGTGCAAGCCGAGGGGGGGGCGCAGATCACGGACCAAAAAAATATTGAAACAAATAAAAACGCAACACGCATGGAGATGAGGAAGGAAGGATACCAGAGGTCCTCCTTTTCAGCGCCGCCCCTGCCCCTTCCTGAATACCAGACTCCTGCTATTGTTGCACAAACGGTGTATGCACAGGGGCTCTCGACACTGGCGTCCATGTCGACAGGAGGAACAATTAACTCCCTCAATGCCGACAGCATACCCTTGCTGGCTCCTTCAGTGCAAGTGCAGGAAACTCTATTGCGCAGTCTGCGCATGCACTAACACCATGAAAGCTGGAATACCTCCTCCAACACAAGCAGAGACTCCTCCTTACTGGAGAGAGAAGCGCAACTGTAGGCTACGGCACATGCGCAAACCCCAGCACAGGAGAGAACCCCAACGCGACAAGAGCCGGTATCAGGGAGAAGCGCGGCATCGGTACAGCTACTGACTACAACGCATGCGCAGTCCCCGATACCGTGTAGGAGCCAAGTGCCCCAAGCCCCGGCATCGGGGAGGAGGGTCCTCCCCCCATGCCTGCATCCATAGTGCCTGCCGAGAGGGAAACGCCTGTGGCGGACCTAGTGGGGCCACACCGGGAGAGCTGGGTGCGGGGCCGTAAGGGGAACAAGCGGATGAAAGGATGGGGGGGGGAGGTGCGGTAGAGGTTGGCTCAAAGGGGGTGTAATTCCTAGGGTGCAAAAAGGTGTTAATCCGGGCCTGGTCGCTGCAGGGTTGGAGTGATATGAGTCCTGACCGGCACTCCAGCCAGGAGTCTCGCTGCAGCGTTCTGCACTCGTTTAAGCCTCCGGATGACCGACAGAGGAAGACCAATGTAAATTTGATACTTGTGGGTAAACTTAGACTCGAGATATAATGCTCTTATGTAGATGGATATTCAGACTGTACAGTCCATCCATCCATAGTAGTGGTTTTGACAGTGTGATTGACAGATTTGCTTAAAATGGCTCTTTTTAGGAATCCCTGGAGCTTTCAGTGTGGTTCGACACTACAGTCTACTTCTTTCAGTCATGCTGGAGGTTCGTAAAGAGTGATAGAGACAACCCCTCTCTAGGACTGTCTAGCTCAGGACTATCAAACTCATTAGCCTTCTGGTTGCCTTCAAAGGACTGTTTGTAATTGTAAGATTGGATAGATGCAGCTATGTGGCCCTGGCATTGAAAGCTTCACTGGCCACATAAAACAGTGTTTCTCAACCTGGGGGTCGGGACCCCTGGGGGGGGGGGTCATGAGGGGGTGTCAGAGGGGTCACCAAAGACCATCAGAAAACACAGTATTTTCCGTTGGTCTTAGGGGTCATGTGAGGGACGTTTGGCCAATTCTGTCATCGGTGGGGTTCAGAATGCTCTTTGATTGTAGGTGAACTATAAATCCCAGCAACTACAATTCCCAAATGTCAAGGTCTATTTTCCCCAAATTCCACCAGTGTTCACATTTGGCCATATAGCATATCCATGCCAAGTTTGGTCCAGATCCATCCTTGTGTGAGCCCACAGTGCTCTCTGGGTGTAGGTGAACTACAACTCCCAAACTCAAGGTCAATGCCCACTAAACCCTTCCAGTATTTTCTGTTGGTCATGGGGTTCACTTCCATCGTTGGCGGAGTTCAGAATGCTCTTCATAGGTTAACTATAAATCCCAGCTACTACAACTCCCAAATGACAAAATCAATTGCCCCGCCAACCCCACCAGTATTCAAATTGGGGCAATTTGTGCCAAATGTGGTCCAGTGAATGAAAATACATCTTGCAAATCAGATATTGACATTACGATGCATAACAGTAGCAACATTACAGTTATGAAGTAGCAGCGAAAATAATGTTATGGTTGGGGGTCACCACAACACAAGGAACTGGATTAAGGGGTCACGGCATTAGGAAGGTTGAGAAGCACTGACATAAAACAACATGGCGGGCCAGTTTTGGTGCATGGGTCTTGATGCATCGGAAAGATGGCAAGTTACGAGGGCGGGTCAATAAGTCGGTGACATTTTGAATGAAACACAGGTTTTTGGATTTTAAAAAATCATTTTATTTTTCAACGTCGTCTCCTTTGAGCTTTATACACTTTGTCCAATGTTTCTCCAATTTTTTTATCCCTTCCAAAAAATAAGATTTGTCGAGGTCATCAAAACAGATATTTGTTTGTGAGATGATTTCATCGTTGGAGTCAAATCTCTTTCCGCCGAGCCATTTCTTCAGGTTTGGAAACAAGAAATAGTCACTCGGGGCTAAATCCGGAGAATAGGGCGGATGAGGGAGCAATTCGTATCCCAATTCATGGATTGTTGCCATGGAAACTGCACATGTGTGCACCCTTGCATTGTCCTGGTGCAAAAGAACTTTTTTCTTGGCCAAATGCGGTTGTTTTATTTTCAAATCCTCATTAAATCGACCCAATAAGTTGGCATAATATTCGCTATTGATTGTTTTACCCTTTTGAAGGTAGTCAATGTGGATTATACCGCGTGCATCCCAAAAAACGGTCGCCATGACCTTATTGGCTGACAAACCCACCTTGGCCTTCTTTGGCAATTCACCCCGAGAACCCCACTGTTTTGACTACTGTTTGGTCTCTGGTGTGTTGTGGTAGATCCACATTTCGTCTATGGTTCCGAAACAGTGCAAAAACTCGTCCATATTGCGGTTGAACAACGCCAAACACTCCTGCGAAATTGTCACACGATTGCGTTTGTGGTCGATTGTGAGCAAACGTGGCACCCATCTTGCGGAAAGCTTTCTCATACCCAAGTGATCATTTAAAATGGAATCCACTGAGCCACGTGAGATGCCTCTGGCTTCCACAATCTGTCGCACTTTCCATCTCTGATCGGCCAACACCAGATCGTGAATGTTTTCAGTTGTTTCGAGTGTAGAGACCTCAACTGGGCGTCCAGAATGTTCGGCATCTTCCGTGCTTGTACGGCCACTGTGGTGGACTGTGCCTTTAAGTCACAGCCTTTTGCTGTTACACCTGCAATGTATAAAAGCTAATGATTGTATGTGTTACAAGTCTGGTAAACAAACCAGAGCAACATGTAGCTCAAGGTTTGAATAAACATCTTTTCCTCAGGACTCTGTTTGGCTGGACTCTTTGGGCTGGTGAGTCTTTGTTGGACGAACGCTATTACATGGTGTCAGAAGGGAGCTATAAACCTCTCCTGTGCTGCAACTTGGCAGCTAGAGTTCCCTGATAAGGAGTACTAAGATATGGAGTCATTCCGTCCGCCTCCTCCGCTTGCTATGCAAGGCAATATGCCTGAGAACTGGAGAGGATTATCGTACTCGCCTGCGCAAATATTGATGGGCAGAATGCTGAGAAGAAAACTTCCCATAACAACTGACTTATTATGTCCTAGGATTTCTATTAGTGTGCGCCAAGATCTACAAAGAGCTCAGGAAAGACAAAAGCATTTCTACGATCGAACAGCAAGACCTATTCAACTACTAAAAGAGGGAGATTTGGTATGGATGCAATCTAATGATCGCAAGGAAAGATGGCTTCCTAATGTGGTGATAGAAAAATGTGAACAACCTCGGTCATCTATTATATAAAGGAGGTCCCGTCGTCGAACGACTGACAGAGACAGAGAAACCTTCCAAGGCAGAGACACCAAACTTGACAACACAAATAGGCCTCAGGCAAGGAAGGTTTTTAGCAAAGAAACTTTCCCCCAAACAACCTAGAAGGCCCCCAAAACAACGATTCAAAAAAACTACATTTCCCAGCATCCTCTGCGGCAGCTAGCGAAACCCATTGGACAACAGCAGTTACCATAGTAACGTTGGGCAAAGCCACTTCGAATGCTGAGTGATTTCAGTTGAGGGTTAAACTGCCACGGTCAAGTTCTAGGAGGGAGGCAAATAGGGCACCAGGGACACAGGCACCACTGACAAACACATACCCCCAGAATAACACAAAAGTAATACCTACACACAACACAATACGCACATGACACAACCTTGCGTCTACTGCTCAACCCATTTGTATGCCATTCCTTCCTTCCACACAGGCATAAGCTGACCCAAAAGACAAGCCATGCCTCCTAAAAAGAACAGCATCGGACGACACACTCGCAACGCTACATACATCACACAAAATAGGGCAGAGCAAACGCCAGAACAGAAAGACACTGCACTACACTAGCTTTTGCCATCACCATAAACAAGGCAAATCTGTGGCATAGACCTTGACACAGAATGCTTCTCCCATGGACAACTCTACGTAGCGTGCTCCAGAGTTGGGAAACCACAGAACCTCTACATCAACACAGCAGACGGAAAGACAAAAACATTGTATATCCACAAGCTCTGCAGAATGCCAGGAACACCACACACCGACAACTCCACAGGACTTCAACATCCCACCCACCAGAACAACCCACAACGACACAGCCATGACCCCACCAAGACCATAAGTAACAACAATTCCAACCCTTACATACTCAGATTTTCTCGCATCTCCTAAATAGGGCACAGCAACGCGTGCCGGGTACAGCTAGTTTACTATATATTACACATCATTAATATTAACATATTAATATATCGAGAAATATTCATATATTATTAGTATTATTATCATAATTATTATCTTATAGTGTATATATAGAGACATTATAATATATTGAAATTATAATATAATATAACATTATATTATATTATTATATTATTATAAAATTATTACACAATAATAATAAAAATCACTAAAATAAAATAATGCTTCCTTGTAGTCCCCTTCTCAGGAGAGTTTTATGCAGAGGCTTGATGGCCATCAGTCAGGGGTGCTTTGATTGTGTATCCCTGGGGGTTGGGCTGGATGGCCCTGGGGTCCCTTCCCTCTCGATGACTTCCTGCTCCCACCTTTCCAAAAACCTCCTGACAGCGAGCCTTTGAGATTCGTGATGGAAAAGGAAGAGATCAAACCCCCATTGAAAGGATGGGAAACTCAGGACCAAACTTGGCACGAAGCCTCAATATGCCCAAATGTGAACACTGGGGAAATTTGGGGAAAAAAGACATTTGGGACTTGGAGTTGCTGGGATGTATAGTTCACTTATTAAGGACGCTCGGCGGCAGCAGCGGCACTTGCTCCCTCCTTCCCTGGCCTCTTCCTCTTCTCCCCCTCCCTCCCTCTCTGTCGGTCGCTCTGCTTGCCTGCCTGTGTACCGAGGCCCTTAGGAGGGCTGGATAGAATCGGCCAAAGGGCCACATCTGGCCCCCGGGCCGTGCTTTGCCCACCCCTGCCTTAGAAGGATGGTGGTGAAGACCATCCTCAACGGTGGGGCAAGTACTAATGACCTCTGGCCCCAAAGAAGAAAATTGTATTTTCTTATCTGTCTAGTAATGTTAATGTAATCAGGTTTGCAAGTTTTAATGAGTGGGTTTTTAAAAAAAACTTTCATATGGCCTACATGTTTTTTAAACAATCCTATAAAATGTATTTTTATGAGATGTGCAGTTATTATGTAATCATTTTGTTATGAAGGGGAGATGTGGTGGACTATGCCTATAGGTCACAGCCTTTTGCTGTTACACCTGCAATGTATAAAAGCTAATGATTGTATGTGTTACAAGTCTGGTAGACAAACCAGAGCTCAAGGTTTGAATAAACATCTTTTCCTCAGGACTCTGTTTGGCTGGACTCTTTGGGCTGGTGAGTCTTTGTTGGACGAACGCTATTACAGCCACAACACAATTCAGTAAACCACTTTTTTGCCATTGAAATTGATGGTGCAGAGTCCCCATAGTATTTATCAAGCTTAGCCTTGGTTTGAGTGATGGGTTTTTCCCGCAAAAAAGAATGCTGAATGAGCACACGAAATTCACTTTTTTCCATTTTCTCCTCAAATCACGCGGTAGTCTGCTCTCAATGGCTGTCAAACACAAATTAAATGACGCAGCTTGTTCAAATTTTGAAAGGAGTCAACTGACAGATGCCTCTTGACAGGAGCAGTGTTGCCCTTTCAGTTAAGAGGCGGGAAATTCAAAAAGTCACGGACTTATTGACCTGTCCTCGTATTTAACCTCAGCAGACTGAAAACCAAAACCAAGGTTACAACATCTGTTATAGAACTCCAATATGTCTTCTTTGCACATTCAGAAGAAGACCCACAAGCCACTCTTAACATCTTTGCAGAGCATACGAGAAGCTCGGCCTGTCATTGAACATAGAGGAAAACCAAAGTGCTCTTCCAGCAGTCACCAGCCAATTCCTCTCCAATGCCAGAAATACATTAGAAAATGTTCTGCTACCTTGGCAGTCACCTCTCCACAAAAGTCAACATTGACAGTGAAATACAACACCGTCTGAGCTCTGCGAGTGCAGCATTTTTTAAAAAATGAAGCAGAGAGTGTTTGAGGACCGGGACATCCGTAGGGAGACCAAGGTGCTTGTTTATAAAGCTATTGTCTTCCCAACCCTGCTATATTCCTGCGAAACGTGGACTAACTACATACATCACATGCAACTCCTGGAACGATTCCATCAGCATTGCCTCCGAAAAATCCTGCAAATCTCTTGGGAAGACAGACGGACAAATGTCAGTGTGTTGTGGAAGAAGCAAAGACCACCAGCATTGAAGCAATGGTCCTCCACCATCAACTCCGCTGGACCGGCCACATTGTCCGAATGTCCGATCACCGTCTCCCAAAGCAGTTGCTCTACTCCGAACTCAAGAACGAAAAATGTAATGTTGGAGGACAGGAAAAGAGATTTAAAGATGGGCTCAAAGCCAAAGCATAGACACTGAGAACTGGGAAGCCCTCTAGCTGGAGGTCAGCTGTGACCAGCAGTGCTGTAGAATTTGAAGAGGCACGAATGGAGGGTGAAAGAGAGAAACGTACTAAGAGGAAGGCGTGCCAAGCCAACCCCAAACGGGACCACCTCCCACCTGGAAACTGATGCTCTCACTGCAAGAGAACATGTGGGTCAAGAATACGGCTCCACAGCCACCTAGGTACCCACCGTCAGGACACCACACTTGGAGGATAATCTTACTCGGACAATGAGGGATCGCCTAAGTCAGTGTTTCCCAACCAATGTTCTGTGGCACACTAGTGTGCCGTGAGCAATCATCAGCTGTGCCGTGGGAAATTAGATTCTAATCTATCTGATGTCATGTATAAAGTTTGCTACTCTGTCTCTGGAACCTCAGCGCACGGGTCCCTGTTTTCGGGAGGGCAGCAGTAGCAGTAGAGCAGACCAGTTTGGGCCCGTTCCCTTCTGTTCCACTCTGGCGGGGAGCACTTCCAGTCCAGCCCAGCCCTGTTGGCGCTGTGCAAGGTGTGAGCCAGAGAGCAGCGGAACCCGAGCGCTGAAGGCAGGCAGGCAGGCAAGCAGCCAGAGGGGCAGGCAGGCAGGGAGTCAGCCAGCTAATGGGGGAAAGGAGGGAAGAGAACTCGTGGGAAAAATATGAGTCCCACAAAGGCCATGCAGCCTGACCCGCTTCAGCCAAGCAGGAAGGCACCATCCAAACCCTCCCGACAGATGGGCATTGAGACTCTGGCTATAGATTAAGGCAGGCAGCATCTTTATTATTATTTTTGTATATATATTTATTAGGTTTTCAGAAAGTAATAAGTATACATACATACAGACATATATATATATATATATATGCGATGTTTCCAATAGAGAATAATAGAGGAAAGCTTAGGAATGGTTGGGGGGGAGATCGAAGTGAGGGGTAGGAAGGGAGTGGAAAAAGAAAGGGATTAAAAGTTGACTTCGAGGATTGCCCAAGAGTAACATAATATAGGTTTATCCTTTTATCAAATATACATATATATTTTGTGACTCGTCTTATATTTCATTTAAGTCTATCAAAATTTTGTTTCCTTTATTTTGCAAATACTTTCTGAAGCTGGACCAGTCCGTTCCTTCTTTTTGTTATTCAGTTTCTGTAATAAAGAGTCCATCTGGATCATGTCCGTTATTTTCAGTGTCCATTCTTCCAGATTCGGTGTTGAGTTCTTCTTCCAGTGTCTAGCTAGAATTATTCTGGCGCATGTACTGAATAGGCCTGTGCAATCATGCTTCTAAATGTTTCTAAAGTACTTACAAAATTAAAATTCTGGGGTGAACACTAGGTGGCGCTGGTGCTTTGCTTCTACAGTGTTGCTAAAGTTCTGGTGGCGAACATTTCACCACCAGAACTTTAGCAACACAAACAAAAAAAATTACCAGCGCCACCTAGTGTTCACCCTAGGAATTTTAGTTTTGTAAGGACTTTAGAAACACCCAAGCATGATTACACAGGCTAGACTTAATATGAAAAACATTTTATCTTGGTTGGGATCTTGGTTGTAATCCCCAACAGGTAGTTCTGCGGCTCTAAGACAAATTTGGTTTTTAGTATTTTTTGAATTTCAATATGTAGGCTATATCTTTCCAGAATTTATTCACTCGTTTACAATACCACCATTGATGCATGAATGTTCCCAGTTCTTTGCTACATTTCCAGCATCTGTTTGAAGCTCCTTTGTCAAATTTGGCAATTTTTACTGGGTAAAGATGCCAGCGGAACTGCATCTTTACCCAATTTTCAGTTATTTCTGTTGTTGGTGTATATTTCAATTTTCTTTGCCATATTTTCTCCCATTGCTGCAATAGAATAGAATGGCCCAGATCTTGTGCCCACCTGATATGACCATCTTTGATCTTTTCCTCCTCCATGTTCCATTTTAAAAGTATTTTATATAAAATACTAATATTTTTCTTTTTCTTTTTTACTGCTGGTTCCCAGATCTCGTCCTCCATAAAGCCAACCTTTTTGTCTATCTTAAATCTTTCATGGATTTGGTGGTATTGAAACCATGATAGTGTAGGCAGCATCTTTATTAAGGGCTTGGAAGAGGGTTTAGACTTGACATGGTCAAACTTGGGCCTTCCTCCAGGTGTTTTGGACTTCAACTCCAACACTGTGCCCTGTTCTGGGCACCGCAATTTAAAATTAAGATATTATAATTGTATATTTACATTACATGTAATATTGTGAATAATATTGCGATATAATTGTTTTTTAAAAAAATATGTTTATTGAGATTTTTTGGTAAAAACAACATAAACACAATACAGTGAATACAGGCACAATAGGATAGAATAGGCCGTAAGGGAGGCGTGGAGGGAAAAAGGGGGATTCTAAGCGGGAAGGGGGAACAATGGGACTATGGGAGGGGGAGGTACTTCAAGGGGAAAGGGAGGTACAATCTTCGTGTTAACTTTACAAAACAACTTGTGCTTAAATCTCGATCTTCGTTTGCTTCTTTGCTTGATTTACTTAGCACTCCTATAGGTAGAAAGTATAAGGTGTCAATTTACCACTCTATTTACAATTTTATTGGTTTGTGCCATTATACCTTATTTCTACCTTCTTATCTAGAGCTAACTCCAGTTGAGAGTTAAATTAATATTGTGCTCCCTGATGCAATATTTTTGGATCAGGGACCAATCTGTCTTTGTCTTTGTTTGATCCGTAATCTTTTAGCCTCCGTTAGCCATTCCATTTGAATGACTTCAAGAATTTTATGAAGCCACTCCTCTTTTTTCGGGACGCCCTGGGATTTCCAGTATCTGGCATATACGAGCCTCGCGGCTGATATTAACATTACGTATATATTTTTTTCATTGTTGTCAAAGTCTTGACCTAGTATACCCAAGAGTAGTGTTTCTGGTTTCTCTTCCAGTTGTCTGCAAAAGATTTTTTCTAATTCACAATTTATCATCTTCCAAAATTTTCTGGCTTTGCCGCATAGCCACCATAGATGGGAAAAACGTGCCATTTTGCGACCCCCACAGTTCCAGCATTCCGCTCTTGTATTTTTATACATCTTGTGAGCTTCATTGGCGAGAGGTGCCACCTATAGAGTAATTTAACCCAACTTTCCCTTAGTTTACAGCTATATGACGTATTTACATTTTTCATCCAGATGTGTTTCCACTTTGCTTGATTTATGTTAAACCCTATGTTTCTCGACCATTTTTTAGTACAATTTTTGGGGGTTGGATTCTTCGGTGTTATAATTTTGTAAATTTTCCCGACCGACTTCTTATCTGGGCCCACTAACACGTTTTCAGCTCATTCTGGCTATCCTCGAGAAGCCACATTTTTTCATCAATTTTAAATCTTTCGCTTAGTTGTCTATAAGGAAACCAGTTTAACGTCTTATTTTCTTGTGCCAGTTGCTCCCTTGATTTCAGGGTGTATTTGATTCCATTCCAATACACTACATCTTTATATGTCAGCCACTTGCTGTCATCTAGTTGTCTTATCCTACCTGCCTCGAGAGGAGAGAGCCATATAGGAATTTTGGTATGAGTTTTCTTGAAGTACTTTGCCCAAACCTTTATTAGTACATCTCTAATATAATGATTCTTAATCTGTGCATCAGCTCTTATTTTATCATAGCCCAAATACCCATGCAGTCCAAATTTTAAGTTGTACCCTTCCAAATTTAGCAATCTAGAGTCTTCTAGCTTGCACCATGTTCCCAACCATGTTAGGCAGTTGGCTTGAAGTATGTTTTTAGGTTGGGCACTCCAAGTCCACCGTTTTCTTTGTTTTCCTGTAGGGTCTTCATTTTCACCCTAGGTTTCTTCCCCCCCCCATATGAAACGTGAAATATCCCTGGACCATTGGTTGAAAATAGACTCTTTCTTGATAATAGGTAATGCCGAAAACAAGAAATTCATCTTGGGTAAGACCATCATTTTCATTGCCGCAATATTGCCCATAAATGATAGATTCAGTTTGCCCAGTTAGTTAGGTCCTTTTTAATAGCCGTCCATGCAACCTCATAATTATCCTTGTATAAGTTTGAATTTTTTGTCGTTAAATCGATCCCTAGGTATTTCACCTTCTTGACCACTTTTAATCCTGTCTTTGCTGTCAGATCAGCCTTCTCACTCTCTGTCAGGTTCATACCCAACATTAGCGTTTTGTCCTTGTTGACTTTAAATCCGGCTACATTACCAAACTCATCAATTTTATTTATCCAATCTTTTATGGAGTTATTTGGTTCCTCTGCTATTAGGGCTAAATCATCTGCAAAAGCTTGGGTTTTGAGTGAATCATTTTTTATTTTAAGACCCTTCAGATTTTTCTCCTGCCTGATATCCTGATATAATTGTTATAATACAATGTGGTATGTAATTGTTGTACTGTGACAATGACATAGTATGTTGTATTTGATATTATAGTATAATATTGTATGGTATACGTATATTGTGTATACATATAATATTAATAATGTTGTAATGTAATGCAATATAATACTAATAATAATACTATACTATATAACTATATATTTTGTGTTCATCGAAACAGGCCCAGGTTTCACATTAAGTGAGTGCATAAATATACATTAAAAACATATTAACTATATGTATTACTGTGTTAGAGTGTCATTTTGTGTCATTTTGGTTGGTGGTGTGCCCCAGGATTTTGTAAAGGTAAAAAAATGTGCCACGGCTCAAAAAAGGTTGAAGAACACTGGCCTAAGTAATGGGCCTTGCATTTGACACATATGCTGTAGCTCCTACAATGTGATTCTATAGTCCATAGGAATTTCTACCGACGTTTGTCTAAGGGCCCTTCCACACAGCCATATAACCCAGAATATCAAGGCAGGTCATCCACAATATCTGCTTTGAACTAGGTTATCTGAGTCTACACTGCTGTATAACTCAGTTCAAAGGAGAAAATGTGGGATTTTATTCAGCTGTGTGGAAGGGGTCTTAGGTAAAAATTTAAAAAATCATTTTTTTTGCTTTCACTGGGATTCCTTGCTCCTAACCCCAGCAAATGTGGAGGGCCGACTCTAATGCGTTTTGAAATATTTCTCTTACCTCAAATAGGTTTCTGATCCCTTTAAATGATAAGATGCATTGAAGGCACGGCTGACATTTCTGTAAATTCCAGTCATAGTTTTACTCAAATAAATTGTCAGAGCTTCTTCGCTCATGTTCTATTTTTTTAAAACGTTGTGTCTATTTACTCAGTAGCAAAGAAAGACTCATCCAATAGAATCCACAGGAAAAAAGGAGACACATATCATATAGAAAAAGTAGTAAGTGAATTTACAAAAGAGAGGAAAGTAAGGCCAAGGGTAGTAACTGCCCAAATGGTAGGGTGTCTCCCTGGAGCAAAGGCCCATAGCAACAGGAACCCTATCATCCCTTGGAAAAGGGGGGAGCGGGAAGGAGCAAGTAGGGAACCTACCTCCTACCTCAAGATGGACCACAGCAGGAGCCCCCCCCCCCATGACTTAGGCTTTGCCTGGCAGTTATGGGTGACCCAACTTGATTGCTTCAACTATACTTGCTATTGCTGCAAGTAATGTCAGTGTGAATAAATTCTCAAAATTTGGTTGAGACAGTGCTTGAGGTTCCAGAGGGACTCATTTAATTTTTGTTTCTCATAGACTTAGCATGGGGATTTGGTTAACCAGTTACAATTCATAATGGTCGTATCACTCAGAGAGAAATTTCAAGCATAATCGGCATTTCACAAGAATGTGTGGGTCACATTATTGCTTTGCCTGGCTATCGGACGATCTGTGCACGATGGGTACCCAGGATGCTGACGCCTGAAATGAAAGCGCACAGACTTCTTCCGTGATGCCTTCCGAAAACATGTTCATCGTTGGCAGAAACGTATCTAATTGTCTGGTGATGATGTGGAAAAGTGAATAGTGGTGGTTAAAGAGCACATTCTATGGATTATTTCTGCGTTTGATTTATTTAAAATATTCCCATCCAAACCCAAGTAACAAAATTGGAGGCATTACTTTTCATTCAACCCTCGTAGTTCAGGAAGTTAACTTAATTTTTATTAAGTGTTATTGCAAATTCCATAACCTACTGTGAATGTATTTCTTATTTTAATTTTAGTGGTTGAGGGAGAATGTGCTTCAGCCAACAAAAGTTCAACTAATGTTGCTACCAGAAACTATGGCAGCACTGCTGTTAAGAAGCAAGCCGTCCTAGGCACCTTTTTAGAGCAGTGATTCTTTACCTGTGGGCCGCAGACCACCAGTGGCCCACGAGGACAAAAATCTGGTTTGCGAGCCTCCTCCTTTATTTGTTTGTTTGTTTATTTATTTTATTTCCACTCCTTTTGTGCCACCTGCCACTCTTTCCCTGTTACTGACCATGGCATATGTTCTGTATCAGAAAGTAGAGCTGATGTGGTCTATCCAATGCAATTTTCTGAATCAGCAAAAACCGATTCATAACCCTTTTGGTACTAAATGGCTAACCTCCTTCCTCCAAGACCGGGGACAACGAGTGGAGAGGGGGGAGGAGGTCTCTGGGAGACTCCCATTAACATGTGGGGTCCCCCAGGGAGCCATCCTCTCCCCTTTATTATTCAACATCTACATGCGGCCGCTGGCCCAGCTGGTGCACGACTTTGGTCTGGAGTGTTATCAATACGCGGATGACACCCAGCTCGTGGATGGATGGCAGGCCGGACTCCGTACCCGATTGTTTCCAGCAATGCCTTGATGGCGTGACTGGTTGGCTGCGCTCCAGCCGGCTGAAGGTGAATCCATCGAAGACGGAGATCCTGTGGCCTGGTCACCCTGGACTGGACGAGTGCCGGTTGCTTACCCTGGATGGCGAGCAGCTGAGCCCGTCATCTTTGATTAAAAGCCTGGGGTTCAGTTGGACCTATTGCTGGCCATGGAGGCGCAGGTCTCTGCGGACAGCAAAACGTCTTTTTTCCATCTGCGACAGGCTAGGCCAGTGTTTCTCAACCAGCGTGCCGTGGCACACTAGTGTGCCGTGAGCGATCATCAGGTGTACCGCGAAAAAAGCTCTCTGCCCCCCTTCCTTCCCCCCTCCTCCTGCCGAACTCCTGCTGCTTGGGAGAGGAGGACGAAGGGCCGGGTGGCGGCGAAGAAAAAGAAGAAGGCCGTGGAGGGGGGGGGGGCATGACGCAGCCTGACTCCACCCCCTCCCCCGGCTTCAGCGCTCCCACAGCTTCTCCAGCCTTGAGGGGGCAGTGCCAAGCCAGCGGTGGAAGAGCCAGCACAATGCTGGCTTGGCACTGCCCCCTCAAGGCTGGCAAAGCTGAGGGAGAACTGAAGCCGGGAGAGGGGGCGGGGCATGGCGTGGCCTGGCTCCTCCCCCGGCTTCGGCACTCCCAGCAGCTGCTCCCAGCAGGTCACCATCCCCAGCCGTTCTTTACTGTGTTACAGTGTCGTTTTGTGTCATTTTGGTTGGTGGTGTGCCCCCGGATTTTTTTAATGTTAAAAGTGTGCCGCGGCTCAAAAAAGGTTGGGAAACACTGGGCTAGGCGACTGGCCCCCACCTGTCCAGGGACGACCTGGCCACGGTAATCCAAGCGATGGTCATCTCGAGGCTAGACTACTGTAACGGCCTCTACATGGGCCTTCCCTTGTCGACAATTCGGAAACTCAAGCTGGTGCAAAATGCTGCAGCCCGCTTGCTGGCGGGAGCGTCAACAAGAGAGCACATTACCCCCATCTTGCGGCAATTGCACTGGCTTCCAATCGAGTACCGAATTGTCTTCAAGGTGTTGGTTTTGACCTTCAAGGCCCTACGTGGTCTGGGGCCGGTGTACCTGAGGGACTGCCTCACCCCATACATTCCCCTGAGATCACTGCGCTCGGAAGAGCGAACCTTTGGCAGTACCATCTGTCCGCTCCTGCCATCTCTCCAGCACAAGGCAACGAGCCTTTTCAGTTGCCGCCCCAATGCTCTGGAACGTACTGCCAGACGACGTCCGGGCGTTGGCGGAGCTTATTGGATTAGACAGATTCATGGATACCAAGTGTATCGGTAGTTACTGAAAAGGACATTCAAGTGCCACCTCGGAGTTGGTTGAGGTAGGCAGGATTTCCCTGGGTACTGGTTGTGGGGGGTCGGGAGCAGGTCAGGGTTTTGCCCTCCCTTCTGCTCGAGATCCCTGTGTACAACTGGTGGGCCACTGTGTGATACAGAATGCTGGACTAGATGGGCTGAGGTCCGATTCAGCATGGCTCTTCTTATGTTCTTATGTTCTTATCCCATTCCGGAGGGCTTGCAAAACTGTGTTATTCAAGCTGGCCTTTGATTGAAGCCCCTGGAAATGTAACTGTCTATTATACTGTCGTTGCATTATTTGCAACTTTTATTTCCTGTTCTTGTAGATGTTGTTATGATGTACCACTGCTTCGCAGTGCATTTTAATATGTAGCTGAACCGCCCCGAGCCGGCCGGGAAGGGCGGAATATAAGTCCGAATAAATAAATAAATAAATAAATAAATAAAAGTGGTCCCTGGTCTAATGCTCCCTGGTCAAGTGGTCCATGGTCAAAGTTGTTCCTGGTCAAGTGGTCCATGGTCAAAGTGGTGCCTGGTCAAGTAGTGTATGGTCAAATGTAACGACATGGGCTTGAACCTTGGGTATCGCTGCCACCAACCTAAAGATAATAGCCTTTAGGATTTTGTATAGATCAAAACACACTGCACCAGCCTTGCCTCTTTTACTAACAAGGGCTGGGAGAAGTACTGAGGTACAGTAAATAAAATCTGCCAAAACGCTGGAACTTTCACCAAACTGGAGCTGGTAAATTAACTGCTAGAGGGAATGAGGCACAAGAAAGGTTTTTCTTTAAAAGTTAACGATGAAAATGTTTATTGTTGGAACTAACAGCTTTTAAAAGGCACAGAAGCGTAAATGGTTTTCAAGAGAGGCACAATAGCTTGGTGGTTTCATAAAGCATGTATGTTTAAACTTTGATACAGGACAAGACAGATGTAATGTCTTTCACAACTTGGCAAAATACTCCCTCACTCTACTATTAAAACTAGTCATGAGTTTCTTCCACTCACTAATCCTAGTTAGTTGTCCCCAAGAGTGAGCCAATATCTTATCCTAAGAGATCTAAGTCTGCTGGCTGATTCTCCCTGAACTCAGCTGTCCACAGACTTCTCCTGTCAGCTATCTAAGACACTCCCTGTCTTGCTGACTGCTCACAGCAGAGACTCCTATGTTGTAGGCATGGTTTAGATCCCAAAAATCGGGAATCGAAAATCTAATGGGGGATTTTTTTATTAGTAATAGAAAGACTTACAAAAAAATTCCAAAAATTTCTAAAATGTAACGTAATTACTAACGAAATTCGTTAGTAGTTCGTATGCCAGCGCATGCGCATTCCAGATGGTTTTGGCCTACAACTCCCAGAAATCCTAACAGCTGGTAAATTGGCTGGGATTTCTGGGAGTTGTAGGCCAAAACGTGAATAAATCACACTGAATTCTAGATGGGACTCTCCAAATAGGAAGGAGGGAGGGAAGGAGGGAGGGAGGGAGGGGGTATTCTATTCTTGGAAGCAGCAAAAAAAGGAGGAGGAGCCCCCCCTCGCTCCTCGCTGCCTCTCTCTCACCCCAATCCTGAGGGCAAGGGCCCAAGTTTGCCCAGGCTGAGAGGAAAAGGAAGAGGCCTGAGGCTGTGAGGAATGGTGGGAGTTGAAGTCCAAAACACCTGGAGGGCTGAAGTTGGCCCCTCATGAAGCCTCTTCAAGGCTTTAGATCCTGGCAGGCAGAAGGGGCAGGGAGGCCCGTCCACTCCTCCTCCTGCCAGGATCTAAAGCGCATCAAGGCTTGGCACGCTTTAGATCCTGTGAGAAACCAACCTAATGTATAATAGAATGAATGCTAACTTATAGAGTAAGTGCCTAAATATTATAGTAATCAAACTGGTCATATACCACATTCCATGCACATGCAATAATACAGCAGTAATAACAATGGGTATAAGAAGAGGTAAAATTCAAACCGAAGTATTCTGACTGGTCTCTCCTCATGCGGTGCAAACGGGCTCTTCTCTATGAGCCCGGGATTCTGCAGCAAGCAAACGCTGTGCCCGGGCTTTTGGCTTTTGCCGGAAAGGCTGCCTCCAGGGCTCATAGAGAAGAGCCGTTTGCACCGCTTGAGGAGGGACCACAGTCAGAATACTTCGGTTTGAATTTTACCTCTTCTTATACCCATTGTTATTACTGCTGTATTATTGCATGTGCATGGAATGTAGGTATATGACCAGTTGGATTACTTATACATGTTGTGTGCAACTACCCCAATACTCTTTGATGCTTTAGATCCTGGCAGGCAGGAGGGGCAGGGAAGCCTGAAAAATGTAAACAGAGAGGTTTACTCAGAAGTAAATCCACAAAGGAGGCACTTCATCCAAAGTGCCCTCCTTGCGGATTTACTCTTGAGTAAACCTCTCTGTTTACTTCCTTTGCAGATTTACTCTGAGTAAACCTCTGTTTACATTTTTCCAGGCTTCCAGCCGAAAGAAGGAGCGAAGTTTAGGGCTTGCCTTGCCATAATACTTATTGGCAAGGGAGGCGGGAGGGTGGTGAGAGAGAAGGAGGGTGCCCCTTACGACCTAATAACGACACTTAAGAAAATCCTGGCCCGAAGTTCTATAAAGAAAGTCCACTTCCTGGTTGGCGTTCCAGATGCGGAAATACTCAAAAGTAGCATTTCTTACGAATTTCTTCCGAATCATTTAATTTTCATAACTTTTTTCTCATGCCTACTATGTTGCTCTGACAAGAGCCAAGTTCCTCTCCCTGAAAAAGCTACACTTTTTCCCTCCTAAGTCAGCTGGCTCCTCCCCCTCACTCTGAGCCACTCCCCTGCAGCTCTCTCTCTCTCTCTCTCTCTCTCTCTCTCTCTCTCTCTCTCTGGAGAGGCTCTAAGCCACTCCCCCTTTTCCTAGCTATTCTATCTTACCAGGGATGCCAAACTGCTAGCCAGGCCTCGGCCTGCTATAATGGATGAGTCCTTACATCAAAGTGGTCCCTGGTCAAGTGGTCCCTGGTCAAAGTGGTCCATGGTCAAAGTGGTCCATGGTCAAAGTGGTCCCTGGCCAAAGTTCTCCCTGGTCAAGTGGTCCCTGGTCAAAGATCTCATTGGCCAAGTGGTCCCTGGTCAAAGTTCTCCCTGGTCAAGTGGTTCCTGGTCAAAGTGTCCCTGGTCAAAGTTCTCCCTGGTCAAAGATCTCCCTGGTCAAGTGGTCCCTGGTCAAAGTTCTCCCTGGTCAAGTGGTCCCTGGTCAAAGTTCTCCCTGGTCAAGTGGTCCCTGGTCAAAGTTCTCCCTGGTCAAGTGGTTCCTGGTCAAAGTGTCCCTGGTCAAAGTTCTCCCTGGTCAAGTGGTCCCTGGTCAAAGTTCTCCCTGGTCAAGTGGTCCCTGGTCAAAGTTCTCCCTGGTCAAGTGGTCCCTGGTCAAAGTTCTCCCTGGTCAAGTGGTCCTTGGTCAAAGTTCTCCCTGGTCAAGTGGTCCCTGGTCAAAGTTCTCCCTGGTCAAGTGGTCCATGGTCAAAAAAAGGTTGGGAACCACTGTTTTAGAGTGTTGAAATCCGTTCCTAAAATCTCATTTTAATTGACTGGAAAATGGCTCTTTCAATCATTGTTAAGCCACTTGCCTTTTAAATTGCACTGTTGCTATATTGTAACGTTTATCAAATATTACATGTATTTTAAAGCATTTGTTTTCTACCATTCTGATTTTTAACAGGGATAAAGACGCCGACTTGGGTAGCACCTGTGACAACAACTGGAATAGCAGCTGTGACAACAACTCAAATAGCAGCTGTAGCGAGTTACTGGAAATTGAGTATTTTGTACGGTTTTCCCTGATTCCATCAGTAAGTGGAACAACTGTCTGACAGTTTTTCATGTTTCCAGATCAATGCATGTTCTTCTTAGGACTCCTGTATGGCATAAGGCAACCCTTGCCAGTAAATTAAAGTCCCTGAATTGTCTGAAGTGTGCTGTTGGGGTGGGGTGAATTAGGCTTGGACTGGGATCCATGTAGAATAGGCAGGCCCGGATTAGCGGATTGTGCCGCCCTAGGCCACACTCTCTAAATGCCGCCCCCGGGGGTGGGGCCTCTTGCGGGGGGCGGAGCCGGCATGAGGGACAAGGAGCCGGGGGGAAGTCCCACCCCTAGGGCGACTGACGTGGCTTCCCCCGCCACCTCCTCGCTCGCACCGGCGCTCCTTCACTGAAGGAAGGAGCAGTGCCTGCCCTCGCGAGTGAGGCGGCGGCGGGGGAAGCCACGTCAGTCGCCCTAGGGGCGGTGGGGCTTTGCCCCGGCTCCTTGCCCCTCGTGTGGCGGGCGCCACTCCTTCCTTCACTGAAGGGAGGAGGGGCGGAGCCGGCGTGAGGGAGAAGGAGCCCGGGGAAGTCCCACCCCTAGGGCGTCTGACGTGGCTTCCCCCACCGCCGCCTCGCTCACACTGGCGCCCCTCCTCCCTTCACTGACGGAAGGAGCGGCGCCCACCCGCGCGAGCAAGGCAGTGGCGGGGGAATCCATGTCAGATGCCCTAGGGGCGGCGGGGCTTCCCCCCGGCACCTTGTCCCTCGCGGGGGCGGGCGCCACTCCTTCCTTCACTCCTTCCTTCAGGCCCAGATCTGCTGCCCTCCCCAAAGCTGCCGCCCTAGGCCATGGCCTAAGGTGGCCTTATGGGTAATCCGGGCCTGAGAATAGGGTAGGAGTAGGATAGTCATTCACATTCACATAGGGTGCGCTGGAAGGCTCAGGAGAATTTGGGGGGCGCTGAACCCCTGTTAGGGGGCGGTGGGGGGCGACAGGCTCCCATCCATCTCTCTATGTGTGTGTCTCTTCTCCCCTCCTCCTGCTCCCTCCTCTTCTTCCTCTCGCCAAGCACAGGATTGTGGGAGGAAGCGGAGTGGAGCACACACCCAGCGAACATGGCTGCACCATGAGTCGCTTCCCAGAGGCTCTCCATCGCCGCTGCTCCTACCGCCTCTGCCTCTTCCCTGGGCCGCCTTGCCCTCAGCGCCAGCCCGAGGCTTGATCCCAGGCCTAGAGCAGGGAGGGGGAAAAGAGGAAGGAGACAGCGAGGGAGGAAGAAGAGAGAGAGGGACCCCCTCCTCCCTCCCTTCTCCTTCCTTCCTTCCTTCCTTCCTTCCTTCCTTCCTTCCTTCCTTCCTTCCTTTCCTCATCGCCCGCCTCTCTCTTGCCCGCGGCCGTCATGGGTGTGGATAGCCCTATACAACATGGCGGAAGCCAGTGGCCAGGTCCCCGAGGAGCTGGGAGTTGGGGCGGGGGAAAGAAGGCACCCTTGGTTGCTGGTTTCCGGGTTGGATGGTGGGCGATGGCGGCCGAGCGGGGGCTGCCGGGGCTGGAGGCCCAGAGGTGGCAGGTCGAGGGGGAAGGCCCCTCCGAGCCGGACCTGGAGAAGCCCCTCTGAGCCGGGGAGAAGTGCCGAACAGGGAGCGAGGCTGAGAGATGGGTAACTCCTCTCCTGCCTCCTCCTCCTCCTCCATCCTCTGGCTAGCCTCTTTCTTCCCTTCCCGGGCTGCCAGGTGCGTGCTTTGAATGCTTGCCCTCTCTATGCCCCAAGCGACCTTGACCAAGGCAGAGGAAAGGCCCCTTTTCGGGGCGAGGGCTTGGTGGGGAGCACGCCAGAGAGAGAGAGAGAGAGAGAGAGAGAGAGAGAGAGAGAGAGAGAGAGAGAGAGAGAGAGAGAGGACGCACCAGGAGAGGAGAGCAGAGGAGGGGCTGTGAGGGAAACGTGGTTCTGGGGAGGTTGGGACGAGAGAGATGGGAAAAATAATAATTTCTAGGGGGCGCTGAATAAATTTTTTTCTGGAAAGTGGGCGGAAGGCCAAAAAAGTTTGGGAACCACTGATCTAAAGCAATGGGCAAGAATTGTATATTCATTTCTGATTGTTGTAGGGGGGATTTGAAGGCTGTGTACTTTCAAAGGGGTTCTTGCCTGGTGTGCAGCTCTCACCACCCCAGTGATCTGAAGATGTAGTAGACTACAGTTCTGAGTATCCACAACCAATATGGCCAATTTTGAGTCTTGTTTTTCGGTGAATGTTGGTGCTTTTTCTACTACTGCGGTGTTTTTGTTCTTGCAGGTTTTCATCATCTTAGTGCTGAGCTGTCTTGAGACGAGAGTAAGAAGGTGTTATTGTGATAAAAAATGTCTTATGCTTAACGGATTTCTTGGCGTTGTCACGTAAGTTAGAAAATTTCTCTCCTGGTGCTCTTCTAACCTATTACTAAAAAAGACAAATGCACTATTGGGCTTGAGCGGTGGTAGTGAACCTATGGCATGCATGCCAGAGGGACATGCCATGCCCTCTCGCCTGGCACATGCGCCATCTTCAGTTCGCTATCCCACTTGCCTGCCTGACAACCCCCTTGCTTGCCCACTGACCTGTCCCCTGCTTGCCCGATCCTGCTTACTCACCCCCTGCTTGCTCATCTGCTTGCCTGCCCCCACACTTGCCCATTCATTTGTTTAGCGGCCTAATAATAATAAAAAATAATAAAACTTTATTTATATAATAATACACTTTATTTATATTCCGCTCTTCTCACCCCGAAGGGGACTCAGAGCGGATTACAGGTACTTAGCAGACAATCCCTGCCGTTTCCACATACACACATATAGACGAACAGAGGCAAACTCTGGCCACCAGGGGGAGCTGGCGCACTCCTCATCTCTTAGCGTCCTTTGTTGTTCCTTCCGCATTCCTCAGCGTTCCTGGAGTTCTTTAATGGCCTCATAATTCAGTCAAAATTTGCCTCCCCACTTAATGTGGTACCTTAATCTCCTACTTGACAGATGCAACTGTCTTTCGGGCTGCAAAGGTCGACAGCAGGCTACACATAAAGGTCGAGCACCCACCTTGACCCGGGCAGGCCTTGAACTCATGACCTATTGGTCAGAGAGATCTTATGCAGCTGACACTTAGCCAGCTGTGCCACATTCCACCCTATCTTCTCTAGGGCAAATTCCAGCATACAGTGGCAAACATTCAATGCCTCTATAAACAGACAACTACCAACATAATAATCTCAGAGGAACCCCAGATATCAAAACAGCATAAGAGCCTAACATCAATAAATTAGACCCAATGTCATCAAACAAAAATTGTATAATGGCATAAAATCAGAACATAAAAACATTCACCTTAATTTATAGAAGCCAACTATTGTTCACCAAGTTGTGCGGGTTGGTTGTGTAACCAGTGATGGTAACTGGGCTAGCATAAACTAGATCGAGTCTAGATACTATGGTACTCGAGCAGAGGTCCACCAGTGATCTTTCCCTGTCTAATCCTCCTCCTCTCTGTATGCTAATGACCATAAGTAAGTCTTCAGTGGTTTTTTGAAGGAGAGGAGGGAGGGGGCCAGCTTTATTTCCCTTGGGAGGGTGTTCCAGAGGTGGGGGTGATCACAGAGAAGGCCCCCACTCTCATTCCCACCAGCCATACTTGGGATGGGGTGGGACTGAGAGCAGGGCCTCCTCCACTGACCGCAATGCCCGAGCTGGTTCGTAAGAGGAGATGCGATCACTTGCCCTTCCCTGCTTGCCTATTTACTTCATTGCCCGCCAGCCCACTTCTTGCTCGCCCACTCACCTGCCTGCTCCCGCTCACCTGCCCCCGCTTGCCCGTTTACTCACTTGCCTGGCCCGTTTGCTTGCGTGCTTGTTTGTCTTGCCCCCCCTTACTTGCCCCCTTGGGTACTCCCCCACTTCCCCCCCTCTGTTTGCCCCCTCCCACTGAGTGCCCCCAGTTTCAGCACTCCCATCTCTAAAAGGTTTGCTGTCATGGGGCTGTGGAGATTCGCCGCATACAGGTAGCGTCTTCACTTGAGGATCTTTTTTACAATCAAGCTGCCACCATAACAATCCTGGCCACCCGATGTGAGAGGTTTATTTTGAGGCTTGTGTTTTGAAATGATGTCACAGAGAGATTTATAAGGAGGAACTTCAACCGTTTATTTTTAACAACAGCGTGAAGGTTTCAAAGTGTTCAGAGCTTAGGTGGTTACAGTAACTTCAGATGAGGTACAGATCTTAATGTTACAAAGTTCCTAAATACAATGCTTGACTGAGTTTTTTCAATCACTGGCTTGACAAAACTATAGATACTCTGCTTCAATAGGCTTCCTATCTATATATTAGGTTAGCTTCCCAGCCTAACCTATAAACAGCGGTTCCTATAGGCTTTCTAAGCCTAACTGCCTTTCTGCAGTATCTAAAACCAGCCTTTTCTATTTCCCTCAAAAAAGACTACAGCAACTCTTCAAATTGCTAGCAGCTAGTCTAACCGCTCCTGACTAACTGACAAAATTCAAAACTTGCACCTGCTAAAGGCAGTGTTAGGCTCCGCCTCCTGTTGTCATAGCAACTGAACATCTCAGAGGCTGTGCACTTTAATATTCCCTCTAACATAATACACATGTAATAATACAAACCACATATTTAACCATAAAATAAATACAAAACCCTCAATATATATAGTGACTTCACTACAGGGGCTAGGAGCACCGCCCCTGCGTGAAAGCAGATTCTCTCTCCATATCTCTTCTAGTGCTTGCAGGAATGGCAGTCTGGCTTTCTTTTCTCTCCCAGCTAAAAAGACTTACAGTAAATATCTTAAATTAAGCAATCTCCTTTGCTCTGCCTGGGAAAGATAATGTCTGGGTTTGCAATTTGTCTTGAAGCTCTCTAAATCTGATGGCTCTGAGCCAGTGGTCGTCAGTGGCCCCTTGTAGCACAGAAAAGGTGAGCCCACTCTGATTTCAGAATTGATTCTCTACCCAGAATTTGGAGATCTCTTCCCAGACTAGGTTCAGCACTTAGATATCTTCCTTAAAGTCTGGATGGTGATTCATTCCTTGGATGGTGATGGGTTCAAATATTATGGGAGAGGGAGAAAAACTTCTCCCTGTCTTGTTGTGCATATAGACATGTGTTTGTTTTGGTGCAAGTGTGTGTGTGTTGAGATTATTTTCAGACGAGTGTTCTTGGGATGAGAAGTATTACATAATATCTATTTTATATAAACATTATCGACAATAAGAACATAAACAAGTGTCCACAGAAAGCATAATTTGGCCCTTGACCTATACCCCATACTCTAAACAGATTTCCACTATCGCCCGTAAATTTTGGCCTATTATCAGTTCTATACCGGGTCTCGAATATCCCCCTATGATTGCCTGTGGGACCTTTCGTTTTCGAGTTTGGATTGAGCATTTTGCCTGACAGAAGTGGATTATATTATCCGTTGCATAGATCTGAACAGGATATATGGATTATATTTGAATATTTTGATGATCAAACAAATACAATCTATTTTTGGTGTTTGAAGCTGGACTCCTTTGTTTCCTTATATTTTGCTTAGAGAAACCACTACCCTTTTCTTTGCCATGAGAATAGTGCTTGTCCAAATTTTTAAGAGCATCCATATATTAATCTATTAAATGTCGGAGAGTGAGTCATCCCTACCATTATGCCGGGGGAAACAACTGCTTTGAGTAACATAATGTCATAAAACGGCAGTGAATCACTATTTGATTTCTTCTAATTGTTTTGTTACTCCCAGAGATGAGAAGAAGTATCTTTATTTTCTACTTTGTGTAATGCAATAGTGCAGCATTACACAATGCATCTTAATTTAAATGGGTGGGTGTTGTCCAGTTCAGCAAATGTCCTGAGATGGCCCTGTTCAAAGGGTATTTATTTATTTATTTATTATTTGAACTTGTATGCCGCCACTCCCCGAGGGCTCGGAGCGGCTCACAGTCACATGAAAACATAATACAATCAAGAACTGCATTCAAAATTAGCAAAATAATTATACAATTTAGCAGTCGAATGCTAACTGAAAGAGATGAGTCTTGCAGGCCTTGCGGAATGATGGTAGGTCTTGCAAGGCCCGGACTTCATTTGGAAGAGGTTCAGTTTTGGGTCCGTTACTTTTAATTTATTCATAAATGATCTGGATGTAGGAGTGAATTCTGAGGTAGCAAAGTTTGCAGACGACACTAAACTGTTCAGGGTAGTTAAAAATGAAAATGATTGTAAAGAGCTCCAGAAAGATCTCTCGAAATTGAGTGAATGGGCAACAAAGTGGCAAATGCATTTTAACCTAAACAAGTGTAAAGTCATGCACATCGGGCAAAGAACCCCAACTACACCTACCAATTGATGGGGTCAAAGCTTTCTGAGACAAACCAGGAAAGGGATCTTGGGGTTTTGGTGGACAGCTCAATGAAGATGTCAACCCAGTGCGCTGCAGCAGTGAAAAAAGCAAATTCTATGCTTGGCATGATCAGGAAGGGAATCGAAAATAGGTCGTCAAATGTTGTATTACCTCTCTACAAATCTATGGTGAGGCCACATTTGGAGTACTGTGTACAATTCTGGTCACCGCACCTCAAGAAGGATATAACGGAACTGGAAAAGGTACAGAAAAGGGCAACAAGAATGACTCAAGGGATGGAGTGGCTCCCTTATGAAATCAGGTTGCAACGCCTTGGTCTTTTCAGCCTTGAAAGACGGCGTCTAAGAGGTGACTTGATCGAAGTGTATAAAATCATGCATGGGATAGAAAAGGTGAATAGAGAAAAAATATTCTCTGTCACACAACACTAGGACTAGGGGGCACTCCCTAAAGCTCCAAGGTAGGAAAGTTAGGACTAATAAAGGGAAATATTTCTTCACCCAGAGGGTCATTGGGTTATGGAACTCACTTCCAGAGGAGGTTGTGACAGCTGTCAGCCTGGACAGCTTCGAGGCAGGATTAGACAGATTCATGGATTCCAAGGGAATCAGTAGCTACTGAAATGGACATCCAAGTGCCACCTCTGTGTTGATGGAGGCAGGCAGGATTTTCCCCGGGTACTGGTTGTGGGGGGTCGGGAGCAGGTGAGGGTTTTGCCCTCCTTTCTGCTAGAGATCCCCGTGTACAACTAGTGGGCCACTGTGTGACACAGAAGGCTGGACTAGATGGGCTGAGGCCCAATTCAGCATGGCTCTTCTTATGTTCTTATGTTCTTAAGAGTGTTCCAAATTGATGGTGCCACCACAGAAAAGGCTCTGCACCGGGTGGACGCCAGGTGGATAGATTTAACGCTAGGTACCTCAAGGAGGTTCAGATGTTCGGAGCGGAGTGATCTCCGGGGTTGGTAGGGGATAAGACGGTCCCTCAGATACAATGGCCCCAGACCATGCAAGGCCTTGAAGGTTAACACCATCACCTTGAAGGTGATCCGGTGCTCGACCAGAAGCCAATGGAGCTGCAGGAGGATGGGCGTTATGTGACCTCTCACCGGAGTTCCAGTGAGAAGTCGTGCGGCGGCATTCTGGACGAGCTTAAGTTTCCGGATCAGAGACAAGGGCAGGCCCATGTAAAGGGTGTGACAGTAGTCCAGTCTCGAGATGACCGTGGCTTGGAGCACCGTGGCTAGGTCGTCTCTGGATAAATAGGGAGCCAGCCACCTAGCCTGCCGCAGATGGAAGAAAGCGGTTTTGCTGACGTTGGAGATTTGAGCAAGAGACATCACCAATGAAACATGAAGAGGTGCACAGCCGCCGGCGGACGACCGTTCTGGCCGAGATCCTTGCCTGGCGTTGCTGGGCTCAGCACCTCTGTGCGAGCCCAAGAAATGTCCCTGGAGCTCCGCGGCTCGGGGCCTGCTGCCGAAGGAGCCCAGGAGAACTTGCTGGGAACTGCACAGCCGTGCAGACCCAGGGACAGCTGCTGAGGCTATGCGCGCACATGCGAGCCCTAGAACAGCCACTGTAGCTCCGCGGAAAGTAGGAGAGAAGGGACGCCTTCTCCCCGCCATGCAGAGACGTCACCAACGAAACACGAAGAGGTGTGCAGCCGCAAGAGATAGAAGTCCTTGGAGTGGAATAGACAGCATGAATTGTATGCACCGTTGTAAATTCTGCTTTTTAGAAGAGAGAAAGGAAATGGGTAGCTGTGAGTTTTCCAGGCTGTATGGGCATTTTCCAGAAGGCTTCCTTCCTGAAGTTTCGCCCATATCTATGTCAGACATCCTCAAAGGTTGTGAGAATGAGGTGGGGTAGACACTCCCAGAAGTTCAAGTTCAGAAAGGAGCAAGCTGCCTGTTATCGGAAGAAAGCTCTAACTGCTTTTGGCTAATGACCATTGCAGGTTTCCAAGAAATACAAGAGATGTTCCATGCAATGAGAATGAGGTGGGGTAGGCACTCCCAGAAGTTCACGTTCAGAATTTTAAAAATTGCAGGCTGTTTCTGGTTATCAGTATGTTATTGTTTTATCTACAGATTTCTTGGTCTTAAATCTCATTATGGCAATTCACTCTTCATTCTGAAATAACTCTTGTTTGGTATTGTCAGAGCTGCCAAGATAATAACAATAACAATATCAACCACTAATAATAACCAAGATAATAATAACAACAACTAATAATAATAATTAGTTAGTGGCTTTTCTTCATGAACAAAGATTCAGATTCAGGAAGGACTCATCCCGTGCTTTCGACAGGCGCGTTGATGACTAAGAAGGCCAATCTGAGATAGGCAAGTCTGGTTGCAGAAAGCACAGCAGAAAGTCTCCTTGGGTGATGTTGTTTCCAAGTTGCGGTTCTTTCTGCGTTGTTGTTTCTCTATGAAACCCGTTTGGCATGTCTTTATTTATTTATTTATTATTTCGATTTGTATACCGTTCTTTCCATATTGGCTCAGGATGGTTTACAGCATATCAAACTATAACAAGAAGCATAAAACAGTAAAACAGTAAAAAAAAACCCAGACAATTTAAACCATACTCCGCTAAAACCAAGGGTTAAAGGCTAAATGCCTGCCAGAACAACACCGTTTTGCAAGCTCTCCGGAAGGCCGGCAGCTCGCTAATTTCACGTACTTCAGGTGGTAAATTATTCCATAGATGTGGTGCTGCCACGGAGAAGGCTCTCTGCCTGATTGACGACAAGTGGATGGTTCGCAGGGAGGGGATCTGCAGGAGGTTGAGATCCTCAGAGCGACGAGATCTCTGGGGAACATATGGGAGTAGACGGTCCCTCAAGTACACCGGCCCCAGACCATACAAGGCCTTAAAGGTCAAGACCAACACTTTGAAGATGATCCGGTGCTCGATTGGTAACCAGTGCAGCCGCTGCAGAGTTGGAGTAATATGAGCTCTGGCTGGCACTCCAGCCAAGAGTCTCGCTGCCGTGTTCTGCACCAGTTTGAGCTTCCGGATGACCGACAAAGGAAGACCGATGTAAAGGGCATTACAGTAGTCTAACCTCGAGATGACCGTCGCTTGGATTACCGTGGCTAGGTCATTTCCGGAGAGATAGGGCGCCAGCCGCCTAGCCTGCCGTATATGGTAGAAAGCGGATCTGCTGACATCGGAGACCTGAGCCTCCATGGTCAGCAGCGGGTCCAACCGGACCCCCAGACTCTTTACTAAAGGTGACGGGCGTAGTGCCTCGCCATCCAGAGTAGGCAGCCGGAGCTCACACCCACCCGGGTGACCCAGCCAAAGGATCTCTGTCTTTGATGGGTTCACTCTCAACCGACTGTCTTGTAGTCAACCAGTCACAGCTTCAAGGCAATGTTGGAAACAATCGGGTACAGAGTCTGGCCTGCCGTCCATCCTCAGCACCAGTTGGGTGTCATCAGCGTACTGGTGACACTCCAGACCAAAACTCCGCACCAACTTGGCAAGGGGTCGCATGTAGATGTTAAACAGTAAAGGGGAGAGAATGGCTCCCTGAGGGACCCCACAACTTAAGGGGTGCCTCTCAGAAACCATATCTCCCCTCTCCACTCGCTGTCCCCGATCCAGGAGAAAAGAGGACACCCATTTCAAGGCCGGCCTCCTCACTCCCATCATGGCTAGGCGGTGGGTTAACAATCCGTGGTCTACTGTATCAGAAGCTGCCATGAGGTCCAATAACTTCTCGAAAGTGAGGCCAGGGTGGACCATTTTTAGATATCAATCTGGCCAAGCCTGATATGTTGTTTCAGGGAGTCCTGATATCTCTTTTTTGGGGCGCCTCTCTTGCGCTGACCTGTTCACCATAGAGTAGTATCTTTTTGAGGCGGTGGTCCTCCATCCTAGAGACGTGCCCTGCCCAGCGCATGGCCTCAATGCTGGCAATCCCTGCTTGCTCAAGGACAGCAACATTCGTCACATAGTTGGTCCAGTGTATATTTAGGATTGTGCGAAGACAGCGCTGATGAAAGCGAGGAGTCATAGGTGTTGGTGATAGGTGACCCATGTTTCAGACCCATAGAGGAGTATAGACAGTACACTAGTAATAATAGTATAGAGCAGTGTTTCTCAACCTTTTTTGAGCCGTGGCACACTTTTAACATTAAAAAAAATCCGGGGGGCACACCACCAACCAAAATAAGTAAAGAACGGCTGGGGGTTGGTGGCCTGCTGGGAGCAGCTGCTGGGAGTGCCGAAGCTGGGAGGGGGCGGAGCCAGGCTGCACCATGCCCCGCCCCCTACCCGCGGCTTCACCTCTGCCAGCAGCTGCTCCAGCCTTGAGGGGGAAGTGCCAAGCCAGCGGTGCCAGAGCCAGCACAATGCTGGCTTGGCACTGTCCCCTCAAGGCTGGAGCAGCTGCTGGGAGTGCGAAGCTGGGGAGGGGGGCAGAGCCAGGCCGCGCCATGCCCGCCCCCTCCCCGCTTCACCCCCAAGCAGCAGGAGTTCGGCAGGAGGGGGGGAGGAAGGGGGGCAGAGAGCTTTACTCGCGGCACAGCAGGAGGTCCGTCACGGCACACTAGTGTGCCACGGCACACTGGTTGAGAAAGACTGGTATAGAGAGTACAATAACAATAACAACAACAATAACGCTGGGACTTCCGAATTCAGACTGACAGAGTTTTGGAGCACAATACTCCTGACCTCATGATTGTGTTAAAAAACAAAGTATGGATCGTCGATGTTGCAGTCCCAGGTGACAGCAGAATTGATGAGATGCAACTGGAAAAGCTGACCTGGTATTACGATTTAAAGATCGAACTGCAAAGACTGGCACAAGCCAGTAAAGATGGTCGCAATGGTGATCGGCACACTGGGTGGAGTACCTAAAGACCTTGGCCTACACTTAAGCATATTTGGTGCTGACAAAATTACCATTTGTCAGCTGCAAAAAGCCACCCTACTCAAGATCTGCATGCATTATTCGCCGATACATCACACAGTCCTAGACACTTGAGAAGTGTCTGACGTGTAATCCAATACGACAGCCAACATAGTGAACTTGTTTGCTGTGTACTAATCTTGATGTGTATCATAATAATAATAATAGTTACTGTATGTTTATTTATATTCTGGCTTTCTCTCCATGGAGACTCAAGGTAGCTAACAATTTCACAAGATAACAAAAGAAAGGCTGTGAGTCACATGGACACTAAATGGGTTGAAATAGCACCATGAAATTTAAAACATGGTTGAGATAAAAATGGAAACCGATTTTAAGATTGTGGAGCTGAGATTTGTATTTTGTAGTTTTTAACTGTTAATTTTATATGTTTTTATATGACTGTTTTTATCTTGTGATGTATTGTATACTAGCTTGGGGACCTGGCGGTGCCCGGGTTTTTTGAGAAACGTATTAGTTGGTCTGTAGCAATTATTAATGTGGCTCACAGTGGTGTCAGGAAGTTAGTGAAGGCACTGCAAGTCCCATCGTCCATGCTGTACCCTCATCCAAAGTGCAGCAAGATGTAGAGTGGGTCATGGAGGCTCTGTCTGCCAAGTTTGGCCTTGATCCATCAGTATTGGGAGTTGCAGTGGCATCATGAAATGACTGAAGGTACTGCAAGTCCCATAATCTGTGGTACGCCCTCCTCGAAATTACAGTAGGATGTAGATTGGGTCATGGTGGCTCTGTGTGCCAAGTGTGGTCTGTATTGGTGAATGGATGAGGGTTGCATTGTTTTTAGAAAGTGAGTGAAGGTACTTCAAGTCCCATCATCTGTGGTCCGTCTCACACAAAACTGCACCAAGATGTAGAGTGGGTCATGAGGGCTCTGTGTGCCAGGTTTGGTCTTGATCAGTCATTGGATTAAGTTTGCAGCAGTTTTGGAAAGTGAGGGAAGGTACTGCAAGGCCCATCACCCATGGTCTGCCCTCCTCCAAACTGCAGTGTGTCACTGGGGCTCTGCATGCCAAATGTGGTCTTTATCGTGTTTGTTGGGGGCCGCAGTGGTCTGTGGGAACAGAGGGGTGTGGAAATACTACAAATCCCATCATCCATTGTCAGTCCTCCCCCAAACCTCACCAGGACTTGAAGGCAGTAATGGGGGTTATGTGTGCCAAGTTTGGTTTCGATCAGAAATTAGAAAAGGGTCGCAGCAGACTTGGGAAGTGAGTAGAGGTAGTTCAAGTCCCATCATCCCTGGTCCGCCCTCCTCAAAACTGCACCAGGACGTAGAGTGGGGCATGGGGGCTGTGTGTGCCAAGTGTGGACTGTATTGGTCCTTTTTGGTGGCCACAGTAGTCTGTGGGAACCAAAGTGTTTGAAAGTACTACAAATCCCATAATCTGTGGTCCATCTCCCCCAAACCGCACCAGGACGTGCGTTGTTGGGTTCAGTGTGCTCTGGATACCTATTGTGTCAGTCTCCCTAACCCTTCCAGTCTGTTCAGTTGCTGATGAATTCCTCTGTGTTTGCTGTGTGCCATAGGAAAGGGTTAAGGGAGAGGCAGTAGGCGGGATCATGCAAATTTCACACAAGGAACGCTGGGATGCCTGCCTGGGGTAGAGAGAACACATCAAATGTAGGATGAAATTCTCCCCGAATGAAAGCATGACTTGGGTGATGAGCCGTAGTGTTTGGGGAGGACATTGGCAGTGTTTGAGCTACATGTTAATGGCGCTCACTGTAACCTGCAATGTCAGATGAGGGAGTGCCTTTGGAGGCTTCTCAGCACTTGGAATTATAGCCTGCTTGTGGAGGCCCCAGGCTCCTCCACATACATACATATTTTTCTCTTTTATTATGTATTATGTATGTATGTATATGTATTATGTATATGTATGTATGTGTGTATGTATGTATTATGTATGTATGTATGTATAGAGATAAAGATAGAGAAGTGATACATCTTTTTCTCTTTTATTATGTACTAGCTTGGGGACCCGGCCCTGCCCGGGTTATTTGAGAAGTGCAGCAGGATGTAGAGTGGGTCATGGGGGCTCTGTGTGCCAAGTTTAGTCTTGATCCATCATTATTGGGAGTTGCAGTGGTATCATGAAATTACTGAAGGTAGTGCAAGTCCCATCATCTCTCATGGGGGCTCCTAAGTTTGGTCTGTATTGGTGAATGGATGAGGATGCATTGTTTTTAGTGAGTGAAGGTCCCCCAAAGTGTAGTAGGATGTAGATTGGGTCATTTGGGGCTCTGTTTGTGCAGGATTGGGAAGTAAGTTTGGTCTGTATTGGTGAATGGATGGGGGATGCATTGTTTTTAGTGAGTGAACAGGTACAAATCCCATCATCCAAGTCCCATCATCCATGGTCCAAGTTTGGTCTCTCACAGAGAAAACTGTCCCATCACCAGGCTGTAGCACCAGGATGGGTCATGAGGGCTCTGTGTGGCAAGTTTGGTGTTGATCAGTCATAGGATTAGGTTTGTAGCAGTCTTGGAAAGTGAGGGAAGGTACTGCAAGACCCATCATCCATGTTCTGTCCCCCTCCAAACTTCAGTAGGATGTAGAGTGGGTCACTGGGGCTCTGTGTGCCAAGTGTGGTCTTTATCGGTGTTTGTTGGGGGCCGCAGTGGTCTGTGGGAACAGAGGGGTGTGAAAATACTACAAATTCCATCATCCATTGTCAGTCCTCCCCCAAACCTCACCAGGACGTGAAGGCAGTCATGGGGGTTATGTGTGCCAAGTTTGGTCTCGATCAGTGATTGGATGAGGGTTGCAGCGGACTTGGGAAGTGAGTAGAGGCACTTCAAGTCCCATCATCCATGGTCCACCCTCCTCCGAACTGCACTAGGACGTAGAGTGGGTCATGGGGGCTGTGTGTGCTGAGTGTGGTCTGTATTGGTCCTTTTTGGTGGCCTCAGTGGTCTGTGGGAACCAAAGTGTTGGAAAGTACTACAAATCCCATAATCCGTGGGTCATGTCCCCCGACCCGCGCCAGGACGTAAAGGGGGTTAGTGGGGTTATGTGTACCAAGTTTGGTGCAGGTCCATCATCCGCGCTGGTCGCTGTGGCCTGTGAAAGTGGTTGCCACATATCCGCCCTCCCGCCCTTCCGCCCTCCGCACACATACATACAAACATTCCGCTTTATAAAAGTAATAGCTTGGGGACCCGGCCCTGCCCGGGTATTTTGAGAAGTGCAGCAGGATGTAGAGTGGGTCATGGGGGCTCTGTGTGCCAAGTTTAGTCTTGATCCATCATTATTGGGAGTTGCAGTGGTATCATGAAATTACTGAAGGTAGTGCAAGTCCCATCATCTCTGTGTGTCCCGCCCCCCCCAAAGTGTAGTAGGATGTAGATTGGGTCATGGGGGCTCTGTGTGCTAAGTTTGGTCTGTATAGGTGAATGGATGAGGGATGCATTGTTTTTCGGAAGTGAGTGAAGGTACTTCAAGTCCCATCATCCGTGGTCCGTCTCACAGTAAACTGCACCAGGCTGTAGAGTGGGTCATGAGGGCTCTGTGTGCCAGATTTGGTGTTGATCAGTCATTGGATTAGGTTTGTAGCAGGATTGGGAAGTGAGGGGAAGGTACTGCAAGTCCCATCATCCATGTTCTGTCCCCTCCAAACTTCAGTAGGCTGTAGAGTGGGTCACTGGGGCTCTGTGTGCCAAGTGTGGACTTTCTTGGTGTTTGTTGGGGGCCACAGTGGTCTGTGGGAACAGAGGGGTGTAAAAGTACTACAAATCCCATCATCCATTGTCAGTCCTCCCCCAAACCTCACCAGGACGTGAAGGCAGTCATGGGGGTTATGTATGGCAAGTTTGGTCTCGATCAGTGATTGGATGAGGGTGGCAGCGGACTTTGGAAGTGAGTAGAGGCACTTCAAGTCCCATCATCCATGGCCCACCCTCCTCCGAACTGCACCAGGACGTAGAGTGGGTCATGGGGGCTGTGTGTGCTGAGTGTGGTCTGTATTGGTCCTTATTGGTGGCCTCAGTGGTCTGTGGGAACCAAAGTCTTGGAAAGTACTACAAATCCCATAATACGTGGGTCATGTCATAGGGGGGATTATGTGTACCAAGTTTGGTGCAGGTCCATCACCCGCGCTGGTCGCTGTGGCCTGTGAAAGTGGCTGCCACATATCCACCCTGGCCTGTGAAAGTGGCTGCCACATATCCGCCCCGGCCTGTGAAAGTGGCTGCCACATATCCGCCCTGGCCTGTGAAAGTATACTGGTGTAAAACAGAAAGGAGTTAAAAAAATGGAAAAAGGCCTGCATGGAATGGATTCTGGGTTGCTGGCTTTTTTCCCCTCAGTGGGAAGAAATCCTGTTGTTTGAATGTAAAGGCCTGGACTCTGGGTTGCTGGCTTTTTTCCCCTCAGTGGGAAGAAATCCTGTTGTTTGAATGTAGAGGCCTGGATTCTGGGTTGCTGGCTTTTCCCCCTTTTTCCCCTCAGTGGGAAGAAATCCTGTTGTTTGAATGTAGAGGCCTGGATTCTGGGTTGCTGGCTTTTCCCCCTCAGTGGGAAGAAATCCTGTTGTTTGAATGTAGAGGCCTGGACTCTGGGTTGCTGGCTTTTTTCCCCTCAGTGGGAAGAAATCCTGTTGTTTGAATGTAGAGGCCTGGATTCTGGGTTGCTGGCCTTTTCCCCCTCAGTGGGAAGAAATCCTGGTGTTTGAATGTAAAGGCCTGGATTCTGGGTTGCTGGCTTTTTTTTCCCACAGTGGGAAGAAATCCTGTTGTTTGAATGTAAAGGCCTGGATTCTGGGTTGCTGGCTTTTTTCCCTCGGTGGGAAGAAATCCTGTTGTTTGAATGTAGAGGCCTGGATTCTGGGTTGCTGGCTTTTTTCCCTCAGTGGGAAGAAATCCTGTTGTTTGAATGTAGAGGCCTGGATTCTGGGTTGCTGGCTTTTTTCCCCTCAGTGGGAAGAAATCCTGTTGTTTGAATGTAAAGGCCTGGATTCTGGGTTGCTGGCTTTTTTCCCCTCAGTGGAAAGAAATCCTGTTGTTTGAATGTAGAGGCCTGGATTCTGGGTTGCTGGCTTTTTTCCCCTCAGTGGGAAGAAATCCTGTTGTTTGAATGTAAAGGCCTGGAATCTGGGTTGCTGGCTTTTTTCCCCTCAGTGGGAAGAAATCCTGTTGTTTGAATGTAGAGGCCTGGATTCTGGGTTGCTGGCTTTTTCCCCCTCAGTGGGAAGAAATCCTTTTGTTTGAATGTAAAGGCCTGGACTCTGGGTTGCTGGCTTTCCCCCTCAGTGGGAAGTAATCCTGTTGTTTGAATGTAGAGGCCTGGATTCTGGGTTGCTGGCTTTTTTCCCCTCAGTGGGAAGAAATCCTGTTGTTTGAATGTAAAGGCCTGGACTCTGGGTTGCTGGCTTTTTTCCACTCAGTGGGAAGAAATCCTGTTTTTAGAATGTAGAGGCCTGGATTCTGGGTTGCTGGCTTTTTCCCTCAGTGGGAAGAAATCCTGTTGTTTGAATGTAAAGGCCTGGATTCTGGGTTGCTGGCTTTTTTCCCCTCAGTGGGAAGAAATCCTGTTGTTTGAATGTAGAGGCCTGGACTCTGGGTTGCTGGCTTTTTTCCCCTCAGTGGGAAGAAATCCTGTTGTTTGAATGTAGAGGCCTGGATTCTGGGTTGCTGGCTTTTTTCCCCTCAGTGGGAAGAAATCCTGTTGTTTGAATGTAGAGGCCTGGATTCTGGGTTGCTGGCCTTTTTCCCCTCAGTGGGAAGAAATCCTGTTGTTTGAATGTAAAGGCCTGGATTCTGGGTTGCTGGCTTTTTTCCCCTCAGTGGGAAGAAATCCTGTTGTTTGAATGTAAAGTCCTGGATTCTGGGTTGCTGGCTTTTCCCCTCAGTGGGAAGAAATCCTGTTGTTTGAATGTAGAGGCCTGGATTCTGGGTTGCTGGCTTTTTTCCCCTCAGTGGGAAGAAATCCTGTTGTTTGAATGTAGAGACCTGGACTCTGGGTTGCTGGCTTTTTTCCCCTCAGTGGGAAGAAATCCTGTTGTTTGATTGTAGAGGCCTGGAGTCTGGGGTGCGGGCTTTTCCCCTCAGTGGGAAGAAATCCTGTTGTTTGAATGTAAAGGCCTGGACTCTGGGTTGCTGGCTTTTTCCCCTCAGTGGGAAGAAATCCTGTTGTTTGAATGTAAAGGCCTGGACTCTGGGTTGCTGGCTTTTTCCCCTCAGTGGGAAGAAATCCTGTTGTTTGAATGTAGAGGCCTGGATTCTGGGTTGCTGGCTTTTTCCCTCAGTGGGAAGAAATCCTGTTGTTTGAATGTAGAGGCCTGGATTCTAGGTTTGCTGGCTTTTTCCCCTCAGTGGGAAGAAATCCTGTTGTTTGAATGTAGAGGCCTGGATTCTGGGTTGCTGGCTTTTTCCCCTCAGTGGGAAGAAATCCTGTTGTTTGAATGTAAAGGCCTGGATTCTGGGTTGCTGGCTTTTTACCCCTAAGTGGGAAGAAATCCTGTGGTTTGAATGTAGAGGCCTGGATTCTGGGTTGCTGGCTTTTTTTCCCCTCAGTGGGAAGAAATCCTGTTGTTTGAATGTAGAGGCCTGGATTCTGGGTTGCTGGCTTTTTTCCCCTCAGTGGGAAGAAATCCTGTTGTTTGAATGTAGAGGCCTGGATTCTGGGTTGCTGGCTAATCAGTGGCTATCACTGCCCTCTGTCTGGTGCTTTAGAATTTTGGAGTGGCGAGGCTGTCCAATCAAAGGACTTTATGCAAATAGCTGCCCTTCCGCCCTTCCGCCCTCCGCATACACACACACACACACACACTCACATACATACATACACACATACAAACATTCCGTTTTATAAAGGTATACAGATACAGATACAGATATACAGATAGAGAAGAGATATGTATAGAGATAGAGATTATGTATAGAGATGGGCACTTGTCGCCGCTTGTTAACCGCCTCGAGTCACCTTCGGGCTGAGAGAGGCGGTATAGAAGCATGGCAAATAAATAAATAAATAAATAAAAAGTGCAAACTAGGCCTTCCAGTGGAGAGCCTTGGGAAATGCAAACTTGCTGTGCCAATGCAATTGGACAAGACCTGCCAAAGATTAAGCAGTTAACAACTTGGCACAGTTTGAAAGCAGACAGTTGTGATAACTTGCCTAAGCTTGGAGACAGTAATCGCAGTTATGCAAAAAGCTAACTTGGAGTCATTTTTATAATGCCTCGGGGAAAAAAAAGTTTAGTTGTGCTTCAGTGCCATATTAAGAAGACTTGTTTAAGTTATGGCCTTATTGGTATTACTATTATTGTTGTTGCTGCTGCTGCTTAAAAACATGGATACATTTCTAAATCATGAACAGATATTAATCGGACACTCCCTGCCTTGACGGTTCATAAAATAATGTTTACGATCCAAGAGGAAAAGGATGGGTGGGGTGTGGGTGGGAGTTTCAACCTCTGGAGCAGTGGCTCCTTCTCCGGCTGGTAGATACAACCACAGTAGTCTCTCTCTTGTCATTAAATTATGTCTGTTTGATGTTGTACCTCTCAGCTTCCTGATAGTGATAGAAGCCCAGATGTGCCTCTCTTCAGCTTGGCAGTCCAAGGGTAATAAGGAGCCAGCTAACTCTCCACCACATTCCAAATCAAATGTATTTTGTGTTTGTGACTTGGGAGAAAAAACATCTCAGACTCCTTTAAATGGGAATGTTGTCCTCTTTGGACTGTTGTCCTGTGTCCCTGCATGGGAAGCTGGGGCTGACAGATGGGAACTCATTCCGTCTTGAGGATTCAAACCGCCGGCCTTCAAGTCTTCAGGTCAGCAGTTCAGCTGGCAGAAGGGTTTAATTCATTGCGCTACCGCAGCTCCTGCGCAGATGATTACATGGCAGAGTTTGTCCTCACGACCCATTTTCACACACACACACACACTCAATTTTTAAAAACTCGGTGGAAGCTTTTACAATATATAAAACAGATAAGGAGAAATGGCCAACATATAAGGCAGTACTTAAGAAGGAAGTCAGGGATTATGTACTAAAAAGTCATGATGAAATGCGCAATGATAAAATAAATTGGTTCCAATACAATCAATTAAAGGCAAAATACGCACAGGACAAAGAGATAGGATGGGAGGATAGATTAACAATGGGTGCGAGAATAATACTCCTTGCGGAGAGAAAAAAGGTCTCTAAATTATATGAGCTCATATTAACAAAAAAGCATGAAAAAAGCCCGATAAAAGAATATATGGATAAATGGGGAAAAAACCTGGGATACAAGATTGCAAGGGAGAGCTGGGAAAGGATCTGGAGGAAAAATTTAACCTTTACCTCCGCATACTCATTGAGGGAAAACCTACTTAAAATCATATATAGGTGGTATATAACCCCGGCCCAAATCAATAGAATATATAAAACCGGCAATCCCAAGTGCTGGAAATGCGAATTAGCCAAGGGTACCTTCTTCCACCAGTGGTGGTCATGCGGTAAGGCTAAGGAGTTTAGGAAAAAGGTTCACGAAATGGCAGAAGAAATTTTACAAATGAAACTTGATTACAAACCAGAGATATTTTTATTAAATATTGTAGATCCAAAAAAGATCAACAAGCAAGCGGAAAGACTACTCACTCACATTACAACGGCAGCTAGAATAATTTGGGCAAAGCACTGGAGGGAAAAAGAAAGCCCAGACAAGGAAGAAGTTATAGTGAAGCTCTTAGATGTAGCTGAAAATGATAAATTGACCTACCTAATGAGACAAGGGTCCACGGAGGGCTTCAAAGAAACATGGACACCCTTTATCTCCTATGTTCAAGAAAAGAGGAAGGAGGCCTTGAGAGGTTATTGGATTTAAGCTGAATGAGTCTGTAATGGAGTTTCCTCCTCTATCTTTCCTTTTTGTGAATTAATAAGCGGTTAATGTTGGTGAGCTCAAGAAAAACTGCAATCCGAAGCCGTGGGTGAAGTCAACCCATGTGTATATGTATTTGTCGGCAATGTTAGTTTTGTATTCATATTTTTAGTGTGGGAATGAGAGGATGTGCATGTTCCCCCCGATGTTGGACCCACCTACCTACCCACCTCCCTACCCCCACCCCCACCCCTATCCCTACCCGATGGTCTCGAGATGAAAGCACCCTGATTGTATGTGTATCTGTATATTGTCTATTTTAAATAATAAAATCTTTAAAAAAAATTTTTTTAAACTCAGTAGTACTTTCTTTTTAAAAATGGCAAAATACCTTTCGATTATATTTAGTTTAAGTGGGGAGGGGGGTACTGGTGTGCCCCCCAAACTTTCCTAGTGCCAGAAGAGTGGCTCTTGGATCTGGCAAGCATGTCCATTCCTTTGGATTCCTGCTCCCATTATTCCTGGGCAGTGTTCATACGTGATGGGAATTGCAGTCCCACAACATTTGGAGGGCCCCAGATTTCCCAATCCTGTTGTAATGCTTCAGTGTCTTCTTACTAACCATGATATTATTATTTTACAGGCCCCTTGACAGAAATGTGTACAGCAACCGGTGGTCCCTTGGATGTGCATTTGGCGTTACTGCTAATAAAGTGATGTTCCTGTTTGACAAGGAGTACATTCCAGATTTCCTACCCAATTGGGCTGTTGGTAAATTATTAGTTTATCCTTTTGTGTTGTGAACCGCCCTGAGCCTTTGGGGAGTGGCGGTGTATAAATCTGAATAATAAATAATTAAATATGGAATAGGTTGGGGTAAAGAAGTGAAAAAAAGAGAGAATAAAGGGAGAAGAAATATTAGCACAAATGTGTAAAGAGGGGAAGAACCAGGAAATAATCGAGTAGGAGAAAATCAGTGATAGGATTCGAAGTGTAGTGCCTGCCAAAGATAAACGTTAACACATAATAATAAAATACGCAGTATAATGTGTGCGGTTTGAATGGTTTCTGTATTGTAATGACCACACGAATCAAATATAGTCATACACAAAAATTATTATATAAATTAGATACATTCAAACAATACTCAGGTTAGTTCACCGTAATACAAAAATATCACAATGTCTATTGAATGGGTTAATTCACCACAATATATTAAACTAACTAACTAACTTTATTTCTTATGAGTCTCCCTCCACCAAAGGCACTCTGGGCAACTTACACAATTAAAATAAACAGGTTACATAGTCACAGCTTTTCCGCGTTGAGTATTTATGTCACAGCGGATAGGCAACAGAAATATAGAAGTTTAATTCCCCATCGGCCCAAAAACTCCAGTCTCTGTTCGAGTGAATAATGAAACTCACATTCAATTCACAAGGTAAATATATAACTTTGTATTGAATTGTATTTAACAATAACTGGCAAAACATCGAAAAACAACAGCCATCACAGCTACCTTTCTAAACATCCTTTCCTCACAGATATTAAATCCCAACTGACAAATCCCAACTGTCACTTTGTAACGGAAATTCCTCAAGGTTCCATTTAGCAGTCTTGAGACAGCGCCATCTGGTGTCAAACATGTCACACTGCAGGTCATCTCAAACTGCGAAAATATATCTTGTGCTGACTCATGAATTGCTATTCAAAATGCAATAATCTGACAACAGCTTGTTACTTAACAATCATAGGCTCTTCTGAAGAGCCATGTCTTGAGTGCCCCTAAAAATGTATGTAGATCGGGAGTGGGTCTTTGGTCTGGCGGCAGGGAGGGAGTTCCACAAGATTGGGGCTACGATTGAGAAGGATCTCTGTCTTGTGGACTCCAAACGGACCTCTCTAGGGCCAAGGACATAGAGGAGATTCTCATGAGCTGACCGTGGCAGTCTCTGGTGGTGGAGTGGCATTAAATGGTCTCTTAGATATGGAGGACCCTGACCTCGAAAGGCCTTGAATACCAGGACCAGGGTCTTATAGAGGACTCTGTGTTCAACCGGCAGCCAATGCAAGCGCTGCAGAGACAGCGTTATATGGCACCTCATTGATGTTTTTGTGAGGAGTCTAGCAGCTGCATTTTGCACAATTTGGATCCTGCGAATTGGTGCTCGAGGTAAGCCCACATACAAAGCATTGCAGTAATCCAGCCTCGCTGTAGCCAACGCCTCTGTTGGTAAATAAGGCGCCAACTGCCTCGCTTGGCGTAGATGAAAGAAGGCCCTTTGACTAGAGGAGGCAATCTGGGCTCCCATCATCATTTCAAAATCCAGGATAACACCGAGACTCTTCACAGGGGGAGGGAGCTAACGGTTCCCCTTCAAAAGATGGTAATGGACCGACCAATTCTGATGGGCGGCCAGGCCACAAGATTTCAGTTTTTGCTGGATTTACTTTCAATTTATGGGCACGTAGCCATCTTGTCACCGCTCCAAGACACCAGGTGAAGTTATCTGGTACTGAAGTTGTTCCAGGTTCTAGTTTTAGGAGAAGGTGGGTGTCATCAGCGTATTGGAAACATTCTAATCCAAATCTCCGGACTAGCTTGGCGAGAGGTCGAACATAGATGTTAAACCGCATTGGCGATAGAATAGCGCCTTGAGGTACTCCACAGTCGAGAGGGGATTTCTCAGATACTTGGCCCAGCCACTCCACTCATTGGCTACACCCTTTCAAGAATGAGTTGAACCACGTTATTGCTGATCCTTGAATTCCAATAACAGCTAATTATTGGATCAGTAGATCCAATAATTAGCTGTTATTGGAATTCAAGGATCAGCAATAACGTGGTTCAACTCATTCTTGAAAGGGTGTAGCCAATACTGCTGGTGTTGCTGGTGTTCTGATTAAATCCGTCACCAGCTAGACAAGGGAGGATCGATACTGCTGGTGTTGCTCGACCTCACCACAGCTTTTGATACAGTAGACCATGATCAGTAGATCATGGTACAGTAGATCATGGTCTACTGCAGGGGTGCTCAGAATGGTGATCGGGATCACCAGGGTGATCTTCGGGCCTCATCCTGGTGATCTTCAGGCCCCTGACCAGGTTTTTTGCTGTTGGTCCTCTTCACGCGCCCCTGCACGCTGCAAAGAAGTCCTCCGTCGTTGCTCCTCCCCGCTGCCTGCTCGCGCGCCGCCTCCAAAAGCTCCAGGGTCCAAGAGGCAGAATGGGCCCCCTCTTTTGGATTCCTCCTCCTCCCTCCGTCCTTCTCCAGCCACTCAGAGTCGTAGGAGACCAAAGGGGCGGGCCTGGATGACGCGATGCATGGCTGGCCCCGCGCGCATGCGCAGAAGTGCCCATTCTGCCTCTCGCACTTCTCGTGAGCTCTTGGAGGCGGCACGCATGCTGGCGGCGTGGAAATAGGAGCAATGACGGAGGAGGAGGAGAAGGACGCTTTGGGGTCATTTCCTTACCGCATCTCAAAGGTCGGTCTTTCTACTTTGGGGTGGGTGCTTGATTGTTCTGTGGCATGTCTCTTTGTTTATTTTTAATGTTTAAAAATGGCCTTTTAGCTCCAAAGCCTCTCTGCTTGCTTTGTTCCTTGAGAAATATATGTTGGGGAATATGGAAATGTGGGAGAAATGGGGTGGTTGGATGTATTTTTGCATGCCCCTTTGTTTACCTTGCTGAGTATTAAATGGCCTTGCAGTTCAACAAGCCTCTTCTTACTTTCTGGCTGATAATATGTGTGGTGATATGGCAGTGTGGGAGAAATGGGGTGGTTGGATGTATTTTTATGCTCTGTTTTATATTGTTGTTATTAAATTGAAATGTTGATGTTTTCTAACTTCATTTTATGTAAACTGCCCCGAGCCTGCTGGAAGGAGCGGCACATAAAAATGAATAATAAATATAAATAAATAAATAAGAAAATAGTTATACGTTTTACATTTCTGGGTAGGTGATCTTTGGGACTTGGTTTTCTAATCAGTAGCTCCCAGGCTGAAAAAGTGTGAGCACCCCTGGTCTACTGTATCAAAAGCTGTGGTGAGGTCGAGCAACACCAGCAGTATCGATCCTCCCTTGTCTAGCTGGTGACGGATTTAATCAGAAATGGCCACCAGAACAGTCCCGGTCCCGTGTCCGGGACGGAAGCCAGATTGAAATGGATCCAGGCCATCCGTGTTGCCTAAGGATTTCTGAAGTTGGTTCGCTGCCGCACGTTCAATCATCTTACTAAGAAACGGGAGGTTAGAGACTGGGCGGTAGTTGGTCAACATTGCAGGGTCTAAGGTGGGTTTCTTCAAGAGGGGGCGGACTATAGCTTCTTTCAGGGCGTCTGGAAAGATTCCCTGCTCCAGGGAATTATTTATTATGTGCATCAGAGGGACCCGGAGCAATCCTTGACCAACCAAGAAGGACAAGGATCCAAGGAACAGGTAGTTGGTCTTGCTGTAGATAGAATCTTACAGACAGCTTCTGTGTCCAGTAATGTAAATTGGTCAAATTTGGAGCTAATTGATGTTCGTGTTACTTCCCTCTCATTATCGGACTCGGTCATAGGGGACAGTTCTTGTCGGAGCGCTATGAGCTAGTCTTTCTGTTATTAAAGCAAATCAATAACAGAAATTCAGTTATTAAATGGGTTAATGCACCATAATACAACAAGTCAATCAATCACAGATATTCAGTTATTAAATGGGTTGATACATCATAATATATCACAACAAATCAATCACAGTTTTTGGGTGAATTCACCATAGTTAGAATCCGCATGAAACACATTATATACAAAGGAAAATAATTATTATATTGATGTCTATAGATACATCAGTATGACACAATAACCTAAGTGGGAAAATATAATATGACAAAATGATAACTTTAATACGGCTTGTGTTAGCAGCAGTCCCATTGTCTTTACACTCAATATGGAATAACTGTACTTAAAAAAAGCTTTTGGAGAACATAATAAAAACACATAGTCTTTTTAAAATCTTTTTGCAGTTTTTTGGGTTATCCTCACAGCCATTGAAGTGGGCGTTGCTATGTACCCTTTCTTTGCCTGCCTTTCCTCAAGATACCCAATTGTAGGAGCTGTGTTAGGATTTCTTTACACAGCAGCATGGTGAGTAGATTATGCATTGGGGGAAATGGCTTGAATGCCACCCACAAGAACGTATGGGATTCATCTATGTATATAATAAAAGTTAGTGTTTGCGGGCGGGCGGTGGAGCGTGCGGAGGAATATGTGCCAGCGTTTCGATTGGTTGCCATTGTGGGATTATTTGCATAAAGGACACTGATTGGCCAGCCTCAGAACTCCGACACTGTAAGGCACCAGACAGAGGGGATTGGTTGCCATGGAGGGAGTATTTGCATAAAGGACTCTAATTGGCCATCGGCAATCCAACATTCTAAGGTGACGCAGAGGGAAAAGGAAAGGCCTCAGGCAGTCAGTCACTGTGGCCAACAGCAATGACGGATCAGGACCAAACTTGGCACACAGGGGCCCAATGGCCCACTTCACAACCTGGTGTGGTTTAGGGCAGGATGGGCCACGAATGATGGGATTTGCAGTACCTTCACCTGATTCACTTCCCAAACAACATTGTAGCCCTTAAAAATCACAGACCAGGCCCAAAATTGACAGTAAGGGTTCATTAACTTGATTTTCCTGAGTAGGCCTCAGCTCATGGGACATTGTGTGTGGCCTGAATTGACAGTAACCTACCTTGGCACACAGAGCCCCTATGACCCATGCTATATTCTACTGCAGTTTGGAGGAGGGTAGATCATGGATGATGGGACTTGATGTACCCCCATGGATTATGGGATTTGCAGAACTTTCAAACCCTTCATTCCCCACAGACCACTGCGGCCCAGAAGACCAAACTTGGAACACAATGCCCCCATGACCCACACTCCATCCGACTGCAGTTTAGAGGAGGGCGGACCATGCATGATGGGATTTCAAGTACCTCCATTCACTTCCCAGGCCCGCTGCAACCCTCATCTAGTGATTGAGGAAGACCACACTTTGCACACAAAGCCCCCATGACCCAATTTACATCCTGGTGTGGTTCGGAGGAGGGTGGACCATGGATGATGGGACTTGAGGTACCTTCACTCATTTCCCGAGATTGCAGCGACCCTCATCCAATGAGATCAAGACCAAACTTGGCACACACACAGCCCCCATGATCCACTTTATATCCCGGTGCAATTTGGAGGAGAGTGGACCATGGATTATGGGACTCGCAGTACCCTCACCAACTTCCAGAGACCACTGCAAGCCACATAACCAACTGATAAAGACCAACCTTGGCACACAATGCCTTTCTCAAATAACCCGGGCACCGCCGGATCCCCAAGCTAGTATTTTCATAAAATCCAATGGCACTGTAATTATGTTTGAATTTAAATTATATTGACATTATTTAAGTTCACAAAATGGTTTAGTTTGCAAAGTTGCACTTCCAGCGGTGTAAGGCCCATGGGTTGTTGTTTGGGGCCAACATCAGAAGAGGGGTTTTGGCATTTTATTGTCTTAAATTTGAATGAATGAATGCAATCCGAAACCTACAGCAATGTTATAGGCAGCCCCCAAGTTACAAACGGAAGTGAGAAAACAGGAAGTGAGAGAAATCTACCCCTTGGAAGGGAAATTCACTCCTGAAAGAGTTGTCACAGGGAAAACGTGTCTCAACTCAAACTTTCTCACCAATCCTTGCGTCCACAAAAAGTCAAATTGTTCAAAATCAATTATCACAGTGACAGAAAGTAATCTGAAATAATCAAACAGGGACACAGACAGCAAAACGAATGCCACAAGGGTGTTAACTCTTCCCTATGCTATCCAAAGTGTGTGTGTATATGTAGGCATGTATGTGTGCATGTGTATAGGTATGTGTGTAGGTGTTTGTGTGTGTATTAGGCCTGTGCAATCATGGTTCTAAATGGTGCTAAAGTACTTACAAAATTAAAGTTCTGGTGGTGAACACTAGGTGGCGCTGGTGCTTTGGTTCTACAGTGTTGCTAAAGTTCTGGTGGTGAACATTTCAGAACTCCAACAAAACTTTCAAAACTTCAGTATTATTTCATTATTGAAGATTTTTAAGACAGAACCAATTAGGAACTGCCATTTATAATGAAATTTTGAAAGTTTTGTTAGAGTTCTGAAATATTCACCACCAGAACCTTAGCAACACTGTAGAAGCAAAGCACCAGCGCCACCTAGTGTTCACCACCAGAACTTTAGTTTCGTAAGTACTTTAGAAGCATGATTGCACAGGCCATATATATGTATATATATATATGCGCCGTGTGTGGAGTTGAGGAGAGGAAGGGCGTGCATGTTGCAGTTTCCAAGCAACGCCTGCCCAGGGATTCCAACTGGCAGGCTGAGACAGTCGCGCGCTTGCGAGTGTGTGTCTGCCAGTTGGTCCAGCGGAGAAGGAAAGCCTCCGCATCTGCAAATGCCCTCTGAGTCGCTTCAGCGTTTGCAGGCGCCTCCTGGGAGATGGCCGTGGCACAAAGGAAAATGCAAGCAGCTCTCAATTTCCAAGGTCCAGTATTCTCTATTGCTCAAGTTTAGTTCAATTCCATCGCTGTTCAAAATGCTCTTTGATTATAGGTGAACTATAAATCCCAGCAGCTACAACTCCCAAATGACAAAATCAATCCCCCCCCAACCCCACCAGTTTTCAAATTTGGGCATATTGAGTATTTGTGCCAAATTTGGTCCAGATCCAGGGTTGTTTGGGTTCAGAGTGCTCTCCAAATGTAGCGGAACTACATCTCCCATAAATCACTGTATTTTCTGTGGGTCATGGGGGTTCTATGTGCCAAGTTTGGTCCAGGTCTGTCATTCATGGGGTCTCGGCTGTGGAAGCCAGAGCTGAATTGGTCGATGGTACTGCAAATCCCATCATCCATTGTCCATACTCCCTCAAATGTATTGTTTTTGTGATTAATGACTATGCTTTAATTATGTTCAATTTGTAACAATGAGAATACACCCTGCATATTAGATATTTGCATTAGAATTCATAAGAGTAGCAAAATTATTTATGAAGTAGCAACGAAAATATGGTTGGGGGTCACCACAACACGAGGAACCTTATTTAGGGGTCACAGCATTAGAAAGGTTGAGAACCACAGCATTAATACATATGTCTTTCTGTTTAATTGCTATTAAATTTTTTAAAAAATAATTTCTAGGGGGGCGGTGAGTAAATTTTTTTCTGGAAAGGGGGTGGCAGGCCCGGATTAACGTCTTTTGGCACCCTAGGCAGCAGCCCCGGGCGTGGGGCTTCCGTCCGCCTCCTCCCGTGACTGGAAGTTGGTCGCAGGAGGAGGAGGCGACGGAAGCTGCACGGCACCGGCCCCGGCTGTGCGGCTTCCGTCCACCTCCTGCTCGCCCTTCTTCCAGTCGCGGGAGGAGGAGGTGGACGGAAACCACGGGGCTGGTGCTGTGGCTTCCGTCGCCTCCTCCTCCCACGACCGAAAAAAGGGCGCGAGGAAGAGGAGGCGACGGAAGCCGCACGGCACTGGCCCCGGCCGTGCGGCTTCCGTCCACCTCCTCCTCGCGCCCTCCTTCCGGTCGGGAGGAGGAGGAGGAGGCGGAAGCCCCACAGCCGGGGCCGGGGCTGTGCGGCTTCCGTCGCCTCCTCCCCCCGCGACCGAAAAGTGCGCGAGAGGAGGAGGTAGGGAAGTCCTGCCCCCAGGGTGCTGCTGCCCTGGCCGTGTGGCTTCCGTCCACCTCCTCCTCCTCGCCGCCTGGCCCGCCCCCTTGCACAGGAAGAGGCGGCGAGGAGGAGGAGGAGGAAGAGAAGCCCGCTGGCGGGCATGCGTCTGTGGCAGGAGAAGGGCGCTTCTGCCTCCTCCGCCTGCCACGCGCGCATGCATGGATGCCCGCCAGCGGTCCCGGTGGGGTGGGGCTTCTCTTCCTTCTCCTCCTCCTCCTCGCCGCCTCCGTCCTTTACAAGGGGGCGGCCCAGGTGGGCGATGGCGAGGGGAGGGCGCCATTCCCTCCTCCCCGCCCCCTTGCAGCGCTCTCCCCCCACCCTCTCTCGAGGTATGATGACTCTCTCTCTCTCTCTCTCGGGAGAGGGCGGGGGGAGAGCGCTGCGAGGGGGCGGGTTTGTTTTTTAAAAAATATTATTATTTTGCTTGATTTGCCGCCCACTAGGCCTACGCCCATAGGCCATGGCCTAGGGTGGCCTTATGGGTAATCCGGGCCTGGGGGGCGGTAGGCCAAAAGGTTTGGGAACCACTGATCTAGAGCGATGTTATCTTAGAAATGCAATTATTGTTGTTGTGTTTTATATATACAGGTTGGCAATCACATTCGTAGATATTTTCCACTGCCCCGAGGAGGACGTAAGTACATATGTGTGATTTTTAAAACATGATTTTTGAATAATGAAAAGTGTGGCCTCAAGACCTAACATGAAGTTTCATGATGCAGGAATCTTGTTAAAGCTTAACAAGCCTGTGTCTAGCCAATGTTTGCTTGGAGGAACCATCTATGAATCCTACGGATATTGACTTAGTGTCCCCATAGGAAAGATACCCTGGAAAGGAAAGGTGGAGAGCTATGTTGGAAATCCAATCCATTTCTAATAGATCTCTGAACAAACCTCTGGGGGAGCTTTTCCATAGTTGCAGGCGAAATGCCAGGAGAAAATGCTACTGGAACATGTCCATACAGCCCCAAAAAACTCACAGCAACCTAGTGATTCCGGCCATGAAAGCCTTCAACAACACATTATCCATCCACATATTACTTATTTGTGTTACATGAGGGCCAGCACAGTCAAGTCAAATACGGCAATGCTCTCTCGGAGCCCTTTCTCATAACTAATGGAGTGAAACAAGGTTGTGTTCTTGCACCAACCCTATTTACAATCTTCTTCAGCATGATGCTCCAAAGGGCTACGGCAGACCTCGAAGAAGAAGAAGAAGAAGGCATATATATACGCTATCGTACTGATGGCAGCTTGTTCAACTTAAGCCGTCTGAGGGCTCGCACTAAGACTCTGAACTATCTAGTCCGTGAGCTGCTTTTTGCTGACGATGCTGCCCTTGTCGCCCATTCAGAAGCAGCCCTGCAGCGCCTCACACCCCGCTTTGCAGCAGCTGCAGAGCTGTTTGGGCTGGAAGTTTGCCTGAAAAAAACGGAAGTCCTCTACCAGCCCGCACCACAGGAAGAACACCATCATCCCCACGTCAGCATAGGCAAATCTGTGCTTAAGTCCGTTCAGCAGTTCACCTACCTGGGAAGCATAATCTCTTCAGACGCCAAGATTGATAAAGAGATAGATCACAGATTAGCAAAGGCATAGAGTGCTTTTGGAAGGCTTCACAAAAGAGTCTGGAGCAGGACTGAGGCACAGCACCAAAATCAGTGCGCACGCTCCTTCCGCGGGGCGCTCCTTTCGCGGGGTATTGCGGGAACGAGGGAGTGCCTTCCGCGCGGCATTGCGGGAACGAGGTAGCACCTTCTGCGGGGCATTGCGGGAACGAGGGAGCACGAGGCGGGGCCTCCTGAGGCCCTGCCTTGTGCTCTGGCCTGCCTCTCTCTCACCGGCAGCGGAGGCTGCACGGTTGCTTCCGGACGAGAGAGAGGCAGGGCGGAGCGCAAAACGGGGCCTCCAGAAGCCCCGCCTCGTGCTACCTCTTTCCCGCAATGCCCCGCAGAAGGAGGTGCGTGCGCGGAAGGTGCGCCGCGTGCAGGGCAGAAGCACCCCATCCGGCTGCGATCGACCTCCTTTGGACCAAGTCGATCGTGATCGACTTCGTGGTCAGCCCTGCTACCTATCTAAAGCTATGTAGCTACACATTCCCAGGACAACAGTACACATACTATTAGTATGTAGCTTTAGATAGGTTGGTTCTCTTTGCCTCCTATAGTATGTTTGCAGGTGCCCAGTATCTTAATCACCTAAGTTTGAATGTGTCTATCTGAAAGTAGGTAACCAGGACAGATTGAGGATTCCGCTTGTGTATCGCCCATCTCGCGGCACAACAGTCTCCCTACCTGAGCTAGCGGGGGTAGTCTCAGGCCTGGCGTTACAGTCCCAGTCCCTTATAGTGCTGGGGGATTTCTTCGTCCATGCCAGGTTCACACTGTTCAGGGTAACTCAGGACTTCATGGCCACCATGACAACCATGGGTCTGTCCCAAATGACATTTGGGCGCTCTCTTGTGTATCTTGCTGCACTACTATGTGCTTTTGTAAGCCGCCCCAAGTCCGTTCTGGGAGATGGTGGCGGGATAGAAATAAATAAATAAATACCTCACGGTTTCTCTTTGGATCAACCTTCTTTAATGACATAGGTTTGCCAGGCCCGGATTACCCATAAGGCCAACCTAGGCCATGGCACAAGCCGAGGGGGGGGGGGGCGCAATTCACGGACCAAAAAAAAGTTAATTAAAAAAAACCCTCCGTAGCCAGCCCTTGGGAATGGCAGGAGTTGAAGCACAAAGGTCCCGGAGGGAGGGAGTGGGCGGGGCCAGGAGTGAGTCCTCCGAGCTCACCTCCTGGCCCCGCCTCCCGCCTTGTGACACCCATCGACCAAAGCTGAAGAGTGGCAGCCGGCCAATCGGGGAGTCTCCCTCCCTCCCGGGCGGGCGTGGCTCCGCAGACCCGGCCAATAGGAAGGTGAGGGCCTACTTGGAGGTGGAAGTCCATGGAGGGGGCTTCTCCGTGAGCCACGGATTGCAACCAAGGAGGAGGAGGAGCAGCGGCCCTGAAGGAGACGGGTGGGGGTCTCTCTCTATCTCCAGGGAGCCCCCCGCCCCGAAGGAAAGAAGGAAGGAAGGCCCCCCAGGCCTCTCCCCACTACTCTCCCTCCATGGGGTGCGGGGATCCTAATCAACCCCGGCAGATGGCCACCCCGCCATGGCTGCCAAGTCCCCGGGCAAGGAAGGAAGGAAGGAAGGAAGGAAGGAAGGAAGGAAGGAAGGAAGGAAGGAAGGACAGGCGCGGCTTGGGCCCCACCCTCCCTTCCCGGATCCCAAATAACAACTTTCAGTGCTGGTAGTAGAGGGGGCGTAATTCCAAAGTGTGGCCTAGGGCGCAAAGAGTTGTTAATCCGGGCCTGGGGTTTGCATGGGGTTTTACCCTACAGTTTGATTATTTTGTTTCCAAAAATACATTAGCGCAAGTGTAGCCTTGTTGAGCTCTGCAATAATGTTTTGCGAGATCGTCCTGAATTGGAATTTGGCCCTAGACGGGAGAAAAATGTTCTTCATTACTACCAAAACTATTTCCTACATAGCTGAATGTAAGGAAACATGGTATATGGTGTGTAAATTTCATTGGTAATTCTGCTTTCCCCCCTAGACGGTCGGAGGATATAACGACATAATTATATTATGGCCATCCCTGGTATGCTATGTCTTGCTGCTGGGAAAATTTATTTTTATTTTTGTGAAAGATGTGAGAGATCTTCTTGGCCTGGAGTCCGTAAGGGTGAGTGTTTTCTGATGACCCAACCCATCTGAATCCTTTGTGTATATCATACAGCAAAAATTACATTCCCAAACAGAACTCAACATCTGTCCTGAACAGGATAGTTCGCTTACACTGAAATTGAACACAGAATTGTTGTTGTTGTTGTTGTTACTATGTTTATTTATCTTTCCACAAAGGAGACTCAAAGCAACATGCATTCAAAGCATTTCCATACAATTTAAAATTCACAAATATACAAACATTAAGTCTGGCTTCCGTATTGGGCATGTCATCGGAGACCGTGCTTGTCGCCATTACAGACCTTGTCTCGATCGCCAGCTGGACCAGGGTGGATCAGCCCTGCTTGTTTTGTTAGACCTAACAGCAGCGTTTGATACCGTAGGCCATGCATTGTTGGCCCACCGTTTAGCCGTGACCGGGGTGAGGGGGCCTTGCATGGTCTGGGGCGCTGCATGGTCTGGGGGCGCTGTATTTGAGGGACCGTCTTTTCCCCTATCAACCCCAGAGATCACTCCGTTCCGAACAACAGAACCTCCTTGAAGTGCCGACTTTCAAAGCAATCCATCTCACATCTACCCGGCACAGAGCCTTTTCAGTAGTGGCACCGCCAATCTGGAATACCCTTCCAAGTGATGTGCAGGCCACCTATCCTCCTTTCGCAAGGCCTGCAAGACTCCTCTTTTCCAGCTAGCATTTTACTGCTAAGCTGGAAAACTTTTTTTTAATCTAGTTTAATATGTTGTTTTACCTCTGTTGTGTTTTTATATGACTGTAAGCCACTCCGAGCCCCCGGGGAGTGGCAGCGTATAAGTCCAAATAATAAATAAATAAATAAATAAACAAACTAAAACGGATTAAAATGTATTTGAAGCTAAGGCCACAGCCCCCACCCCCCCAGCCCCCGGTCTTGCTCTTTAAAATCTTCCTTTTTTAAAAGCTTGCCTGGATAAGAAGGTTTTAGCCTGCTGCCAGGAGGACAGCAGGGAGGGCGCTATCCTGGCTTCACTGGAAAGAAGGAAGTTCCAGAGTTGTGGGGCAGCCACTGAAAAGGAAGTCCCGCTCTCTCGTTCCCACCAACCGGGCTTGAGATGGAGGTGGGATCAAGAGAAGGGCCTCTCCTGGGCAGGTTTGTACAAGGGGATGCAGTCAGCCAAATAGCCTGGACCTGAACCATCTAGGGCAAGGATGCTCATTAGGTAGATCTTGATCTACTGGTAGATCGCGTAGGGCGTCCTGGTAGATCGCAGGCAGGGTGGGAGGAAGGCTCAGTCCCGCCCTGCAGGCTCCTGACGCTGCCCAGGTGCAGAAGGAGGTTGGACTGGATGGCCCTTGGAGGTCTCCTACTCTAGGAACCCATTGTTGTTGTTATTATTATTATTATCAGAGGCTGAATGGCCATCTGTGAGGAATGCTTTGATTGTGTGTTTCCCTTATGGCAGAAGGAGGTTGGACTGGATGGCCCTTGGAGGTCTCCTTCTACTCTAGGAACCCATTGTTGTTGTTATTATTATTATTATCATCAGAGGCTGAATGGCCATCTGTGAGGAATGCTTTGATTGTGTGTTTCTCTTATGGCAGAAGGAGGTTGGACTGGATGGCCCTTGGAGGTCTCCTTCTACTCTAGGAACCCATTGTTGTTGTTGTTGTTGTTGTTATTATCAGAGGCTGAATGGCCATCTGTGAGGAATGCTTTGATTGTGTGTTTCTCTTATGGCAGAAGGAGGTTGGACTGGATGGCCCTTGGAGGTCTCCTTCTACTCTAGGAACCCATTGTTGTTGTTGTTGTTGTTATTATTATCAGAGGCTGAATGGCCATCTGTGAGGAATGCTTTGATTGTGTGTTTCCCTTATGGCAGAAGGAGGTTGGACTGGATGGCCCTTGGAGGTCTCCTTCTATTCTAGGAACCCATTGTTGTTGTTGTTATTATTATCAGAGGCTGAATGGCCATCTGTGAGGAATGCTTTGATTGTGTGTTTCCCTTATGTCAGAAGGAGGTTGGACTGGATGGCCCTTGGAGGTCTCCTTCTACTCTAGGAACCTATTGTTGTTGTTGTTGTTGTTACTATTATTATTAGTAGTAGTAGCAGAGGCTGAATGAATATTATCATCATTATTATTATGAATAAATTCAGGGGCTTATTATACTCACATTTAGTTGAATTGAGTCTTAAAATATATTATATGGCTCTCACTGAAATAAACTACCAAATATTTTGCTTTTATGGCTCTCTGAGTAGTGGGTAGGTAGATCATTTTGACTTGGTTGTTTTGTAAGTAGCTCGCATGCTGAAAAAGTGTGGGCACCCCTGATCTAGGGCTTTAAAGGTCATAACCAGCACTTTGAATTGTGCCCAGAAACAGACTGGTAGTCAGTGGAGCTGCTACAACAGGGGTTGTACCTGTAGCCAGTCCCAGTTACCAACCTGGCTGCAGCTCTTTGGACCAACTGAAGTTTCCGAGCACTCTTCAGAGGCAGCCCCACATAGAGCACACTACAGTAATCCAGTTGGGATGTAACAAAGGCGTATACCATCGCGGGCAGATCTAGTTTCTCAACGAATGGGCGCAGTTGGAGCACAAGTTTTAATTGTGCAAAGGCCCTCCTGGCGACTGCCAATACCAGGGCTTGCAGGTTCAATACCGAGTCCAGGAGGACCCCCAAACTGTGAACCTGTGTCTTCAGGGGGAGTATAGGGAAACAAAGAGCAGGGCTAGCTACTACAGAAGAACAACACAGTCACGACCAGCTAGCAAAATATAGCATATATATTATTACATCAAAAAGGGTCCGGACCGCTTATATACATACGTGACAGGTGTAATACACAATAATTCCACAATGGCGATCGTAAAGAAGAGCTGAAGTGGAAGAAAGCAGAAATTGTCCGGTTCAAGGGAAGGTAAGTACAATAAAGTACATATAGACATCTAGTATCAGGGTAAGTATCCCAACAGACATAACCTCACTCTACATTGGAGTGAGGTGACCCAAAGGGTAGATGTAGAGGGAGGTTAGGTCTGTTGGGATACTTACCCTGATACTAGATGTCTATATGTACTTTATTGCGCCTTGAGAAAGCGAGACGTGAAACGGTTTAGCCACTTCATCCAGCATTAGCATGCCGTTGGCCGTTTCTACCACCTTGCACTTGCTCTAGAGACGCTTGACTGGCGCCTCTTGACGTCTTTTGCATCAGTCATTGGATTTACAAATTTATATCGGCATTTGCCTTTGGATACCTATATTGCTTTGGACTTTGGGTGGTTATTTTGCACGACCACTTCCACGCCAGCCTGAATTATTTGAACTTTGGGACCGTACTTACCTTCCCTTGTACCGGACACTTTCCGCTTTCTTCCACTTCAGCTCTTCTTTACGATCACCATTGTGGAATTATTGTGTATTACACCTGTCACGTATGTATATAAGCGATCCGGACCCTTTTTGATGTAATAATATATATGCTATATCAGGGCTGTCCAACTTCTACCGGCCCAGGGGCCTGAATTCCGGTCACTGATTACCTGGGGGGGCCGAAGGGTCTGCCCCCGCCCCCAGCTCCGCCCCCGCCTCGGCTCCGCCCCCACCCCTCCCCCGGCTCCAATTTACTTACAATTCATAAGAGGCATCCATACAATCAAATATAATCTTTTACTAAGGGGAAATGCAGGGAGAGAATACATAAGGGGCATCCATACACAATTACATAATAATAACATAAATGTTAGCCTACCTTCCCAAACACGCAGGATCCAGGAGTAGCCGGACCACTAGCAGAGGCGACAACCGACCAAGGCAGCAGCCGAGAAGGTCCAAATCGCGTCTGCGTGGGCCGCAGGGATTAAGTAGCCAAGATTTCGGCAACAGGAGTATCGCGAGACTACGGAAGCCACACGGGATTTTGCTCTCAACGCAGTCGTGATCTCGCGTTGAGCAAATCCCGTGTGGCTCCCGTAGTCTCTCGCGATACTTGCTCCAGAACCCAGAAATGGGTAATTTTTAAAATATTATTATTTAGTTAATTAATTTATTTTTATTTTTTATTAAAAAAGCTTAGGGGGCCGCAGGGAAGGGGCTGGGGGGCCTTATACGGCCCCCGGGCTGCCAGTTGGACAGCCCTGTGCTACATTTTGCTAGCTGGTCGTGTTTTATGTCACACTGCGTTGTTCTTCAGGGGGAATGTGACACCATGCAGCACAGGCTGAATCCCGATTCCCTGGTCTACCTTCCGACTGAGCAGGAGCACCTCTGTCTTGTCTGGATTAAGTTTCAATTTGTTTGCCCTCATTCAGTCCATTACTGATGACAGACACTGGTTTAGGGTCAGGACAGCTTCCTTGGCATTACGTGGAAAGGAGTAGTAGAGTTGGGTGTCATCTGCATATAGGTGGTACCACAGTCTAAAACCCTGGACGACTTTTCCCAGAAGTTTCTCTCCCCCCCCCTCTCAAACACACACGCGCACACATATGTACATACATACATACACAGGTCCTTCTCAAAAAATTAGCATATAGTGCTAAAGTTCATTGTTTTCCATAATGTAATGATAAAAATTAAACTTTCATATATTGCACACCAACTGAAATATTTCAGGTCTCTTTTTGTTTTGTACTGATGATTTTGGCATACAGCTCCTGAAAACCCAAAAATACTGTCTCAAAAAATTAGCATATTTGGTCGGATCGGATATGCTAATTTTTTGAGATATGTATGCCAAAATCACCAGTATTAAAACAAAAACACCTGAAATATTTCAGTTGGTGTGCAATGAATCGAAAATATATGAAAGTTTAATTTTTATCATTTTTGGAGAAGGAGATATATATATATATATATATATATATATATATATATATATATATATATCTCCTTCTCAAAAAATTATCATATAGTGCTAAAGTTCATTTTTTATATATATATATATATATATATATATATATATATATATATATATATATATATAATAAACAAACAGTCGGGGTGGATATCTCCAATTTAAATACATTGAAACCCGTTAATATTTCGTATTTGAAATTATTTTGACCTCGGCGTCCAACCCGGAAGTGAAGTTTCAAAACCGAACCCGGGATCACCATTTTTTTTGTAAAGGTCACGTTATTAGGTCCCCCCCCCCCCCCAGTTCTCAACTCGCGAGAGGAGACTGGATGGCAGCAGCACCCTCCTTTCTCCTCTCGCCAGCTGAGAGCTGAGGCGGGCGCTTTGGAAGCAGCCCGGCCGAGCTTTCCTCTGTTTCCCCAGGCTCTCCCTCGCAAGCGGAGGGAGAGCCTGGAGAACAGGAGGAAATTCCTCTGAATCTCGGAGTTAGTTCTCAGCAGGGAAGGAGGACGCGAGGGGATGCCCTCCGCACCTCCTTCCCTGCTAAGAACTAAAGCACGCCAAGCTTTGGCATGGTTTAGATCTTAGCAGGGATGGAGGAGTGTCCGCACTTCCTTCTCTTCTAAGAACTAAACCGCGCCAAGGCATCCCGGGTTATATTTAATCCGGGATGCCTCTGAGCTTGCTGGGGAAGGAAGGGAGGAGTGGATGGCAACAAGCCATCCACTCCTCTTTCTCCCGCCGCAAGCTCAGAGACATCCCGGGTTATATTTAATCCGGGATGCCTCTGAGCTTGCTGGGAAGTGTGGTGATGTGATAATTTTGTTACAAGTTAAATGTAATTTTACATGTGTGTTGAAATGTTGGGATAGTGTGAGCCGGAGAGAGCTGATATTAAGAGCACGTCTCGGCAGGGATAGCAGAGTTGCCATAGCAACGTGGCTGTGAGGCCGAAGTGGGAGGAGTCAACAGCCTTCTGTCAGAGCCAGGAGTAGAATTCTGGGAGAGAGTTTTGAATTTAGTCAGTTGGCCAGCAGATGTGACCAGAGTCAGTTGGTACTGAGAAGCTCAGAGAGAGCAGTTGTGTTTAGACCAGCTCAAGGAGCTGAGAGGTGGATAGTTAATCCAGGCCAACTCAAGGAGTTGAGAAGGTGTTAGGATACTCAGCCTAGGATAAAAGCTGAGGGAAGAAGTTAAGGATAACTTCTAACAGTTAAAAGGAACAGTCCAGAGGTTTGGTTGGGAGAGCCAACCTGTAGTTTATGCTGACGCATAAAAGTGGCAAGAAAAGCCTAGTTTATGACTGTGTCATGTTTAAGAAAGAACCTCTGTGGAAGAATAACCGTTAAGCATTGTACCTCTGAGAGAGAATATTGAAACTTCGCAACCAGCAAGCTAAAGTTCATATTTAAAAATAAACTTGCTACAGTTTCTTGGTTCATAAGCCTCCTGGTGTTTATATTATTAAAGACAAGCCTCACTCTGAAGCCTAATAGTAATTAACACATCTCTCTTTACAAACGGTGGTCAAATAGTTACCTCAGTATTAAATTGGTGGCAGCTAAATATACAGTTTCCTCACAGATTGGGGACATCTCTCACAAATTGGTGGCAGTAGTACGACTCTTTACAAATTGGTGACAGTGGGTGGGATAGCCTGCCCTGTCACGGTGTAAAAGTTGGCGTGCGAAGATGAGTCCTTACAAAATGGTGGCAGCGGTGGGATTAAAGGATAGCCTGCCCTGCCACACAGTTTTTAAAAGTCACGAAGTAGTGTCAGTGGACAGATGAAATTGTCCAAATCTTTACAGGAAGGAACGGAGGAGTGGATGCTGATGACTCAAGGAAGGAGGGCGCGCCGCAAGGAGGAGGGGGTGGAGGGAAGCCCCGCCTACTCCTCCTCGCGCCCTCCTTCCTTGACTCAAGGAAGGACGGTGCGCCGTGAGGAGGAGGGGGTGGAGGGAAGCCCCGCCTACTCCTCCTTGCGCCCTCCTTCCTTGACTCAAGGAAGGACGGCGCGCTGCAAGGAGGAGAAGGGAAGCCCCGCCCCCGGGGCCACTGCCTCAAGGAAGGAGGGCGCGCGGTGCCGCGAGGAGGTGGGGGGGGTGAGGTAAGGTTGGTTTGAGGGCGTAATTCTAAAGTGTGGCCTAGGGCGCCAAAGGGGGTTAATCCGGGCGTGTTTGGCACTAATTCATTTCAGTTTAGGGCTGTCTCCAGAGCCTTCGCTATGGGTTTTGTGCTATAGCCCATTCACTATAACAGCTGCTGGAGTTCTTAGTTCTGTGGGATGTATGTCAGAGCTATGGCACACGCTCTCCCGGTGATCAAAGGACTGACGAATTGCAGCCATAAAGCAATCAACTGTTTATTTATGGATATTTACACAGCACACCGTAAACACGTCTGATCTCTCCATCAACATGAGAAGGAAAAATAATGACGATTCGCAGCTCCTGCTCTCAGCCACAGTCACGCCCCGAGCGCATTGCAAGGTGATGACTCAAGTCCGGTCTCAATATCAGGAAGCAGGAGCACATTTGTACAATACTACCTAGGGCAGGGGTCAGGAACCTTTTTGACTCAGAGAGCCATAAAAGCAAAATACTGCTCTGGAGCCAAATGTGGCTTTTTTCATGATTGCATCTGGCTCTCCCTCTCCCTTCCTTTCTCCCCTTCACCCTTTCCTTCTCCTTCTCTCCTTCCTTTTCCCTCCCTCTCTCCCCTTCCTTCTTTCCTCTATTCTCCCTCTTCCTTCCTTCCTCTCCCTTCCTTTCTTTCCCTTCACTCTTTCCTTCTCTCCTCCCTTTTCCCTCCCTCTCTCCCCTTCCTTCTTTCCTCTATTCTCCCTCTTCCTTCCTTCCCCTTCCTTCCTTTCTTTCCCTTCACTCTTTCCTTCTCTCCTTCCTTTTTCCCTCCCTCTCTCCCCTTCCTTCTTTCCTCTATTCTCCCTCTTCCTTCCTTCCTCTTCCTTCCTTTCTTTCCCTTCACTCTTTCCTTCTCTCCTTCCTTTTCCCTCCCTCTCTCCCCTTCCTTCTTTCCTCTATTCTCCCTCTTCCTTCCTTCCTCTTCCTTCCTTTCTTTCCCTTCACTCTTTCCTTCTCTCCTTCCTTTTCCATCCCTCTCTCCCCTTCCTTCTTTCCTCCATTTTCCCTCTTCCTTCCTTCCTTCCTTCCTTCCTTCCTTCCTTTCCCCTCACTCTTTCCTTCTCTCCTTCCTTTTCCCTCCCTCTCTCCCCTTCCTTCTTTCCTCTATTCTCCCTCTTCCTTCTTTCCTCCCTTTCTTTCTTCCTCTTTCCTTCTCTCCTTCCTCTTCCTCCCTCTCTTTCTTTTTCCCTTCTCCCTCTTCCTTCCTTTCTCCCCTTCACCCTTTCCTTCTCTTTCCCTCCCTCTCTCCCCTTCCTTCTTTCCTCTATTCCCTCTTCCTTCCTTCCTCCTTCCTTCCTTCTTTCCCTTCACTCTTTCCTTCTCTCCTTCCTTTTCCCTCCCTCTCTCCCCTTCCTTCTTTCCTCTATTCTCTCTTCCTTCCTTCCTTCCTTCCTCTTCCCTTCTCTTTCCCTTTTCCCTTCACTCTTTCCTTTCTCTCTCTTCCTTTTCCTTCCTCCTTCTCTCCCCTCCCTCTTCCCTTCTTTCCTCTATTCTCCTTCTTCCTTCCTTCCTTCCTTCCTTCCTTCCTTTCTTTCCCTTCCTTCTTTCCTCTTTCCTTCTCTCCTTCCTTTTCCCTCCCTCTCTCCCCTTCCTTCTTTCCTCTCTCTGTCTCTTCCTTCTTCCTTCCTTCCTTCTCTTCCTTCCTTTCTTTCTTTCCCTTCACTCTTTCCTTCTCTCCTTCCTTTTCCTCCCTCTCTCCCCTTCTTCTTTCCTCTTCCCTCTTTCCTCTCTTCCTCCCTTTCCTTCTTTCCCTTCTTCCTTCTCTCCTCTTTCTTTCCCTTCTCCTTTCTTCCTTCTTTCCCTTCACTCTTTCCTTCTCTCCTTCCTTTTCCATTCCTCTCTCCCCTTCCTTCTTTCCTCGATTCTGCCTCCCTCCCTCTTCCTCCCTTCCTCTTCTATTCTTTTCCCCAAGTCTTCCTTTCCTTCTCCTTCCTTTCTTTTCACTTCCCTCTCTCTCCCCTTCTTTCTTTTCTTCTTGTCCCTTCATTATTTTACTTTTTCCTCACTCCCTTTCTTTCTCCCCTTCACCCTTTCCTTCTCTCATTTCTTCCTCTCCCCCTCCCTCCTTTATCTCCTCTGTCTTTCTTTCTTTCCCCCTTCCTTCCTTCCTTCCTTCCTTCCTTCCTTCCTTCCTTCCGTCTTCTCTTCCTTCCCAGAGTCCTGAGTGTGCCTTTTGCAGAGCCAGGTCTGAAGTGTCCTGTCATTCTGCCGGGGAATCCTTTGCTCATAGTATGTACGTAGACTCACATTTAGTTGAATTCAGTCTTAAAATATGTTATATCTATTCTATGGCTCTCACTGAAATAAATTTCCAAATATTTTGCTTTCATTGCTCTCTGGGTCAAAAAGGTTCCCGACCCTTGCCTTAGACCAGGGCTGTCCAACTGCCGGCCCTGCAGGTGTTTTGGACTTCAAATCCCAGAAATCCTCACCGCGGGTAAACTGGCTAGGATTTCTGGGAGTTGAAGTCCAAAACACCTGCAGGGCCGGCAGTTGGACAGCCCTACCTTAGACCAACAAGGACAGGTCCAAGATAACCAATCTTATGTGTTTTGGCCCATTACATCAGATATCTCAAAAAGTTTACACAAGGAGTCTAAGGTCAAAAAATTAATGAGCTAAAAATAACATTTCCTAAATTTGAATGATGCTAATTATTAGCTGCTTAATGTTCTAACTGTTAAGTGTGATTTCTGGACATGACCTTTCTCCTCTCCCTGCTCTGTATAGGAGGATAACGTTCTTCTGGAGGATCATCAGGCGCAGTGCGTCCAACTTCTGTTGAGGAAGCCTCCACCACAGTGAGCATCTCTCTGTTCTTGGAGCATTTTCATGTTCAAATTGAAAAAGGAACCCTATAGAATAGTTCCCAAACCGGACATGCTCTCATGGTAACTGGCAGGAATGGATGGGCTTATTCAAAGGAGATTGGATAAGCAAACGAAAGCAGTATGTGTGAAAAAGATCTTGGAGTCCTCGCGGACAACAAGTTAAACACGTGCCAACAATGTCATGCCAATGGGATTTTGGCCTCCTTAAATAGGAGCATAGTGTCTAGATCAGGGGTGCCCACACTTTTTTTTAGCATGCGAGCTACTTTTAAAGGAAGCAAGTCACAAAGATCTACCTGCGCGCGCTCTCCTCGCCGCCGTTTTTCACCCGCATGGCGCTTTTTCCGCCCATGGGGCATTGTGGGAAGGAAGGAGCGTGAGGCCCCGCCTCACACTTCACCCTGCCTCTCTCGCTGGCAGCGGAGGCTGCACAGCTGCTTCCGGACGAGAGAGAGGCAGGGCAGAGCGCAAGGCTCTCCCTCTGGAGGTCCCGCCTCGTGCTTCCTCCTTCCTGCAATGCCCCGCAGGCGGAAAAAGCACTGCGAGAGTGGAAGCCAGCAGCAGGAGCACGCATGCGCGCATGGTGTGCGCGCGCATGGCAGGAGCGCCCTATCCGGCTGGTGAGGCCCGAAGATCTACTGGAAGAGGGCCAAAGATCTACTAGTAGCTCGCGAGCTATCTAATGAGCACCCCTGGTCTAGATCTAGGGAAGTCATGCTACCCCTCTATTCTTCCTTGGTCAGATAACATCTGGAATACTGTGTCCAATTCTGGGCACCACAATTGAAGGGAGATATTGACAAGCTGGAGCAAATAAGTGAAAGGAAAAAAAGAAAGCCCGAGGGCTACCTATGTTCACGCAAAGCCAAAGATTAGCAAGAGTTTCTCCCATTCTCGAAAGGCACAAGCTATCAGTTTGGTGCCACCATTCAAGGGACAAGAATTAAACTTTGCTCTGGCTGCTAGCAGGCCCGGATCATGGCCTTTTGGCGCCCTAGGCCAAAGGCTTTGCCCCCGGCTCCGCCCCGCCCCTGCCCCCGGCTCCTCGCCGGCGCGAGGAGGAGGAGGAAGGAAAGCCCCACTCCCGGAGCCGATGCTGCGCATGCGTGGCAGTGGCCCCAAGGGCGGGGCCTCCCCACGTCTCCTCCCTCCCTCCTAAAGCCACCATGACTGCCTCAGAAGCGGCCGAAATCGCCATTTTCAGGCCGGCATGAAGGCTTTAGGAGGGAGGGAGGAGCCGTGGTGAGTCTCCCCGCGGCCCCTCCCTCCCCTCCTTATGCCACCATGCCGGCCTGAAAAGGGTGATTTCGGCTGCTTCTGAGGCCGGCATGATGGTGGGGGCGGAGCCGGGGGCGGGGCAGAGCCGGGGGTGGGGCGGAGCCGGGAGCAGAGCAAAGGGGGGCGGGCAGCCGCGCACATGCACACTTAAAAAAAATTTTTTTTGAATTATTTTTTTGAATTTAAAAAAAAACTTTTTTGGGGGGTCCGGACCTGCTGCCCCCCCATGGCTGCTGCCCTAGGCCATGGCCTAGGGTGGCCTTATGGGTAATCCAGGCCTAGCTGCTAGAAACCCTCTTTATTGGCAGACTAGGGCACTCGCGATAGGAAGATGTAGTTCAAATAGTGCAGTGTTTCCCAACTGGTGTGCCATGGCACACTAGTGTGCCGTGAGCGATCATCAGGTGTGCCAAGGGAAATTGGAACCTCCAATACCCTTTCTTCCCCCTCCTGCCGAACACTTTTTCTTCTCCACTCGGGCTCCCTTCTTCCCAGCTTCGCTCTGCTCGCTTTGCCTCGCTTTGCTCTGGGGCGAGTCCGCGCAGTAGCGCCCGCATGGGTCTTGTATTCCTCCCCCCCCTCCTGAACACGCTCACGCTGCCCCCTCTGATCAAAATGGCGGCAGAAGCGGCAGTGTAAAAGAAAAAGTAAGTGTTCGGCAGGAGGGGGAAGAAAGGGCGCGAAGGGGGAGGAAGAGGTCTCTGTCGAAACCTTGCATGGGCAAACTTGGACCTTCCAGGTGTTTTGGACTCCAACTCCCACCATTCCTAGCAGCCTCAGGCCCTTTTCCTTTTTCCCCCTCAGCCACTTAAGCAGGAAAGGGCCTCAGGCTGTTAGGAATGGTGGGAGTTGAAGTTCAAAGCACCCAGAGGGCCAAAGTTTTCCCATGCCTGTTTTAGGGACCTTAAAGTGGTGAGCCTCCTTCCAACATTGTGATTCTGGATAGAAAGCAAACAACAACATAACATAACATTGTTTGAGTCCACAGTGCTCTCTGGGTGTAGGTGAACTACAACTTCCAAACTCAATGTCAATTCCCAAGCAAACCCTTTCAGAACTTTCTGTTGGTAATGAGAGTTCAATATCCCAAGTTTGGTTCAATTCCATTGTTGCAAGAGTTCAGGATGCTCTTTGTTTGTGTGTATAAATCCCAGAAACTGTAACTCCCAAATGTCAAGGTCTATTTCCCCCAAACTCCATCTGTGTTCACATTTGGGCATATTGAGTATTCATGCCAAGTTTGGTCCTGATCCAACATTGTTTGAGTCCACAGTGCTCTCTGGATATAGGTAAACTACAACTCCAAAACCCAAGGTCAATGCCCACCAAACTCTTATAGTATTTTCTCTTGGTTATGGGAGTTCTGTGTGGGAAGTTTGTGTCTTTCTGCCATTCCTGCCAGGATATCTATGTTGTGTTCATTGAAACAGGCCCAGGTTTGACACTGAGAGTATAAATACATTTAAAAACATATTAACTATATGTATGACTGTGTTAGAGTGTCATTTTGTGTCATTTTGGTTGGTGATATGCCCCAGGATTTTGTAAATGTAAAAAGTGTGCCACGGCTAACAAAAAGGTTGGAAAACACTGCTCTAGAAGCCTCCCTTATAAATATTTTAGGTGAAACCTCTGTGAGGTTTTTGGCACAGCCCAGGCACTCACCATTATCACGAGTTTCAAAGTCCTTTGGCATCACTGGCCTGTCTACTCGTCCAATCAACCATGTTCCTATGACGATGCTGTAGGACAGTCTCATGAGACAGGAGGTGAATCCCACCACCACCAAGTGGAAGAACAAGAAATAGCTGAAGTTTACAAATGCTTTACAAATACATTTAAAAACATATTAACTATATGTATTACTGTGTTAGAGTGTCATTTTGGTTGGTAGTGTGCCCCAGGATTTTGTAAATGTAAAAAGTGTGCCGTGGCTCAAAAAAGGTCGGGAAACACTGAAATAGTGAAATAAGACAAATATGCTAGTCTTCATCTGGGAATTTGAAATTCCGAGGAAGGGATGGAAGAGAAGAATTGTGTTCTCATTTTTTTAAAAAATAACAAAATGCAACTCTTTTCCTGTACATTTTGTCTATCAACAGGCAGCCACAGAAATCCTGGATCAAAAGCAAGCTGTATGAATGGGACCCGAACTTTAAATTCCCAAGCAGGATGATTAGTACAGCCGTGCTGGTCGTCATCTGCCTTTACATGGTAATGGAGCTCCATGGGGTGATTCTCTCAGCAAGAAAACGGTTGCTTAGTTAGTATATCAGTTGCTAAACATTTCAGCCTCAGCTTGAATTGAGGCAACATCTACTGCCACCAGACTCTAATGTGAGCCGCGGTGTTTCAATAGGTTAAACCCTTGTGCTGGCTGAACTGCTGATCTAAAGGTTGGGTTGCTGACCTGAAGGTTGTTGGTTCGAATCCGCGAGATGGAGTGAGCTCCCTTCTGTCAGCTCTAGCTTGCAGGGACATGAGAGAAGCCTCTCAGCTAACAGATCTGGGTGTCCCCTAGGCCAGTGATTTTCAACCAGTGTGCCGCGGAACACTAGTGTGCCGTGAGCGATCATCAGGTGTGCCATGGGAAATTACAGTGGAGAGAGAGAGAGAGAGCCTTGCAGGAAACTTCAGGCAGTGGAAATGAGGCTTTCCTGGCCGAAGCAGCAATACCAGCCAGCCTGGCTGCAGTCAGGGAGAGCCAGAACTTTCTTTCCTCCCTCCCTCCTCTCTCTCTCCTTCCCTTCCTTCCTTCCCTCCCTCTGCGCGCCAAGGGCTACCTGGCTGGGCTGTGGCTTCTTCTGCTTCCTGGCTCCTGGGCTCTTCTGCCCTCCTCCGACAGCAAGGAGGAGGAGAGGGAAGAGGAGTCCACAGGAGCTGCCCCTGCCGACCCCGCTCCCAGAGGCTCGAGGCGAGGCTTTCTGCCCTCTACACCCTCTGCACCAGGGAAGGGGAGCAACCCCTCATCTCCTGGCCTCTCCTGGCTGGGCTCCGGGATCGCTGCAGAGCAGAGCAGAGGCCAGGATGCGCAGCTCCACAGCTCAGCTTGGTTCCTTCCTGATCTGGCCCCAAGGCGACAGCAGGGAAGCCGAAGAGAAGGGGGGGAGGTACTTTGGGGGGGGCTGAACCCCTTTGGGAAGGAGAGTTGGGGCTGGCGACGCCTGCGAGCCTCTGCCGCAGTTGGTTCTGAGTCTCCGAGCCACCTTGTGTGCTCAATTCCTATTCATCCTGCTCAGCCGAGCCCGCGTGCGCTTCGGCCACTCAGCGCAGCCCTCCCCCGCGGGACGGTGATGGGCCTCCTGCGCGTGGGCCTCCTGGGGGGGGGGAGGGGGGTTTGGCAGAAGCAGCGGCGTCATGAGGTGGGAGGGTGACAGTTAGTAAAATGACAATTAGAGTGTCATTTTGTGTCGTTTTGGTTGGTGGTGTGCCCCAGAATGTTGTAAATGTAAAAAATGTGCCACGGCTCAAAAAAGGTTGAAAATCACTGCCCTAGGCCAGTCTTTTTCAACCTGTGTGCCTAGGCACACTCCTGTGCCTTTGCAGAACTCCAGCTGTGCCTCCAGAAAAGCTTTTTGCCCCCCCTTCCTTCCCCCTCCTTTTGCTGCCGCTATTATTTTGTCCTCCTCCATGGGAAAAAAAATTCTTCCCTTACCACGTTGGTATTAGGCTCTGTCCGCAGACGCCCCCTGCTGCGAGGGAAAAGCGTTACGCAGCATGCAAAGGAGCAGAGGAGCCCAATGGGCGGCTCCAAAATGACGCCGCATCATTTTGGAACCGCCCACTTTTGGATAACTTTTGGAACCACCCACTTGCTCTCCTCTCCTCCTTCGCATGCTGCCCTCTGTTTGTGGATAACTCCTATATATTGAACTTCTATATATTGCAGATTACCCAGTACAGAGCCAAATCCAACGCGCTAAGGGAAGATTTTTCCTTTTTCTCCCATGGAGGTGCCAACATGATGTGGGTGCCAAACTGTACTCCGTGTGTTTCAAATTCACTATATTGATACATTAACTTTATAAAACTTTTGCAACTGTGCATATTACTAGTTTCACTATATTATTATTATTTTGCCTACTCTTTGTCCCCTGCATATGCAGCCTGTTGTGAAAAAGAGGTGCCGAAATAAAGGCTTGGCGCCATAAAAGAAGAAAGGCACCACTTTTTACAATGTAATGATTTATTTTGAACAGATGAGCACCATCTGGTGTTCAAAATAAATCATTACATTACAGATAGAGTAATATCCCTCTTGTGGTGTACAAACTACCTATCTACTACTACTGAGATAGGCAGAAAAGATTTCTAGAACGTTCAACAAACCCTGTGCAAATTAAAAATGGACCAAAAGCATCCTTCAAAATTACTGGCAATTTATTTGAAGCAAGCTACAGTGTATTACTGTGTTAGAGTGTCACTTTGTGTCATTTTGGTTGGTGGTGTGGTGTAAAAAAAGGTTGGAAAACACTGCCCTAGGCAACGTCTCTGTAGACAGCCAATTCTCTCACACCAGAAGCGACTTGCAATATGTTCTCAAGTCGCTTCAGACATGATAAAAAAACCAAAAAACAAAACAGTCTCTAATTAGCAATTTGACAGAATTATTTCCAGTGTGATGAAGGCATATGAAGACAGAAATAGTTAATCATTTCAGTGGGTTAAACCCTTGTGCCGTCAGGACTGAAGACTGAGAGGTCGCAGGTTCGAATCCGGGGAGAGCGCGGATGAGCTCCCTGTATCAGCTCCAGCTCCTAATGCGGGGACATGAGAGAAGCCTCCCACAAGGATGGTAAAAACATCAAAAACATCCAGGCGTCCCCTGGGCAACGTCCTTACAGATGGCCAATTCTCTCACACCAGAAGCAACTTGCAGTTTCTCAAAAAATTGCAGTTAAGAATCATGTGCCTGGAATAATTCTAATGCTTAATCTAGCCCATGTGCCTCATGACATGTGCAAAATAAAAACACCGCTGCTACTACTACAACAGTCCCTCCCTTTTGGTTTTTTTCCAAATCGGCCAATAGAGATTCTTGCTGAAAACCACACATCAATGTTTTTGTGGTAGTAAATGTATCCATTGAAAACAGTGTCAGACAATAGATACTTAGTTGTAGAGCTTTCCCTACTCTCAGGCTCTCCAAATATTTTGGAATATAACCTCCATTTTTCTTGTCTGCTAGCCATTCTGGCTCTGGCTTGCGGGACCTATACTCTCAAATCAGTGGTTGCCAATCTTTGGTCCTCAAGGTGTTTTGGACTTCAGCTCCAACAATTCCAAACGGCTGGTAAGCTGGCTGGGATTTCTGGAAGTTGAAGTCCAAAACACCCGGAGGATCAAAGGTTGGGAACCACTGCTCTCAAATGAAGGGAGCACAGGATGGGGGAAGGCTACAAACATAACTCTTATATCAGGAGTGAGAATGATGCAACCCTCCAGATCAGGGGTAGGGAACCTATGGCTCGGGAGCCAGATGTGGCTCTTTTCATGATTGCATCTGGCTCTACAGAGCAGCCCGGGCCTCGGTTTTCCAGCATGCAGCGGGGAGGAGTGACGCAAATGTACCGCAACTACTGCTTCTGTGCCGCCATTGCCGCCTCTTCCTCATTTTCCACTGCGCTTGGGGCCCTGTGCCCTCTTTGCCAGGGAAGGCGGAGCCCGGGTGGTGGTGCCTCATCTTCCTCTTCTTCTTCCCTCACGGGCCTCGGGGGGAGGTGGTAGATGCGGGCCTGGCAGCGCGGAGCTGGCCTTGCTGCCCCCGGGGATGCCCAGCTCATCGCCCTCATCATCGGGCAGCTCAGTTCAAGAGGGACTGCCTCGCCGACGTCGACACCAAGGTCCGCTTGGCCCCGCGTCCCCCCCTCCTTCCTTCCTTCCTTCCTTCCTTCCTTTTTCCTTCCTCTTCCTTTTCCTTCTTTCATTCTTTTTCTTTCATTCTTTTTCCTCCCTCTCTCCCTACCTTCTTTCCTCTCTTCCTGTCTCTTCCTTCCTTCTTCCATTCTTTCCTTCTCTCCTTCCTTTTCCCTCCCTCTCTCCTCTTCCTTCTTTCCTCCATTCTCCCTCTTCCTTCCTTCCTCTTCCTTCCTTTCTTCCTTTCACCCTTTCCTTCTCTCCTTCCTTTTCCCTCCCTTCTCTCCCTTCCTTCTTTCCTCCATTCTCCCTCCCTCCCTCTTCATTCTTCTTCTATTCTTTTCCCCCAAGTCTTCCTTTCCTTCTCCTTCCTTCTTTTCATTTCCCCCTCTCTCTCCTTCTTTCTTTTCTTCTTTTCCCTTCATTATTTTACTTTTTCCTCACACCCTTTCCTTTCTTTTCCCCACCCTTTCCTTTCCTCCCTTCCCATTTCCTTCTTTCTTTCCCCCTCCTTGTCTCTCCTGCTTTTCTTTTCTTCCTTTTCCATAGTTCGTTCTTCTTTTCTTTCTTCCTCTCCCCCTCCCTCCTTTATTTCTTCTTTCTTTCTTTCCCCCTTCCTTCCTTCCATCAACTCTTCCTTCCCAGAGTCCTGAGCGTGCCTTTTGCAGAGCCAGGTCTGAAGTGTCTGGTCATTCTGCCGGGGGAATCCTTTTCTCATAGTATGTACGTATAGTCTCACATTTAGTTGAATTCAGTCTTAAAATATATTATATATATAATATGGCTCTCACTGATATGCATTTCCAAATATTTTGCTTTCATGGCTCTCTGAGTCCAAAAGGTTCCCGACCCCTGCTCCAGATGATGTTGAGTGATGCCTTCCATAATCCCTCAACATGGACTTGCCTGGGGAGGAAGTTGAGGAAGATCTGTGGGCCACTCCTTGGTTCAGTAACAAGGCAGAAGTTGTTGTGTTGGGGCTGACCTCTTCCAGATTCACAGACAGGCCCGGATTACCCATAAGGCCACCCTAGACCATGGCCTAGGGTGGCAGCTTTGGGAGGGGGCAGCGGATTTGGCCCCCCGAAAACTAAGAGGGGAGGGCATGGGGAGAGCGCTGCGAGGGGGCGGGGAGGAGGAGGGATCGCCTGCCTGGGCCGAGGAGGAGGGAGGAGGAAGCCCGCCCGCCAGCGGGCGTGCATTCATGCGCAGACATGCCCGCCAGCGGGCTTCCCTTCCTCCTCCTCCTCCTGGCCGCCTCCTTCCTTTGCAAGGGGCGGCCCAGGCGGCAAGGAGGAGGGCGGGATTTCCCTTTCTCCTCCTCGCGCCTTCCTTTCGGTTGCGGGAAGAGGAGGCGGACGGAAGCCGCACAGCACTCCTCCTCCTCCTCCCGCAACCGAAAGGAAGACGCGAGGGGGTGGACGGACGCCGCGGGGCCGGGGCTGCTGCCGCACATGCGCAGCAGCGCCCTGGGGGGCGGGGCTTTCCGTGCTCTGTGGGTGGCGCAGGGCGTCTTGGCCTAGGGCGGCCAAAGACGCTAATCCGGGCCTGTTCACAGATACGCAGCTACTTCATTGTTTTGCCTAATCTAGAATTTATAATGTATTGTTTTATTGTGTGATTTTGTTTTTAAGATACTTAGACTAATCACTGCTGTTTCATCTGTCCTCCAGTTTGCCACTTACGAATATATTTCGGTCACCTGGCTTATTCGATCAGTCGGTTTTCTATTTGATGCTTTTACTACATTGATAGCTGATGATGGATCACCAGAAACCACAGAAATTTCCTCTGCTATCAAAGAATTTGGAAGTGTCTTAAAAGGTAGGCCATGTGGGTTAGAGGCATATTATATGAGATTCTAAATTCAGCACGATTTTATATGGATAGTGCCAGTTGCTTTGGTGTAAGTTCGTGCCTTGCGGGACTTGCCAGCTTTCCGCAAGGCATGCAAGACACACCTGTTTCGGCAGGCCTTTGAATTCTGTTAATGTTGTTTTTAAATTGTTTTAAATTGTTTTATATATCGCTTGTTTAGATATCGGTTTCTGTAAGCCGCTCCGAGCCCCTGGGGCAGGGGTAGGGAACCTATGGCTCGGGAGCCAGATGTGGCTCTTTTCATGATTGCATCTGGCTCTCCAAAGCAGCCCGGGCCTCGGTTTCCCAGCATGCAGCGGGGAGGAGTGACGCAAATGCTCTGTGACTGCCGCTTCCTTTCTCCCCTTCACCCTTTCCTTCTCCTTCTCTCCTTCCTTTTCCCTCCCTCTCTCCTCTTCCTTCTTTCCTCCGTTCTCCCTCTTCCTTCCTTCTTCTTCCTTCCTTCTTTTCTCCCCTTCACCCTTTGCTTCTCTCCTTCCTTTTTCCTCCCTCTCTCCCCTTCCTTCTTTCCTCTGTTCTCCCTCTTCCTTCCTTCCTCTTCCTTCCTTTCTTTCTCCCCTTCACCCTTTCCTTCTCTCCTTCCTTTTCCCTCCCTCTCTTCCCTTTCTTCTTTCCTCCATTCTCCCTCCCTCTTCCTTCCTTCCTTCCTTCCTTCCTCTTCTATTCTTTTCCCCCCAAGTCTTCCTTTCCTTCTCCTTCCTTTCTTTTCACTTCCCTCTCTCCCCTTCTATCTTTTCTTCTTTTCCCTTAATTATTTTACTTTTTTTCTCATTCCCTTTCCTTTCTTTTCCCCACCCTTACCTTTCCTCCTTTCCCATTTCCTTTTCTTTTCCCCTTGTCTCTTTCCTGCTTTTCTTTTCTTCCTTTTCCATAGTTTGTTCTTCTTTTTTTCCTCCCCCCCTCCTTTATTTCCTCTCTCTTTCTTTCCCCCTTCCTTCCTTCTGTCTTCTCTTCCTTCCCAGAGTCCTGAGCATGCCTTTTGCAGAGCCAGGTCTGAAGTGTCCCGTCATTCTGCCGCGGTGTTGCACCTCAGATCGCGGCAGCCCTCCCTAGATCACACACACCAGGCAGATGCAATAAATGTACTTTTATTTAGAATAGAGAATAGTCCAAAGGTATACAGATGTAAAGGCAATCAAAGTAAATCCAAAGATAGTCCAAAGAGTTCACAAGCTGGCAAGCCGAACTGGCTTAAGTCCCATGGAAAGCAAACGTGAGTAAACAAGGCAAACCACTCCTGCGGTCACAGGAACTTAGAATCTTGAGCATGAAACCTTCCAAGCTGAATGTAGCTTCAGGTCTGACTAGAAAGGCTTGAGCACAATCTAATAAAGGGAACTAACTCCTGTGTGCCCAGCGCACCCCCTTCCTCAAACTCCAATCTCTCCGGGAGGATCTGATACTGGCCCTCCTGTCGAATTCCGGCTTGTTAGCATCCCCAGATGTCTCACTATCAAGCTGGGAAACTCGATCCTCCCGATCATCGGAATGCTCGCCTGGCAAGGGAGTGCAGAAGTTCTCGTGGGACTCAAGGTCGCTGGGCCTCTCACTGTCGAATTCAGAACTAAATTCCATGGAGTCATCATTATCATCATCTGCAGTCACATACTCATGTAACCATCCATCATCCCAGGATAAGTCTTCCTCTGCAGACTCGTATCCATCAGGCCACCCATCATCCCCGATCTGACCCTGATCAGCTGGGACCCCCGGTATCTGTCTATGGCCACAAGGCTGGAACACCATACGCGGGAATCCTTTTATCATAGTATGTACGTATAGTCTCACATTTAGTTGAATCCAGTCTTAAAATATATTATATATATTATATGGCTCTCACTGAAATAAATTTCCAAATATTTTGCTTTCATGGCTCTCTGAGTCAAAAAGGTTCCCGACCCCTGCCCTGGGGAGTGGCGGTGTATAAGTTTGAATAATAAATAAATCTATCTATCTATTACATATAATAAAAGTCAGTGTTTGCGGGCGGTGGGTGGGTGGTGCGACCGAGCGAATATGTGCCAGCGTTTCGATTGGCTGCCACTCCGGGATTATTTGCATAAATGGCTCCGACTGGCCAGCCTCAGAACTCCAACCCTCTAAGGCACCAGAGGTGATTGGTTGCCACTGACAGACCATTTGCATAAATGACTGTGATAGGCCAGCAAAACAGAATGCAACTGAATGCTTGCGAGCACTGCATATAGCCACTGATTGGCGACGACAGTTGACAGTTTTTTTTTCAGTTGGCAATGGAATGTTCATTTTCTGAGAGGATTTCACTACAGGCACTACTAGCATTACAAGCTAGGCCCAAAAATAGACATACATCCTTCCAGCCAAAGGTGAAAACACCACTTTTCCCAACAGGCCTCAGCCTGAATTGACAGTAAGACTTCCTAGGCCTCAGCCTGAATTGACAGTAAGGCTTCCTAGGCCTCAGCCTGCATTGACAGTAAGGTTTCCTATGCCTCAGCCTAAATTGACAGTACGACGTCCTAGGCCTCAGCCTAAATTGACAGTAAGGCTTCCTAGGCCTCAGCCTGCATTGACAGTAAGGCTTCCTAGGCCTCAGCCTAAATTGACAGTAAGGCTTCCTAGGCCTCAGCCTAAACTGACAGTACGACTTCCTAGGCCTCAGCCTAAATTGACAGTAAGGCTTCCTAGGCTTCAGCCTGAATTGACAGTAAGGGTTCCTACGCCTCAGCCTGAATGGACAGTACGGCTTCCTAGGCCTCAGCCTGAATTGACAGTAAGGCTTCCTAGGCCTCAGCCTGAATTGACAGTAAGGCTTCCTAGGCCTCAGTCTGAATTGACAGTAAGGCTTCCTAGGCCTCAGCCTGCATTGACAGTAAGGTTTCCTATGCCTCAGCCTAAATTGACAGTACGACTTCCTAGGCCTCAGCCTGCATTGACAGTAAGGCTTCCTAGGCCTCCGCCTAAATTGACAGTAAGGCTTCCTAGGCCTCAGCCTAAACTGACAGTACGACTTCCTAGGCCTCAGCCTGAATTGACAGTACGGCTTCGTAGGCTTCAGCCTGAATGGACAGTAAGGCTTCCTACGCCTCAGCCTGAATGGACAGTACGGCTTCCTAGGCCTCAGCCTGAATTGACAGTACGACTTCCTAGGCCTCAGCCTAAATTGACAGTAAGGCTTCCTAGGCCTCAGCCTGCATTGACAGTAAGGCTTCCTAGGCCTCCGCCTGCATTGACAGTAAGGCTTCCTAGGCCTCAGTCTGCATTGACAGTAAGGCTTCCTAGGCCTCAGCCTGCATTGACAGTAAGGCTTTCTAGGCCTCAGCCTGAATGGACAGTAAGGCTTCCTAGGCCTCAGCCTGAATGGACAGTAAGGTTTCCTAGGCCTCAGCCTGCATTGACAGTAAGGCTTCCTAGGCCTCAGCCTGAATGGACAGTAAGGCTTCCTAGGCCTCAGCCTGAATGGACAGTAAGGCTTCCTAGGTCTCAGCCTGAATGGACAGTAAGGCTTCCTAGGCCTCAGCCTGAATGGACAGTAAGGCTTCCTAGGCCTCCGCCTGCATTGACAGTAAGGCTTCCTAGGCCTCAGTCTGCATTGACAGTAAGGCTTCCTAGGCCTCAGCCTGCATTGACAGTAAGGCTTCCTAGGCCTCAGCCTGAATGGACAGTAAGGCTTCCTAGGCCTCAGCCTGAATGGACAGTAAGGCTTCCTAGGCCTCAGCCTGAATGGACAGTAAGGCTTCCTAGGCCTCAGCCTGCATGGACAGTAAGGCTTCCTAGGCCTCAGCCTGAATGTACAGTAAGGCTTCCTAGGCCTCAGCCTGAATGGACAGTAAGGCTTCCTAGGCCTCAGCCTGAATGGACAGTAAGGCTTCCTAGGCCTCAGCCTGAATGGACAGTAAGGCTTCCTAGGCCTCAGCCCATTTCAAATAACCCGGGCACCGCCGGATCCCAAAGCTAGTAAATAAATAAGTATAATTCTTAGACGAAAATGTGATAGTGCTTTCTTGTAATTTTTACACGCTTGTTTGTCCTTTTCTCCCCTGAGGAGCCTTCAGACTTATTATTTCTGATGTTGCCCCATACATGATTTTTTTTTGCTCCAGATTCCCTTCCTCCCAAATGCTGAGGTTCCATCATTTAAACTCATATAAGAGGATGAAGCTCAAAAGTACAGAGTTCCCTCACTTATTGTGGGGGTTACATTGTAGGACCTCCCGCAATAAGAGAAAAACCGTGATGTAGGGACACTATGTTTATTTTAATATTTATACATTATTTTAGTAGTTATACACCATTGTAAGCCTTTATAAACTTAAAATAAAGTGAAGGAAAGGAAGGAAAGGCCCTTCAAGGGATTTATGTCCCCAGAACACACACAAACACACATAACAGATTGTAGGTTTCTAAGTTAAATATTGCTTGGGAATACTAGACGGATATGACACTGTATAAAGCTGGCAACTTCTTTTTCTACAGGTGTTTGGTACTTCAGCTTGATTACTTCCAGTTTCACGTGCTTCATTTACGTACCTCATCTCTTAGTCTGCTACAGGTAAGTATATCCTCTGAGCTCTAGGCCTGGTGTAGAAATAATATTTATCACTAGCTGTACCCGGCACGTGTTGCTGTGCCCTATTTAGGAGATGCGAGAAAGTCTGAGTATGTAAGGTTTGGAATTGATGTTACTTATGGTCTTGATGGGGTCATGGCTGTGTCGTTGTAGGTTGTTCTGGTGGGTGGGATGTTGAAGTCCTGGGGAGTTGTCGGTGCGTGGTGTTGCTGGCATTCTGCAGAGCTTGTGGATATACAATGTTTTTTGTCTTTCCGTCTGCTGTGTTGATGTAGAGGTTGATGCTTGTGTGGGTGGGGTATTTTGGGTGTTTGTGTGTGTTTGTAGAGTATCAGTACAGTGTTGTGTTGTGGTTGGAGTATAGGTGGAATTGGTTTTTTTTGTGGTGGTGGTGGTAGGTGTTGTGTGTGCGAGGTCCCGTAAGGTTGGGGGGATGGGTTGTGATAGGAAGTTGTGTTGTGTTGTGTGGGTAGGAATTGCTGGAGTATTGTGCCTGGGACGTGTGTATTTGGAGGTGTCTGTGGTGGTGAGTAGTGAGTGCAGTCCTGGGTTTTGTGTTGGGGAGGTTGTCAGGTATTTGTGGGGTGTATTGTGTGTGTGTTGTTGTGACATAGTTGTCTTAGTCTGGCTGTGTGCTGGTTGTGATGTGGAGGGGGTGTTGCTTTTGCCAGTGGTGTTTGTTGTGTATTTTGTTTGGGGTGGGTTTTTGTGTTGCAGGATTGTTTTTTTTTTTGTGGGTTTTGCAAGTTTGTGTTATTCTGGGGGTATGTGTTTGTCAGTCGCTGGCGGCCGCAGAAGATGCTGGGAAATGTAGTTTTTTTAATCGTTGTTTTGGGGGCCTTCTAGGTTTTGGGGGGGAAAGTTTCTTTGCTAAAAACCTTCATTGCCTGAGGCCTATTTGTGTTGGCAAGTTTGGTGTCTCTGTCTTGGAAGGTTTCTCTGTCTCTGTCAGTCGTTCGATGATGGGTCCTCCTTTATATAATAGATTGTCCATCCTTGATTGGGCAATTAAGAATGCTGCTTCTCTTCCTTGCTGCTTTATGAGTATACCTGCCATGTTAGGCACAATGTTCTTGCTATCATCTTTGTTGACCACGACTCATGATCATGATAAGTCAACAATTCCCATGAATATGTTAAGAAAGAAAAGAACATTACTTTAACAGGTTATTGGATTTAAGTTTAGAACACCATATTACTGTCTACTATAAATGTACAGTTTTGCTATTCCGAGGTGAAGTCAACCAGTATGTTTTAAGTTAGTCTTTGAATGTATCTGTAGGATGCTTGAGACGACCCTTTCCAATGTTCCCCTTCCCCTTTCCCCCCCCCTACCCCTTACCCGAAGAGTGTATGTAGGATATATGTAATGGTATGTTTGGCGTGTTATTTTAATCAATAAAACTCTAATAATAAAAAAAGATAAGTCAACAATTCCCAAACATGGGCAATAAGTGTTTGCTAAACCCAGGGGCGGATCTTAGTGGAGGCAAATTAAGCGGCCACCTCAGGACGCCACGTGGCCAAAGGGCGCATCCAGGGCCGGGCACCACGCTCCAAGGGGTGCCGGCAGGGTGGGAGGAAGGCTCGTGCAGGGTGAGAGAGGAGGAGGCAGAGGCGCACGCCTTTCCTTTCTCCCTGCCTCGCCCTGCGCGAATCTCATCCCTCACCCTGCGCATGCCTCCCCCCCCGGTCCCCGCCGAGGATGCCTTGTGCAGGGCGAGAGAGAAGGGGCCAGAGGCGCCCGCCTTTCCTGTCTCCCTTGCCCCCCGCGCATCTCCTCCCTCTGTTGCCGCTGCCACCGGTGAGGGGCAAGGGAGGAGCAGGCCCGGATTAACACTTTTTTGCGCTCTAGGCCACAGTTTGGAATTACGCCCCCTTTAAGCCAGCCTCCCGGCACCTCCAAGGTCCTCATTCCCACCAGCTGGAAAGATCCGCTGTGCTCTGAAGGTCTCCTCGGGAGTCGGGAGGTTTGGGGAGAGCGCAGCAGGTGCAAACTCGCTCCAAAGTTGCGCACAAGAGAGTGTGCGTGCGAGAGAGAAAGAGAGCATGCAATGCCAAGGCTGAAGCAAGCCAGAGGCGGAGCCAGGCCGTGCAATGGCTTCAGCTGCTGCAGAAGCTGTGGGATGCAGCTGCCTTGGCAGCTCCCTCAAGGCTGGGAGGGGCGGAGCCAGGCTGTGCATGCGCACCATGCCCCTTCCCCTCCTTCGGGCTTCAGCTGTTCCACAGCTTCTCCAGCCTCTCGAGGGAGCACTGCCAAGCCAGCATTGAGCTTGCTATGCCACCGCTGGCTTGGCAGTGCTCCCTCAAGGCTGCAGAAGCTGTGGGACAGCTGAAGCCGCGAGGAGGGGGCGGAGCCAGGTCGCGCCATGCCCCTTCCCCTCCTCCCGGCTTCAGCTGTCCCACAGCTTCTCCAGCCTCTCGAGGAAGCACTGCCAAGCCAGCATTGAGCTTGCTATGCCACCGCTGGCTTGGCAGTGCTCCCTCAAGGCTGCAGAAGCTGTGGGACAGCTGAAGCTGCGAGGAGGGGGCGGAGCCAGGTCATGCCATGCCCCTTCCCCTCCTCCCAGCTTCAGCTGTCCCACAGCTTCTCCAGCCTTGAGGAGCAGTGAGTGCAGCAGAGCAAGGTGGGGCATGGCGTGGAAGCGACCGAAGATCGACTTTTTAAAAACTTGGGGAGGGGCCTCCGGATCTGGCGCCCCCTCTCTGCTGCGCCCCTAGGCTGTGGCCTTATGGATAATCCGGGCCTGGGGAGGAGGCCACGTGAACGCCCTTACCTTGGGTCCGGGAGCAGGACTGAGCGGCCAGTCGGGCCTGCCAGCCAGAGGGCCCCTAGACCAACCCCCAGGCCCTTGCTCCCAAAATTAGCCTAGACCTGATACACACACATATATACATACACACAAAAAAGAGAATAGGAAGAGGGAGGGAAAAGGGTGAGAAGGGGGGAAGGGGAAGGTAAGAAGGGGAAAAAATAGGAAGGGGGCAAGGAAAAGGGTGAGGAGGAAGGAAGGATGGGGAATGTACAGACCCACACAAGAATAGGAAGAAGGGAGGGAAAAGGGTGAGGGCCCTTCCACACAGCCCTATGTCCCACAATATCTGGTTTGAATATCTGAGTCCACACTCAGATAATGTGGGATTTTCTGCCTTGATATTCTGGAGTATAGGGCTGAGAAGGAAGGAAGGGGAATAGATATAGACACACACACACACTCAGAGAGAATAGGAATAGAGCAAGGAAAATGGGGTTGTGGCATCAGGAAGGTTGAGAAACACTGGGCTAAAGTATAGTGGGTTACAAGGTTCTCTAGCAGCAGTGCACATGAAATAGGGATTTGGTGGGTTTTTCTATGTTTGAGCCTTAAACATCTTTTGAGAAAAATTTTTTTGAAACGCCCGTGAAGTGTTTTGGGCGAACACTTCTCTTTGTCAGGGCTTCATAATGTTTACAGTACTTTATTGCCAATGTTAGCCTTCATACATCCCTCTCTGTAGTACCTTTCACGCATACCAAAAGTGTGAAGGTGGGTATGAGAAGTGTGGTAGCTTTCATATGTTCCAATGAGCTAGTTTTAAAAATAACTTTTACTGTTTTCTTTCCTAGGACACAAATAAGGTTGCTCCGTGCAGGCAAGAAATCTCTTTTTCTGTCAGATGATTTTAAGGTGTCGCCTCCTCACAGCGTGGTGAGTGTTTTTATATCAAGTAGTACAAGACTAAGATATAAAAATATCTATTTCATAACAGCATAAACAGCATTGGGTTATACAGATGTTACACACATTAATCAGGACTAGTCATACATAGAGAAACATCACAGGAGATGCTCTATACGCAATAGAACAATGGCAATAAATCATAGTAGAATCGCAACTCCTCAAATAATATAGTGACCGTCCATAGAATCGAATGATGTCCCCAAATACTGTAAAGTCCAAATGGCGGATGACACAGGGATATAGGAGGTAGAATAAGCTCCAAAATATAAGTTCACAAAGAGGCCGACGGGTTGGCGATGCCAAAGTTTTTTCCGGGGCCACTCCCCCGTTTCGCCCCCGGGCGGGGCTTTCTCAAGGCCATAAATGACCTTTATGGTCACCTTACTGCCTAGGTAAGGTTAAGCCTGAATGCTTCGCTGACTGACACTTGGACCACGGAAATATCATTTATGGCCTTGAGAAAGCCCCGCCCGGGGACGAAACGGGTGAGTGGCCCCGGAAAAACCTTTGGCATCGCCAACCCGTCGGCCTCTTTGTGAACTTATATTTTGGAGCTTATTCTACCTCCTATATCCCTGTGTCATCCGCCATTTGGACTTTACAGTATTTGGGGACATCATTCGATTCTATGGACGGTCACTATATTATTTGAGGAGTTGCGATTCTACTATGATTTATTGCCATTGTTCTATTGCGTATAGAGCATCTCCTGTGATGTTTCTCTATGTATGACTAGTCCTGATTAATGTGTGTAACATCTGTATAACCCAATGCTGTTTATGCTGTTATGAAATAGATATTTTTATATCTTAGTCTTGTACTACTTGTTGTTCTTGCACCCAGCACTCAGTGATTTAGAGTGTTTTTATATCCTCAGGGATTTTCCGTTATTGATCTCGCAAACTTGGAGTTTTGTTTGCACTGTGTTGACACTTAGCTGGCTTTTCAGTACCATTAATACTACTACTTTTTGAGATTGCAGAGGACTTTGCTGCTACGAAAATCATGAATGGATATAGGAATTGACAGAAGCAATAAGCTAACATAGGAAAGTGTGTGATAATTTACCAATTGTCAGTATGGAGCAAGAAATTTTTATTTATTTTTATTTATTTGCATCATTTATATCCCGCCCATATCAGCCCAAGGGCGACTCAGGGCGGCGAACAATCAGCACAATTCAATGCCATCACTAAAACACACATTAATCTAATAAAAACATAGCATACCAACATATAAAACATCGAAACATTAAAATAATGAACCATAATTTTTTAAAAAATTTAAAATTTTCTATTTTAAGATACTAGGAAATTTATTTTGCATTACCTGGGTTCATACTGATGAAGCAAATTGGACCAAAAACTTTCATTTTCCAAAAGAATCTCAAGATCCTTTTTTTTAAATCTCAAGATTCTTGAACTTGTCCAAAAATGCTTGGAAAGTGAACCTAAGTAAAAAAAGAAGCTTTGGTTCATAATTGTGCATTCTTAAATAAGGAACACACCTGAGAGAGACCTATGGTCCCCGAGTGCCATAAGCAGGAGGGAACCATGCTTTACAAAACATACCAATATGTTTCTTCCTATCGCATTTACCTAAAAGGAGCTGCTGTGGCGCAATAGGCTAAATGATCGCTTTTTTTCATCTGCGACAGGCAAGGAGGCTGGCCCCCTATCTCTCCCGGAACGATCTGGCCACGGTGATCCAAGCCACAGTCATCTCAAGGCTGGATTACTGCAACGCGCTCTACGTTGGCCTTCCTCTCTCGGTGACCCGGAAGCTCAGGCTAGTGCAGAACACTGCCGCCCGGCTCCTGTCTGGCACGCCAGCTGGCGCCCACATAACACCTGTTTTGCAGGATCTGCACTGGCTGCCAATTGGGCACCGGATCACCTTCAAAGTGTTGGTCCTCACCTTTAAGGCCTTACACGGCCTGGGGCCAGCGTATTTGAGGGACCGTCTCACCCCATATTGCCCTCCGAGATCACTTCGGTCTGAGGACTCCAATCTCCTGGAGATACCTTCAGCTAAACTCGCAAGGCTGACTGCTACCCGCCGGAGGGCGTTCTCTGTCATAGCACCTACGCTGTGGAACGCCTCCCGGCCGGAACTCGGGCTATGAAGGACTTGCTCCCGTTAGGAACGGGCCTGTAAAACATACCTGTTTAAGCAGGCCTTTGGTGAGTAAGTCCTGCCCATGCCCCGCCATCTATTCGTTCTTCTGAGGATGATGTGCTGTTCATTGTTTTAACTGTGTTATTAATTACTGTACTGCTGTTGTTTTTAATTGTTTTTAACTGCTTATTGCCTGTATTTTACTGTGCCCTTCGGCTCCTGTAAGCCGCCGCGAGCCTCAGGGAGTCGGCGGCATAGAAGCCCGAATAATAAATAAAAAAATAAAAAATAAACCCTTGTGCTGCTGAACTTGTGACTTGATGGTTGGCTGAACTGCTGACCTGAAGGTTGGCAGTTCAAATCCACAAGATGGGGTGAGCTCCTCTCTGTCAGCTCCAGTTCTGCCAACACAATAATAATAATAGTAATAATAATAATCACCATCATCTTTGTTTATATTCCGCTCTATCTCCATAAACAGAAGTAAAAGCTTTTCCAACAGTTTGAAAACATGCAAACACGAGTAGATAAATAGGTACCACTTCAGTGGGAAAAGGCAGAGACGCTCCAAGCCATCTTACTGGCCACACAACCAGGAGGTGACAATGCACACTCCTTGGCTTGAAAATGGAGAAAGCCACCTCCCCAGAGCCAGAGATGAGCACCACCCCCAAAAGCCGGAAATGAAAGGAGAAACCTCTGTCTTTGTTTGTATTAGTGTTTGTATTTCTGTTTGTATGTCTTATTATATTTAATTGTAAAAGCACTGAATGTTTGCCTATATATGTAGATGCTGTAATCTGCTCTGAGTCCCCTAGGCAAGTAGGGCAGAATGTTAATAAAGTATGTTGTTGTTGCTGTTATTATTTATTTTATTTATTTACTTTTATTTATATTCCGCTCTTCTCACCCCGAAGGGGACTCAGAGCGGATTACAGGTACACATACTTAGCAGACAATCCCTGCCATTTCCACAATACACAACATATAGACGAACAGAGGCAAACTCTGGCCACCAGGGGGACCTCATCTCTCAGCGTTCCCAGCGTGCCCTGTTGTTCTTTCCGCATTCCTCAGCGTTCCTGGAGTTCTTTAATGGCCTCATAATTCAGTCAAAATTTGCCTCCCCACTTAATGTGGTACCTTTATCTCCTACTTGACAGATGCAACTGTCTTTCGGGCTGCAAAGGTCGGCAGCAGGCTACGCGTACAGGTCGAGTACCCACCTCGACCCGGGCAGGCCTCGAACTCATAATAATAATAATAATAATTTTATTATTATTATTTTACTGACACAAAATCACAGTGTGTCACAGCAAACAAGATCTATATCCTGGATTTCGTATATTAAAAAATCACAAGTCGAACACATTATTATTATTATTATTATTATTATTCCTCCTTCTCCTCCTTTTAAAGTGTTTCTAGATAGTATTTGTGGGATACATGCATCAATAAACTGCCCTTTTGTTTGTTTGCTCTAACAGGTTTCATCAGGAAAATTTACCTCTTGGCAAGTTGCGTATATATTATGGGGTACGTGAACGTCTGTGCTTCAAGCAAGTGGTGTGAGTTATACATTTGTTTATCATTTTCTCCATTTTGTTGACAACTTGTGTTTTCTCTGCTAGGATTTGGAACCATGCAGCTTGTGATTATGGTGTTTGGCATGGTCATCATGTATATTATAATTTTGCCCATGAAGCATGGTCAGTGGAAGCAACTTCTCGACAAATGGGGAACTGTGATGTAAGTGTCAGCAGCCATAATAATCACCTTGCTCCTCCTGCCTTTTAGAACAGACCCAACGTGAGCATCTCTGCAGTTGTCAGCAAAGATACGAGGACAGGTCAATAAGTCCGTGACTTTTTGAATTCCCCGCCTCTTAACTGAAAGGGCGACACTGCTCATGTCAACAGGCATCTGTCAGTTGACTCCTGTCAAAATTTGAACAAGCTGCGTCATTTAGTTTGTGTTTGACAGCCATTGATAGCAGACTACCGCGTGATTTGAGGAGAAAATTGAAAAAGTGAATTTTGTGTGCTCATTAAACTTTTTTTTTGCGGAAAAAAACCCATCACTCAAACCAAGGCTAAGTTTGATAAATACTATGGGCACTCTGCACCATCCATTTCAATGGTAAAAAAGTGGTTTACTGAATTTCGTTGTGGCCGTACAAGCACGGAAGATGCCGAACGTTCTGGACGCCCAGTTGAGGTCTCCACACCTGAAACAATTGAAAAAATCACGATATGGTGTTGGCCGATTGGAGATTGAAAGTACGAGAGATTGCGGAAGCCATAGGCATCTCACATGGCTCAGTGGTATCAATTTTAAATGATCACTTGGGTATGAGAAAGCTTTCCGCAAGATGGGTGGCGCGTTTGCTCACAATCGACCATGCACACATGTGCAGTTGCCATGGCAACAATCCATGAATTGGGATATGAATTACTCCCTCATCCACCCTATTCTCCGGATTTAGCCCCGAGTGACTATTTCTTGTTTCCAAACCTGAAGGAATGGCTCGGCAGAAAGAGATTTGACTCCAACAATGAAATCATCGCACAAACAAATACTTATTTTGATGACCTCGACAAATCTTTTTTTTGGAAGGAATAAAAAAGTTGGAGAAACATTGGACAAAGTGTATAGAGCTCAAAGGAGACAACGTTGAAAAATAAAATGTTTTTTTATCCAAAAATCTGTGTTTCATTCAAAAAGTCACAGACTAATTGACCAGCCCTCGTAGTCTGGCTACACAAAATGTAATTTCCAGTCAGTGTTGGTTGCCTCTCCTTTAACACTGACTTGAAAAAATGTGTGGATTGTAATTGCCGATCCATTGAATAATATATTAAATGATTGAGATTCTGCAAATAAGGTTCAGGGGTAATAGGAATGTTAGTCATTTTCATTTTGACTAGAATCCACTAAGTCTTGCAACATTTTAAAAAGGAGTACATTTATTAAAATCCAAAGAATTGCAAAGGATCCCAAATGTCATCAATTTGGTCTCCCTACCACGTGGGAACCCATTATTATTATGGAATAAATGCTCACGGACTGTGGGCCCTTCCACACAGCTATGTAACCCAGAATATCAAGGCGGAAAATCCCACAATATATGCTTTGAACTGGGTTATCTGAGTCCACAATGTCATATAATCCAGTACAAAGCAGATAATGTGGGATTTTATTCAGTTGTCTGGAAGTGGCCTCAGACCACTTCAACTGATTCCAGAAATTCATGTCATAAACACTTTGCTTCCCTATTTTGGCAAATGAGAGTGTCATGGGAAGCCCTGGCTAAGGGTCCTTTCACACAGCCCTATACGCCAGAATATCAAGGCAGAAAATCCCACAATATCTGCTTGATCTGGATTATATGAGTCTACGCTGCCATATATTTCAATTGAAAGCAGATATTTTGGGATTTTCTGCCTTGATATTCTGGGGGCCTGTAATGACGCCGCTAGCGTCAATTTATGTAATGATTCGAACCCAAAACTGTGACAGGGTCATTGCCACAAATTTATGTGAGGAATCTTTTGCCACCAGTTTATGTGAAGATCTTTTTCTTCAATCTAACTATGGAGAACTGTGGCAGGGCAGGCTATCCCACCTATTTATGGAAAGCCTCCTTACTTTATAACCTTTGACACCAGTGAGTAATTCTTGACCAATTACTCACTTACCAATTGCTGCCACCAAGTTATGTGACCACCTGATGTTTCTAAAGCTTGCACCAAAAAGAGTTCACAGAGAGAGATTTATGAATAAAGAACTTTAATTGTTTATTGGTTAACAAGGTTCCAAGCGTGGAGGTTTCAAAGTACACAGAGCTTAGGTGGTTACAATATCTCCTTAGAGGCACAGGTCTTAAGGTTACTAAGTTTCTAAACACAATGTTTGACTGTATCTCTTCAAACACTGACTCAATAATATTATAGATATTCTGCCCCAATAGGCATTCTATCTATCTTCTAGGTTAGCTTTCCAGCCTAACCTACAAACAGCGGTTCCTATAGGCTTTCCAAACCTAACTGCCTTTCTGCAGTATCAAAACACAGCCTTTTCTATTTTCCTCAGAAAAGACAATATTAGCTTCTCAAACTGCCACCAGCTAGTCTAACTGCTCCTGACTAACTGAAGAATTTCAAACCTGGAAATTCTAAAGCTAGTGTTAGGCTCCGCCTCCTGTTGCTATAGCAACGGAACTTCTCAGAGGCTGTGCACTGTAATATTCCCCGTTAACCCTTTGTGGTCTGTCTGACATTTAATCATCTAACAAAATACAAATGTAATAATACAAACCACACATTTAACAATAAAATAAAGATAAAATCCTCAATACACATAGTGACCTCATTACAGGGCCCTTCCACACATTCCTATATCCCAGAATATCAAGGCAGAAAATCCCACACTATTTATTTATTTCATTTATAATCCGCCCTTCTCTACCCCTGAAGGGGGACTCAGGGCGGCTGACAAAGGGCAACAATTTGATGCTGGATACAAAGTACAAAACAACAACATATCAGTTACAACAACAGATTAAAATCAGTTAAATAACAAACAACTACAACTGAGTGTGGACTCAGCTAACCCAGCTCAAAGCAGATATTGTGGGATTTTCTGCCTTAATATTCTGAGATATCGGGCTGTGCGGAAGGGCCCTAAATCTCTGCCATGTGGGTATATTCTCCCCTTTGATCTTAACTTTTGGGGAAAAAACTGTTGAAAATGGATATTGAATCTAGTCATTCAGGCCTTAAGTCCTGGAGAAAGAACCTGGCGCTGCTAAATGCAGACCATCCATTTTTCACTCCTAGCCTCCAACAGTCTTCTTCCCCAACACAGATCCACTGTCCTTGTGGTTTGTTTACTTGGCTCTGCCTTTTTGATCTTTTGTCTTCCAGCCTTTCTCTTGCTATTGTTATGTTTATCAAGAAGATGCAAGTTTATTTGGCTGGCATTTTTTTCCTTCAGCCGAAGCTTTCGCCAGAAGACAAGCAAAAACCTTTGGCACTTGATAACAGGTTCGTGTCAGGAACTAAGAGCCTTTCTGTGACTCATTTCCTGGAATAAAGCTTTTCCACTGCACACCACCCCATTGTTGAAAGATACCGAAAAAATACCCCACTCCCTCCTCCTGCCAGTGTTTCCTCTCAAACATGCTAAGCTGTCTGCTTGTCTTTTTTTGTTTGCTTTTACCCTCCTCTTAAACATATTTCATCAAACTCTGGCTGCAAAAAGCCTATCTCTCGGCATTGCTTCGCGAACGAAGATTCTTAGGGAGCACTCATCCCATGCTGTTTACAAGCGCGTTGATGACTAAAAAGGCCAATCTGAGATAGGCAAGTTCGGTTGCAGAAAGCACAGCAGAAAGTCTCCTTGGGTGATGTTCTTTCCAAGTTGCGGTTCTTTCTGCATTGTCGTTTCTCTTCGAGACCCATTCGGCGTGTCATCTCGAAAGAGGCCACAGCATTGTGGATAGTGCGTCTCCATGCCTCCCAATGTGGGGCCAGGGTGGGCCATTGTTGGTGATCAATCTGGCTGAGCCTGAGATGTTGTTTCAAGTAGTCCTTATATCTCTTTTTGGGGGCGCCTCTCTTGCGCTGACCCGTGGCGAGTTCACCATAGAGTAGTATCTTTGGGAGGCGGTGGTCCTCCATCCTAGAGACGTGCCCTGCCCAGCGCAGCTGTGTTCTCAATAGCATGGCCTCAATGCTGGTGATCCCTGCTTGCTCAAGACAGCAACATTCGTCACATAGTCGGTCCAGTGTATATTTAGGATTGTGCGAAGACAACGCTGATGAAAGCGTTTGAGGAGTCGTAGGTGTTGGCAACAGGTGACCCATGTTTCAGACCCATAGAGGAGAATAGACAGTATGATAGCTCTGTACACACTGATTTTGATGCTTTGCCTCAGGTGCTTGTTGCTCCAGACTCTTTTGTGAAGCCTTCCAAATGCACTCTATGCCTTTGCTAATCTGTGATCTATCTCTTTGTCAATCTTGGCGTCTGAAGAGGGGACTTCCGGTTGGTGGCCATCAGGAGGAAGACGGTTCTCTTCGGGGCTCCGAAGAGATCTCCAGGGCAAAGGCTGAGGGATCGAGTTTTCCCTCCCCCACAAGCTGCGGATCGAGGCGCTTGGGGTCAGGAACCAGGGGGGGGTCCGGCCGATGGTGTCACGGTTGTCTCACCCCCAAGGTGGGTCCGCCAGCACACCCGGCAACGGCCCTCCTAGGTAAGCCAGTGCCCTAGGAAAGGAGGCCGACAGGCCTCCAATCATTCCTCCGGCCGCCAGCACAAGAGACAAGGAAGAAGTGCTAACAGCTGAGCGTGTGGACGAGCGCGAGCCCTCCCTGAGGTCCCGAGATCCCGAAAGACAGCAACAACAGGATCGAATGGAAATCAGGAGACAAGAGTGAGACAGAGTGAGTAGAATACGGGAAAGAGTGCAAACAAGGGGAAAAATACTTATGAGCTGACCGGACCAGTCGAAAGGGAAAGGGAGTTTCCGCGAGCCAACACAGAGCCAGCACAGACAAAATAAATACAAGAAGAAGGTACCGCCCGGTCGGTTTCTTCCCCCCCCCCCCTCCGACAAACAAACAGACGTTCTACACGGAGAGACTTACCGGGTGGGAAAAGAGGAAGAGATAAGGAGGAGGAAGAACCGGGGGGTTGGAGAGGAGAGGCGGTGCAGGGCAACCCCCAAGGGCCCCCGACCTTGAAAACGCCGGGACTCCGCATGGTGGCTGGACCGGAACAGGAAATAGGGGGAGCGAGAGGAGGACGAACTCTCGAAGGAGCCTCACGAAGCCTCGCGAGAGAGAAAAGTCACCACAGAGATAGAGGAAGAGATCCAGGAGAGAACAAAGGGTGGCGAGATAGCGAGACTGCGAGACAGGGCGCCACAGAAAGAGAAGTGGGAGGAAACAATCGGTGGCAGAGGAGAATAGCACTGGAACCAAAACTGCCCAGAGGAGCCCAGAAGCGGTGCGGAGGTAAGAGTGACGCCTTGCCTGAGGGGGCAGGAGGAAAGGAAGATAAAATAAATAATAATTAGCTCACTCTCGTCAGGGAGTGGGGCTGCTGAGCCACCTCCTGTAGATAGAATCAAGCCAGAAATAAGCTAGAGCCAGAGCTAGAGCAGAGCAGATAAGAAGACTGACCCAGGACCATACAAGCAAATATACAAGTAAACAAGTAAACACAAAGACGATGGCCAATCGAGGAAGAGGTAGCCAAGGGGTCAGGATTCAAGGGGTACAAGATAGAAGAGGCTCGCTTCCGGAGGACACAAGCTTCAGAGATACCTTGCTACAAGAAATTAGGAGTATAGCACAGACTCAGGAAAAACAACACCAAGAAACGCAGATGGAGATCCAAAAGCTAAGGAAAGACATGAAAGAGGATTTCAAGACACTGAAGGAGGATATGGATAAGATAAAGATGGATAATCAAAGATTGATGAAATCTCAACAAAAACTAGAATGCAAAGTGGATAAAGCGGAATTTGCAACGCAAAGACTGCAACAGCAAGTGGAGATTCTAGAGAATAGAGCCCTCGAATCGCAATTACGAATAAGGAATCTGGCCGAAACGAAGGATGAGAATATTAAACAGATAGTCATTGATATTATTGCTGATGTAACGGAGATAGAGGGAACAGTTGTCGAGATGGATGTTGACAGAGTGTTCAGACTGAACACAGAGTTCGCCAGGAAAAACAACACTCCAAAGGACACGATCGTAACATTCGCCCGCAAGAGCCTGAGGGATGTCATTCTACAAAAAAGTTCCAAAACGGCAATATACTACAAAGACAAAAAAATAGTGATCATGAAGGAAGTCTCACGACAAACATTGGATAGAAGAAGACAATATAGTTTTCTGACGGATGAACTCAAAAAAAGAAACATACGATTCAGATGGGAGAGACTGGAAGGACTTACAGTTACATACAAGGAGATCCGATATTGGCTGAACTCTGTGGAGAAGGCAAGAGCCTTCTTTGAGGATCACATTCAAAGAAGTCAACAAAACAATACCCACAGCAGACATAGACAAAGAGAGTCAAGGAAAAAAGGCTACGGTAAAGCTCCGAGAAACGACAAAGACACAAATAGGGGGAAGGGAGATAGAGGAAGAAATGGACGAGACGGAGGAGCAAGAACTGGAAGAGATCGACTCCCGGGAGATCCCTGAAACGTCTACGGCAGTTCTCTCCCGCAAAATTACCAACTGGTCGACATACAAAACCAAGCGTTAAAGGACATCGGAGAAGAGGAAGATGTTGATGACCTCGCTTAGAATTTTTTCAAATAATATCAATGGATGGAACTCCCCCAACAAAAGAAGAAGAACTGTCGATTTCTTAAGGAAAAAACACTATGACGTAATATCTTTACAAGAGACTCATATAGCAAGTCGCCACGTGAAACACCTGGAACAAAAACAACTAGGGAAGGTGTATTATTCGGCTAGTACGGAAAAGAAGAAAGGGGTGGTTACTTATGTGAACCAGAATTTAACCTCACACCTTGCTTTCAAAGATATGGAAGGAAGGCTTTTAGGAGTTATTATTGAAATAAATAATTCAAAGATACTGCTGTGTAATATTTATTGTCCTAATGGAGCAAAACGTCAGTTTTTAAAAGAATTAAAAATAGCGGTGGAAAATCAGCAATTTGATGAATTAATAATACTAGGGGACTTTAATGGAGTGGTGGATACTCAGATAGACAAAACACACAAGGGTATGCGGAAAAGCAAAAGTGGCCAACTTCCAAAAATGTTTATAAGTTTTTGGAAAGACACAACCTGATAGATACTTGGCGGCAGCACCAGGGGAAAGAAAGGACTATACTTATTATTCAGGGAGACACAAAATATGGACACGAATCGACATGATTTGGACCACAAAGACCTTAATAGCAAAAGTGAAAAAGATAGAGATTATAACCACGGGTCTCTCCGACCACAATGCAGTTGAAATGCTATTAAAAGGCAACAAAAAACAATACAGATGGCGACTAAAAGACAGCCTACTGAAAAAAGAGAAGGATGTAGAGCTACTAAGGACGCAGCTGAAAGAATACTTTGATATCAACGGTGGGGAAGAGACAAGTAAGATTACCCAGTGGGACGCCATGAAGGCAGTGATGAGGGGTAACCTGATTCAACTGAACTGTAAAAATAATAAAATGCGAAGAAAGAAGGAAGAGGAGATTCTGGAAGAGATAAAAAAAATTGGAAGAGAGATCAAAAAGGAAGCCAAAGGACAACAGCATCCCTAAGGACGTCAATGCTCTAAGAAAACAACTGCAACTCCTTCAAACAGAAAATTTGGAAAGACAGATGAAATTCACCAGACTGAGATATTTCCAAAATGCCAATAAAATAGGCAGCTGGTTGTCCAAAAAACTAAAGGATAGGAGAGCCCAAAACTGTATCACCAAAATTAGAAGCAATGGATCCACTTACACAGAAGAGAGGCAGATAAGAGGAGTGTTTAACAAATTTTTTCAGGATCTATACAAGAAAGACAACACCTCGAAAGAATCAATGGTCGAGTACATCTGTAAATTAAAGCTGCCGAAAATAACGGAGAAACAAAGAGAGGGAATGAATAGTCCAATAACTAAAGAAGAGGTAGAAAAGGGAATAGATGCTCTTAAGAATAACAAATCCCCTGGCCCGGACGGCTTCACTGCCTCCTTCTATAAAAAGTTTAAAGCAGAATTAAGCCCCATACTACTAAGGATATTCAATGGAGTAAGAGAAACAAAACAGATACCACAGACATGGGAAACAGCAAACATCGTGTTGATACATAAAGAAAACTCGGACACAGAAAACCCAAAAAATTATAGGCCGATCGCTCTACTTAATGTAGACTATAAACTATTCACATCAATCATGGCAGAGAGGCTAAAGGTATTCCTTGGGGGATGGGTATCCCAGGAACAAAAGGGTTTTCTACCGGGAAGGTATTTGAAGGAAAATACGAGAACACTAATAGATCTCATTGAGTACTATGAACGGCACAATGAGAAGAAAGTCGCTCTACTTTTTATAGACGCGGAAAAAGCGTTTGATAAGATTGACTGGAATTTTATCAAACTGCTTGCGAGAGAGCTGGACATGGGTACGGCCTTTCAAAACACGATAGAGGCATTATACAGCAAACAATCGGCCACTCTAATTCTTAACGGCCAAGAAAGTACCAAGAAGATAGCACTGAACAGGGGAGTGAGGCAGGGATGCCCGTTATCCCCGCTCCTGTTCATTCTGGCTATGGAAACACTGGTTAGAGACATCAACCAGGACACCGAACTCCGAGGTACACAGATCGCTAAGCAGAAACTCAAGTTAAGAGTGTACGCGGATGACGTGGTCTGTATGATCGAGAACCCGTCTCAAAACATCGAAAAATGGCTGGAAAAAATTGAAAATTTCGGCAACAGAGCAGGCTTTAAGCTGAACAAGGAAAAAACGAAATTCCTCACAATGCACCTGGCGGATAAAGAAAAACTCCAGCTACAGAAGACTACAGGAATACAGGTAGTGAAAAAAGTCAAGTATCTGGGGATATATTTGACAACCAACAATACACAACTGTTAAAAAACAATTACGAACAGTTATGGAAGGACATTTCCAGAGATCTGAAGAAATGGAGCCAGAAAAATATCTCTTTACTGGGACGTATCGCCACTATTAAGATGGCGATACTGCCAAAATTACTCTTTTTGTTTCAAGCCATTCCCATCATTAGAAACGACTATCTGTTCAAAAGATGGGAAAGAGAAATAAGGAAATTTGTATGGAACAACAAAAAACCAAGGATAAGTATGAAGCTAATGTCGGATGAGAGAAAACGCGCCCCGATGGAGGCAGCTCAGAAAAAAGAACTGGCGGACGGAAGCAAATGGCTGACGTATAAACAACTACTGAATAAGGACTCTTGTAACAGTTGGATCTTAAAACCCCTAAATGAAATAAGAAAAGAATATCCGAATCTAACTTGGTTTCAATACCACCAGATCAATGAAAGGTTCAAGATAGACAGTAAGATAGGATTCGCAGAGGATGAGATCTGGGAGCCAATAGTAAAAAAGAAAAAGAGGAATATTAGTTTATTATACAAAATTCTGCTAAAATGGAACATGGAGGAGGAAGAGATTAAAGATTGCCAGATTAAATGGGCGCAAGACCTGGGGCACTCGATCCTGATGCAACACTGGGAGGAGATCTGGATAAAAAAATTGAAATATATAACAGCAACTGAGATTACAGAAAACTGGATGAAGATGCAGTTTCGTTGGCATTTATACCCAGCAAAGATGGCAAAGTGGAATAACAAGACTTCAAATAGGTGTTGGAAGTGTCGCAGGGAAGTGGGAACCTTCATACATCAGTGGTGGCAATGCAAAAGGGTACACCGATTCTGGAAAAACATCCACACGGAAACCCAGAAAATACTAAAAGTCAAATTCGGACTGGATCCACAGAACTACTTATTAGGCATCACTAATAACTCATTAAATCACAACCAAGACAGACTACTCTTTATCCTAAGTGCATGTGCTAGAATAACATTAGCCAGACATTGGAAAAAAAGGACCACACCAAGTCTAGAAGAATGGATCCAAAAAACATGGGACGTGATCCAGATGGATTTATTGGAACAGAAGGTGAACAACAAGAAGGAGAGAACAGACTGGTCAGGCTTCTTAGGATACTTACAAATGGAAGGTCGTAAAATACGGATTGACATCAAGGAAATATGAGTGGATGTCTCACAACAGAACACACTCGAAGATCGAAAGAGGGAAAGTGGATAACCAAAAGGACTTTAACCTGGGGAAAGACTCGGAAGTCTCACACACCCATCCCCCTTCCCCCATCCCCCTCCTCCCCCTGCCTCCCGGCCCACTACCCTGCAATTGTATAAAAAACCTGTAATAAATATATTAAAAAAAAAAAAAAAATCTTGGCGTCTGAAGAGATGATGCTTCCCAGGTAGGTGAACTGCTGAACGGACTTAAGCACAGATGTGCCTATGCTGACGTGGGGATGATGGTGTTCTTCCTGTGGTGCGGGCTGGTAGAGGACTTCCGTTTTCTTCAGGCTGACTTCCAGCCCAAACAGCTCTGCAGCCGCTGCAAAGCAGGATTTTAGGCGCTGCAGGGTTGCTTCTGAATGGGCGACAAGGGCAGCATCGTCCGCAAAAAGCAGCTCACGAGCTAGATAGTTTAGAGCAGGGGTGGGCAATTACCGGCCCTCCAGGTGTTTTGGACTTCAACTCCCAGAAATCCTAGCCAGTTTACTAGCTGTTAGGATTTCTGGGAGTTGAAGTCCAAAACACCCGGAGGGCCGGCAATTCCCCTCCCCTGGTTTAGAGTCTTAGTGTGAGCCCTCAGATGGCTTAAGTTGAACAAGCTACCATCAGTACGATAGTGTATATATTGCTGCGGTCTTCTTCGAGGTCTGCTGTAGCCCTTTGGAGCATCATGCTGAAGAAGATTGTGAATAGGGTTGGTGCAAGAACACAACCTTGCTTCACTCCATTAGTTATGAGAGAGCATCGCCATATTTGACTTGACCACGCTGGCCCTCATGTAACAGAATAATCATTTTGAGGAATTGGGGGGGACATCCTAGACGTTCCAGGACATCCTAGACGTTCCAGAAAGCATATAGAGTACCATATATTCTGGCATATAAGACTACTTCTTAACCCAAGAATACCTTCTTAAAAGTCAGGGTTTGTCTTAGACATGGGAATCGTCTTATACGCGGAAGTAGCCTTATACGCGGGTGTAGCCCTATACGCTGGGCGTCGTCTTATACGCCGGGAGTCATCTTATAGAGCGGGTGCTGAAACTTCCAATCCGCACTGGAAAATCTGTGGTTGCCGCATATGGTGGGGGGAGCTCAAAAATTGCAGTGGCAGCATCCCTGCCGTATGCAGCGACAGTATGAAAGCATTAAGGGCGACGCTGTACAAGTATGGTAGAAGAAAATCAATTCATCAGGATTCATGGACTTAATGCGGTCCTAATGGTGAGGTGAAGGGGCGCCTCACTGGGAAGATGTAAGTGAAGGGTGGAGCAAGCTGCAGGGGCCCGGGACGCCCGGGGTATGGAAGAAAGAGATAGAGTGGCTCTAGGCGCAGAAAAACACCCCTCTTTTACCTGCCTGGCCCGCCCTTGTAACTTATTACTGTACCTCCTCCTCTGCCTCTCTGATCTTGCTCCTGAAGACGGCAGTGAAGCGGTGCAGGTGCGCAGGTGCGAGAACTGAAAGGCAGAGAAGGAGATACAGTAATGGGAAAATTACCATATTGAAATCAAATCTGATGCTTTTTAAATTTTTATTTGGTGTGTGTTGGAAGAGGGGTAGTCTTATACAGTGAGTATATCCCAAACTCTATATTTTAACGGGAAAAGTTGGGAGTCGTCTTATATGCCCAGTCGTCTTATATGCTGGAAAATACGGTACTTACCTTTACAAAGGTTTTTGTTTGTCTTCTCTTTTGTAAGAACTATTGGTGGGGATGCAATACACTTTCAGGCAAGTGCTATAAAGTATATTTAAATACAGAGCAGGAAATAGGGATTTGGGAAGTGCCGCATGGGGTTACAGTCCCCTTGAAGACATAGGCCCAAAGCATTGGTTTAACAGGGGCCAGGAGTACATTTGGATAGTTGAGGATTGTGTGACAGCCTTTCCTTGAGATATCAGATTTAGCCGCAGTGACGGTATCTTAATTACAGCCCGCTTGGATTACTATAATGGGCCCTATATGGGACTGCCTTTGAAAAGTGTTTAGAAAGTCAACTTTATTTATATCCTGTCCCATCTCCCCTGGGGAATTCCGGGTGGCTTATAACATAGATGGCAGCCATTCAGTGGGGCAGGGCCCTAAATACATCATAACAATAATAGTTTGAGTCTGAGTGAGAAAGGATTTACCCTAGCAAACCTTTTGTATCGTTATCGTAATACCCCTATGCATATGGGATATATTGAGCATGGTGATCAGATCATGATATGAAGAAATATAACAGTTTAAATAATGTACCAGTAAGGCCTTCTCACGGACCACCCTGAGAATGGGGGGCTGAAGCCCCTCAACCCCCCCCCCCCACGGCTACATGCCTGCCTCATAGGTTACTTCCAAGAATAATAAGAAAAATGAATATTTTGACAAATATTTGAATGTCCAAATTCAAGTTCCCTGACATGTTCTCTTTCCTACTTGTTTGGTTTGGTCAGAAAGCAAGTTAACCACACAGTTTCTTTTCTTTCCCCCCAATGTAGACAGATTAGTAAATGTTAAGTGGTGCCTCTTTTCTTCTGCAGGAAAGCATTTGTAAACTTCAGCTACTTCTTGTTCTTCCACTCGGTGGTGGTGGGATTCACCTCCTGTCTCATGAGACTCTTCTACAGCATCGTCATCGGAACGTGGTTGATTGGACGAGTAGACAGGCCTGTGATGCCCAAGGGCTTTGAAACTCGTGATAATGGTGAGTGCCTGGGATGTGCCAAAAACCCAACAGAAGTTTCCCCTAAAATATTTATAAGGGGGGTGTAATGAATTGCCGCCTACAGCTAGCGTCTTCACTTGAGGATATTTTTCCAATCAAACTGCCACAAATCTCTAATGGAGGCGTACTTCTTTATAAAGCCTCAAAACTTAAGCCCACTAAGTTGTAGAGGTAGATTTAATACAGACGTAGATTTTCAAGCTGCCACCATAACAATCCTGGCCACCCTATGTGAGGGGTTTATTTTGAGGCTTGTGTTTTGAAACGATGTCACAGAGAGATTTGTAAGGAGGAACTTCAACAGTTTATTTTTAACAACGGTGTGGAGGTTTCAAAGTATTCAGAGCTTAGTTGGTTACAGTAACTTCAGAGAGGTACAGATCTTAAGGTTTCTTATTCCCTAAATACAATGTATGATTGTATCTCTTCAAACGCTAAATCAATAATACTATACTATATTATAATACTATAATAATATTCTGCCTCAATAGGCTTCCTAGCTATATATTAGGTTAGCTTCCCAGCCTAACCTATAAACAGCGGTTCCTATAGGTTTTCTAAGCCTAACTGCCTTTCTGCAGTATCTAAAACCAGCCTTTTCTATTTCCCTCAGAAAAGAGAACAGCAACTCTTCAAATTGCTACCAGCTAGTCTAACCGCTCCTGACTAACTGACAAGAAATTCAACTTGGTCCTGCTAAAGCCAGTGTTAGGCTCCTCCTCCTGTTGTCATAACAACCGAACATCTCAGAGGCTGTGCACTTTAATATTCCCCGTTAACCCTTTGTAGTCTGTTTAGCATATAACAATCTAATACAATGCAAATGTAATAATACAAACCACACATTTAACCATAAAATAAATACAAAACCCTCAATACATATAGTGACTTCACTGCAGGAGGCTTCTAGATACGTAATAGCTTTCCACTTCCATCTATAGCTCAGGAACAGTCTTTGGCTTCAACCCCATAGGACAGGTTCGGCATGCATAAAACAATTTGTCGTTCTTTTGATGCAGGGTTCAATACCTGGGTTCAAATGCTGTTCCTGGACCACTACCACACCAATCCTACTCTTGTCTGCTTTTGCTACCTCCTTGATACTCAATCCAAAGAAAAGCAAAGTTGGAAAGCCACCTCCAACTTTACCATCAATGAGCTGACAAGAACAGGTAACTAATTTATTTATTATTTATTTAAAATGTTTGTACCCCGACCTTCTCACCTCCAAGGAGGGACTCAGACCGGCTTACAGCAAAATTCAATGCATACAAATTTAAAACATCTTAAGACAGCATATTATCTATATATATAAAAATCGAGTCGTCGTGCAAAGGACTTTATGCACGGCCAAACTACGCCCCCCACAAACACCAATCCAACGAGACACATTCCCCCAGACCACGAGGTATTACCTTAACACAAAAACCCACCTCCCTACCTTCCAACCCCCAAAACAAGCCCCCAAAACCGCCCATTGCCTCCGTTGGTCGGAACTCGCTGGCCGCGAGCGCAGAACACACGGAGAACATTCGCGCAGGCGCACTCCAAAACCACCTCCCCCAACATACCAACCCATCCCGTCTCCCTCTCTCCACTCACCCTGAACCTTCGATCCGCCCTCCGCCGTGTCCCCGCGGAAGACCACTAAAAATGCCCCCCCAAAAAACCCCATAGCCACCAAGCGTAGTGGCGCTTGCGGTGCACTCACCCACCCCCACATAGAGAGCGTTGCAGTAGTCTATTCGAGATGTAACCAGAGCATAGACTACCGTGGCCAAGTCAGGCTTCCCAAGGTACAGGCGCAGCTGGCGCACAAGCTTTAACTGTGCAAAAGCTCTCCCAGCTACCGCCGAGATCTGGGGTTCCAGGCTCAACGATGAGTCCCTTGATCTGTCTGTTGGTCAGGAATTGTTAAAAGAAAAGGAAAGAATGGGAGAAGAGAGTGAGTAGCGCCAAATTTGTAATAAAGCAAGTTGTGGTTAACTTTGTTTTAGGTTACCGGGTTTCATGCCGAGCCAGGACAAGATGGCTGCTCTTTTATACACTTTTGAACAATCCCAGTCTGCAGAAATTCAGGAAACCAAGATCAGATCCTAAATCGGCGGATACGCTTCAGAATTGTTATGACGATCTTTGCATTTAATCCAGAGCCACGTAATAAGGTGGTTGAGGAAATGCAGTTTCCTCTAGCTTGGGGCATTTGCAGTGCGGAAAACCTGGACTTGGTGCTACAAGGTGCCAAAGAAATGTCAACGTTTTAGTTGCTGGCTACTTGCTTACACCCACTTGCCTTACCCCACATTGGCATCTCCTGTGTATCCAGTATTTTGTACCCTATGGAACTCTGTCCTGTACCCAAGACGTTTTAGCTGCTCTGGTTGGTGGAATTGGAAATTGTGTCACAAAGAACTAGTGCAGGCGTACTCACACTTTTTTTAGCATGCAAGCTACTTCTAAAGCAACTAAGTCAAAAAGATCTACCGTCTTACCTTATGCGTGCACGCACGCACGCACACCCACACCTTGCACATTTCGTTTTGGACGAGAGACGCTCCAGGCAATGAAGAGGGGAGAAAAAAGAGTGCATGCAACCTTGAGGACAACGGCGCACGCAAGCAGGAAGTCGCACCTGGCTCCACTCCCGTCACTCCCGCTCTGCTTCCCCCTCTTTCTTTTTTTTCTCTCTCTCTCACTCAGTATCCACGGCCAGGCATGTGCCTGTGGGGTATCGGGCTCCAGCGTTTCCGCTTCCGAGCCACTCGGCCACCAAATGCTCCCGGTCGCCACTGCCTCGGAAGCAGAAACGCTGGAGCCTGATACCCCAGAGGCACACGCCTGTCCGTGGATACTGAGAGAGAGAGAGAGAAGGGGGAAGAGAGAGAGCTCGAGAGAGGCAGCAGCACCTCGCCCCCGCCGCCGAGTGCCCTCCAGGCAGAAGCCGCAGCTGGGAGGCGGCGCAGAGTGAGCCCGGCTCGCCTCTCAGAACAGCTTCCTCGCCGCAAGCTCGCCTCGCTGGGGCATCTCCGCTTGCCGCCTGCCCGCCGCGATGCTCCTGGCCTAGGTTGCGCATGTGTCGGTGGCTGCGGTTGCGCATGTGTCGGAAATAGGCGTGTTTCTTTTGCTGGGCAGAGGAAGTATGTGGAGGGGGGGGGGAGGGAGGAAGCAGCAGAGAGAGAGGAATTGGTAGCGCCTATCAGGGCCCTTCCACACAGCCCATGCTCTCCGCCCGGCAGTAATGCAGGGTGTGCGCGTGCAGGGAGCGCGTGCACAGGGTAGAAGCGCCCCATCTGACAAAGATCGACCTCAAATGGTCTCGGGATCGACTCGTCGATCACGATCGACTTCCTGAGCAGCCCTGAACTAGTGGGATTACAGAAACTAGTGGGATTACAGAAAATGAACATGTCAAACTCCTCTGAGACTTCTGAATTCAGACCGACAGGGTTTTGGAGCACAATACTCCTGACCTCACGATTGGTGGGAGTTTGGGGGGGGGACGGGACGGGACCAAAGTATGTATTGTTGCTGTTGCAATCCCAGGCGACAACAGAATTGAGGAGTAGCAATTGGAAAAGCTGACGCGATACGAGGATTGAAAAATCAATCTGCAAAGACTTTGGCCCAAGGCAGTAAAGGTAGTCCCAGTGGTGGTTAGTTCCTAAAGACCTTGGCCAGCACTTAAAAAAATTGGTGCTGACAAAATTACTATCTGTCAGCTGCAAACCACAACTCTACTCGAATCTGCACGCATTATTTGCCGATACATCAAACTTAAGAAGTGTCCGACATGCAGGGGCGGGTCTTAGTGGAGACAAAGTAAGCGGCCACCTCAGAGCGCCACGTGGCCAAGGGCACACCCGGCCACGATTGCCAGGTTCGGCGCATCATGCCGCACCATTGCTGTGGGCAGATGGCGCCCGGGCGGGAGGCTCCGTCCGCCTGGCTGCAAATGTTCCCTGGCTTGTCATTTTCATCCTCTTGGGAGTGCTCTGTTTTAATAGCACATGCGCGAAACTTTCACGCACACGCTATTGGGACCGAGCGCTTCTGGTGGAGGGAGTTGCTAAACGCACTCCCAAGAGGCCGAAAAGGACAAGCCAGGGAACATTTTGTAGCCAGAGGCGGGAGGCTCCGCCCCGGCTGCAAAATGTTCCCGGGTCCTTTTCATCCTCTTGGGAGTGCGTTTTGCTACTCCCTCCACCAGCAGTGCTCGGTTCCAATAGCGCATGCGCAAAACAAGCTGTTTGCGCGCATGCGTGCTCTGACACATGCACGCACGCCATCATCACCACACTGAAGACCCAGGGGGCGCCAAAAAACGTTTGGCTTACTACTATTTTTTACCTTCGTCCGGTCCTGCCGACATGTGATCCAATACAACAACCAACGTAGTGATCTTGTTTGCTGAGTACTAATCTTATTGTATATCAAATAACAACAATAACAACTTTATTTATATCTCACCAGTGTTTTCCCCCTTCTTCTTATGCATCTAGAATGGCATTCATCCTGTTTTTAAGTGACCTTATTGGTTTATGAATTTGCTGTGCACTTTTTCTGCTGAGAAAATTGAGTCTTTGGACTGCAATAAAGATTGACGATGGTGACACAACAAAGAGTGCACTTTTTGCTGCTGTGCAATACATTTGTCAGCAAATTTTTTTTGTTGGTTTCAGCTTTTTGAAAATTGTGGTGCGCAGTATATTTGATGGTGCATTGGACTCGAGTAAATGCTGGCATTTCCCCCCTTAAAATAGAGACATTTTAAATGCAATTGATGGCCGTATAACAAAGGCAAGGTGCAAGGTGCAAATCTATCTTTGAGATAGATTTGCCGGAGTCCTATACAATACACGACTTTGCCCATGTAATTTTTTAAATTATTTATTTTTAATCAACTAACTACACAAAAAATATATACAGTTAGTTATAGGAAAGTAGGAAATGTAAGAGAAGTATAAGTATAAGCCCATGTAATAATCAGGATGTTGAATGTATGCATCATATCTTTTTGTCCTGCAGTTTTTACAAGCAGGCGCAGCTACATATTATTAACTCACTACTGAACAGCCTACCTAGTTACGAGGGCGGGTCAATAAGTCTGTGATTTTTTTGAATGAAACACCGGTATTTGGATTAAAAAGTCATTTTATTTTTCAACTTAGTCTCCTTTGAGCTCTATACACTTTGTCCAATGTTTCTCCAATTTTTTTATCCCTTCCAAAAAAGAAGATTTGTCGAGGTCATCAAAATAGGTATTTGTTTGTGAGATTATTTCATCGTTGGAGTCAAATCTCTTTCCGCCGAGGCATTTCTTCAGGTTTGGAAACAAAAAATAGTCACTCAGGGCTAAATCTGGAGAATAGGGCAGATGAGGGAGTAATTCATATCCCAATTCATGGATTGTTGCCATGGCAACTGCACATGTGTGCACCCTTGCATTGTCCTGGTGCAAAAGAACTTTTTTCTTGGCCAAATGAGATCTTTTTTTCTTCAAATCCTCATTAAATTGACCCAATAAGTTGACATAATATTTGCCATTGATTGTTTTACCCTTTTGAACGTAGTCAATGTGGATTATACTGCGTGCATCCCAAAAAATGGTCGCCATGACTTTATTGGCTGACAAACCCACCTTGGCCTTCTTTGGCGCCGATTCACCCCGAGAAACCACCTGTTTTGACTGCTGTTTGGTCTCTGGTGTGTTGTGGTGGATCCATGTTTTGTCCACGGTTACGAAACAGTGCAAAAAGTCGTCCGTATTGCGGTTGAACAACGCCAAAACGCTTATGCTTGTGGTCGACAGAGCAAACGCGGCACCCATCTTGTGGAAAGCTTTCTCATACCCAAGTGATCATTTAAAATTGAAACCACTGAGCCATGTGAGATGCCTATGGCTTCCACAATCTCTCGCACTTTCCATCTCCAATCGGCCAACACCATATCGTGAATTTTTTCAATTGTTTCGGGTGTAGAGACCTCAACTGGGCATCCAGAACATTTGGCATCTTCCGTGCTTGTACGGCCACAACGAAATTCAGTAAACCACTTTTTTACCATTGAAATTAATGGTGCAGAGTCCCCATAGTATTTATCAAGTTTAGCCTTGGTTTGAGTAATGGTTTTTTTCTGCGAAAAATAATGCTCAATGAGCACACGAAATTCACTTTTTCCATTGTCTCCTCAAAGATCGATAGTCTGCTATCAATGGCTGTCAAACACAAACTAAATGACGCAGCTTGTTCAAATTTTGACAGGAGTCAACTGACAGTTGCCTATTGACAGGAGCCGTGTCGCCCTTTCAGTTAAGAGGCGGGAAATTCAAAAAGTCACAGACTTATTGACCCGCCCTTGTATATGTACATATAACAGATACACTGAAGAGCAAATTGCCTCTTTTTTATTTTTATTTTTCATACATTGTACATTTTCTTTTTTATCCGCTTGATAAGGCTATTAATTATTACTAGGCTGAAATATATTGCGTTTATTAGAAAAATAAAATCAACTGGATAACACTTTGAGACTTTGTCCCTTCTCTGCATCCCTTCTGTTTGATTTTACGAGACCTCATAGCTTTCCCCCTTTAGGTCTGACATGCAATCACACCCAACATGGAAAGGCCAACCAGTATTCAACGAGAAAATAATCCCAAGTGTGAAACCAAATAATTTCATTGTATTGTTTAACAAAAATTGAAAGCTTTCCTGAAAACATCAGGTTTGAATGTTGTTTTTTCTGAACAGGGACTTGATCTCAAAGAAACTGTCAGATGCTTCTGAACTGGGTTGCAATCTACTGATATCGATGTTCATGTTGCTGTACCTTTATCACTTTGTTACTGAAAAATCTTTTGAAATTGGGCAAGTTTTGACATCGCCTGCCTACTGCTGAGAAGTGTAAGAAAATAAAGTTGTTCCACTAGAACTTGCTTACACACTGTGTTCTTTTTAATACAAAGACTACCGTATATATGTATGTATTTTTCGCACCATAAGACGCAGTTTTTTTCCTCCCAAAGTAGGAAGAAAAATGAGCTGCGTCTTTTGGAGCTAAGATGCAGGCAGGGAGGGGGAGGCGCTGGAGCAGAGGGGGCGGCAATATACTCACGCTATATTCGCGCCCCCCCCCCGGCAGCTCCCGGCTGCGCCCGCGCATGCCCAGACTCCCGCTGCCGTGTCGCCGCAGCCAGTCGGCGGCGCGGAGGAACGGGGCGGAAGAGGGACTCACGGGGCGGGAGGGAGGGAGGGGAAGGAGGAAGAGCGCCTCCCTCCCTCCGGCCTCTCTTCCGGCCGTCCTTACAGTGCGCGGCCGGCGAGGCCTTCCTCCCTTCCTCCTCGCCAGAGGCGCGACGGAGTGACGTCACGAAGATGCGCTCTGGCTTCGGGCCCTTCGGAGACGCAGCGGTAGCAGCAGCAGCGCCCCGGAAGGCCCGCCCAGACAGAGGCGCATCTTCGTGACATCACTCCGTCGCGCCTCTGCCGAGGAGGAAGAGGAGGAGAGGAGGAAGGCCTCGCCGGAGGGAGGGAGCCCTGCGGAGGCGCTGCGGCCTCTTCCTCCTTCCTCCCTCCCTCCCGCCCCGTGAGTCCCCTCTTCCGCCCCGTTCCTCCGCGCCGCCCGACTGGCTGCGGCGACATGGCAGCGGGAGCCTGGCCATGCGCGGGCGCAGCCGGGAGCCGGGGGGGCGCGAATATAGCGTGAGTATATCGCTGCCCCCTCTGCTCCAGCACCTCCCCCCTCCATATTAGTGTCCCATATAGTAGACAGCCCCCATTTTTTCCCCAATTTTCCATCTCTAAAATCTAGGTGCGTCTTATCAGCAGGTGCGCCTTATGGTGCGAAAAATACGGTATGTATAAGTTGATCTCATGTATAAATCAAGAGCATGGCCAACATTATGGATTTCGAAACAACCCATGGAGAAGTTGAGGATGAGAGAGGGGAAAGTGCCAATGTTGATTCATGGCCACTGCCACTAGGCTTGTGTGCGAAATTTGTTCCTACCATTTCTTTCATGTCTTCCGTTTCTTCAGAAGCACAAAATGGGAAGGCCTCTCCCCACATGAAAATCTGCTCAACATGAAAGCCTGCTTTTGTGTGTATCCGAACGTGCCTCCTTGTCTTGGAAAGAGAGTGCGTGTGCGGCGAGGCATGCAGGCAGGCAGGTCTGAAGCTTGGCTGTAGGCACGTTCGAGGCCTGCCTTCAACGCCCCGCCATGGACGGCGCGGCCCGACGCCCGTCGTCCTTAGTAAAGAGCCTGGGAGTCCATTTGGACTCCCAGCTGACCATGGAGGCCCAGGTCTCCATGGCCAGCAAGTCCGCATTCTTCCATCTAAGACAGGCGAGGCGGCTGGCCCCCTATCTATCCCGGAGCGACCTGGCCACGGTGATCCAAGCCACGGTCATCTCGAGACTGGATTACTGTAACGCACTTTACGTTGGCCTGCCTCTGTCGGTGACCCGGAAGCTCAGGCTGGTGCAGAATTCTGCCCCCCGACTCCTGTCTGGAACACCAGCAGGTAGTCATATAACACCTGCCTTGCAGGATCTGCACTGGCTGCCAATTGATCACCGGATCACTTTCAAAGTGTTGGTTCTCACCTTTAAGGCCTTACACGGCTTGGGGCCAACGTACCTGAGGGACTGTCTCTCCTCCTACTGCCCAATGAGATCACTGCAGTCTGAGGGTGCCAACCTTCTAGACATCCCCTCGGTGAGGCTCGTGCGCCTGACAGCAACCCGCAGGAGGGCGTTTTCTGTCATTGCGCCCACTCTGTGGAATGCCCTCCCGGCAGAGACACGCGCCATTCAGGACTTGCTCCCCTTCAGACGGGCCAGCAAGACCTTTTTCTTCCGCCAGGCCTTTGGCCTGTAGATTTTGGCCCCCCGGTAGCCCCGTTGTTTTTTAAATTGTTATCTGTGGTGATATGTGGTTACCCCAGATTTTTAACTATTGCACTGTTTTTATAATAGCTGTTTTGTTGCTGTTTTTAACCACTGTTGTTGTTTTATTGTGCCTTGTATGGCTCCTGTGAGCCGCCCCGAGCCCTCCCGGGAGTGGCGGCATAGAAGCATGAAAAAATAATAATAATAATAAAAATACACGCACTCTTGGAGAGTGTGGTGCAGCATGTGTGGCGAGTTGCTGGGATTTATAGTTCACTTACAATCAAGGAACATTCTGAAGCCTACCAAAGATTGAATTGGGCCAAACTTCCTTCACAGAACCCCCATGCTAGCTAGCATGACCCTCCCTCCGGCCTCGCACACTGTCCCTCACCCACACATGCGCACCACGCTGCCATGCGCTGAGCACGCTTGCTCTTCCCTCTCCGCTTGGAGTCTCAGAAATAGCCCTCCCCTTGGGTGAGGGGCTGGCCAATCACAGCAGAGAAGGGCTTTTGGTGGAAGGATTCACCATCTGTTTCCAAAAAGGAAGAGAAGGACGGGCAGAGAGATCTTCAGCCTTCTCTGCCAAAGGGGTTCCTAAGACCATCAGAACCATGAGTTTTCAGATGGTCTTTGGCGACCCCTCTGAACCCCCATCATGACCCCCCAGGGGTCCCGACTCTCAGGTTGAAAAACAGTGAAATAGACGAATCTTTTCCGCAGCCATTTCTTAAATATTGCAATTAAAAGGGAAAGAAATTGGTAGGATTGGTCTCCAGATGTTGTTAAATTACAGTTCCCAGCATCCTTCACCATTGGCTAAATGGATACAACTGGGAATTGCACTCCAACTCCCTTGCACTAGATATACAATGGACAGAGCAAGGTTCCTCTTTCTTTACCCAATGCGCCATTGTAAGTAGATAATGCTGCAACTTGCTGTGTATAAATAAACTGACTTCACCCATTTGAAGGCTCTAAAAATAGCAAGGATGGTCTTTCTGCAAATACCTATCCATGCACGCAAATGCTTGGTGAACCCTTGCCCTTAACCTTTCCCTCTTATCCATTTTCATTATTGCTCTTTGACAATTGTTCTTCATTGCAACCCCATCTGAAAATAACCAGGAAATCCCCATTCAAGGTGTTGCAGGATACCGCATTTACATGTCTTTACCTGAAGTGAATAATTAACCCAATGTTTGCGTTCTGTTCATGCTTTGCTCTGTGGAAGCTGAGAAATGCCACACATTTACCTTTGCTATCCCCAATGGTCAAAGGTAAACGACAAAAATGCGTGATGGAACTCATGGCGAGACATAAAGGCGCGATGTCTCGGGTATGTTTGCTTTCATCTTGCTGTGCTTCTAGAATAACGTCCATCTAACTGGTGGCGACCTCGTCAGCATGGCTATGAGGCCCTTCCATGAGACACGGTAGGTTGAAGCGGTGAAGCTGTGATACATGTGAGACGTCCATTGAGGAAGTGAATTGTACAACCTAATTCTGGATTTCATTTCGTTCCTTTAACTGAATCAACAGCATGCTATGGAATTAAGGGTGGTGTAACCACTATCTTCTTAATCCGGTGTTGAAATATGAAGTACAAAGACAGTATGAGTGTTTACAAAGGTTGCTTGGTGGCAGGAGGACACTTTCCACCTACAACAAAGCCAGTGGGGCTGCAGGGGGGAGAGAAGGCACTAGTTGAGGTGAAAGGCATTGCAGGAAAGGCCTTTCCTATGTTGCTAATTCTACTTGTTAACAGGCCACGAATTAACACTTTTTTGTGCCCTAGGCCACACTTTGAAATTACGCCCCCTTTAAGCCAACCTCCTGCCACCTCCAAGGTCCCCATTCCCACCGGCTGGAAAGCTCCACTGTGCTCTGAAGGTCTCCTCGGGAGTCGGGAGGCTTGGGGAGAGTGCAGCAAGTGCAAACTCGCTCCAAAGGTGCGCATGAGAGAGAGAGAGAGAGAGCGAGAGAGAGTGTGCGCAAGAGAGAGCGAGAGAGAAAGAGTGTGTGAGAGAGAGCGCGCGCAAGAGAGAACGAGAGAGTGCGCGCAAAAGAGAGCACACGAGAGAGAGAGAGCACGCGTGAGAGAGCGAGAAAGAGAGAGCGCATGAGAGAGCGAGAGACGGAGGGGACGGAGCAGAGACTTTGCCGGAAGAAGGAGCGAGGAAGGGCATGAGAAAGGGGGAAAGAGGGGCGCAGACCAGGGTTTTTTTGGTCCATGATCTGCGCCCCCCCCCCCTCGGCTTGCGCCCCTAGGCCATGGCCTCGTTGGCTTTATGGGTAATCCGGGCATGCTTGTTAAATGCCTCCTTTCCTATCCGTTTACTTTATTTATTTATTTATTATTTATTTATTATTTTGATTTGTATACTGTCCCTTCCGACTGGCTCGGGACGGTTTACAGCATATCGAATTACATCATAAAACATATCAATAACCAACAGAACACATAAAACAAGCAATATAACCAATTTAACAATATTCTGCTATAACCAGGGTGGTCACAGATGGACTTTGGTATGTTTGGGTTTTGTCTTGAGAAGTGCTTTGGTTTGAGGAGAATACTTGATGGTGCTGCTCACAGGGATTCATAAATCATGGAAACATAGAGCTGGAGGAGACCTCGTCCAGTCCAACCCCATTCTGCCAAGAAGCAGGAAAATTGCATTTAAAGCAACCCTGACAGATGACCATCCAGTCTCTGTTTAAAAGCCTCCAGAGAAGGAGCCTCAACCACACTTCGGGGCAGAGAGTTCCACTGCTGAACTGAACAGCTCTCATAGTTAGGAAGTTCTTCCTCATGTTAGATGGAATCTCCTTTCTCATATTTTGAAACCATTGCTCTGCGTCCTACTCTACAGGGCAACCGAAAACAAGTTTGCTCCTTCCTCCCAATGACTTCCCCTCACATAGGTATACATGGCCATCACATTTCCTTTCAGCCTTCTGCAGGCTAAACATGCCCAGCTCTTTAGTAGTAGTTCCAAGGCGGAGGAGGGAGGATGCTGCCCGGCCTGGCCGCCCGGCGCAACAGATGGGGCTGCCTCTACCAGCTGCACCTGCTGCGGCCCAGCGCCAGGCTCCCCTTCGCCAGGGCCGGCTGCCACGGATGGCAGATGCCTATTACACTTGGAAGTCCACTACCCAAGCTGCCAGGAAGTTATTTGCCTGTTCATTCAAGTCAAGTAAGACTTTATACTTCTGATGGACAGAAGGACAGCACTGGAGCACAAGATGCAAACGCCCCAGGTTCTGAAGGCAGTGCGCAAAAGACAGCAACAGCCCGGGATGCTGGCAGTCAGACACTACCTTTGTTGCAACAACCAATTCATGTAAAAGTGAACGCTGTGCTCAAAAAGAGAGACTATGGACCAAAGTACATGAAGAATAACTTCATCACCGGTGTCAGAGCAATCAATGAATTCTGTCTTAAGCTCTTTAAATCGCTCCTCATGGGGCTAGTTCTCCAGACCCTTGGTCATTTTATTCTCCCTGCTCTGGACACATTCCATCTTGTCGACATCTCCCTTCAATGGCGGTGCTCAGAATTGGTCACAGGGTGGTTCCAGGTGTGGTCCGAGTAAGGCAGAATCGAGGGGTAGCATGACTTCCTTGAATCTAGAAGACCAAGTGTGGGCAATTATTGTTTTCCAAGGGGCCACACGAGAGCCAAAAAATATTATGGAGGGACGCACCTAAAGGCGGAACTACATTCTAATCTACATTATTTATTTATTTATTTACTATATTTACTATATATTACACATCATTAATATTAACATATTAATGTATCAAGAAATATTCATATATTAGTATTAATATCATAATGATTATATTATAGTATGTATATATAGACATTATAATATATTATTTATTATATTATTATTAAATTATTATAAAATAATAATAAAAACCACTAAAATTAAATTAAATTAAATTCAAGAAGACAAGGTGCGAACCAAGATGGAATGGCCCAATGGACCCAGCCCAGAGATGGCAAAGCGGACCCATCAGCCGCCACAGCAGAAGAGAGCAGAGCAACAGGCGATCGGGGAGTGCAGGCCTCCGCCCGCTCTCGTCCAGAGCCGTTCCCAGCTGATCACCTTGCTATGGAATGCCTGCTATCCCTGGAGGCACTCCGGGCCTGCAGGGGGAGCAGTCGGCGATCTGAGGCGGCTGATCACCCTGGCGACCCAGAAGACAATCAAGTCTTCCGGGTTGCCAGGGAGATCAGCTCCCGCAGGTCGCCAAGTGCTCCCGTTGCAGGCCCGGATCGCCTCCAGGGATGGCAGGCACTCCAAAGCCTCCGCTCCTCCGACCTGTCTGCCGACACAGGCTTCACAGAGCCCTCGATGGGATGGCAGCAGTGGCACCCCTTCCTCTTGACCCCGCCCCCGACGTCCTTCTCTCCGGGCCGGACAGAATCGGCTGCCGGGCCACATCCGGCCCGCGGGCCGTAGGTTGGCCACCCCTGGTCTAGACACTGTATTCCTAGTTATGCAGGCCAAAGTCCCATTGGCCTTTTTAGCCGCCACTCGCTATAAGCAAGTATATATGTTCCTATGAGCCAACATGGTGTAGTGGTTTGAGTGTTGGACTATGACTCTGGAGACCAGAGTTTAAATCCCTGCTCAGCCATGGAAATCCACTGGGAGACCCTGAGTGTGTCACCCTCTTTTGGCCTCAGAGGATGGGAAAGGCAATAAACTTTGCCCTTTTGAACAAATTTTGCTAAGCAAATGCTGAGCTAGGTCCACCTTACGTTGGAAATGACTTAAATATGGGGAGGGGCTTTAGCACAATGGGTTAAACCGCCAGCTGCAGAAAATCTTGCCGATCGAAAGGTTGACAGTTCAAGCCCAGGGTGGGGTGAGCTCCTGTCATCAGCTCAGCTTATGCTTACTTAGCAGTTCAAAAACAACAATGTGAGTAGATAAATAGGTACCACTTTGGCGCTCATAAGCAATTGCTCATAAGGCAATTTGATTGGGAGAGTGTCTAAGGTCAATAAAGCTCTTCAGTATGAAAGATGGAGTGACAGCACACCGCACCCCAGTGGCTGGAGTCGAGCACAGCCTCCAGATGCCGGAGATGGAAAAAGATGAGAAGCCTTTACCTCTGTTTATGTACTGGCTGTCTTTGTTGATTGTATAACGGCATTGAATGTTTGCCGTATATGTGTACTGAGATAGGTCGGAATATAAATAAAGTTGTTGTTGTTATTATTATTATTGAAGGTGCACAACAACAAGCATGTTCCTACTCTGCATAAGAAACAGAACACACACAGGCTGAGGAAATGTAAGGCTCCACATTCTTCAGCCATTTCTATTTCAAAATCCTATGCCACTCTTAGGAAGTTGTAAAAATCCTGCATGCATGAATGCACACACACATAGACACACAGTGTTAAACTTCTGTATATTGATCAGAAGCCCCCGGCGCCACAGTGTGTTAAACTGCTGAGCTGCTGACTGAAAGACTGCCGGTTTAAATCCGGGAGCAGGGTGAGCTCCAGCTGTTAGCTACAGCTTTTGCCAAACTAGCAGTTCAAAACATGCAAATGTGAGTAGATCAATAGGTACCCCCCTGGTGGGAAGGTAACGGCGCTCCATGCAGTGATGACAGCCACATGACCTTGGAGGCATCTACAAACAATGCCGGCTCTTCAGCTTAGCAACGGAGATGAGCACCAACACCCAGGATCGGACACGACTGAACTTAATGTCAGGGGAAAACTTACCTATCTTGATCAGAAATAGGCTTGCTTACTTTATAGTTTAAAAAAGAAAATCGATGTATTTAATAGGCATGTTTTAGAACCCAAAAATAGGGAATCGAAAATCTAATGGGGGGGGGGAATTTTTTTGATTAGTAATAGGAAGACTTACAAAAAAATTTCCAAAAATTTCTAAAATGTAACTTAATTACTAACGAAATTCGTTAGTAGTTCGTATGCCAGCGCATGCGCATTCCAGATGGTTTTGGCCTACAACTCCCAGAAATCCTAACAGCTGGTAAATTGGCTGGGATTTCTGGGAGTTGTAGGCCAAAACTTGAATAAATCACACTGAATTCTAGATGGGACTCTCCAAATAGGAAGGAGGGAGCAAAGGAGGGAGGGAGCGGGTATTCTATTCTTGGAAGCAGCAAAAGAAAAGGAGGAGGAGCCCCCAGCTCCTCGCTGCCTCTCTCACCCCGATCCCGAGGAGCGAGGGCCCAAGTTTGCCCAGGCTGGTCATATACCTACATTCCATGCACATGCAATAATACAGCAGTAATAACAATGGGTATAAGAAGAGGTAAAATTCAAACCGAAGTATTCTGACTGGTCCTCCTCATGCGGTGCAAAGCGGGCTCTTCTCTTATTAGCCCGGGAAATTAGCCCGGGAAAAGCCAGTGTTTTCTGCTTGGGTGCACACACATACATATTCTTTGGGGGATTTGCTGCAGAATCTTCTCTATGAGCCCGGATTCTGCAACAAATACCCCCAAGAATATGTATGTATGTGCTCCCAAGCAGCAAACGCTGGCTTTTCCGGGCTAATTTCCGGCTAATAAGAGAAGAGCCCGTTTGCACCGCATGAGGAGAGACCAGTCAGAATACTTCGGTTTGAATTTTACCTCTTGTTATTGTTATTACTGCTGTATTATTGCATGTGCATGGAATGTAGGTATGACCAGTTGGATTACTTATAATATTAGGCACTTACAGTAGCATTCATTCTATTATACATTAGGTTGGTTTCTCACCCCAATACTCTTTGATGCTTTAGATCCTGGCAGGCAGGAGAGGCAGGGAAGCCTGGAAAAAATGTAAACAGAGAGGTTTACTCAGAAGTAAATCCACAAAGGAGGGCCCTTCATCCAAAGTGCCCTCCTTTGCAGATTTACTTCTGAGTAATCCTCTCTGTTTACATTGTTTCCAGGCTTCCAGCCGAAAGAAGGAGCGAGTTTAGGGCTTGCCTTGCCATAATACTTATTGGCAAGGGAGGCGGGAGGGTGGTGAGAGAGAAGGAGGGTGCCCCCTTACGACCTAATAACGACACTTAAGAAAATCCTGGCCCCGAAGTTCGAAAAAGGAAGTCCACTTCCTGGTTGGCGTTCAGGTGCGGAAATACTCGAAAGTAGCATTTCTTACGAATTTCTTACGAAACGAATCATTTTCATAACTTTTTTCTCATGCCTAGTATTTAACATAACAACTAGTGTAGCCCTAAGACTTTGGCTTCCAACCTCATATCTTTCTTTATAAGGATGGGAATAGGCACCACCTTGTCGTTTCTCTTCAGAAGCACAACGATCTCAGGCCAGTTCTGCCCCCTGCCCCAATTCTGCCAACTTTATAGCCACACCATTGTGTTCCCACCTATAAAGAATGATCCCGCAACTTTCCTACTGCTTATCCATTCCAAAATTCACCTCTTGGCTTAGCCAGGAGATGCCTGAAGCTTTATTGCCTTTGATGTATTTGGTTATTATTCAGCAACATGTGTCAATCATTTCACATTATGCAAGGGTAAAGTGAAATACAAGCAGCTCACCGGTAGAGAGAATATTGGATCTAATCCTGGGTGAACACAATTACGCCAGGTACCTCTCTGAACACTGTCAATAAGATTAACACGACTTCCTCTTAACTCCCTGTTGTATTTTGCAGCATTTGTTTGTCCTCCATATTTGATCATATTTGGTCATTAGCAGATTTGATTAATACAGTCTCTAGGGATTTCTAGATTCCAAAGTGCAACTATATGGCCAACTTCCACCAGAAGTCCCACTAGAGCAGTGTTTCTCAACCTGGGGGTCGGGACCCCCAGGGGGGTCGTGAGAGGGTTTCAGAGGGGTCGCCAAAGACCATCAGAAAACATGTATTTCTGATGGTCTTAGGAAGCCCTTTGGCAGAGAAGGTTGAAGATCTCTCCGCTTTTCCTTCTCTTTCTTTTTGGAAACAGACTACGAATTCTCCCACCTAAAGCTCTCCTCTGCTGTGATTGGCAGGCCTCCCAGCCAAGGGGAGGGCTGATTCTGAGACTCCAAGTGGGGAGGGGAGAGCAGGCGTGCTTGGCGCATGGCAGCATGATGCACATGTGTGGGTGAGGGAGAGTGTGTGAGGTGGGATGGAGGCTCGCGCCAGCTAGTTCCTTCAAGGCATGAGGGTTCTGTGTAGGAAGTTTGACCCAATACTATAATTGGTAGGGTGCAAGGGGCTCTTTGATTGTAGATGAACTATAAATCCCAGCAACTACAACTCCCAAATGTCAAGATCTATTTTCCCGAAACTCCATCAGTGTTCACATTTGGGTATATTGAGGATTCGTGTCAAGTGTGGTCGAGATCCATCATTGTTGAGTCTATAGTGCTATCTGGATGTAGGTGAACTACAACTCCCAAACTCAAGGTCAATGCCCACCAAACCTTTCCAGTATCTGCTGTTGGCCATGGGAGTTTTGTGTTCCAAATTTGGTTCAATTCCATTGTTGGTGAGTTCAGAATTCTCTTTGATTGTAGGTGAACTATAAATCCCAGCAACTACAACTTCCAAAAGACAAAATCACCCCCCCCCCCACACACACACAAATACAGTGATGAAGTAGCAGTGAAAATAATGTTATGGTTAGGGGTCCCCACAACATGAGGAACTGTATTAAGGGGTCGCAGCATTAGGAAGGTTGAGAAGCACTGCAATAGAGTTTCCTACAAAAGCTCTCTCTCTCCTCTGGTTACAAAAAAGTTTCTTTTTTAAAATATTTTTTGCACTTTCACTGTGGTTTTGTTATTTTGCTATAACATTAAGAAAGAGGAAAGGATAGACCAGTCTTTCTCAACCAGTGTGCCGTGGCACACTAGTGTGCCGTGACGGACCTCCTGCTGTGCCGCGAGAAAAGCTCTCTGCCCCCCTTCCTCCCCCCCTTCCTGCCGAACTCCTGCTGCTTGGGAGAGGAGGAAGGGCCAGGCAGTGGCGAAGAAAAAGAAGAAGGGACCGGGGCACCGCCTCCTTTGGCCGTTTCCCCAGCCAGCCTCCAATCCGCCATGACTCCCACTATGACTCTCGCCCCTCGCTCGCTGAAGCCACGTGGAGGAGGAGCCCCACCCACTGAAGCCCGTCCACCGCTCATGCTCCTCCTCTGTAGGAGAGCTGAAGCTGGGGGGAGGGGGCTGGGCATGGCACGGCCTGTAGGAGAGCTAAAGCTGGGGGGAGGGGCGGGGCATGGCGGCCTGTAGGAGAGCTAAAGCTGGGGGGGGGCGGGGCATGGCACGGCCTGTAGGAGAGCTAAAGCTGGGGGGGGGGCGGGGCATGGCGCGGCCTGGCTCTGCCCCCTCCCCTGGCTTCGGCACTCCCAGCAGCTGCTCCAGCCTCGAGGGGATAGTGCCAAGCCAGCATTGTGCTTGCTCTGGCACCGCTGGCTTGGCACTGCCCCCTCAAGGCTGGAGCAGCTGCTGGGAGTGCCGAAGCCAGGGGTAGGGGGCGGGGCATGGCGCAGCCGCTCCCAGCAGGCCACCATCCCCCAGCCGTTCTTTACTGTGTTAGAGTGTCATTTTGTCATTTTGGTTGGTGGTGTGCCCCCGGATTTTTTTTAATGTTAAAAGTGTGCCGCGGCTCAAAAAAGGTTGGGAAACACTGGGATAGACTGAGGTTGCCGCTGAGATCACGCTACCCAGCAATGCTGGCCCAATGGGGCACTTTGGAACTGTGGGACTCCCTGCTGGCGGCGAATCCAACTTGGAAGCAGGGGGTCCTCTGGGGGGGCTCGACTTCATGTCTATCTGTGTTCATGTTTCCTGAACAGGCACTCAGGAAACGAGACCTGCAACCATTCCATACAGCTGGAACATTTCCTGCATTATTCGCTTATCCCATCAGTAAGTACACTGATTTGGTAGCTTGCCATAGCTGAGAGGGATATTGCTTGATGGGTTGGCGTTCATTGCTTTTCTCCGCTCCTTCCAGGTTGCCATCATTATTATACTCTCCTGCCTGGAAAGAAGAGCCAGGAGAAGTCCAGTAGATGAAAAATGGCCGCTTCTCAACAGGAGGTGTGGGGTTGTGATGTGAGTCTTGAACCTTGCTGTCGCTCACTGATTCTCAATGTGGGTTGTACCACCCCCTGGTGGCGGTGGGAGGCTCAGGGGAATTTGGGGGGCGGTGAACCCCTTTAAGGGGGCGGTGAATGGTTGGCTATTTAGGAGGGGTCGTGCGGCCCTCTTCTTTGGCCCTGCCCCCTTTGCTTTGACCCCAACACGCAGTGCAGTGTGAAGGCTGCAGTGCAAAGGCCTCTGCGTTCTCTGGCGGAGCCTCCCCGCAAGGCCCGGATTGACGGCTTTTTGCGCCCTAGGCCACACTTTGGAATTACGCCCCCTCTACTACCGGCACTGAAAGTTGTTGTTTGGGGTCCGGGAAGGGAGGGTGGGGCCAGGGGCGGTCTAAGGTAATTTGAAATGGTAGGCAAACATTATTTTGGTGCCCCCCCCTGTAAAACAAATATACAATTATAATATCACAATACCATTAGTAGTATTATATTGTATCAATGTATATACAATATATTATACCATACTCATATTATATCATAATTATATTATACTACATTACAATATAATTATATTATAATATATTGACATTATAATACAATATAACATGCTATTATATTATTATTATAAAATAATAAATAAAATTATTTATTTCAATAAAATTATCATCTACTAAATATTTTCATGACTCCTATAAAACTCAAATAACCCAAAATAAAGTGAAATAAAATATTATATATTACCATTTTGTACAATACCACTATACTGCAATATTGTTTGTAATATTACATGTAATATAAAATATATCATTCTATTGTTATATTGTATTTTTATTATATTGTATGGCAATATTAAGCAGAACTGTATAATAATCAACAAGAAATGCAATGTAAATGCATCAAAATCAGAATCTATTACCTACCACCCGTCTCATAATCCATAGGAGTCTCCCATAAGTCCAAAATTAGGATCCCAATGTAAATGTAAATAGAAAAACAGCCAAAATGTTCCCTCTAGGTGTTTTGGACTCCAACTCCCACAACTCCTCATAACCTCAGGCCCCTCAGGTCTAGACAGAAATAGTGCCAAAGAAAGGAAGGAGGGAGAGAAGAGATCGCAGAGGAGGAGGAGGAAAGCCCTTCATTCATTCCTTCACTTCCACTTCCTTCACGGATTCTTTTCTCCTTCCCTGCAAACGCGCGCGCGGCGGAGACAAAGGGAGAGGGGAAGCACTCCCTGCCTGCCCGATAGGGAGTGCTTTGCTTACAGGCTTCTGCGCAAGGGAGCTACTGGGTATGCGGCGTCGGAGCACACAAGGCCGAGGCCCAAAAGCAGGCAGCTGCGGCGCTGTCTGAGGAACATCAGCAGGGCCAGGATGGTGCCCCATGCAGCCAGGATGGCGCCCCCTTCCCAGATGGCGCCCTAGGCGGCCGCCTACTTGGCCTACCTTGTAGGACCGCCCCTGGGTGGGGCCCAAGCCGCGCCTGCCTTTCCTTCCTTCTTCACCCAGAGGCTTAGGGCCCGTGGTGGGGTGGCCATCTGCCTGGGCTGATTAGGATTCCCACGCCCCAAGGAGGGAGAGTGTGGGGAGAGGCCTGGGGGGCCTTCCTTCCTTCGGGGGGAGGGGGCTCCCTGGAGATAGAGAGAGAGACACCAACCTGTCTCCGTCTCCTTCAGGGCTGCTGCTGCTCCTCCTCCTCGGTTGCAATCCGTGGCTCAGGGAGAACCCCCCCTCTGTGGACTTCCACCTCCAAGCAGGCCCTCGCCTTCCTATTGGCTGAGTCTGCGGAGTTACGCCTGCCTGGGAGGGAGGGAGGCTCCCCAATTGGCCGGCTGCCGCTCTTCTGCTTTGATTGATGGGTGTCACAAGGCGGGAGGCGGGGCCAAGAGGCGAGCTTGGAGGACTCACTCCTGGTCCCGCCCACTCCCCGCCTCCCAGGGAGGGAGAGAGGGATGGAAAGAGTGACGGAGCAAACAAGGAAGGCGGGCCTAGCGGAGGAGGAGGGAGGGAGTGATGTCACCCTGGGAGACCCCGCCCCCGGCTGAGTAGCAAGGAGGAGGGAGGGAGGAAGGGAGGGAAGCAAGCCGCTGCAGCTGCTCCTCCTTGCCCTGCGTGTCCTGCCTTGAGACCAGACTCGGCCCTCCCTCCCTCCGGGGCCTTTGTGCTTCAACACCTGCCATTCCCAAGGGCTGGTCACAGAGGTTGTTTTTTTAAATAAACTTTTTTTGGTCCGTGAATTGCGTCCCCCTTGGCTTGCGCCCCTAGGCCATGGCCTAGGTTGGCCTTATGGGTAATCGGGGCCTGGTCCCCGCCACCGCGGAAAAAAGCATGGCCTTCCCCGGCAGCGGCGGAGGGAGGAGGAGAGCCCAGGGCTTCCGCGGGGAGAGCAGGCCTCGCTTCTTTGTCCCCTCAGGCCGCGGCTGCCCGTATAAGGAAGATTGGCCGCTGGAGGTGGAATGCGGAACCAGAGGCATCTGTATATCTTAAATTTTGTTTCTTAGATCTTGTGGAAGAGTTATTGCATTCTGCCTTTTTTATCTTCTTCTATTTCTCTTGAGTGATATTTAAGACTTAGAAATTAATACTGGAGTGTAAATGGGGTGCTGTACATCTCAATACGGTAATGACTTTGCACACTTATATGTTACTAGCTGTACCCGGCACACGTTGCTGTGCCCTATTTAGGAGATGCGAGAGAGTCTGAGTATGTAAGGGTTGGAATTGATGTTACTTATGTTCTTTGTGGGGTCATGGCTGTGTCGTTGTGGGTTGTTCTGGTGGGTGGGATGTTGAAGTCCTATGGAGTTGTCGGTGTGTGGTGTTCCTGGCGTTCTGCAGAGCCTATGGATATACAATGTTTTTTGTCTTTCCGTCTGCTGTGTTGATGTAGAGGTTCTGTGGTTTCCCAACTCTGGAGCACGCTACGTAGAGTTGTCCGCGGGAGAAGCATTCTGTGTCAAGGTCTGTGCCACAGATTTGTAGTGTTTGTCCTTGAGCCTTGTTTATGGTGGTGGCAAAAGCTAGTGTAGTGCAGTGTCTTTCTGTTCTGGCGTTTGTTCTGCCCTTTTTTTGTGTGATGTATGTAGCGTTGCGAGTGTGCTGTCCGATGCTGTTCTTTTTAGGAGGCATGGCTTGTCTTTTGGGTCAGCTTATGCCTGTGTGGAAGGAAGGAATGGCATACAAATGGGTTGAGCAGTAGACCCAAGGTTGTGTTATATGCGTATTGTGTTGTGTGTAGGTATTACTTTTGTGTTATTCTGGGGTATGTGTTTGTCAGTGGTGCCTGTGTCCCTGGTGCCCTATTTGTCTCCCTCCTAGATCTTGACCGTGGCAGTTTAACCCTCAACTGAAATCTCTCAGCATTCTAAGTGGCTTTGCCCACCGTTACTATGGTAACTGATGTTGGCCAATGGGTTTTGCTGGCTGCCGCAGAGGATGCTGGGAAATGTAGTTTTATTTTTACTTGTGGTTTTGGGGGTCTTTTAGGTTTGGGGGGAAAAGTTTCTTTGCTACAAACGTACTTTGCTTGAGGTCTATTTCTGTTGGCAAGTTTTGTGTTTCTGCGTTGTAAGGTTTCTCTGTTTGAGGTAGTCTTCACATGACGACTCTTCCTTTATATAATAGATGATTCCTCCTTATTTGCCAAAGCAGTGTTCAATGCAATTCTGATCTAATGTCCCTAGAGAGGGCGTTCCATAGCCGAGGGGCCACCACTGAGAAGGCCCTGTCTCTCGTCCCCGCCAATCGGATCTGAGAAGAAGGCTGGACCGAGAGCAGGGCCTCTCTGGGCAATCTTAAACACCTAGATGGTTCACTTTCCTTTCTACTAACTGTGATTTTTTTTCTTGTTTTTCTCAGACCTTTGAATTTTGCAGGGGCATTCAGCAACCGGTGGTCACTAGCTTTTGCTTTCGGGGCGACGGCTAACAAAGTCATGATTATGTTTTCAGAGGGCTATTTTCCACTGCAACATGTGCCTGAATGGGTTCCAGGTAAATCTTTTGGACAGAAACTGCAGTCTAGTGCACAGATCAATTAAGATACTGAGTAAGCCTCATGCTCACAGAGTAGTTGGCATAGACGGCAAATATAGACCCCCCCTCTCCCCCCCTTGTGTGCATGCTTTTAGGAATTTTCTTCTTTCCCCCCATTTATTTATTTGCTATATTTGTATACCACCCTTCTCAGCCCGTAGGCCAGTGTTTCCCAACCGGTGTGCCATGGCACACTAGTGTGCCGTGAGAGACCATCAGGTGTGGCATGGGAAATTACAGTGCAGAGAGAGAGAGAGAGCCTAGCAGGAAACTTCAGGCAGCGGAAATGGGGCTTTCCTGGCTGAAGCAGAAATGCCAACCAGCCTGGCTGCAGTCAGGGAGAGCCCTCGGCATCCAGAACTTTCCTCCTTCCCCTCCGCTCTCCTCTCCTTCCCTTCCTTCCTTCCCTCCCTCTGCGTGCCAAGGGCTACCTGGCCGGGCTGTGGCTCCTCCTGCTTACTGGCTCCTGGGCACTCTTCTGCCCTCCTTCCCTCTGGCAACAAGGAGGAGAGAAAGGAGGAGTCCGTGGGAGCTGCCCCCGTCCGATCCAGCTCCCGGGGGCTAGAGGTGAGGCTTTTGGCCCTCTAGCCCCTCCGCGCCGGGGAAAGGGAGCAACCTTTCTTTCCTGGCCTCTCCTGGCTGGGCTCCGGGTTCGCTGCAGAGCAGAGCAAAACAGAGGCCGGGATGCGCAGTTCCACAGCCCAGCTTGGTTCTTTCCCGATCTGGCTCCAAGGCGACAGCAGGGAAGCCGAAGGGACGCAGGGGGGGGGGCACTCCTGGGGGGACTGAACCCCTTCGAGAAGGAGAGCTGAGGGTGGCAACAGCTGCGAGCATCTGCCGCAGTTTGTTTCGAGGGTCGGAGCCACCCCGTGTGCTCAATTCCTATTCGTCCTGCTCAGCCGAGCCCGCGTGCGCTTCAGCCACTCAGCGCAGTCCTCCCCCATGGGACGGCGACGGGCCTCCTGCGTGTGGGCCTCCCGGGGGGGGGGGGGGGGGTTTGGCAGAAGCAGCAGCGTCACGAGGGGGGAGGGTGACAGTTAGTAAAATGACAGTTGGAGTGTCATTTTGTGTCATTTTGGTTGGTGGTGTGCCCCAGGATTTTGTAAATGTAAAAAATGTGCCACGGCGCAATAAAAATTGAAAATCACTGCTGTAGGCGACTCAGGGCAGATTAAAGTCAAGAAAAGAGCATGTATTAGGGTCATTGAGTGGTTCTAGCAGATATTGAATGGCAATGGTATTTCACCTGCAGTAAAGTTTGTGAGGGATGGAGTCGGGGTGTTCCAGTTAAACCTAATTAATTCGCCATGGTGCTCTCTGGGTGCAGAAGATAGGCGTGAGAACTCCCAAAACCCTCTATTTTTGATTCTTGGTTTCTGAATTTGGGGTATGATTTCTCTAAGATCTAGAAATTTTCTGCCTTGTCTCGGTTTTTGTCACAACCCCAATAATTAATCTTTCTTGTTGTAGCATAATTAGCACCGGGACTGTGGCGTAGCTGGCTGGGAGTCAACTGCATAAGATCTCTACTGACCAGAAGGTCATGAGTTCGAAGCCAGCCCGGGTCGGAGTGAGCTCTCGACCAAATTATGTTGCTCATTGTCAACCTTTGCAACCCGAAAGACAGTTGCATCTGTCAAGTAGGAAATTTAGGTACCACTTTGTGGGGAGGCTAATTTAACTGATTTACGAGGCCATAAAATCTCCAGGAAGTATGCAAAAGAATGAAGGAATGCGACAGCTCCCCCTGGTGGCCCTAAGTGGAGTCTAAAGGGATTGCGGAGCCACAGAAACAATCTGAAGACCTCATGTGGCATTACGAATGCACTTTGCCTATATCTGACTTACATAGGACCAGAGTCTTATTTCTGACATCTAAAGCAGTAGTTCTACATTTAGGAGTAAGTGTAGTATAATCGTTTGAATGCTGAATGAAGGACTTTGCTTCTTAACAAGGGAATTACACACATGGTTTACCTCACCTTCCGAGTAGAAAGTCGCAAAAAATGATGGAAGTTTTCTGTTTACTTGGAGGAGTCCTCCAAAACCAAAATGAAGAATTTGAGGATTTTAGGATGAATTTTCTAAATCTTTTATTTCAGCTGCCCTTGCGATTCTTCTTGGCGCCTTGGAAGTTGGTCTTTCTTCCTATCCACTTTTTGCTTGCCTTTCGACTCGTGCCCAGATTGCAGGGTCCGCCCTTGGATTCCTTTACACAGGAACTTGGTGAGCAACCTGAGAAATGGGCCTGAATGGCACTCCTAGGGCTGACTGAAATGGGGTGAAGAGAACCCCAAATGCCCACATGTTCTCTTGTGTTTACTTCAAGGCATGTATGGTGTAGCGCAGTTTCCCAACTGCTGTTCCGCGGCACACTAGTGTGCCGCGGAAAACCCTCTCTTCCCCCCTTTCTTCCCCCTTCTGCCAAATTCCTGCTGCTTGGGGAGGAGGAGGAAGAAGGGCCGGGCAGAGGCGGTGGTGGCAAAGAAGAAGGGGCCAGGGCACCGCCTCCTTCGGCCGTTTTCCCAGCCAGCCAGCGTCCAATCGAGAGAGGGCAGGGAACGGAAGTGGAAGTGCGCTTGTCTGGGCTCATGCGCACTAGGTCCCGGGGGTGGCAGACGCATTCACCTTCCTCTTGCGGCAGTGAAGGAAGCGAAGGAGCCAGCTGCTTTCGGAGGCGCCCCGGCTCGGCCCTGCTGTGTCCCAGGTGAGGCCCCGGGGCACCCTTCCCCTTGCCCCCCTGAAGCACCTCGGGGAGGAAGGGCCCCAAAGGAGAAAAGGGGCCTTCCTTCGCGGGGGGGGGGAGGGTCAGGGCCTGGCAAGAGGGCCCTCGGAGGAAGGAAAGGCAGGCGGGATTCCGTGAGGGACTTCCTCGCCAGCCTTCCTCAGCCTTCCTCCCAAATGTCAAGGTCTATTTTTCCCAAACTCCATCTGTGTTCACATTTGTGCATATTGAGTATTCATGCCAAGTTTGGTCCTGATCCAACATTGTTTGAGTCCACAGTGCTCTCTGGATATAGGTGAACTACAACTCCAAAACTCAAGGTCAATGCCCACCAAACTCTTATAGCATTTTCTCTTGGTTATGGGAGTTGTGTGTGGGAAGTTTGTGTCTTTCTACCATTCCTGTTAGGATGTTGTGTTCATCGAAACACGCCCAGGTTTCACACTGAGTGTATAAATACATTTCAAAACATATTAACTAGATGTATTACTGTGTTAGAGTGTCATTTTGTGTCATTTTGGTTGGTGATGTGCCCCAGGATTTTGTAAATGTAAAAAATGTGCTCAGAAAAGGTTTGGAAACACTGGTGTAGCGGTTTGAGTGATGAAATAGGACTCTGGGAACCACTCAAATTCCCACTCACCTATGGAAACTCAGCTTGGGAAAGTCACACTCTCTCAGCCTCAGAGGAAGGGAAAGGCAACCCCCAGGGGCAATGAACCAATCCCCCTTACTCCACATTAAATTCTAAGAGAGGGTGGGGTCTGTTTCTTCAATATGTGTTTGAGCACATAGTTCAAACCTCTCGGCCTTTACCTTCACCCACTTGTTTGGAAGCAAATTGATCCCTAGGTAAAGAAGTCTAGGAATGCCACCAAATATTTTCTGCTTTACTGTGCTTAGGGCAAAGTATGTTTGGTTATCAGCCTTCCGCCTCCAACTCTTGAAGCCAATGTTTTGTTTGAGACTTATGTACTGGGGACACAACAATGGGACTGTGGATGTTGTATACATCTTGTCTTACATTTCGTAGTCCAAAAAGCAACATCTACATTGGATGCAGTAGAGAAATCCTGGGTTGCTAAGACTTAGCTTAATACAACTGAATTATTACTGTATTTCTTGGATTTTAATATGTCATCAATTGTAAGATGCACACTAATTTCATTACCATCAACACAAAAAAGCTCTATTTATCCACCCATCCACCCTTTAATCCAGACCTGGGCAACCTACGGCCCGCGCCCCGGATGTGGCCCGGCACCCGATTCTGTGGCCCGGGGAGAAGGGCGTCAGGGGGCGGGGCCAAGAGGAAGGGCTGCTGCTGCCGCCATCCCATCACGGGCTGCGGGGCCTGATAGCAGACAGCCCGCCACTCCGGAGAACAATTGGAGGAGTGGCGGCTTTGGAGTGCCTGCCATCCCGGGAGGCGATCCAGGCCTGCAGTGGGAGCAGTCGGCAACCTGCAGCGGCTGATCACCCTGGTGACCCGAAAGACTTGATTGTCTTCCGGGTCGCCAGGGCGATCAGCCGCCGCAGGTCTCTGACTGCTCCCGCTGTAGACCCAGATCGCCTCTCGGGATGGCAGGCATTCCAAAGCCGGGATGGCAGGCACTCCATGGCAGGGCGATTGGCTGGGGGCGAGAGTGGGCGGAGGCCTGCAGCCTCTGATCGTCTGCTGCTCTGCTCTGCTGAGGTGGTGGCTGGGTCCACTTTGTTATGCTCTGGGCTGGGTCCATTGGGCCATTCCACCTTGGGATCCTTCCTCTCTTGAGGATGTCGGCCTCCATCTTGGTTCGCACCTTGTCTTCTTGAATTTCATTTCATTTTATTTTAGTAGTTTTTATTATTATTTTATAATAATATAATATAATGTTATATTATAATTTCAATATATTATAATGTCTATATATACGATAATATAATAATTATGATATTAATACTAATAATATATGAATATTTCTTGATATATTAATATGTTAATATTAATGATGTGTAATATATAGTAAATATAGAAAATAAATAAATAAATAATGTAGGTTAGAATGTAGTTCAGCCTTTAGGTGCGGCCCTCCGTAATATTTTTTGGCTCTCGTGTGGCCCCTTGGAAAAAATAATTGCCCACCCCTGCTTTAATCTATCTATATACCCTGGTTCCAAGATGCACCCCTCTTTAGAGATGTTTATGTGGAGGAAAAAGTCTATCAAAGAATCAAAGAATTGTAGTAATGTTTTCCTTCTTCTCTTTTCTTTTTTGCAGGTTTGTGGTTGTGTTCCTGCACATCACAGAGTGCCCGCACGGGGAAGTGAGTATGTCTGGGCAATAATGCTAAACTATATAAACTGTTATTTGTATCACAGGAAATAATAATAAACTTTTTTTGTTATCTCCTACTCCTATCACTCCCAGAGTTTTTAAAAATCATTTAATTATGTCCACTTGGCCTAAATTATAGCACTAGACCAGGGGTGCTCAGAATGGTGATCGGGATCACCAGGGTGATCTTCAGGCCTCATCCGGGTGATCTTCAGGCCCCTAGGGGACCAGATTTTTTGCTGTTGGTCCTCTTCACACGCCCCTGTACGCTGCAAAGAAGTCCTCCATCGTTGCTCCTCCCAGCTCCCTGTTCGCCCGCCGCCTCCAAAAGCTCCAGAGTCCAAGAGGCAGAATGGGCCTCCTCTTTTGGATTCCTCCTCCTCCCTCCGTCCTTCTCCAGCCACTCAGTCGTAGGAGACCAAAGGGGGCGGGCCTGGATGACGCGATGCATGGCTGGCCCCGCGCGCATGCGCAGAAGCGCCCATTCTGCCCCTTGGACTTCTCGTGAGCTCTTGGAGGCAGCACGCATGCTGGCGGCGTGGAAATAGGAGCAACGATGGAGGAGAAGAAGAAGGACGCTTTGGGGTCATTTCCTTACCGCGTCTCAAAGGTCGGTCTTTTTACTTTGGGGTGGGTGCTTGATTGTTCTATGGCATGTCTCTTTGTTTATTTTTAATGTTTAAAGATGGCCTTTTAGCTCCAAAGCCTCTCTGCTTGCTTTGTTCCTTGAGAAATATATGTTGGGGAATATGGAAGTGTGGGAGAAATGGGGTGGTTGGATGTATTTTTGCATGCCCCTTTGTTTACCTTGCTGAGTATTAAATGGCCTTGCAGTTCAACAGCCTCTCTTCTTACTTTCTGGCTGATAATATGTGTGGTAATATGGCAGTGTGGGAGAAATGGGGTGGTTGGATGTATTTTTATGCTCTGTTTTATATTGTTGTTATTAAATTGAAATGTTGATGTTTTATAACTTCATTTTATGTAAACTGCCCCGAGCCTGCTGGAAGGAGCGGTACATAAAAATGAATAATAAATATAAATAAATAAATCAGAAAATAGTTATACGTTTTACATTTCTGGGTAGGTGATCTTTGGGACTTGGTTTTTAATCAGTAGCTCCCATGCTGAAAAAGTGTGAGCAACCCTGCACTAGCCTCTATCTTTCCAACAACTGATTATCATTGCTCAAAATTGTAGATTTCTCTCATATGGATACTTCTAAATCTTATGTTCTTAAATACTGGTGTATTTCATGCTGGTGTTGACCTACAAAACCCTATATGGTTCCGGCCCAGTTTACCTGTCTGAACGTATTCTCCCCTATGAACCGTCAAGAGTGCTAAGATCATCTGGAGAGACCCTGCTCTCGGTCCCACCACCTTTGCAGGCGCGTCTGGTGGGGACGAAGGACAGGGCCTTTTCTGTGGTGCCCCCCCGGCTGTGGAATTCCCTCCCAAATGAAATTAGATCCGCCCCCTTCCTCCTGACTTTTAGGAAGCGGGTGAAAACGTGGCTGTGCAATGAGGCTTTCGCAGAATGAAGGAGGAGATCGCGAAGCGACTAAAGCCGCTAACCACTAGATACGGACCGAATATATGGATTAAGTTGGACTTGATTTTACTTTGGTGAAAGGCTTTTAAAATGTATTTATTGTATGTGTATTTGATAATTTTATTGTAAATTTATGATGTTTTTAGATTTTAAATATTAGCATTGAATCCTTGCTGTTTGCCGGTCTGAGTCCCTCTTCGGAGGTGAGAAGGCCGGAGCAGAAAAGTTTTCGGCATCAGCATCACTTCGGGAATGAAGATTCTTAGGAAGGACTCATCCCACGCTTTTTGCAAGTGCGTTGATGACTAAAAAGGCCAATCTGAGATAGGCAAGTTTGGTTGCAAAAGACACAGCAGAAAGTCTCCTTGGTTGATGTTGTTTCCAAGTTGCGGTTCTTTCTGCGTTGTCGTTTCTCTTCGAGACCCATTCGGCGTGTCTTCTCGAGAGAGGCCGCAGCATTGTGGATAGTGCATCTCCATGCCTCCCGATGTGAGGCCAGGGTGGACCATTGTTGGTGATCAATCTGGCCGAGCCTGAGATGTTGTTTCAGGGAGTCCTTATATCTCTTTTTGGGGGCGCCTTTCTTGCGCTGACCCGTGGCGAGTTCACCGTGGAATAGTATCTTTGGGAGGCGGTGGTCCTCCATCCTAGAGACGTGCCCTGCCCAGCGCAGCTGTGTTCTCAATAGCATGGCCTCAACGCTGGTGATCCCTGCTTGCTCAAGGACAGCAACATTCACCATATAGTCGGTCCAGTGTATATTTAGGATTGTGCGAAGACAGCGCTGATGAAAGCGTTCGAGGAGTCGTAGGTGCTGGCGATCGGTGACCCAGGTTTCAGACCCATAGAGGAGAATAGACAGTATGATCGCTCTGTACACACTGATTTTGGTGCTTTGCCTCAGTATAAAAGTTTTAAATAATAAACAAACAAACAAATAAATAAATAAATAATACTTTTGTTACAGCAACACTGTGACAGAGTATGCTCTTATGCAGAAAACACGATTAAAATCCTGGACCAGTTGTACAGGACAGAATTGCCCATTAGAAATATGGAAAGGTGTCCTCTGGCACTTTTGAACTGCACCTCCCATCAGTCGGAGCCAATGCCCTGCCTGCCCCATAGGGAGTGCTTTGCTTACAGGCTTGTGGTCAGATGTGCAGTGATAAGAGCTGTATTCCAAAACATCTGAAGGGCTCAGGATTCTGGTAGGCCAGTTTAACCGCCCCTGGGTGTTCTGAACATCGGAGCCAACATCGCCTAAGAGCTGAATTTGGATTCTTAAGTTTAACCGTTTGAACATCCGTCAGCTAATCGTTTTCCTTGTCCTTCAATAGTGAAGGACGAGAAACTGAGCAAAGTGACTTATCCAGTTTTCAAAGCAAACATTTATATCTTTCCTAAACAGTTGAATGTTTGGCAGAGTCTTCAGAAGTGATTGAATCTGAGCGCATGCTTGTTTTGCTTTGCATTTCAAAGTCTAGGAATTGGCTGGTGGAAGGGCATACCAATTATTATATTTTAAAATACCTTTTTGTTTCAAAACAGGGTTCTGATTCTATTTCTAATAGTGCAACTTTTCCTGTTCTTCTTATACCTTGCTACTTGTCTTGGCATTCTTCTTCTTATTTGAGTTTTGCTCTTCTCAAAACAGGGTTCTGATCGATGCCCACATAATAACAATATAAACCCCAAAACACTTCAACAATTAAAATACATTAAAAAATACACTGTACAACTACATTAGCACCATACACATTCACTCTGGATTAAAACAATGTTCAGTCCATAAAAACATTGGCCATAATCATTGGCCGTAATGCTTCTTGGCATTACTTCGCGAACGAAGATTCTTAGGAAGGACTCATCCCACGCTTTTTACAAGCGTGTTGATGACTAAAAAGGCCAACCTGAGATAGGCAAGTCCGGTTGCAGAAAGCACAGCAGAAAGTCTCCTTGGGTGATGTTGTTTCCAAGTTGCAGTTCTTTCTGCGTTGTCGTTTCTCTTCGAGACCCATTTGACGTGTCTTCTCAAAAGAGGCCACAGCATTGTGGATACTGCGTCTCCTTGCCTCCCGATGTGAGGCCAGGATGGACCATTGTTGGTGATCAATCTGGCCGAGCCTGAGATGTTGTTTCAGGGAGTCCTTATATCTCTTTTAGGGGGCGCCTCTCTTGCGCTGACCCGTGGCAAGTTCACCATAGAGGTGGTGGTCCTCCATCCTAGAGACGTGCCCTGCCCAGCGCAGCTGTGTTCTTGCTACTTGTAGTTTGCACACAATTTGTGAAAATTATTGGGTTATTCCTTTGTGGGATGTCAAGAAGGATTGGTTGCAAGTGATAAATGATATCTAGCTAGGGTTGGGGTTAGGATTAATCATTATAATTATGGAGTTGTGTGACCACTACTCCATATGCAAGCAGGGGTGTATACAAATTGTAAAATTATAACCTTTTGACACCATTTTTAACGGTCGTAGTTGCGTACTACAGAATCCTGGTGTTTGTGGTCTGTCTGTCTGTCTATTTATTTATTTGCAGTATTTGTATACCGCCTTTCTCAGCCCGTAGGCAACTCAAGGCGGTTAACAGTGTAAACTTCAATGCTTACAATATCAAAAATACAATTTAAAACATAACATATAATAAAAACTGAACAAATTAATATAATATAAATTCATAGTGTCTCCTTGTTAAAAACGTTGTCTGGTCTCATTGTCTAGTCATTCCATTTTCCTATGTCAGTTACTCTGCATTTGGAAAGACTCTAGAGCAGTCATTGTCAACCGGGGTGCCTCGGCACACTGCTGTGCCGTGGCGAGGCTCCTGGTGTGCCGTCTGAAAAGCTTTCTGCCCCTTCCGTCCCCCCTCCTTTTGCCGCCTCTATTTTTTCCTCCTCCATGGGAGAAAAAAAAGAAAGATCTTCTTCTTTGCAAGGGAGAAGAGGGGACCAATGGGCAGCTGGAAAAAGACGCTGCGTCATTTTGGAGCCGCCCACTGGCTTCCCTCCCACAGGCCAGTCTTTCTCAACCGGTGCGACTCTCTACTCCTTGAGAAACCTCCTGCTGTGCCGGCAAAAACTCTTTCGCCCCTCTTCCTTCTCCCCTATTTTTCCTCCTCCTCCCCACAACATATCCAACTCGTGGGGAAAGAGCAGCTTCAACGGGGAGACCTGGAAAACATCACGGATCCAGGCTTCTGGGATCGAGGACTCAAGGCTTTGGGCTCCCTCTGAACAGCTCCTTTGAGAGCTGGGAGAATAGAACTTGAGCGGTGCAGAGCTTCCCTTTTGTTTACTTCCGTAGCCGCCTTTCTCCTTCCCAGCCTCCTCCCTGCCTCTCCTTTTACACCAGGCTTGCTTTCACACAGGCTGCTTATGGAGACATGTGTGCTCCTCTCCTGGAGGTACCTGAATTTATTCATAATAATTTATTCTTAATAGCAGGTTCCTAGAGTAGGAGGAGACCCCCAAGGGCCATCCAGTCCAGCCTCCTTCTGCCATAAGGGGAAAACACAATCAAAGCATTCCTCACAGATGGCCATTCAGCCTCTGCTGATAATAATAATAACTATAACAACAGGTTCTAGAGTAGTAGACCCCCAAGGGCCATCCAGTCCAGCCTCCTTCTGAAATAAGGGGAAAACACAATCAAAAGCATTCCTCACAGATGGCCATTCAGCCTCTGCTAATATTAATATTATTATTAATAATAATTACAATGGGTTCCTAGAGTAGTAGGAGCCCTCCAGGGCACATCCACTCCAACCTCCTTCTTCCAGGGCCCTTCCACACAGCCTTTAACCCTCAATATTAAAGCAGGAAAATCTCACAATATCTGCTTTGAACTGGAATATATGGCAATGTGGACTCAGATAATCCAGTTCAAAGCAGATATTGTGGGATTTTCTCCCTTGATATTCTGGCATATAGGGCTGTGTGTGGAAAGAACACCAGAATATCCAAGGAAATCCAAAATATCTGCTTTTAACTGGGATATATGGCAGTATGGACTCAGATAATCCAGTTCAAAGCAGATATTTTGGATTTCCTGCCTTCATATTCTGCCATATAGAGCTGTGTGGAAGGGCCCAGAATATCATGGCAAATATCCCACATTATCTGCTTTGAACTGGGATATATTGCAGTGTGGACTCAGATAATCCAGCTCAAAGCACATATTATGGATTAGCCTGCCATGATATTCTGAAGCCTCTTCCACACAGCTGAATACAATCTCACCCACATTTTCTGCTTTGAACTGGATTATATGGCAGTGTGGACTCAGATAAACCAGTTCAACGCAGATATTGTGGATTAAATAGTTTCATAATTTCAAACTTCAATGTTTCTAATTTACACCTTTATTATATTTTACAAAAAAGAAACACATATATATATATATATCTTTCTGTTTAATTGTTATTAAAATAAAAAATAATAATTTCTAGGGAGGCGGTGAGTAAATTTTTTTCTGGAAAGGGGGCGGTAGGCCAAAATTTTTTGAGAACCACTGTGTTAAGAGTGTCATTTTGGTTGGTGGTGTGCCCCAGGATTTTGTAAATGTAAAAAGTGTGTCTCGGCTCAAAAAAGGTTGAGAAACACTGCTCTAGAGAGCAGTAGTGCTGTAGTTCAGGAAAGTATTCCAGCAAAACCGTGTAACAGACACTACATACACAGGCCCGGATAAACACCTTTTTGCGCCCTAGGCCACACTTTGGCATTATGCCCCCTTTAAGCCAATCTCTACCGCACCGCACCCCCCCCCCCCCGGGAAAGGGCCAGGTCCCCTCCTTACTCGCCGGGCAGCAGAGCAGGAAGGCCAAGGCCACCAGGAGGCTCCGGCAGGTGCTTCCCATGGCCAGGCGGAAGGAGGAGTGTCCCAGGCAGCCGAGAGCCAGGGGCTGGGCCGGGACAGGAGAGCCGAGGTGAAGTGAGTGGGCGGGCGGCCCAGTGTTCTCCGTCCTGTGTCCGTCCGTCCATGCCTGGCCAGTGTGCCAGGAAGGCACAAGAGTCCTGCCTGGCAGGGCAAGGAGCAGGCCACATTCTCCGCTGGGGGGGGAGGGGGTTGGCTGTGGGCGTGGGCCACGCCCACAGCCAGCCCCCCCAGTGGAGAATGTGTCCTCCCCCGCGCGGACCCTGAAGCCTTGACCCTGACCCTTGCTTGGCCCAAGTCTTCTGGAGGAGCCTCCTCCCTCCCTGCCTGCCTGATGGTTGCAAAGGTCCTGGGCTGCCCCCCCTGAAGATGTGCCCTCAAGGGCGGAGGCTCCCCAAGGGGGCGGATCCATTGCCAAACGAGAGCAAAGGGGCCCCCTCTCTCCCTCCCGCTAAAGCCACGTTTCGGCAGCTGAACCCACTCTCCCCACCCATGTTTTGATGATAGAAGTCACGAGGAAAGACTGGCTGACATGGGAAACACACCAGCTCTGGAGGAGACTCCGGCAAGAAAGACCCTCCCCTTGGGACTGCCCCCGCGCAACCCATTCAGAACACACACACATATGGAAAAAGAGATAGAGTGGCCCTGGGCTCAGAAAAACACCCCTCTTTTACCTGTCTGGCCCACCCTTGTATCCTATGACCGTACTTCCTCCTTTGCCTCTCAGATCTCGCTCCTGAAGATGGCAGTGAAGCAGTGCAGGTGCGCATGTGCGAGATCTGAGAGGCAGAGGAGGAGGTACGGTAATAGGAAAATTACCATATTGAAATCCAATCTGATGCTTTTTAAATTTTTATTTGGTGCACGTTGGAAGAGGGGTAGTCCGATACGTCAAGTATATACCAAACTCTAGATTTTAACTGGAAAATTTGGGGGTCGTCTTATATGCCAGAAAATACGGTATATTTCATCGACTCAGTGGATCTACTCAAGTTGGAACTATCAATTAGATCAGACAGAAGAATTGGATTTCCTTGTACTTTTGTTTTATTTGCACAGATGGTGGGAGTCTATGAAAATATCATTTTCTACTGGCCCTCCCTGCTCTGCCTGGTATTCCTGCTAGGGAGATTTGTCCTTACATTTGTGAAAATTTCATGGTTCCAATTCCAGACTCATCAAACAGTGAGTATTTTTTGCTGGTAATATATTTGCTTTGTTCCACATGTTGAATATTGCCAACCTGTCATTCACCTATTTCACATGGCCAGGCCTGGATGAACACCTTTTTGCACCCTAGGCCACACTTTGGAATTACGCCCCCTCTACTACCGGCACTGAAAGTTGTTGTTTGGAATCCGGGAAGGGAGGGTGGGGCCCAAACCGCATCTGCCTTTTCTTTCTTCCTTCCTTGCCCGGGGGCTTGGGGGCCGTGACGGGGTGGCCATCTGCCAGTGCTGATTAGGATCCCCACACCCCAGAGAGGGAAAGTAGTGGCGAGAGGCCTGGGGGGCCTTCCTTCCTTGGGGGGGGGGCTTCCTGGAGATAGAGAGATAGAGAGACACCTAACTGTCTCTGTCTCCTTCAGGGCCGCTGCTCCTCCTCCTCGGTTGCAATTCGTGGCTCAGGGAGAACCCCCCCCGGTGGACTTCCGCCTCCAAGCAGGCCCTCGCCTTCCTATTGGCCGAGTCCGCGGAGCCACGCCCACCCGGGAGGGAGGGAGGCTCCCCGATTGGCCGGTTGCCGCTCTTCAGCTTTGATCGATGGGTGTCACAAGGCGGGAGGCGGGGCCAGGAAGCGAGCTCGGAGGACTCACTCCTGGCCCCGCCCACTCCTCACCTCTCAGGGAGGGAGGGAGGGAGTGATGTCACCCTGGGAGGCAACAGAGCAAACAAGGAAGGCGGGCCTGGCGGAGGACGGAGGGAATGATGTCACCCTGGGAGGCCCCGCCCCTGGCTGAGTAGCGGGGAGGAGGGAGGAAGGAAGGGAAGCCACTGCTGCTGCTCCTCGTCCTGCGTGTCCTGCCTTAAGACCAGGCTCGGCCCTCCCTCCCTCCCTCCGGGGCCTTTGTGCTTCAACTCCCGCCATTCCCAAGGGCTGGCCACAGAAGTTTTTTAAAACATTTTTTGGTACGTGATCTGCGCCCCCCTTGGCTTGTGCCCCTAGGCCATGGCCTAGGTTGGCCCTATGGGTAATCCGGGCCTGCACATGGCAGAAGACAGGTGCAACATTCTTACTTGCAATTACAGCAAGTTCTTTGCTTGTGGTTTTGACTTTTACGTTTGCCTTGGAACTAGATCAGGGGTCGGGAACCTTTTTGACTCAGAGAGCCATGAAAGCAAAATATTTGGAAATTTATTTCAATGAGAGCCATATAATATATTTTAAGACTGAATTCAACTAAATGTGACATTTGGGAGTTGCAGTTTCTGGGATTTATAGTTCACCTACAATCAAAGAGCATTCTGAACCCCACCAATGACAGAATTGTGGCAAACGTCCCACACAGAACCCACATGACCAACAGAAAAAATTTAAGGTCCAAAGACGGTCGCCCAGCCTGCCCCCCTTCTGTCGCAAAGAAGCACCCAACCAGAGCCCTCCCGGCAAATGCCCTTTTAAAAAACAAAAAACCAAAGAGAAGGAGACTCCATGGGATTCCTAACAGCAGCAACAGATTACATATGAGTGAGTGAGTGAGTGAGTGGAGAACTAAAGGAGTGAGTGAGCCAGTCCCTTGGAGGGGGAAGCCCATGCCCACCTCCTCCCAGCAGAACAGGAAGGCACAGGGAAAGCCCTCCCGGCAGAGGCCCGCCTGCTGGCCTTCAGGACTGGCCTGTGCCACAGACAGGGCCTGGTGGGGTTCCCCGGCGAATGCCCCTTGCCCAGACCGCCATCCCCCCCCCCCGCAAAAGCTGGTGACCTTCAGCGCTGCCTCCCCCCCCCACACACATGCAAAAGGTGCTTGAGTGGAATGTGAAGGAAGGAAAGGGTGCCGTCAGAAGGAAGGAAGGCCGTGATCCTCCTCCGCATGGTGAGGGGGGGAGGGCTGCCGTCGAGGGGTCCACCACAGGAGCAGGGGTGTCTTCTTCCTTGGGAGCGAAGGCATCTCTCCTCTCCTTCCTTCCCCCCCTCCCCTCTCCTCTCCCTCCGCCCCCCGTTCACCTTTTGAGCCGGATTCCCTGGTCCGGAGGAGGCAGGAGCAGGGCCCCCTCGTGGGCTGCTGCCCACCAGCCGCAAGATCTCCATGTGGGGCGCCATGCTTCCACGAGTGGGAGATGGGACTCAAGTGGCAGCGGCAGGGAAGGCAAGGCTGACCATGAGATCCCTCCCGGGTGGGGGCGAAAGGAGGGGGGTAAGTACTCAGTCTGCACGTGTTGGGAACAGAAGGGGGAAAGGGAGGGAAGGAGACCAGCGCCAGGCACAGCCTCGCTCGCCCAGCTGCAGTTGTGCCCACGTGCAGCTTGGCGCTCTTGCTGCTCGCATGCGCAGTAGCTGTGCGCACGCGCCCCTTGTGCCTTCCCGGGGTGCCCCTGGGGCCACTTCTAAAGAGTTTCCAAAGTAAGTCAGTTGTAACACGATATGCGGAATCCTATAAAAAGCTGAAGGCAAACAAGAGAACTGCAAATGCGTAATGGGCATACCGCCTGTCTGCGAGCCAGATGCAATCATCAAAAGAGCCACACCTGGCTCGCAAGCCATAAGTTCCCGACCCCTGAACTAGATGTTGGATCAGCTCTCGTACTATTCTTTGTGCTTTGCATAAGTTGACTCCATGTAAGTCTCTTTTAGCACATATGTATGCACATATTTATGAAATATAGTGGAAATCCATGGAAGATAACAAGGCATGATCTCCTAAACTCACAGATTTTTCAATTTTCCAACTAAAAACTGATTTTTGGAACAACCAGAAGCTCTTTCTTTCTCTCTTACAGGAGGAGACATCTTTCCTGGAAGTGCATCAGGCTCAGTATGTCCAGCAACTGATGAGGAAGCCTACAAAGCAGTAAGGATGGTTTTGTGCTCATTTTTCTGTTTTGTGCTCATTTCTCTTTTTCTCCAGCTAGCGTAGATTTATTGACACAATTGTTGAATGATGAGTTAACTCATAGGTAAACCGCACTGATTCACGACATCTGCTCTTGTTGAAACTGCACTGTGTAACAAATGTGTTGTCAAAGGCTTTCATGGCTGGAATCACTGTGTTGTTGTGAGTTTTTGGGGTTGTATGGCCATGTTCCAGAAGCATTCTCTCCTGATGTTTCTCCTGCATTTAGGGCAGTTGAACCTCTGAGGATGCCTGCCATAGATGAAGGTGAAATGTCAGGAGAGAATGTTACTAAAACATGGTCATACAGCCCAAAAAAACTCACAGCAACCCAACCACTTTTTTGCGCCCTAGGCCACAGTTTGGAATTATGCCCCCTTTAAGCCACCCTTCCGCCACCTCCAAGGTCCCTATTCCCACCGGCTGGAAAGCTCCGCTGTGCTCTGAAGGTCTCCTCGGGAGTCGGGAGGCTTGGGGAGAGCGCAGCAGGTGCAAACTCGCTCCAAAGGCGCACACAAGAGAGAGAGCGCGCATGCGAGAGAGAAAGACGGAGGGGACGGAGCAGAGACTTTGCCGGGAGAAGGAGCGAGGAGGGGCATGAGAAAGGGGGAAAGAGGGGCGCAGACCAATTTTGGTTTTTTTGGTCCATGATCTGCCCCCCCCCCCCCTCTCAGCTTGCGTCCCTAGGCCATGGCCTCGTTGGCCTTTTGGGTAATCCGGGCATGAACTATGTAACAAAATTTGAAAAAGAAAATCTGTTCCTGATGTGAAAGTGTTATTTTCTATTTAATTTACTTACTTTGAAAGTAGTTGTTATACTCCAGAAACCTCATTTCCTTGGCTGCTATTTTTAATTTTTCATATGCCATTTTTAGTCTTTTGTGTAGACCTCAAAACAAAGTTTTTGCAGTTTAATAAACTTTTTCTATGTTTTTATTATTTATTTATTTATTTATTTATTTATATATAACTTTTCTATCCCGATCTCACCTCGAAAGAGGGACTCAGATTGGCCTTACAGCAAAAATTCAATGCAGGTAATATACGTTAAAATACATAAATAAAATACATAGATAAAAATATTAAAATACAATAAAAACCAAATCGCCAGATAAAATCAACTTTAACTCAATCCAATGTATGTAGTCATTAACTCAATCTCGGTCTTTATTCTGGGAATGCTTCCTTCCACGATTTTATTTTATTATTTTATTATTTTATTATTTCGATTTGTATACCGTCCTTTCCAATTGGCTCAGGATGGTTTACAGCATTTCGAACTATAACATCAGAACAATAAAACAGCAGATATCATTAAAACAGTGTTAAACTACAACCAAGGGTGACTAAAGGTCAATAGCCTGGCAGAACTTCAGGCGGCAGAGCGTTCCTCAGGCTCGGTGCCACAACAGAGAAGGCCCTCTGTCTAGTTGAAGATAGACAGACAGTTCGTAGGGAAGGGATCTGCAAGAGGTTGTGATCCTCAGATCGAAGAGATCTCTGGGGAACATATGGGAGTAGACGGTCCCTCAAGTACACCGGCCCCAGACCATGCAAGGCCTTAAAGGTCAAGACCAACACTTTGAAGATGATCCGGTGCTCAACTGGCAACCAGTGAAGTCGCTGCAGAGTTGGAGTAATATGGGCCCTGGCCAGCACCCCAGCCAGGAGTCTCGCTGCCGCGTTCTGCACCAGTTTAAGCCTCCGGATGACCGAGAAAGGAAGACCGACGTAAAGGGCGTTACAGTAGTCTAGCCTTGAGATGACCATTGCCTGGATCACTGTGGCCAGGTCACTTCCGGTGAGATAGGGTGCCAGCCGCCTAGCCTGTCGCAGGTGGAAAAAAGCAGATCTGCTGACAGCCGAGCCCCCATTGTCCGCAACGGGTCCAACTGGACCTCCAGGCCTTTTACTAAAGATGACGGGCGTAGTGCCTAGCCAGTGGAGCCATGGCCGGATTACCCATAAGGCCAGACTAGGCCATGGCTTCGGGCGGCGGATTTTGGGGGCGGCATTTCCAGTCCTGAAGGAAGGGGTGAAGGAAGGAGTGGCGCCCACCCGCGGGAGAAGGAGCCGGGGGGAAGTCCCGCCACCCCTAGGGCGATTGACGTAGCGGGCGCCACTCCTTCCCTCAGTGAGGGGAGGAGGTGCGCACGGTGCGAGCGTGGACTTCAAGCGGCGCCTTCTCCCTCAGTGAAGGGAGGGGGGTGGAACCGGCGAGAAGAAGAAGGTGCCACTGGAAGTCCCGCCGCTACGGCGACTCACTCGGCTTTCCCCACCGCCGCCCGTTCGTGTTTGGGGCACGGGCGAGTGGGGCGGCGGCGGCAGGGGAAGTGGCGTGAGTCTCCCTAAGGGCGGGACTTCCGGCGGCGCCTTGTGCGTCACGCCGGTTCCGCCCCCTCCCTTCACTGAAGGGAGGAGGGGCGGAGCCACTGCGGCGTGATGCACAGGGCGCCGCCGGAGTCCCGCCCTTAGGGAGACTCACGCCACTTCCCCCGCTGCCGCGCTAGCACCTGGGCATCTCCTCCCCTCACTGAGGGAAGGAGTGGCACCGGTGCGAGCGCGGCGGCAGCGGGGGAAGCCGCGTGAGTCTCCCTAAGGGCGGGACTTCCGGCGGCGCCTTGTGCATCACGCCGCCTCCGCCCCTGCAAGAGGGCCCGCCCCCAGGGGGGCGTTTAGACCGAGCGGCCTCGAGCGGCACAGGCCACTAATCCGGCCCTGTGTGGAGCTGGTGTAACAAGGGGGTTGTGCGCTCCCTGTACCCCGCTCCCATTAGTAACCTGGCTGCTGAGCGTTGGACTAGTTGCAGCTTCCAGGCAGTCTTCAGAGGCAACCCCACGTGGAGAGCGTTGCAGTAGTCTATTCGGGATGTAACCAAAATCAATTAGGAAATGTCATTTATAATCCAGGAACAAAAATTGTGTTACATAGTGGAATAGGATCAAGGGCATTGCTTACAATGAAGAGAAGGCATCTGTTGATAGCAATTATTTTGGGGTCTATCCTGCATCATCAGAAATGGAATTTGAAGAGAAAAAGATGTCCACCAAACCTTTTATGACCACAAATCACACTTTCTTTCTTAATTCCATTGAGACCCGTTTCCTTCATGCATTATTTCTTCTCAACAGGCAGCCTGAGAAATCCTGGATCCAGCGAAAGCTTTACCAATGGGACCCTTGCTTTCAGTTTCCCAGCAGAATGATTTGCATGGCTGTGCTGGCCATCATATGCCTCTACATGGTAAGCGGAGAGCTTGCATCTTATTTCGTTTCTTCCTTTTCTTCCCGGAGAAAGATTTTTCAGGGTGATGCTTCTGTCTGCACTGTACGTCCAAGAAGTTTTAGGAAAAAAATGATATCTCACAGCTAGAGTGTTGGGTAACACAGTGTTTCCCAACCAGTGTGCCGTGGTACACTAGTGTGCTGTGAGCGATCATCAGGTGTGCCGTGGGAAATGGGAACCTCCAATACCCTTTCTTTCCCCTCCTGCCGAACACTTTTTCTTCTCCACTCGGGCTCCCTTCTTCCCAGCCTCGCTCTGCTCGCTTTGCCTTGCTTTGCTCTGGGGCGGGTCTGTGCAGTAGCGCCCGCACAGATCACGTCTTACTCCCTCCCCCCTCCCCTCCTGAACACGCTCACACTGCCCCCTCGGATCAAAATGGCGGCAGAAGCAGCAGTGGAGAAGAAAAAGTAAGTGTTGGGCAGGAGGGGGAAGAAAGGGCACGAAGGGGAAGGGGGAGGTCTCTGTCGAAAGCTGGCATGGGCAAACTTGGACCTTCCATGTGTTTTGGACTCCAACTCCCACCATTCCTAGCAGCCTCAGGCCCTTTTCCTTTCCCCCCCTCAGCCACTTAAGCAGGAAAAAGCCTCAGGCTGTTAGGAATGGTGGGAGTTGAAGTCCAAAGCACCCAGAGGGCCAAAGTTTTCCCATGCCTGTTTTAGGGACCTTAAAGTGGTGAGCCTCCTTCCAACATTGTGATTCTGGATAGAAAACAAACAACGTGACATAACATAACATTGTTTGAGTCCACAGTGCTCTCTGGGTGTAGGTGAACTACAACTTCCAAACTCATGGTCAATTCCCAAGCAAACCCTTTCAGTACTTTCTGTTGGTAATGAGAGTTCAATATGCCACGTTTGGTTCAATTCCATTGTTGCAAGAGTTCAGGATGCTCTTTGATTGTGTGTTAACTATAAATCCCAGAAACTGTAACTCCCAAATGTCAAGGTCTATTTTCCCCAAACTCCATCTGTGTTCACATTTGGGCATACTGAGTATTCATGCCAAGTTTGGTCCTGATCCAACATAGTTTGAGTCCACAGTGCTCTCTGGATATAGGCGAACTACTGTGCAGATGTAACCTAAGTGAAGAAGTATTAAAATAGCAGCTCTCAGCTTGCTAAAGTGGACAGATAATCCCACCAACCAAAGAGCTGGCTGATGGCTGAGCATTGCTCGATGCCTTTTTTCAAAGTTAAGAGACTCTAGGAATCCCATAGAATAGAAGCTCAGAATAATATATTGTCTACATCAGCAAAGCTGTCATTTGGATTCGAATGGCCGAAAAACATCAATGCATAGGCATTGTTTAGTTTTCTGAGGTTGTGGGAGTCCTCCCTGTAGTGTAGGCCTTTTTGGATATTGAAAGGCTTCTTTCTGTGGTGGATATTGGGTATATAATTATAGTCATTTGCATATTAAATTAAAACATTGCCAAAATCAGCCGCTCGTGGTTGGATTCGCAGCATGAAATGTGTTCACCACCAGAACTTTAGCAACACTGTAGAAGCAAAGCACCAGCGCCACCTAGTGTTCACCACCAGAACTTTAGCAACACTGTAGAAGCAAAGCACCAGCGCCACCTAGTGTTCATCACCAGAACTTTAGCAACACTGTAGAAGCAAAGCACCAGCGCCACCTAGTGTTCATCACCAGAACTTTAGCAACACTGTAGAAGCAAAGCACCAGCGCCACCTAGTGTTCACCACCAGAACTTTAGCAACACTGTAGAAGCAAAGCACCAGCGCCACCTAGTGTTCACCACCAGAACTTTAGCAACACTGTAGAAGCAAAGCACCAGCGCCACCTAGTGTTCATCACCAGAACTTTAGCAACACTGTAGAAGCAAAGCACCAGCGCCACCTAGTGTTCACCACCAGAACTTTAGCAACACTGTAGAAGCAAAGCACCAGCGCCACCTAGTGTTCACCACCAGAACTTTAGCAACACTGTAGAAGCAAGCACCAGCGCCACCTAGTGTTCACCACCAGAACTTTACCAACACTGTAGAAGCAAAGCACCAGTGCCACCTAGTGTTCATCACCAGAACTTTAGCAACACTGTAGAAGCAAAGCAACACAACAGCAGCCACCTAGTGTTCACCACCAGAACTTTAGCAACACTGTAGAAGCAAAGCACCAGCGCCACCTAGTGTTCACCACCAGAACTTGAGCAACACTGTAGAAGCAAAGCACCAGCGCCACCTAGTGTTCACCACCAGAACTTTAGCAACACTGTAGAAGCAAAGCACCAGCGCCACCTAGTGTTCATCACCAGAACTTTAGCAACACTGTAGAAGCAAAGCACCAGCGCCACCTAGTGTTCATCACCAGAACTTTAGCAACACTGTAGAAGCAAAGCACCAGCGCCACCTAGTGTTCACCACCAGAACTTTAGCAACACTGTAGAAGCAAAGCACCAGCGCCACCTAGTGTTCATCACCAGAACTTTAGCAACACTGTAGAAGCAAAGCACCAGCGCCACCTAGTGTTCACCACCAGAACTTTAGCAACACTGTAGAAGCAAAGCACCAGTGCCACCTAGTGTTCATCACCAGAACTTTAGCAACACTGTTTAGCAAGCAAAGCACCAGCACCACCTAGTGTTCATCACAAGAACTTTAGCAACACTGTAGAAGCCACCTAATGTTCACCACCAAAACTTTAGCAACACTGTAGAAGCAAAGCAGCAGCGCCACCTAGTGTTCACCACCAGAACTTTAGCAACACTGTAGAAGCAAAGCACCAGCGCCACCTAGTGTTCACCACCAGAACTTTAGCAACACTGTAGAAGCAAAGCACCAGCGCCACCTAGTGTTCACCACCAGAACTTTAGCAACACTGTAGAAGCAAAGCACCAGCGCCACCTAGTGTTCACCACCAGAACTTTAGCAACACTGTAGAAGCAAAGCACCAGTGCCACCTAGTGTTCACCACCAGAACTTTAGCAACACTGTAGAAGCAAAGCACCAGCGCTACCTAGTGTTCACCACCAGAACTTTAGCAACACTGTAGAAGCAAAGCACCACTGCCACCTAGTGTTCACCAAAGAACTTTAGCAACAGCGCGCCACCTAGTGTTCACCACCAGAACTTTAGCAACACTGTAGAAGCAAAGCAACAGCGCCACCTAGTGTTCACCACCAGAACTTTAGCAACACTGTAGAAGCAAAGCACCAGCGCCACCTAGTGTTCACCACCAGAACTTTAGCAACACTGTAGAAGCAAAGCACCAGCGCCACCTAGTGTTCACCACCAGAACTTTAGCAACACTGTAGAAGCAAAGCACCAGCGCCACCTAGTGTTCATCACCAGAACTTTAGCAACACTGTAGAAGCAAAGCACCAGCGCCACCTAGTGTTCACCACCAGAACTTTAGCAACACTGTAGAAGCAAAGCACCAGCGCCACCTAGTGTTCACCACCAGAACTTTAGCAACACTGTAGAAGCAAAGCAACAGCGCCACCTAGTGTTCACCACCAGAACTTTAGCAACACTGTAGAAGCAAAGCACCAGCGCCACCTAGTGTTCATCACCAGAACTTTAGCAACACTGTAGAAGCAAAGCACCAGCGCCACCTAGTGTTCATCACCAGAACTTTAGCAACACTGTAGAAGCAAAGCACCAGCGCCACCTAGTGTTCATCACCAGAACTTTAGCAACACTGTAGAAGCAAAGCACCAGCGCCACCTAGTGTTCACCACCAGAACTTTAGCAACACTGTAGAAGCAAAGCAACAGCGCCACCTAGTGTTCATCACAAGAACTTTAGCAACACTGTAGAAGCAAAGCACCAGCGCCACCTAGTGTTCACCACCAGAACTTTAGCAACACTGTAGAAGCAAAGCACCAGCGCCACCTAGTGTTCACCACCAGAACTTTAGCAACACTGTAGAAGCAAGGCACCAGCGCCACCTAGTGTTCACCACCAGAACTTTAGCAACACTGTAGAAGCAAAGCAACAGCGCCACCTAGTGTTCATCACCAGAACTTTAGCAACACTGTAGAAGCAAAGCAACAGCGCCACCTAGTGTTCACCACCAGAACTTTAGCAACACTGTAGAAGCAAGGCATCAGCGCCACCTAGTGTTCACCACCAGAACTTTAGCAACACTGTAGAAGCAAAGCAACAGCGCCACCTAGTGTTCATCACCAGAACTTTAGCAACACTGTAGAAGCAAAGCAACAGTGCCACCTAGTGTTCATCACCAGAACTTTAGCAACACTGTAGAAGCAAAGCAACAGCGCCACCTAGTGTTCACCACCAGAACTTTAGCAACACTGTAGAAGCAAAGCAACAGCGCCACCTAGTGTTCACCACCAGAACTTTAGCAACACTGTAGAAGCAAAGCAACAGCGCCACCTAGTTTTCACCACCAGAACTTTAGTTCAGTAGCTATACATTATTTTAAGTCTTTATAAACTTAAATAAAGTGAAGGAAAAGAAGGAAAGGCCCTTCAAGGATGGAGGGAGGGAGGACCGAGGGTAGAAAGCACCTCAGAGAGCAGAGGTGGCAAAAACCTGCGAAACAGTGAAAATACCGCAATATATATTTTAAATTAATATATTTTGAAAACTGTATGTCATTTTGATACATGGGATACATTTCATTTAAGACAAGCTAAAGGCAACGGTTCTTTTTCCCACAGGTGTTTGGATTTTCACCACCTTCACTGCCTCTCTCACATGCATCACCTACGTGTTCCACATTTTAGCCTGCTACAGGTATGCATATTCTCAGTCCTGACTTTGTGATGTTTAGTATTTCTGCTGGGGCTTAGGCATGGGGACAGAAAGTCCACATTTCTGACTGATGTGAGGGCAGTTTACAAGTAGACTTCCTCCAGTCACATGTCTATCTGTGTCCCCATCTACACTGATCATTTCATGCAGTTCAATGCTGGCTTCCAACTGTAGCGGCCAGACAGCAAACTCCCACACATAAAAGAAAGCCCTCAATGTGCGCCAGTGCTCTGTGGTTTGTGTAATCACCATCAGGCCCGGATTAACACCTTTTTGCGCCCTAGGCCACAGTTTGGAGTTATGCCCCCTTTAAGCCAACCTCTACCGCACCCCCCCCCCATCCTTTCATCCGCTCGTCCCCCTTAGGGCCCCGCACCCAGCTCTCCCGGTGTGGCCCCACTAGGTCCGCCACAGGAGTTTCCCTCTCGGCAGGCACTATGGATGCAGGCATGGGGGGAGGAGCCTCCTCCCCGATGCCGGGGCTTGAGGCACTTGGCTCCTACCCATTATTGGGGATTGCGCATGCGTTGTAGTCAGCAGCTATAGCGATGCCGCACTTCTCCCCGATACCGGGGCTTGTCGCGTTGGGCTTCTCTCCTGTACTGGGGTTTGCGCATATGCCGTAGCCGGCAGTTGTGCTTCTCTCTCCAGTAAGGAGGAGTCTCCTAATTGTGTTGGAGGAGGAATACCAGCTTTCATAGTGTTAGGGCATGCGCAGACTGCGCAATGGAGTTTCCTGTACTTGCACTGAAGGAGCCAGCAAGTGGATGCTGTCGGCATCGAGGGAGTTAATTGTTCCTCCTGTCAACGTCGATGCCAGTGTCGAGAGCCCCTGCGCATACATCGTTTGCACAACAATAGCAGAGGCAGGAACTGGTATTTAGGAAGAGGCAGGGGCGCCGCCGAAAAGGAGGACCTCTGCTATCCTTCCTTCCTCATCTCCATGCGCATTGCGTTTTTATTTGTTACATTTTTTTTTTGGTCCGTGATCTGTGCCCCCCCCCCCCTTGGCTTGCACCCCCAGGCCATGGCCTAAGTTGGCCTTATGGGTAATCCTGGCCTGACCACCATCGAAATTCCAAGATTTCCTATCGAATCATCTGCCCAGCGAAACCACTTTCTTCAATACCACTTTGAAATTGCATCAGATGTTTGGTATAGATGGGACCTTTGTTTCTGCAGCTCCAAGGGCTGGGAAAACGTTGACCCAATTTTCACAGCATGATAATGCATTTTCCTAGAAAACACATGAAGCGACTGTGGGCAGGGCAGAAGGAATTCCTTCCGCTGGTGTTCAGCAAACTTCCATCTAGACAAAGTGTGGTGAGTCCTCAGTCTCTTTGATCCTTAAATCTGTCCTCACGACCTACTTCTGTAAGGAAATCTTGGATCAAACTCATCATAACTGCTACTACCTGACTCCAAGTATCAGTAATTTCCTAGTATATCTTAATTATTGTCATTACCTAAGATAGACTGAAAAGGGCCGCAGTAGCATAGCGGGTTAAACCGCTAGCTGCAGAAAAACTTGCTGGCTGTAAGATTGGCAATTTGAAACCATGAGTTGGGGTGAGCTCCTGCAGTTATCCCTAGCTCCTGCCAACCTAGCAGTTCGAAAACGTGTAATGTGAGTAGATCAATAGGTACCACCTCGGCAGGAAGGCAAATGGTGCTCATGCAGCCATGCCAGCAACATGACCAGGAGGGTCTACGGACAATAACCTCCCCAGCATGGAAAAAATGGAACAAGAGCACCTCCCCATGGCCGGAGTTGAGCTTCCAGATGCCGGAGATAGAAGGGAAACCTTTGCCTTTGTTGTATATTGTATGTAATTGTTGTTCACTGTATAAAAGGCATTGAATATTTGCCTATATATGTGTATACTGTAATCTACTCTGAGTCCCTCTGGGGAGATGAAGCGGAATATAAATAAAGTATATTATTATTATTATTAGAAATTATTATTATTATTATTATTATCCACTCTGAGTCCCTCTGGGGAGATAAAGCGGAATATAAATAAAGTGTATTATTATTATTATTTGAAAATTATTATTATTATTATTATTGTAATCTTCTCTGAGTCCCTCTGGGGAGATAAAGCGGAATATAAATAAAGTATATTATTATTATTAAAATATTATTATTATTATTGTAATCCACTCTGAGTCCCTCTATGGAGATAAAGCGGAATATAAATAAAATGTATTATTATTATTATTAGAAAAAATATTATTATTACTATTATTGTAATCCACTCTGAGTCCCTCTGGGGGTTTGAAAGAGGCCATGGTAAGACCGCTGCTGAAGAAGCCGAATTTAGACCCTTCGGCTCCCTCCAATTACCGGCCTGTGTCCAACTTGCCTTTCCTAGGCAAAGTAATTGAGAGGGCAGCAGCGGATCAGCTGCAGCGGTACTTAGAAGACACAGCTGGACTCGATCCCTTCCAGTCCGGCTTCCGTATTGGGCATGGGACGGAGCTGTTAGCCCACCGCTTAGCCGTGACTGGAGTTAGGGGGACTGCCCTTAAATGGGTGGCCTCCTTTCTCCACGATCGGGGACAGCGTGTGGAGAGGGGGGAGGAGGTCTCCGGGAGGCTCCCATTAAGTTGTGGGGTCCCCCAGGGGGCCATCCTCTCACCCTTATTATTCAACATTTACATGCGCCCCCTGGCCCAGCTGGCCCGCGACTTTGGTCTGGAGTGTTATCAGTACGCGGATGACACCCAGCTCTTGCTGAGAATGGACGGCAGGCCGGATACCGTACCCGATTGTTTCCATCGATGCCTAGAAGCCGTGACTGGATGGCTGCGGGCCAGCCGGCTGAAGGTGAACCCGTCGAAGACGGAGATCTTGTGGCCTGGCCGACCTGGGCTGGATGAGTGCCGGTTGCCTACCCTGGATGGCGAGCAACTTAGCCCGTCATCTTTGGTTAAGAGCTTGGGTGTTAGATTGGACCTTTTGCTGACCATGGAGGCCTAGGTCTCCATGGTCAGCAGGACGTCATTCTTTCACCTACAACAGGCTAGGCGACTGGCCCCCTACCTGTCCAGGGCTGACCTGGCGCAGTGATCAAGCGACGGTCATCTCGAGGCTGGACTACTGCGCCCTCTCGTGGGCCTTCCTGGGTCGACAATCCAGAAACTCAAGCTGGTGCAGAATGCTGCAGCTCGCCTACTGGTGGGAGCACCAGTGAGGGAGCATATTACTCCCATCTTTCGGCAACTGCACTGGCTTCCTATTGAGTACCGGATTGCCTTCAAGGTGTTGGTTTTAACCTTTAAGGCCTTGCACGGTCTAGGGCCTGTGTACCTGAGGACCGCCTTACCCCGTACGTTCCCCGAGATCACTGCGCTCGGAAGAGCAAAATTTGCTGGTTATACCATCGTGCCGCTCCTGTCACTTGTCCAGCACAAGACAGAGAGCCTTCTCTGCGGCGGCTCCAGCACTCTGGAACTCGCTCCTAACCACACTCGAATGGTCCCTGAACTTCTCCTTTTCGAAGGGAATGTAAGACTGACCCTCTTCAGATTGGCGTTCGGGTAACCTCAAACCCAATCGGGTCTATCCCGCCTCAGTAAGGAAATACCAACAGTGCTAAAATAATTGTTTTACTGTATGTTTTATGATGTGTTTTACTGTTGTACTATGTTTTATTGTATGCTTGCATTTTGTGATCCGCCCCGAGCCTGCTGGGAGGGGCGGAATATAAAACTGAATAAATAAATAAATAAATAAAGTGGAATATAAATAAAGTGTATTATTATTATTATTGTAATCCACTCTGAGTCCCTCTGGGGAGATAAAGCGGAATATAAATAAAGTATAGTATTATTATTATTATTTGAAAATTATTATTATTATTATCTATAATAGACTGAAAAGTGGGTGAGAGGGATAAGACAGAGAGAGAAAGTACACCTGTTAGTGCAGTTTGGCACCATTTTAAATGCTATGGCTGCGGAATCACATGTTGCTGGACTCCAATATCTATTTGTGTAGTAATGACTTCAGTAAAAAAAAAATGGTCCAAGAAATAATTTCCATTAAAGATGCAGGTCAGGCTATAAATATGCTCTTCTTCTCCATTACACAGATAGGAAACTATCATATATAAACATCTCTCCATTTTTCATTTTGTTGAAACACTAACAGGCATCAATAGCAAGATATTCTGGCTGGCAGATTGCATACATTCTATGGGGTACGTGGAGATCTATACTGTAAACAAGCATTCACTTTTGGGGTTGCCCTCTTATTTCCTTTCTAATTGGTTGTGTGTTGTTTTCCCCACAGGATACCTGATCATCCACATAGTGCAGTGTCTTTTGGGGCTGGTGTTCATGTACATTTTCGTTTTGCCCATCATGAATGGTGACGGGATGAACATGTTGAAAAGTGTGGGAATGGTGGTGTAAGTACCTTCCATTGTGGCTGAATTAGTAAAGTGGCCTGGAGCAGTGTTTCCCAACCTTCTTTGAGCCGCGGCACATTTTTTACATTTACAAAATCCTGGGGCACACAACCAAGCAAAATGACAAAAAATGACACTCTAACACAGTAATACATATAGTTAATATGTTTTTTAATCTATTTATACACTCAGTGGGAAACCTGGGCCTGTTTCGATGAACACAACATAGATATCCTGGCAGGAATGGCAGAAAGACACAAACTTCCCACACAGAACTCCCATAACCAAGAGAAAATACTATAAGAGTTTGGTGGTCATTGACCTTGAGTTTTGGAGTTGTAGTTCACCTATATCCAGAGAGCACTGTGGACTGAAACAATGTTGGATCAGGACCAAACTTGGCATGAATACTCAATATGCCAAAATGTGAACACAGATGGGGTTTGGGAAAAATAGATCTTGACATTTGGGAGTTACAGTTTCTGGGATTTATAGTTAACACACAATCAAAGAGCATCCTGAACTCCACCAATTATGGAATGGAATCAAACTTCCCCCACAGAACTCCCATAACCAAGAGAAAATACTATAAGAGTTTGGTGGGCATTGGCCTTGAGTTTTGGAGTTGTAGTTCACCTATATCCAAAGAGCACTGTGGACTCAAATAATGTTGGATCAGGACCAAACTTGGCATGAATACTCAATATGCCCAAATATGAATGCAGATGGAGTTCAGGGGAAATAGACCTTGCCATTTGGGAGTTGTAGTTGCTGGGATTTATAGTTTCCCTACAATCAAAGAGCATTCTGAACCCCACCAATGATAGAACTGGGCCAAACTTCCCACACAGAACCCCCAGGTGGCTCCCTTCCTGAGTGGCTCTCTCCCCCGTCCACACCAGAAGGGAAAGCACTCACTTGGTCTGCGCTCCTCACTTCCGCTTCTGTTCCCCGCCCTCCCTCGATTGGAGGCTGCCTGGGGAAACGGCCGAAGGAGGCGGCGCCCCAACTCCTTCTTCACCGCCGCCACCCAGCCTTCCCCCCCCTCCTCCTCCTCCCCCAAGCAGCAGCAGCAGCAGGGGTTTGGCAGGAGGGGGAAGAAAGAGAGGAAGAGAGCGTTTTCCGTGGCACACCAGGTGATCGCTCATGGCACACTAGTGCGTCGCGGAACAGCGGTTGGGAAACACTGGCCTGGAGGATGTATTGCGAAACAGTAAGTTGTTCAACCGTAAATTTACTGCTTCTGGATCACCCTCATATCATGATTCCATCTTGAGGCTGTATCTATCTAAATCCTTTTTGGCTCAAGAGAAGACTTTGTCTCCCGCTCCCTTTATTTTTGTCAATCTAATCTTTTAAAAGTCTAACCTCCTGCTGCTTTTTCCACCTCAGTCTCACAATTGGCATTTTCGTGGGGTTCATGCTGATGCAGATTGGGACTGCTGGCGTATTCTTCCTTCAGCCAAAGATGACACAGGATGACAAGGAAAAACCTTTGGCTCTTGATAACAGGTCAGTCCCAGAAAATTGTGTTACCAACTTTTATTTTTCCCTAAGGGACTCACATTTTTGTCAGCTTGCATTAACAAACAAACATAAGTGTTTCCAACCCTCTATGCGTGTGCGCGCGTGCATAGTTCTACTGTTTAAGGCAGCAGTCTTAAGGTGTTTCCAACCCTGTATGCGTCTGTGCGCGTGCATAGTTCTACTGTTTAAGGCAGCAGTCATACTTTAAAGAATTTGGACAATTCCTATTAGGAGAAACATATATTCTGAAGTTTTTACCTAATAAACAGCTGGAAGAACAACAAAAAATGGAAGTTGTGCAAAGACAGGAAAGGGTGCTGTCTCAGCTGTGGTAGAAAATAGTCAGAACATTGGCATTAACCCTGACTCTAAACTGATGCCTATCTTGCTATGTGATGAGAGGGACTACCAATGTTTTTCTCTGAATATGTCAAGGATCAGTGCCATATGTGTGGCCACTTCACCAGCTTCCCAGCAGGCAGCTCTGAGTCCCAGTCCATGCTGCAGCAGCCGCGGTTGAAGCCGCCTCTGGCCACACCCCTCCCCCTCTAGTCCCGCCGAAATGGTAGGGAAAATGGCACGCGTGACGTCATGGCGGCAGTGGAAATGGCATGGGCCATAGCAATGCTGGTCACGCCGCCATGCTGACTGGCCGGCAGCACCTGGGCGGTGGCGGGAGCCTGCGGGGTGGGACTGAGCCTTCCTCCCGCCCTGCCTGCCATCAGCCAGCACGCCCTACACCAGGGGTGCTCACACTTTTTCAGCATGCGAGCGACTCTTAAAGCAACCAAGTCCAAAAGATCTACCTGCCCCCACCACCGTGCGCTCCTGCTCGCTCTTGCCACCGCGCATGCTAGTGCTGCTGTTTTCTGCCCACGCAGCACTTCTTCCGCCTGCGGGGCATTGCAGGAAGGAGAAACCACAAGGCGGGGCATCCAGAGGGAGCGCTCCGCCCTGCCTGTCTCGCCAGCAATGGAGGCTGCACAGCTGCTTCTGGATGAGAGAGAGAGGAAGGGCATTCCCTCCAGAAGCCCCGCCTCGTGCTTCCTTCTTCCTGCAATGCCCCGCAGGCGAAATAAGCACCGCGAGAGCGGAAGCCAGCAGCAGGAGAGAGCGTGTGCACACAGGGTGTGCGCGCGCATGGCAGGAGCGCCCCATCCGGCTGGTGAGGCCTGAAGATCACCTGCAAGAGGGCCGAAGATCTACTAGTAGCTCCCGAGCTACCTAATGAGCCCCCCTGCCCTACACGATCGACCAGTAGATCGCAATCTACCTAATGAGCACCCCTGGGCTAAATAATATGAATCCATACAAACATGAGTAAAGGGGCACTCTTGGTCCCAGACCAACATTTGATGTACACATGAAAACGACAACACTGGGACATGTCTCTTGTGTACAGATGCTAAGATCTCCTGTGATATTTGACCGACTGACCAATTGCTTGTTTGTTTATTTTCAGGAAAATGTTCCACAATTTCAACTACTTTCTGTTCTTCTACAACGTGATGCTGGGCCTGAGCATGTGCCTCTTCCGGCTGCTGTGCAGTGTCATGGTGGGAGCCTGGCTCATTGCACGGATAGACAGGACAATCATGCCCAAAGGCTACGAAGCAGCTGACATGGGTAAGGGCATGGGGTCCTCAGGGTGTAGGATTCCCAATTATCCCAGACTTAAAAAAGAAGCAAACAAGCAAACAGGCGGACCCACAAGCAAACAAAAAGAACAAGCTGTGGGGCACACTTCCATCTGTTTTATAGATAAGAACAGTGAAATAACAACTAACCGAGTTATGAAGGAGGGCCTGTTCTGATATTAATATGTTGCTATTGGAGGCAAATAACAAGATGTCTTCTCCTTGCCCCATTCCATCTCCACAAGCCAACAAAGGGCTTGTCTATATTGGCCCCAAATCCTGTACTCACCACAAATGGATCACTGGCTGTCCCGTGACATGCAGTGGCTTACGATGAGTATAGTGTTTTTTGTTGTTGTTATTACTTTTTTTTGTTTGGGCTGGAAGTCAGCCTGAAGAAAACGGAAGTCCTCTACCAGCCTGCACCACAGGTAGAACATCATCATCCCCACGTCAGCATAGGCAAATCTGTGCTTAAGTCCGTTCAGCAGCTCACCTACCTGGGAAGCATAATCTCTTCAGACGCCAAGATTGATAAAGAGATAGATCTCAGCTTAGCAAAGGCATAGAGTGCATCCGGAAGGCTTCACAAAAGCGTCTGGAGCAACAAGCACCTGAGGCAAAGCACCAAAATCAGTGTGTACAGAGCTATCGTACTGTCTATTCTCCTCTATGGGTCTGAAACATGGGTCACCTATCGCCAACACCTACGACACCTCGAACGCTTTCATCAGCACTGTCTTCGCACAATCCTAAATATACACTGGACCGACTATGTGACGAATGTTGCGGTCTTTGAGCAAGCAGGGATCACCAGCATTGAGGCCACGCTATTGAGAACACAGCTGCGCTGGGCATGGCACATCTCTAGGATGGAGGACCACCGCCTCCCAAAGATACTACTCTACTGTGAACTCGCCACTGGTCAGCGCAAGAGAGGCACCCCCAAAAAGAGATATAAGGACTCCCTGAAACAACATCTCAGGCTCGGCCAAATTGATCACCAGCAATGGCCCACCCTGGCCTCACATCGGGAGGCGTGGAGACGCACTATCCACAATGCTGCGGCCTCTTTTGAGAAGACATGCCGAACGGGTCTCGAAGAGAAAAAACAACGCAGAAAGAACCGCAACCTGGAAACAACATCACCCAAGGAGACTTTCTGCTGTGCTTTCTGCAACTGAACTTGCCTATCTCAGATTGGCCTTTTAGTCATCAACGCGCTTGTAAAAAGCGTGGCATGACTCCTTCCTAAGAATCTTCGTTCGCGAAGTAATGCCGAGATTACTTTACATCAGTTTTGCCCTACATTTGGCAAAGTTTAGCAATACTATGAAGTTCCCCACTCTGTTGTCAGCTGGGGTGCCTGCAATGGCAAGGAGCAGCAGTAATGGCAAAAGGGTGGACATGCTGAATGCATGCTACTCTGAGGGCAGATTTACACTGGAGTTACCTGCCCAATGTAGGTGCGGAACAGATGGCCTGGAACACACATAATACAGCATTTCTCAACCTGGGGGTCATGAGGGGGTTTCAGAAGGGTCGCCAAAGACAGTCAAAAACGCATATTTCTGATGATCTTTGGGAGAGAAGGCTGAAGGTCTCTCCACCTGTCCTTGTCTTCCTTTTTAGAAACAGATGGTGAATTCTCCTCCTCCTGCTGTGATTTTAGGTGAACTATAAATCCCAGCAACTACAACTCCCAAATGTCAAGCTCTATTTTCCCCAAACACCACCAGTGTTCAAATTTGGACATATTATTTGTGCCAAGTTTGGTCCAAATCTATCATTGTTTGAGTCCTGGATGTTGGTGAACTACAACTCCAAAACTCAAGGTCAATACCTACCCAAACCCTTCCAGTATTTTCTGTTGGTCATGGAAGTTCTGTGTGCAAAGCTTGGTTCAATTCCATCATTTGTGGAGTTCAGAATGCTCTTTGATTATAGGTGAACTATAAATCCCAGCAACTACAACTCCCAAAGGACAAAGTCAATCTGCCTGCCAATCACACCAGTATTCAAATTTGGGTGTATTGGGTATTTCTGCCAAACTTGGTCCAGTGAATGAAAATATATCCTGCATATCAGATATTTACATTGCGATTCATAACAGTAGCAAAATTACAGTTATGAAGTAGCAACGAAAATCATTTTATGGTTGGGGGTCACCACCACATGAGGAACAGTATTAAGGGGGCACGGCATTAGGAACATGCCCAGATTACCCATAAGGCCAACGAGGCCATGGCCTAGGGATGCAAGCCAAGGGGGGGAGAGGGGTGCAGATCACGGACCAAAAAACGCCCCAAAACTGGTCTGGGCCCCTCTTTCCCCCTTTCTCATGCCCCTCCTCTCTCCTTCTCCCGGCAAAGTCTCTGCTCCGTCCCCTCTGTCTCTCGCTCTCTCGCGCACTCTCTCCCTCTCGCTTTCTCGCGCGCTCTCTCTCTCGTGCGCTCTCTCTTTCGCTCTCTCGCGCACTCTCTCCCTCTCGCTTTCTCACGCTCTCTCTCTTGCGCTCTCTCTCTTTCGCTCTCTCGCGCTCTCTCTCCCTCTCGCTTTCTCACGCGCGCTCTCTCTCGTGCGCTCTCTCTCTTTCACTCTCTCGCGCACTCTCTCTCTCGCTTTCTCACGCGCTCTCTCTCTCTTGCGCTCTCTCTCGCTCTCTTGCGCTCTCTCTCGCTCTCGCTCTCTCGCGCGCTCTCGCTCTCTTGCGCTCTCTCGCTCTCGTGCTCTCTCGCGCGCTCTCTCTCTCTCTCTCGCGCGCTCTCTCTCTCTCGCTCTATCGCGCTCTCTCTCCCTCTCGCTTTCTCACGCTTTCGCTCTCTCGCGCACTCTCTCCCTCTCGCTTTCTCACGCGCGCTCTCTCGTGCGCTCTCTCTTTCGCTCTCTCGCGCTCTCTCGCAGCGCTCTCGTGCACTCTCTCTCGTTCTCTCTCTCTTTCGCTCTCTCGCGCTCTCTCTCGCAAGCACGCTCTCTCGTGCTCTCTCTCGTGCGCTCTCTCTCTTTCGCTCTCTCGCGCTCTCTCTCCCTCTCGCTTCTCACGCTCTCTCGTGGCGCTCCCTCTTTCACTCTCGCGCACTCTCTCCTCTCGCTTCTCACGCTCTCTCTCGTGCGCTCTCTCTCTTGCGCTCTCTCGCTCTCTCTCTCGCAAGCGCTCTCTCTCGTGCACTCTCTCTCGTGTGCTCTCTCTCTTTCGCTCTCTCGCGCTCTCTCTCCCTCTCGCTTTCTTACGCTCTCTCTCTCGTGCGCTCTCTCTCTTTCGCTCTCTCGCGCACTCTCTCGCTTTCTCACGCGCTCTCTCTCGTGCGCTCTCTCTCTCTCGCTCTCTCTCTCTCGCTCTCTCTCTCCCTCTCGCTCTCTCTCACGCTCTCTCTCTCTCGTGCGCTCTCTCTTTCACTCTCTCATGCACTCTCTCCCTCTCGCTTTCTCACGCGCTCTCTCTCTCGTGCGCTCTCGCTCTCTCTCGCAAGCGCGCTCTCTCGTGCACTCTCTCTCTCTCGTGCGCTCTCTCTCTTTCGCTCTCTCGCGCTCTCTCTCGCAAGCGCTCTCTCTCGTGCACTCTCTCTCTCATGCGCTCTCTCTCTTTCGCTCTCTCGCGCTCTCTCCCTCTCGCTTTCTCACGCTCTCTTTCTCTCGTGGCGCCTCTTTCACTCTCTCTTTCACTCTCTCCTCTCTTTCTCACGCGCTCTCTCTCGTGCGCTCTCTCTCTTTCTTCTCGCTCTCTCTCGCAGCGCTCTCTCTTTCGCTCTCTCGCGCTCTCTCCCTCTCGCTTTCTCACGCTCTCTCTCTCGTGCGCTCTCTCTTTCGCTCTCTCGCGCACTCTCTCCCTCTCGCTTTCTCATGCGCTCTCTCTCTCGTGCGCTCTCTCTCTTTCGCTCTCTCGCGCTCTCTCTCGCAAGCGCGCTCTCTCGTGCACTCTCTCTCTCTCGTGCGCTCTCTCTCTTTCGCTCTCTCGTGTGCTCTCGCTCACTCTCTCTTTCACGGGCTCCCCCCTCTCTCTCGCATGCTCTCTCTCGTGCGCATGCTCTCTCTCTCTTTTGCGCGCGCTCTCTCTCTCTTTCCCGCGCGCTCTCTCTCTTGCGTGTGCTCTCTTTTTCTCTCTCTCGTGCTCTCTCTCTCTCTCATGCTTTCTCTCTCTCTCTCTTTCGTGCTCTCTCTGTCTCTCTCTCGTGCGCGCCTTTGGAGCGAGTTTGCACCCGCTGCGCTCTCCCCAAGCCTCCCGACTCCCGAGGAGACCTTCAGAGCATAGCGGAGCTTTCCAGCCGGTGGGAATGGGGACCTTGGAGGTGGCGGGAGGTCGGCTTAAAGGGGGCGTCATTCCAAAGTGTGGCCTAGGGTGCAAAAAAGTGTTAATCCGGGCCTGATTAGGAAGGTTGAGAAACACTGGCCTAATAGGTAGGTTTGCCATGATGCGGGTGAGTCAGAGGGAAGCAATCGCATGGAGTTGGAGTTTCTGCATGAAGAGCCAGAGCTGCTCCGGCTAGGAATCTAGTCCAGGTTTTGTTCCTTGCTGTTAGAATTGGTTTATGGGGCAAAGAGGCCTCTTTTGCACTCTTCACAAGTCAAAACAGTGTTTGGATGTCAAAACATCACTCTAGGCTGAGTGAGGATTTGTACGTCAAGACATGCTTATGTTGGGACATTCTTATGTAGAGGATCTACTGTATAACAATAAGAACAATTATTTCCCTGCAGGATTCAGGACGTGGATTGGGATGCTCTTTATGGACAATTACCACACAAACCCTACTCTTATCTGCTTTTGTCATGTCCTCCTGATGCAAACCAGAGAGAGGCAGCAACAGACTGGCACCTTGTATTGTCACTTCAGTAATGCAACAGGTAGATTTTGACTGTGTGAACATTTGTCCAGGATTATCTACTAAGGGTGGTTAGGTTCATCGTAATGCTACAAAAGTTGTATTAAATTCGTATTTAAATCACTTCTGAATTGATTTTGAAGGGCTTTAAGCCAGTGTTTTCCAACCAGTGTGCCGTGAGCGATCATCAGGTGTGCCGTGGGAAATTGGCACTCTTCCCCCTCCTAGCAGCTCTTTCTCCCTCTTTCCCTCCCCAAAGATCCTCCGTGAGGCAAAAGAAGGGCTCCACCGAATGCCAGGGCCAGGCCCGCCTTGAGGAAGCCTTCAGGAGCCTCGACTTAGCATGGCTCCAGCTCCCGCTCAGGGCTGCTTCGGCCTCCCGATGCTCCTATACGTTTCATAGATCTGTGTGGCCTCTTTCATTGCCTTCCTCCTCCCTCCGCAAAAGCAGAGCACTGGGCGGAAGTGATTGAGTCGGCGTTTTCGCGTTGGCTTGGATTTCTCATGAGAACAGCCAAAGCCGGAAACTCCACGTCGGTGAATTGGGCAGTGAGCGAACCTGGGAGCATCGGGAGGCTGAAGCATTCAAAGGTTTCCAAGAAACAAATTGAGCCTCTCCACAAGGAAATTGTGTTTTTTTTTTTACTATTTTACTGGATTTTTCGAGAGCTCCCCCAAATGAACTGTTTATAACAGCTTCATGACATCCATAGTTAACTGGAAGCTAGTTTCACTCAGGGTGAAATTTCACAAGGGTATGGAGAATAAGCCCTATGAGGAGCGGCTTGAAGAGCTGGGCATGTTTAGCTGAAGAAGAGAAGGCTGAGAGAAGACATGATAGCCATGTATAAGTATGTGAGAGGAAGTCATATATATGTTGTGTTCATCGAAACAGGCCCAGGTTTCACACTGAGTGTATAAATACATTAAAAAACATATTAACTATATGTATTACTGTGTTAGAGTGTCATTTTGTGTCATTTTGGTTGATGGTGTGCCCCAGGATTTTGTAAATGTAAAATGTGCCGCGGCTCGCTTCGGCCTTTTGGCTAAGATCAAGTGTAGTATCCATTTCTTAAAGGGACAGATGCACCTTATAGTTTATATATGAATGAAGAATGCAACGCCTTGGTCTTTTCAGCCTTGAAAGACGGCGTTTAAGAGGTGACTTGATCGAAGTGTATAAAATCATGCATGGGATAGAAAAGGTGAATAAAGAAAAAATATTTTCTCTGTCACCCAACACTAGGACTAGGGGGCACTCCCTGAAGCTCCAAGGTAGGAAAGTTAGGACTAATAAAGGGAAATATTTCTTCACCCAGAGGGTCATTGGGTTATGGAACTCACTTCCAGAGGAGGTTGTGACAGCTGTCAGCCTGGACAGCTTCAAGGCAGGATTAGACAGATTCATGGATACCAAGGGAATCAGTAGCTACTGAAAAGGACATCCAAGGGCCACCTCTGTGTTGATGGAGGCAGGCAGGATTTTCCCCGGGTACTGGTTGTGGGGGGTCGGGAGCAGGTGAGGGTTTTGCCCTCCTTTCTGCTAGGGATCCCTGTGTACAACTGGTGGGCCACTGTGTGACACAGAATGCTGGACTAGATGGGCTGAGGCCAGATTCAGCATGGCTCTTCTTATGTTCTTATGTTCTTATGTAAGTTCAAAAATAATTTCCCACGGCACACTAGTGTTCCGCAGCACATTGGTTGAAAATCACTGGCTTACACCACCTGGTATTGGCAGTCTTCCATCCAAGTATTAATCAAAATTGACCCTTACCATCCAAGGTCTGAGAGGATGTGATACCTCTGGGTATGGTTTTCTATTCCTAGTGCTATGCTGTAGAAAATATTACAAATAAGAACTTGACATTTACCAATAAGGCTTAAATGTTTTAGGAAATGTCAGTAGGAAATGTCAGAATATTCTGTCATTTACTGTAAACTTTTAGAGTTAGACCAGTGCCTTTGCTAAATGATCAAATTTCATCCTGAGCTGTATTTCGTGTTCTGCACAAAATGTTGACATTTGTGAAGAAATGTTCCATCTGTAAAATGCACATTGAGTGGTTGATAGATAAACGGATAGATGATAATGGTGTCAGGAGTGCTTGGCTCCTACTACAGCTGGAGTCAAGCGTTATTGCATTTTAATAGTCAATGGTCTGTTCTACCTGTTGGCTTTGCCATCAAGGGGACAGAGATTTGGAATGTCATGTCATAGGACACATTGGAAATTAACCCTTTCTTTCTTCCATTCTTTTAGATTTTAAAGTATCAAATAAAGCCAGAACAAGATGGATGCTCTTCTATACGCTTCTTAAAAACCCTGGCCTCTCAGCACTCAGGAAGCCAAAATGTGCCACCGAATCCTTTGCTTCCTAACGTCAACAGATGCACGGCAACCCAAATAAAAATCTGAAGATTGTACTGTAGTGTCCACAGGCCTGGATTAACACTTTTTTGCACCCTAGGCCAAAGTTTGGAATTACGCCCCCTTTAAGCCAACCTCCTGCCACCTCCACGGTCCCCATTCCCACCGGCTGGAAAGCTCCGCTGTGCTCTGAAGGTCTCCTCGGTCGTCGGGAGGCTTGGGGAGAGCGCAGCGGGTGCAAACTCGCTCCAAAGGCGCACACGAGAGAGAGAGTGCGCATGCGAGAGAGAGAGAGAGCGCGCGAGAGAGTGTGTGTGCGAGAGAGAGAGCAAGAGAAAGAGAGCATGCGCACAAGAGAGCGTGCGAGAGAGAGCGTGCGCGAGAGAGAACGAGAGAGAGAGAGAGAGAGAGAGAGAGAGAGAGAGTAATGGAAGGAGCGGAGCAGAGACTTTGCCCGGAGTGAGGAGGGGCATGAGAAAGGGGGAAAGAGGGGCGCAGACCAGTTTTGGGTTTTTTTGGTCCGTGATCTGCGCCTCCTCCCCTCAGCTTGCGCCCCTAGGCCATGGCCTCGTTGGCCTTATGGGTAATCTGGGCATGAGTGTCCACCATATCCGGCTACCTAACATTTAGTCAGACCATTGATTTGTCACATAAAGCTGCTCAGTAGGCCTGGCTAGGTTCGTAAAATCGGAATGAATTTGGATTAATTTCACTTCTGAAGCAGTTTTGAAGCGATGTAAGCAACCCGGAAGTGAATTTGCCATTTCGAAGCCACTGCTGCCATTTTCGGAAAGGAATCGACGGGTTTCCCTTCCCTGGCCTTCTCTTCCGTGTGTGGCTCTCGCGCCAGTTCTGACGCTGAGGGAAGGACCTCCACGTCCAAACTGGGTGTTTAAACAGTGCTGTTTCTTTCCTATTGACAGTGCTGTTTCTTTCTTACTACGCATGCGTGTCTGCTATTAATGAAGCCATTCCAACATTTCTGAAAAATTCGATAAAATTTCCACAATTTTTTTGGAACATTTCGGAAGTCATTTAGATTTGAACCACGAGCACCCCCTATATCCGCAACGAGTTTTGAGCCATTTTTTCCCTTGATCATACAGGCCTACTGCTCAGATTGGTGGTGCAATGGGTTAAACCCTTGTGCTAGCAGGACTGAAGACCGACAGGTCGGAAGTTCGAATCCAGGGGGAGTGCAGATGAGCTCCCTCTGTCAGCTCCAGCTCCCCATGTGAGGCCATGAGAGAAGCCTCCCACAAGAATGGTAAAAAATCAAAACATCCGGGCATCCCCTGGGCAAAGTCCTTGCAGACAGAAAAATTTTCTCACACTAGAAGCGACTTGCGTTCTCTCACTTCCTGTTGTCTCACTCTCCATTCTTAACTAGAAGTCATTTGTAAGTTGGATGTTTATAATTCAGGGACTACCTGTACTTCAAAAATGCATTGACATAAGAGAATGTTTGCCTCCCAAGGTCAGGTACCGACTTCATTTTGATTTACTTAACGTATCTTTTGCAGTTTCAATAAGGGAGGTCGCCTATGTCAGTGTTTCCCAACCAGTGTCCTCTGTGAACCACGGGGAGTGGCCCTTGCAGGGTTGGAGAGGGCGTTTAGGGGCAATCTCGTCGAGAGCAGTGGATCTTCAGGTGTGCCGTGGGAAATTGGAACCTCCAGGAGAGGGGGGGGGGGGGAGTCTAGTGTGTTGAAGTATAAAAACCCTAAGAAACCTACCTCGAGAAAGGCACAAAATTACAAACACCCCCCTCCCCATCCGTTGTCTACTTGGTCTCTCCCTCTCCATGCATTGGGAAGGCCCGCCTCCCTTTCCCCAAGTAGAGACCTCCTCTTGCCTCCTGGGGGTCTCTGTGGGGAGTTTGGCCCAGTTCTATCATTGGTGGGGTTCAGAATGCTCTTTGATTGTAGAGGAACTATAAATCCCAGCAACTACAACTCCCAAATGTCAAGGTCTATTTCCCCTGAACTCCATCTGCGTTCATATTTGGGCATATTGAGTATTCATGCCAAGTTTGGTCCTGATCCAACATTGTTTGAGTCCACAGTGCTCTCTGGAAATAGGTCAACTACAACTCCAAAACTCAAGGTCAATGCCCACCAAACTCTTATAACATTTTCTCTTGGTTATGGGAGTTCTGTGTGGGAAGTTTGTGTCTTTTTATTTATTTATTTATTTCAGGATTTTACCCCGCTCTTCTCAACCCCCGAGGGGGGACTCAGAGCGCTTACAGTAAGGCGCATTCGATGCCCACACAGCAACAATACAAGACCCCAGAACCCTCAACAACCAAAATACAATTCAAATACATCAAAATACAACCATCCACACATCATACGCATTCATTCCAGATTAAAACAATGTTCTGGCCATAAAAGCATTGGCCCTGATCATCCACTTTCCATTAAAATCCCATCGAAAGTGCTGCCTTGTGCTGGTGTGCAAACGCCTGGTCCCACAGCCAGGATTTTACTGACACAACAGGGGGTGGTATGCTCCCTGTATGTAGCTCCCGTTAGTAATCTGGCTGCCGCCCGCTGGACTAATTGCAATTTCCGAACTGTCTTCAAAGGCAGCCCCACGTAGAGTGCGTTGCAGTAATCTATTCGGGATGTGACCAGAGCGTGGACGACCGTAGCCAGATCAGACTTCCCAAGGTACGGGCACAGCTGGCGCACGAGTCTTAACTGTGCAAAAGCTCCCCTGGTCACCGCCGAGACCTGGGCTTCCAGGCTCAGCGATGAGTCCAGGATCACTCCCAAGCTGCGAACCTGCGTCTTAAGGGGGAGTGTAACCCCGTCCAACACAGGCTGTAACCCTATGCCCTGTTTGGCCTTACGACTGACCAGGAGGACCCCTGTCTTGTCTGGATTCAGTTTCAATTTGCTAGCCCTCATCCAGTCCGACACAGCAGGGGCAGCCCGAGCTCTCCGGGGGGAGTAAGCGAACTTTATTTTTGCGCCCCCCCCCCCCCGGCGGCTCCCGGCGGCTCCCGGCTGCGCCCGCGCATGCGCAGACTCCCGAGCGCACCGGCACGGAGGAACGGGGGGGGGAGAGGGGACTCACGGGGCGGGCTCGCCGCTCACGGACCCGAGGAGGAGCAGGAGGAGGGGGGAGGCCACGAGGGCGGCCCCCATGGAGACGCAGCGGCAGCAGCAGCAGCAGCGCCCCCGGAAGGGCCCGAAGCCAGAGGCGCATCTTCGTGACGTCACTTCGTCGCGCCTCTGCCGAGGAGGAAGGGGCGTAGGTCGCCTAATGGGGAAGGCCGGCCCTGCGACACAGCGGCCAAGCACCGGTTTAAAGTCTGGACAGCATCCTTGGTGACAGGTGGGAAGGAGTGACAGATCTGGACGTCTTTCTGCCATTCCTGCCAGGATATCTATGTTGTGTTCATCGAAACAGGCCCAGGTTTCACTCTGAGTGTATAAATACATTTAAAAACATATTAACTATATGTATTACTGTGTTAGAGTGTCATTTTGTGTCATTTGGTTGGTAGTGTGCCCCAGGATTTTGCAAATGTACAAAGTGTACCGCTGCTCAAAAATGGTTGGGAAACACTGGCCTATGTCATATCCTTTAACATTTCCCAAGTGACAACCAGGACGTGTGTAGCCAACCTCAGAGTGAGGTCAAGATGACAAAAGTTATGAATGAGGAAGAACACACGAGGCGGGAGAGGTCGCACCAGTTTGTTTTTTCATAAACGGCCAGAGTCTTCTGCCTCCTCTCAAATGCGTGCGTGTGAACTACTTTTGCAACTGAATTTCTTGCAAGTGAATTAAACCGGGGACAAAGGGACGAACTTAGCCGAAGGACAGAGGAACTGGGACAACTTGAGAAGTGGAGCAATTTACCTGCATTTACCAAAGAAATAGAAGGAAACAACAACATCAAATGCCTCCCATTTCAAAAGGCAAACAAGAGTAGATCCCCCCGTAAATCAGTGTTTATCAACCTTTTTTGAGCTGCGGCACATTTTTTACGTTTAGAAAATCCTGGGGCACACCACCAACCAAAATGACACAAAATGACACTCTGTCGTTTGACTCTGTCATTTTACTAACTGTCACCCTCCCCCTCGTGACGCCGCTGCTTCCACCAACCCCCCCCGGGAGGCCCACATGCAGGGGGCCCATCACCGTCCCGCAGGGGAGGGCTGCGCTGAGTGGTCGAAGTCGCGCGCGCGCTTGGCTGAGCAGGACGAATAGGAATTGAGCACACAGGGTGGCTCTGAGCCTCGGAACAAACTGCAGCGGAGGCTCGCAGCTGTCGCCACCCCCAGCTCTCCTTCCCGAAGAGGTTCAGCCCCCCCAGGAGTGCCTCCCCCGCGTCCCTTCGGCTTCCCTGCTGTCGTCTTGGGGCCAGATCGGAAAAGAACCAAGCTGGGCTGTCAAGCTGTGCATCCCGGCCTCTGCTCTGCTCTGCTCTGCAGCGAACCCAGAGCCCAGCCAGGAGAAGCCAGGAGATGAGGGGTTGCTCCGCTTCCTTGGCGCAGACAGGCTAGAGGGCAGAAAGCCCCGCCTCGAGCCTCTGGGAACAGGGTCGGATGGGGGCAGCTCCCAGGGACTCCTCCTCCCTCTCCTCCTCCTTGCTGCCAGAGGGGAGGAGGGCAGAAGAGCGCCCAGGAGCCAGGAAGCAGGAGGAGCCGCAAACCAGCCAGGTAGCCCTTGGCATGCAGAGGGAGGGAAGGAAGGAAAGTTGAGAGAGAGGAGGGAGGGAGGAAAGTTCTGGACGCCGAGGGCTCTCCCTGACTGCAGCCAGGCTGGCCGGCATTGCTGCTCCGGCCAGGAAAGCCTCATTTCCGCTGCCTGAAGTTTCCTGCTAGGCTCTCTCTCTCTCCCCACTGTTATTTCCCACGGCACACCTGATGATCGCTCACGGCACACTAGTGTGCCCCGGCACACTGGTTGGGAAACACTGCTGTAAATTGTATCTGCATTTTCAGTTATGAACAAAGGAAGTTCCAATGTACAATCTGGGATTTGTGGTCATTTTGAGTAATTGAAGTAACTTTTTGTTAAAGCTCTGGAGCACGCCTGCACAATCTGTGGCCCTCCAGGGGGTTTGGACTTCATCTCCCAGAATTCCTATCCATTGGATAAGTTGGTTAGGGCTTCTGGGAGTTGGAGTCCCAAACACCTGGAGGGCCACAGTGTAAGCTTCGGCAAGGGGGGTCTAGTAAAGCAGACTCACTCCAGGTATAGTTGAAGGAAAAGGGTTTAATAGGTCCTTAATCCAAAGTAGGCAAAGATAGACTAAAGATTTCGCGCGCGAAGTTCCCTTCAAGAGCCCTCCCTGGCCCGCCCCCCTGCTGTGCCCCTCCTTCCTCAGGGATGACCATCCGGCTCTCCGCATATCAAAGTTCAGGAAAAGGGTCCTGGCACTTCAAAGGCAGTTCCAGTTCAAAGCCCGCCAGATGCTGTTGTTATCTGATGGCGCGCAAGACTTGGCCCGTTAGGACAACAACCGGGCCGAGTGGCGCTGACATAGCGCCCCCCTCCGAGAACGAGCGACCTGCAAGGGAGAGACAAAGGGGAGGGAGAAATCAGGGTCCAGGTTTGGCCGGGAAGGCGGCGTAAAACGCCTTCAACAGTTTCGGGGCCCGCACATGTTGGTCTAGTACCCATTCGGGGTGTAAGTCTTTGGCAGTCCACTTAACTAGGTAGCTAAGGCGGCCCTTGAGGCGCCGCGAGTCCAAGATTTCCCTAATCTCAAAATGGGTGTGGGGCCCCACCATGATGGGCACCGGAGCGTCTTCGGGCTTGGACCACTTCCGGTCGGACACAGCTTTCTTGAGTAGACTCACGTGGAAGACTGGGTGGACCTTGTGCCAGGTGTGCGGGAGGTCCAGCTTAATTGCCACAGGGTTAATAACCTCCACGACGCGGAGAGGCCCTACAAACTTATTTGCAAACTTGCGGGACTGTTGAGTGGACTTGAGGTGCTTGGTGGACAGGAACACGCGGTCTCCCACGGCGTAAACAGGCTGGGGACCCCGCTTCTTATCGGCGTACAGCTTGTAAGCGTCCCGGGCGTGGAGCAGCGCGGTCTGTATCTGCGGCCAAGCGGCCGCCACCTTGGCCCCCCAGTCAGTCGGCGGCTCGGCCGGGTCCGCTGCCGGGGCCAGCGCCGGGAAGGGAGGAAAGTCACGGCCGGAGACGACCCGGAACGGCGAGGCCCCCGTTGAGGCGTGCTCGGAGTTATTGTAGCTGTATTCGGCCACGTCCAGCAGTTCGGCCCAGTTGTCCTGCTGGTAGGTGGAGTAGCAGCGGAGGTATTGTTGCAGGGTTCGCTGGACACGCTCCGTCGCGCTGTCCGTCTCTGGGTGGAACGCCGTGCTCAGGGCGTGCTGCGACCCCAGCCCCGCCAGGAACGCCTTCCAGAACCTGGACGTGAATTGGGGGCCCCTGTCGCTCACGACCCGCCTAGGACAGCCGTGGAGCCGGAAGACGTGGTGGGTGAACAGACGAGCCAGCTCCGGAGCCGAGGGGAGCCTGCGCAGCGGGATAAAGTGGGCCTGCTTAGAGAATAAGTCCACCACAGTCCAAATGGTGGTGTACCCGCCACTAGGCGGCAGGTCGACAACGAAGTCCATGGCGATCTCGCTCCAGGGTTCCGCTGGGTCGGCTACAGGCTGCAGCAGGCCCGTCGGGCGGCCCGTCTTTGGCTTGTTTCGTGCACACACCTCGCACTCCGCAACATAGTCCTTAGTGTCCTTCCGCATGCCTGGCCACCAGAACTGCAGGGCCAAAAGCTTTAGGGTCTTGGTGAGGCCGAAGTGGCCGGACAACGTGGAGTCGTGGGCCTGAGCTAGGATCGGGGCTCTCTGGCTTTGGGGAACATACAGCTTGTCCTTGTAGTACCAGATTCCCCCCGCTTCGGTCAGGTCCTCCCGGTGCCTCGTGAGCCAGGGGTCCGGCCCGTAAGCCGCTGCCAAGTTTGCCAGGAGCTCGGGGGTTCCCGGGACGGCCGGCTGGGGGCCTTGTCTGCCGCCCTGGTGCGGGCCACCAGACCCAGCTGGCGCTTGGTGAATACTGTCCCCATTTCTTCTGGCGCCGAGTAGTCGGCCTCAGGCATCCTGGAAAGCGTGTCGGCCAGCACGTTCTTCGGGCCGGGCAGGTACTTGAGCTCAAAGTTGAAGCGGCTAAAGAACTGTGCCCACCTTAGCTGCTTGGCGTTGAGCCTTTGCGGGGACTGCAGGGCCTGTAGGTTCTTGTGGTCAGTCCACACTTCGAAGGGCAGAGCGGTGCCTTCGAGGAAGTGTCTCCAGTGGCTCAAGGTGGCCCGCACCGCGAAGGACTCCTTTTCCCATACGTGCCAGCGCTTCTCCGTCTGCGTGAATTTCTTGGAAAGGTAGGCGCACGGTCGCAGGGTGCCTTCCTCATCCCGTTGGAGGAGCACCGCTCCGTAGGCTGCTTCGGAAGCATCGCACTGCACGGTGAACGGCCGGCCTGGCTGGGGGTGCATCAGCAGGGGCTGACTGGTGAAGCTCCGCTTGAGGTTGTCGAACGCCTCCTGACACTGTGGGGTCCAGCTCAGCTTGGCGCCCGGGGACTTGGCCTTCTTTGTCTCCCCCAAGCCCTTAGTTTTTAACAGTTCAGTCAGCGGTAGCGCTATCTTGGCAAAGTTGTGGATGAATTGTCTATAGAAGTTAGCAAATCCCAGGAAGCCCTGCAATTGCCGCCGGGTTCGGGGCGCCTCCCACGCGAGCACGTCGTTCACCTTACCCGGGTCCATGGCCAGGCCTCGCGTGGAGATTCGGTACCCTAGATAATCCAGTTCTTGCCGGTGGAATTCGCATTTGGAAAGTTTGACGAAAAGCTGGTTCTCCCGCAACCTCCGTAGCACCTCCCTGGTCAGCTCAATGTGCTCCACCTCCGACGCCGAGTAGATCAGCACGTCGTCTAAGTAGACTAGAACTCCCCTGTATAGCAAGTCCCTGAAGATTTCGTTGATGAACTGCTGGAATATTTTGGGAGCACCTTTAAGTCCGAACGGGGTGACCCGGAACTGGTACTGGCCTAGATGGCAGTTGACGCCGTCTTCCAGCAGTCTTCATCCCTCACCCTGATCTGGTAGAACGCCTCCCGGATGTCCAGCTTGGTGAAGAACCGCGCTCCCCCCAGCTGGGCCAATATCTCGGACATCAGGGGCAGCGGGTAGGGGCTCGATGTGCTGATGGCGTTGAGACCTCGGTAGTCCACGCACAGCCGCAGGGACCCGTCTGCCTTTGGGCGGAACAGGACGGGGGCTGCCAGCGGGCTTGTAGATTTTTCAATAAACCCTCTCTCCATGTTTTTGTCGATAAAGTCTCTCAGTGCCTTTCTTTCCAGTTCGGACAGGGCGTACAGCTTCGGGCTGGGCAGTTTGGCGCCCTCTTCAATTTCGATTGCACAATCGCACTTCCGGTGGGGGGGTAGCTGGTCACTTTCCCGCTCACTAAAGACCTCCTCTAAGTCTCCATACTCTCGCGGGATTCCGCCAGGGTGGCTCTCTGCTGCCCCCACGCCGGCTCCCTCGTGAGCCGGGGCTCCCGTTTGTTCAAGGTCATCTATCCTCGCCCGGGCCTCCCCGTCTCGGAACTTTATGGCCCCCGTCCTCCAGTCGACTTGTGGGTTTTGGGCGCGCAGCCAGGGGGCCCGTAGGATGATGGGCTGGTGGGCCATTGCTGAAATTACGAACTTCAGTTCTTCCCGGTGGGACCCCATCTGGACCCTCATCTCCCCTGTTTGGTGGGTGGCTGGCTTCCCATTTGCCGGGGACCCATCTAGTTGGGAGAAGAGGATCTGTTCGATCAGCGCTTGGGGCTTTATCCCCAACTGCTTCGCTAGCTTGGGGGACATCAGGCACCGGGTGCACCCACTGTCTAGCATGGTGACTGTCTCTATAGGCTGTGCCACCCCGGGGCCCCACACTTTAACATCAAGCTTGTACGTATCGCATCCCAGGGGATCAGACTCACCGCCCGGAGGGTTTTGGATCTGCCGCCGGGCGTCTACAGCAGATCGTTGTCGTTTCCCGCCATCCATTCGGGGTCGCTCTCCTCCGGCTCCGGCTCCTCGGGCTCACGGAGGGTCCGTGGCGCCCGTGCCGACTCCGCTGCTGCTGCGGCCTTCCCCCGGGCGGGGGTCTTGGCCGGGGTGGCCGGCTTGGCCTCTGGCGCCTTCTCCGGCTTTGGGGAGGGTGCCTTTTTGCGGCAATCGGCCGCCCGGTGACCCTCTCGGCCACACGAGAAGCAGGCTCCTTTCCTTCCCCTCTGGCCTTCCCGGCTGGCTGACCGGGCTCGAGGGACGCTCTCCGGGCTGGTCCGGCTCTCCCAGGCGGCCCCGTCCCTGCTCCCCGGGTTCTCCCCCATCTCGGTGGCGTCGGGGCATCTGCTCCATGTCGCACTCGACTCACCCCGCCGAGACTATCCACTCCTCCAGGGTCTCGGGGGTTCCCCGGTGCATCGCCCACTCCAGAATGTCCTGCCGTAGGCCTGCCTTGAAACACTCCAGTATGGTGGTTTCTGACCAACCTCGAATCTTCCCCGCTAGGGCTCGGAAACTCAAGGCGTACTCCGACACGGACCTTTGGCCTTGATAAATCTTCCTCAGTTGGGCCTTGGCCTTCTCTCCTGCTAAGGGGTCCCCAAAGCGGGCTTGCAGGGCCTCCAGCAAGGTGTCTAGCCGCCTCAGTTGCAGCGCTCGAGTGTCTGTCAGCTGTATCAGCCAGTCGGCTGCGGCCTCTTTTAAATTGGCCCCCACAGCTCGCACCTTGGCCCCTTCCGAGGGGAATGAATCCCCATAGTCCAGCATATAATTTTGCACGTTGGTGATAAAGTAGGAGAGTTGGCGGGGGTCCCCGTCGAACTTTACCTTTAGATCCCTCCGGCTCCCGACCGCCTCTTGACTCTGGTCGGCCCGGCCCAGGTTAAAGGTGGAAGTCCCTCTGGACGGGACGAAGTCGTCTCCGCTGTTCCGGAAAGTCACTCTCCCCGATGGCCTGGGAGGCCGCTCCGTGGCCTGGCTTGACGGCCTGTCTCGGGGCCGCGCATCCGGCGTGGCCCACGGCAGTTCCTCCGGTCTAGCCATCAGCAGTTGCATCTGGGACTGGAGCTTCTGCACTGCCTCCGTCAGCTGGAACACCTGCACCTCCAGTCGCAGTTCGGCGGTGCTGGGGAAGCCGCCTCCCCTGTTTGGGTTCCGACCTCCGGGGCGCACCGGTATCTTACTCCGGGTCTCGTCCTTCACCGGGGAGGCGAGAAGCGGCGGCGCCTCCGCACCCATCTCCGCACCCTCCGCCTGAGCTGCTGCTGCAGGGGCTCCGGTCTCGTCTCCATCTCCGTCTTCCTCCACGCCCTCGGCCTCACCCAAGTCCTCGGGGAGTTGGTCATCGAGGGGGTCCATCTCCGCTTGAGACATCTTTACGAAGGTGGCTACGGTCGGAAGGCTTTCACGGCCGTAGAAGTTGGTGAGTCTATCTTTATGTAAGCTTCGGCAAGGGGGGTCTAGTAAAGCAGACGCACTCCAGGTATAGTTGAAGGAAAAGGGTTTAATAGGTCCTTAATCCAAAGTAGGCAAAGATAGACTAAAGATTTCGCGCGCAAAGTTCCCTTCAAGAGCCCTCCCTGGCCCGCCCCCCTGCTGTGCCCCTCCTTCCTCAGGGATGACCATCCGGCTCTCCGCATATCAAAGTTCAGGAAAAGGGTCCTGGCACTTCAAAGGCAGTTCCAGTTCAAAGCCCGCCAGATGCTGTTGTTATCTGATGGCGCGCAAGACTTGGCCCGTTAGGACAACAACCGGGCCGAGTGGCGCTGACACACAGGTTGTACAGTGATGTAATAGTTTCCAACCTTTGGTATTTATTATTTGTCGCATTTTTATCCCGTCCTTCTCAACCCCCGAAGGGGGACTCAGAGCGGCCTACATTGAGCTCCATTTAGAAGCTATTTCAACAGTTACAATAAAATCAACAACATATACAAAACATAATAAAACTTCATAATTAAAATCAGAAACAATCATCAATTAAAAACATAAACCAGCCTCGTCAGTCTTAACGTCAATCCAGTTCCTTCCTTTACGGTGCTGCTACTTCTATGAACCAAATGCCTGGCCCCAAAACCATGCCGTTAGTTTTTTTCTGGAAAGTCAGGAGAGACGAAATCGATCTTATATTAGTTGGGAGTGTGTTCCATAGGCGGGGAGCCACCGCCGAGAAGGCCCTATCCCTCGTACCCGCCAGATGCATTTGCGCCTTTGGGGGTTGGTGCTCATCTTTATTTCTAAGCCAAAGAGCCGACATTGTCCATAGACACCTCCAAAGTAATGTGGCCAGCATGACTGCATGGAGCACCATTATTTTCCCATTGGAACGGTACCTATTGATCTACTCACATTTGCATGTTTTCAAACTGCTAGGTTGGCAGAAGCTGGGGCTGACAGCGGAAGCTCACACCACTCCCCGGATTCGTACCTGTGACCTTTCGGTTAACAAATTTAGCAGCTCAGCGGTTTAACCCACTGCGCCACCGAGGGCTCCTTACAGGATTCAATATCCATATTGACCCATATAATTCTACATGTAGAATTATACATGTAGGGCAGTGAGAGAGTTTCTTATGAGAAACTCCAAATGGACCATGAGAGTTTTTCCTGCTTCTCAAAATTGCGCTGAAACTGGATAAAGAAAACCCTGTCTGTGCTTTCAAAAATGATATTTAAGAAATCCAAAATTAGTGTAGTCACAACCTCTGAGAATGCCTGCCATAGATGTGGGCAAAACATCAGGAGAGAATGCTTCTGGAATATGACCATACAGCCCGGAAAACTCACAGCAGCACCATAGTGTAGTCCGCAAGTAGCAATCAAAATCACAACTGGATGGCAATTTTGTTTGAAGTCGTAAAGTATTGCCTAAGTGGCAAGCAGGTGTGGTGATACAACAACAAAGTCATAAAGAAAGAAACAAAGTTTAAAAATCAAGAAGCAGAGACGGCAACACTACTCTCTTTTAGATAGCCACAAACCTCCACGGAGTGACGTATGCAAATACTATGCTCAGGGGCGGTCCTACCGGTAGGCAAAGTACGCCGCTGCGTGGGGCGCCATCTGGGTAAAGGGCGCATTCCCCCGCCCGCCATACAGCGTCCAGCCGATGTTCCGCTCCCCCCCTCCCTGATTGCCTCCCTGCCATCCATACAGGACGTGGCCCTGGTGCCTCCTCCCCGCCTCCAGCCCCCATCCCTGCCCGCCCCCACCTCCTTTGGCCTTCTCTTTAGCCACCAGCCACCCACTCCCTCCTTTCCTCGGAGGGGAGGGGGTCCTCCGTGAGTCACGCTGGGGAGAAGCGGGGAAACTCCAGCTGCTCCGCCGGGGCCAGCACTTGGGCCGAGAGGCGCATGCGCAGCCCGCCTCGCCGAAGCCTCCCCCCTGCTTCTTCCCTTCCTCCCCTCCCTCCCTTCTCCCTCAATCTCTCTCTCTCTCTCCTTGCCGGCTGGGTGCTGAAGTTGGGCAGGTGGCAGGCAAGCAGCAGCAGCTCCGTTAGCCGACCCGCGGCTCCCGCCTTTCTTTGTCTTGCCTTCTTCCCTGTGGGCCTCCCTCCCCCGCGCCCGGAATCGTCCAAGCGCAGGCAGCCAGGCAAGGGAAGAAGGTAAGGTGGACCCTCCTCCCTTTGCCTTCCCTTCCCAGCGGGGTCTGTCTCCCTCACCCCACCCGCGCCCTCCTCCTTTCCCCGCAACCCTTGTCTTTGGCTTTCACTTCTTCCCAAGACAGCAAACATGTCTGCTGTGGCAAAGAGGGAGTAATAGGCATTTGGGGGGTGGATGTGGGCAAGGCAGGGAACTTGGGGGGGGCAAGGGAAAGGAGAGGGGGTAGAATAGAAGAGGGAGTGCTGTGTTTTCAGGCTTCTGCGCCTGTGCACAGGAGCTTCTGGGCATGCGCGGAGGGGGGGTTGCCAAAATAATGTTCGCTTACCATTTAAAATTACCTTAGACCGCCTCTGACTATGCTTAGAAGTCAGTCCTACTACTAGGATCACTACTAGGACTGACTTACATGTTAAGAGCACAGAGAATATTAGACCTTTGTTGACATAACCTGGAACTTGGGAAAGCTACCTTTGGGACAACAGCTCCCCAAATCCCCTTAGGCCACGTCAGTGGGGGAACTATTGTGAATTGCAAAAAAAGACTTTCTCATGCTAGAAGCTATCGGTTGAGCATATATGGCTAAACAGCAGAACGGAGAAACATTCCTAAGTCAAGGGTAATGTGTTTAAAGAAGGAGGGGAAAATTGTTCTGTCAGCAATGGACATGTAGTCTCACATTTATTGCAGCAATATACCTGTTTGCTTTCTGGCAGCTTGACCTTTTAAAATTACAGCCTTGTGAGTCACACAGGTTTGCAGAGCAAGCTTAGGTCGAATGACGGACATTTCAACCAACAGCGATAGGGATCATACCACCCTCCTGATGCGGATGAACTGTATGCCCGCCCCCATCAGCCCTTGCCAGCATTGCCCAAAATAAGGAACCATATTGAGGATTCAGCACATCCTAAAGCAGCAGTTCCCAAATGTTGGTCCTCCAAATGCTTTGGGCATTAACTCCAAGAATTCCTGACTAACTACTTCATCTCCGGGAGTTCTCCACTTCGCTGTGGGGTCCCCCAGGGGGCAATCCTCTCCCCTCTATTATTTAACATCTATGTCCGACCACTTGCTCAGCTGGTCCGTAGCTTCGGGCTGGTGTGTCACCAATATGCGGATGATACCCAGCTCGTTCTGGGGATGGAGGGCAGGCCTGAAACCGTACCCGATAATTTCCATCAGTGCCTTGAAGCCGTTACTGGATGGCTGCGAGCCAGTAGGTTGAAGGTGAATCCAGCTAAGATGGAGATCCTGTGGCTGGGTCGTCCGGGCGGGGTGGAGATCCAACTTCCTTCCCTGGACGGCGTGACATTATGTCCGTCGTCAACAGTTAAAAGTCTTGGCGTCACTCTGGACTCTCAACTGACGATGGAGACGCAAATTTCCGCCGTCAGTAGAGTTGCTTTTTTCCATCTTCGGCAGGCAAGGAAGTTGGCTCCCTACCTCTCCCGTCGCGATCTAGCCACAGGGGTCCAAGCCATGGTCATCTCGAGACTGGACTACTGTAATGCTCTCTATGTTGGCCTTCCTTTGCTAGTGATCCGGAAATTGAAACTGGTCCAGAATGAGGCAGCACGCTTGCTGGCTGGCGTCTCGACGAACAGCCACATAACACCTGTTCTCCGCGAGCTGCACTGGTTACCAGTGGAATGCTGGATCACTTTCAAAATGTTGGTACTGACCTTTAAGGCCTTGAACGGTCTGGGGCCAGTGTACCTTAGGGACCGCCTCATCCCATATTGTCCCACTAGGCCACTACGCTCAGAGTCGGGTCAACTCCTAGAGGTTCCCAGCTTCAAAACATACCACCTAACGGCCACAAGACGGAGGGCCTTCTCTATAGTCGCTCCCATCCTGTGGAATGCACAGCCTTCCGGAGTCCGTGCCCTCACAGGCCTGCTGGCATTCCGGAAGGCGTGCAAAACCCTCCTGTTTCGGCAGGCTTTTGGGTAATGGGACGATGACCTGTCCGCTGTTGTATATGACTCCTGATGAAGTCATCTATTTTTGCTTTATTGTTTGCTGTGTATTTTGTTGTGTTTTATTGTGCTTTTATAGTGTTTTATTGTGCTTTTAAACTTTAGTCCATTGTTGTAAGTCGCCCCGAGCCACGCCAGATGTGGTGACTCACAAATACGAATAATAAATAAATATAAATCACACTAGAGCAGTGGTTCTTAACCTGGGGTCCCCAGATGTTTTTGGCCTACAACTCCCAGAAATCCCAGCCAGTTTACCAGCTGTTAGGATTTCTGGGAGCTGAAGGCCAAAAAACATCTCCAAGCTGAGAACCACTGCACTAGAGAATGAATCCACTTTAAATCCAGTTTCTGCCTCTTGCAGAATTCTGGGGGTTGTAGTTTAGTGAAGCTATTAAAATCTCCTCCCTAAACTACAAACCCCAGAATTCTGCAGGATGCAGCAACTGGATTTAAGGTGGATTCCGTGTCTAGAGCAAGGGTCCTCAAACTAAGGCCCGAGGGCCGGATACAGCCCTCCAAGGCCATTTACCCGGCCCTTGCTCAGGCTCAACCTAAGTCTGAAACGACTTGAAACGTGACGGCACGGTGAGCGCCACCTGCATAGAAAATCTTGAGTTCTTAAAGGTTTGCATTGTTAAAGCGTGTTTTTATAGCCTGCACAGTTTGCAAGAGGTTTAGTTGCAACCTGCACAGTTTGTAAGAGGTTTAGTTGCAACCTGCACAGTTTGCAAGATGTTTAGTTGCAACCTGCACAGTTTGCAAGAGGTTTAGTTGCAACCTGCACAGTTTGCAAGAGGTTTAGTTGCAACCTGTACAGTTTGCAATAGGTTTAGTTGCAACCTGCACAGTTTGTAAGAGGTTTAGTCGATGCCTTTCAGAAGTCGATTCGGATATTGGTTTTGCTCTGGCTTTGGATGTGAATCACTTCCGATTTTTTTTTAGTGACTTTATCGAAATGGATTTCGGATGTATTCCGATATTCGGAAGTATTCGGAAATAGCGTCCATGATTGCACAATGCGCGAAAATCAGCAGAAGGGAGAGTCAAAACTATGGGGAATCCCTTTTCCATCCGTTTTTGACCTCTACTAATGACAAAACTAGCCACTGGTACAAATCTGGTGATTTCACACAAACCACCGGATAGCCATCAGCCAATGAAGAGAGGCAGCAAGAAAGGGCGGAAATGACATCCGATCCCTTTCCAAGAATGGCGACGGAGCTCTCGGAATGGCGAATCCACGTCCTGTTTGGGGCGCTGTGTTCGATATCGCTTTAATTATCGGAAGTCTGAAAAAAACATCCGAAAATCGGATGTAACCGTATCGGAAACAGGCCTAATAGTTACTATGCATTGAATCAAGGAGCTTTGCTTGTTGCAAAACTCAAGCAGACCACTTGGGGGCAGTAACGGCCCATTCTTCTCTTTATGCTGCATCTGGATTTGATCTTTGCTGCACAGCTCTCCAAAAAATCGCCTTTGAGACTGAATCTCTATGAACACCCATCTTCTCCCTCCTTCCCGTTCCAGTTCACAAAAGTAAGACACTGCAAACAATTGCCGTAATTATCATTGTGCATTATTCATAGCAGCTGCGGAGAAAGGGCAGGCCAAGGCGACCCAAAGTTTGGCTGTTTTTATACATTTTTGTTTGCCAATCCAACTCAACGAAGTCACATTGCGGGTGGTATTATTCCATTCATAATAGCAGACGCCTACAATGACGGCGGTGAGTGGGAAAGCGAATTGGAGTTTCTATTTTTCTTCTCATCCATATACAGTTTGAGTTGGGAGCTTTTAAAGCTGCCTTTTAACAAGAACTTGGAAAATTGGGTCAAATGACAGGAAAGGAGATGGCACTTGAACATTAGGAAGAACTTTCTTATCCCAAGAGCTGTTCAGCAGTGGATGATGAGCTTACAGAAGGCCGGGCTTTAGCACAGCGGGTTAAATCAACAGCTGCAGAAAATCCTGCCAATCAAAAGGTCAGCAGTTCAAGCCTGGGCTGGGGTGAGTTCCCAACCAATTGTTCAAGCACAGTGTTTTTCAATCAAATTTTTTTGAGTCCACGTGGAACAAAACAGTTTTTTACATTTACAAAATCCTAGGGGCACACCATTGTGAGAAGTAACCAAAATGACAGTAAAAATGTCAGTTATAAACACAGTAATACATATAGTTAATATGTTTTTAAATGTATTTATACACTCAGTGAAACCTGGGCCTGTTTTACAATGAACACAACATAGATAACCTGGCAGGAATGGCAGAAAGACACACACAAAGGTCTTACATCAATTTATAGTTAACACACAATCAAAAGAGCATCCTGAACTCTTGCAACAATGGAATTGAACCAAACTTGGCTGGTATTGAACTCTCATTACCAACAGAAAGTACTTATCGATAAGTCCTTGAATTGGCTACTAAGGATTAGGGAAATAATGGAACTTGATGTACAGTAAAGGGTATGGCCACGAGTCTCAAAGTAACAAGAATAAGACGGACTGGGAAAGTCAGCTAGATACTTAAAAGAACTTAATCCAAAAAAGTTAGGTATGTATTTTAAGTAACTCAAGGGTAAAGACTTAGCATGAACAGTCAGGGGACTTGGGGCATGCAAGGCATGGAAAATTCATGGATTTACAAAGTCTGATGGAGCAGGCCGTCTGGACACAAATGACACTGTAACACCCTCATTCCCTTATGTATCACCCTCCCCTCCCTGTATTTTCCCAGACCCCTTCCTGTTTTTTTACCCCATGTCCCAAGCAAACGACACAATAAAAGGTCTTTATTTATATATATATATATATATATATATATATATATATATATATATTGGCATATATCTATTATACAGAAAGTACTGAAAGGCTTTGCTTGGGAATTGACCTTGAGTTTGGAAGTTGTAGTTGACCTACACCCAGAGAACACTGTGGACTCAAACGAGGTTATATTATGTTGTTGTTTGTTTTCTATCCAGAATCACAATGTTGGAAGGAGGCTCACCACTTTACGGTCCCTAAAACTGGCATGGGAAAACTTCGGCCCTCTGGGTGCTTTGGACTCCAACTCCCACCATTCCTAACAGCCTGAGGCCCTTTCATGCTTAAGAGGCTGGGGGGGGGGGGGGATGAAAAGGGCCTGAGGCTGCTAGGAATGGTGGGAGTTGGAGTCCAAAACACCTGGAAGGTCCAAGTTTGCCCATGCCAGCTTTCGACAGAGACCTCTTCCTCCCCCTTCGCGCCCTTTCTTCCCCCTCCTGCCGAACACTTTTTCTTCTCCACTCGGGCTCCCTTATTCAGGAGGGAAGGGGGGAGGGAGGAAGATGTGACCTGTGCAGGCTTGATGGTCTTCCCGTTCGCCAGGGCGATCACCTGCCGCAGCTCGCCGACTGCTCCCGGATCGCCTCCCGGGTTGGCAGGCACTCCAAAGCCGGGATGGCAGGCACTGCATGGCAGGGCGATCAGCTGGGGAACAGCTGGGGGCGAGAGTGGGCAGAGACCTACAGCCTCCGATCGTCTGCTGCTCTGCTGCTGCGGCGGCTGGGTCTGCTTTGCCATCCTCTGGGCTGGGTCCATTGGGCCATTCCATCTTGGGATCCTTTCTCTCTTGAGGATGTCGGCCTCTATCTTGGTTCGCACCTTGTCTTCTTGAATTTCATTTTATTTTATTTTAGTGGTTTTTATTATTATTTTATAATAATAATTTTAAAATAATAATATAATAAATAATATAATATAATGTTATATTATATTATAATTTCAATATATTATAATGTCTATATATACACACTATAATATAATTATTATGATATTAATACTAATAATATATGAATATTTCTTGATATATTAATATGTTAATATTAATGATGTGTAATATATAGTAAATATAGTAAATAAATAAATCAATAAATTATGTAGATTAGAATGTAGTTCCGCCTTTAGGTGCAGCCCTCCATAATATTTTTTGGCTCTCGTGTGGCCCCTAGGAAAAAATAATTGCCCACCCCTGGTCTAGATCCATCTTTGGTTGGGTTCAGAATGCTTTCTGGAATGGAGTGAACTCTAAGTCCCAAATTAAAGAGTGAACTGCCCCACACCATACCCTTCAAGTATTTTCTGTTGGTCATGGTGAGTCTATGTGCCAGGTTTGGTCCAGATCTGTCATCAGTGGGAGTCACAGTGCTCACTGGAAGTTGGAGGTCCACCGCCTACAAACATACAAAGTTTGACTATATAGATAGCTATCTTCCTAGCTAGCTAGATGGATTCCCTTGTGAGTAGCTTGGGTAATTCTCTGAAGAAAACGGAAGTCCTCTACCAGCCCACACCACAGGACGAATACCATCATCCTCACGTCAGCATAGGCAAATCTGTGTTTAAGTCCGTTCAGCAGCTCACCTACCTGGGAAGCATCATCTCTTCAGGCACCAAGATTGACAAAGAGATAGATCACAGATTATCAAAGGCATAGAGTGCATTCGGAAGGCTTCACAAAAGAGTCTGGAGCAACAAGCACCTGAGGCAAAGCACCAAAATAAGTGTGTACAGAGCTATTGTACTGTCTATTCTCCTATATGGTTTTGACCTTTAAAGCTCTATACGGTTCTGGCCCAGCTTACTTGTCCGAACGCATCAGCCGCTACATCCCACCCCGTAATCTAAGATCATCCGGGGAGGCCCTGCTCTCGCTCCCGCCTACTTCTCAAATGTGGATGGTGGGGACGAGGGATAGGGCCTTCTCGGTGGTTGCTCCCCGCCTGTGGAATGCGCTCCCTAACGATGTACGATCCACCTCATCCCTCCTGGCATTCAGGAAAAAGTAAAAGCACTTTAGATGGGATTTTAACGGAAAGTGGATGATCAGGGCCAATGCTTTTATGGCCAGAACATTGTTTTAATCTGGAATGAATGCGTATGATGTTTGGATGGTTGTATTTTGATGTATTTTAATTGTATTTTGGTTGTTGAGGGGTTCTGGGGTCTTGTATTGTTGCTGTGTGGGCATCGAATTGCGCCTTACTGTAAGCCGCTCTGAGTCCCCCCTCGGGGGTTGAGAAGAGCGGGGTAAAACCCTGAAATAAATAAATAAATAAATGGGTCTGAAATATGGGTCACCTATCGCCAACACCTACGACTCCTCTAATGCTTTCATCAGCTTAATCTTCACACAATCCTAAATGTACACTGGACCGACTATGTGACTAATGTTGCTGTCCTTGAGCAAGCAGGGATCACCAGCGTTGAGGCCATGCTATTGAGAACACAGCTGGGCTGGGCAGGGCATGTCTCTAGGATGGAGGACCACCGCCTCCCAAAGATACTACTCTATGGTGAACTCGCCACGGGTCAGCGCAAGAGAGGCGCCCCCAAAAAGAGATACAAGGACTCCCTGAAACAACATCTCAGGCTCGGCCAGATTGATCACCAACAATGGTCCACCCTGGTCTCACATCGGGAGGCATGGAGACGCACTATCCACAATGCTGCGGCCTCTTTCGAGAAGACACACCAAACGAGTCTCGGAGAGAAACGACAACGCAGAAAGAACCGCAACTTGGAAACATCACCCAAGGAGACTTTCTGCTGTGCTTTCTGCAACCGAACTTGCCTATCTCAGATTGGCCTTTTTAGTCATTAACGCGCTTGTAAAAAGCATGGGATGAGTCCTTCCTAAGAAGCTTCGTTCGTAGTAATGGAGAGAGAGAGAGAGAGAGAGAGAGAGAGCTTGGGTAATTCTCTGTATCTTAAAATAAATTAAATCCAAGGTTGCGTTGAGGTAGACAGCCACAAGTGGGCATCGCAGTGTAAGAGATTTTGTCTGTAGGCCTGAAGAGATAAATCCTCTTTTCAAATTGGAGGGTTATAAACCCGCAGGCTGGAAAGTGGCAGCATAATGGAGAAAGGTCACTGAGGTCCAATGGAGTTGGGTGGCATGGAGGCGAATAAGTATTTCTGGTACATTTGCGTTCCAATTGCTATTTAGTTATTAGAAGAAGCCTTTAATCTCAAGGAAAGTCCAAGACAAGGTGGGTGTGGATGTTAGAACAGTGAAAGACAGCAATGTGCATCATACACATCCCAGCCTTTTCTGTTTTCATCATTGATGTTCAAAATGTACCTGAAGTTAATGGCTAGCCGGGCAGTCAGGCCCCGTCTTCTGAAGAATCCTTCTAATGGCAACATCTCATTATGGAATGGGCTATTTTTTCCTTGATAGCTACTTCACTGTCAATTACTGGGAGGCCATGCGTTTATCCCTGTCGTTTGGAACGGGTGGCACCACGAGTGCATTATGTATTAGCTCTTTGTTAGGAAACAATGGCCTTGGAGCATTTTCCCTGTATCCTCAGTTTGATGTCTATTTGAGGTATTCCTCTAACTCGCTCGGCCTCTCTGTTTGCATTTTTAAAAAAGCATCTGATCCATGGTGTGTTTTTCTGACAATGTCGTCAACTTGGGCTGTGGAATTGGTATTGATCTTGCTCGGAGAAAGGAGGCTTTTCATGGACTTTGCCCGTACCCTCACAGAAACTGTTCCTCTTTTTTATATTCTAACTAGCTGTACCCGGCACGCGTTGCTGTGCCCTATTTAGGAGATGCGAGATGTAAGGGCTGGAAATGATGTTACTTACGGTCTTGGTGGGGTCATGTAGGCATGAATTGCGCAGTTTCTATGTGTGCTCCAAATGATGTCATCTGGAAGCATGAGTTGTATTGTCTTATATAGCGGAGGAAGTGTTTTGATTCTGGAGTGTGTCCACTCAGCAAAGTCTGTAGTGGTTGTGGAGGAGTGGCAAGTGGTGGTAGAGAGACTTTACCGGCTAGGCAGCACATTCCCGTTGTTTCTGCTGGGTATTTCAGGGCTTTGCAGTGTGTGCAGATGTGCGTTAGGGTGCCAATGTCGGCCTCTGGCGCCATGCTGTAGTCTTCTGCAGCGTTGTATCTGAAGGCTAGGCGGTGGAATTGGTTGTGGTGTTTTTTGAAGTTTGTTTTCTGTGTTGCGACGTCGTGTTTCTGCGCTCCTTGCGCGCTGCTGTTGTGTTGCATTTCTGCGTCTTTGTTGTTCCTGGCTGCGCGCTTCTTCTTGTCGTGCAGTTCTTTGCATTTGGTTCTCAGCTGTGCGTCGTGCAGTGACCTGTTGTCTGTGTCTCTGCTGCGCAGTGTGTTTCTGTTCTGGCGTTTGTTCTGCTCTTTTTTGTTTGATGTATGTAGCGTTGTGAGTGTGTCGTCCGATGCTGTTATTTTTATAAGGCATGGCTTGTCTTTTGGGTCAGTTTATGTCTGTGTGGAAGGAAGGAATGGTTTTAGTTTGTGGTGTTTGTAGGTGTTGTGTGTACGGGGTCCCGTAAGGTTGGTGGGATGGGTTGTGATTGGAAGTTGTGTTGTATTGTGTGGGTAGGAATTTGCTGGAGAATTGCTCCCTCAGAGTTTGGTTTTTGGCAGTTTAACCCTCAAACACCAACTGAAATCTCTCCGCATTCTATCCTAGCCTTGGATGGCTCTTGCCAGTGTTGCTATGGTTACAGCAGTTATGCAAATCCGCCCTTATTGGCAGCCAATCATGTTGTTCAGAATGTAGAGGCTGGGTGAGTCTGTGGCTGCCCCGGAGGATGCTGGTAAATGTAGTTTTCTTTTTATTTGTTGTTTTGGGGCCTTTTAGGTTTTTTGGGGGAGTTTCTTTGCTACAAACGTACCTTGCTTGAGGCCTATTTCTGTTGGCAAGTATTGTGTTTCTGCGTTGTATGGTTTCTTTGTTTGAGGTATACATCACATGACGTGAACCCATTTATATAATAGATTTAAGCAATCCTTTTTTGTTTTGACCTGAAGAAGAGGTCTGCTATATTCAGGAGATTAAAGATGTTACCGAACATTTTAGAATAGCCTGGCCCAGGAGGGTAAAGGCCCCAAAAGGACCCCTAAAACGAGGATTTCAGCAGAACCTCTGGCGAATTTTTAAAGCAATTTAAAAATCCCTTTCCCAAATGATCTCACCAAAGAAGTCCGGAAGAAGATGTCACTGAAGTTTTTATTCTTGTCAGCTGAGAAGGATGACCATTGCAGTTTCCTTGTCGCAAAGCAGTCATAAAGTTACATTCAAAAGATATGCCATTTTTATAAGGTTACAGATTCAAATTTCCCAATTCCCACCCCCAGACAAGCTTTGTCTTGATTGGATGGAATCGCTGGGGCAGCTGGAGTTTGGTCCAATAGTGAAACAGTGCCACTTCTTGTTCTGGCGAATGGGGAGCGAGGAGCAGGAATGTTTTCAAAACAAAGCAGCTGGAGTTTTCTTGAGTAGATTTGTCCATGTGTTAATGAATCCAAGCCCCTGACCTTTTGAGTCAAGGGAATTCTTTTGTTCTTTGTGAGAAACAGGAATTGTCCTTAACGACCCTTCCTTGTTGACAAAGGGCCATATGCAGGTTTTAGTCATGAGAATTTCAGCCTTCTGGATGGTAAACAAATGAAATAATTGCAGTCATGTGTTGGTTTCCGAGGCCAACAGTGACGCCCAGTTATGAAATACTAAATATAGTTATGCCATAGGATCTATAAACGCGGGACGAGGCTAATCTCAGGGGGTCCAGCATTTATGAAACAAAAGGAGTCTTTCAAAATGGGGAGAGGGGAAAGAAAGAAAAACTTCTCCAAACCAGAAAGAGTCCTCTGTCATGCAAATTGTTCAAATGATTGGATTAAAGGGTGCAGCCAGGAATGTGGTCACCCTGATCTCAAAACATATTTTTAAAAACATATGGGAAAGAAAAAAACATGCAGGAAAATGGTTACATGGAAGGGGAGGGGTTCAGGGAAATACTACTACCAATGTCTCATAACTATTTCATATGCAAGGAGTAGAAAGGAAGTCCATATGATCTTGAAAAGTATCAAATCCATATGCTTTTGGGGAAAGTCCATCTGTGTCCTTGGGAAAACTATAAGAGAAAAGTCTTTTTTTGCTAATAGCCAGAGGAGAGTCCAAACAGATGGAAGTCCTTGGAAAACTATATCTCCCAGCACATTCTGGGCGGCCTTATAAAAAGTTGCATAGAGGCAAAAGGGGTTCAGAGGAAGAAAACCAAGATAGTATAATATTTTAGAATAAATGGGAGAAGAATATGAAATTGGAATGTAGCCAAAATGGGGCACTTTGTATCTTTTTGGAAAGGAAAAATGTTGCGACGTGGAGTGTTCCTAATCCAAGCTGCGCTACAAAGTTTCAGGTTAAGTGGGGCAAGAAAACAGAGGTAGAAATGGCTGGAGGTCTTTGGATGCTAAATCCCAGCCCTTTGTCTTTAAAGATGCCAGACCACATGTGCAGGAACGTTGGAACTCCCTGCTGCAGGTAAAACCAATTAAGATACAGATGGGCTCTCTCTCTCTCTCTGGGGCTCCCCTTCAAAGGCAGTGACTTACAGAGAGCCACAGTCTTTTAGACCCCTTCCACGCAGCTGAATAAAATCCCACAATATCTGCTTTGAACTGGAATATATGGAAGTGTGGACTCAGATAGCCCAGTTCCAAGCAGATATTGTAGGAATTTCTGTCTTGATATTCTGGGTAATATGGCTGTGTGGAAGGGCCCTTAGTTCTCTGCTAAGGTAGCTGGTTTTACCCATGAGTCAGTAGAACTACGAGCGGGCTGGTAAGCGAAACCAGAAAAACAACGGTGTAAATACTATAACATGTACCAGGTCATTAATATCAAAGTGATTGTAAAAATAGGATCACACATATGTTTTGTTGGTATCAAAATTGTATATTCCCACAATAAATCCGTCACGTTTGAGTGAAGAGCAAAATGCATACACATACAAAGATATCAGTAAAAAGCCCACATAAAGTCCGCAATGGTCCGTAAGAGTAACCAAACAAGGTCCCAGTTCATATATCTTTCATAAGCAAGTCCCAAATTGGGAAAATAGTTCAAGGGTGGGGTGTGAGGTATTCAGACGGGTGGGGTGAATCCATGCAGACCAGCGTTGCGGTCTGGAAAGGAAGCATGTTGCTCCAATCAAAGTGGTTTTGATCCACACAAGGTAAGCGACTCCTATCCGCACTGGAAAAAAGCGGCGTGGGCGCCTCCTTTGAATCAATGCTGTATCCTGGCTGGAGTATGCCCAGGTGGGGTATGAGGTACTCAAACGGGAAGGGAGGGATCCATAGATGCAAGCACCGAAGCCTGGATATAGAGCAAATGCTCCTGTAGGAAAATTCCAGGACACGTTGGGGAGAGGCGGCGTGAGCGTCTCCTCCAAACAGATGCTGTTTTAATGCTGGAGCCAACGGCAAGCGAATGCTCCAATATCACAGCCACACAGAAAACCATTTCAGAATCCTTTCTCAAGGCTCACAATATAAGGTTTTGCGTCCATTGTGAAGACGCGCCTGGGGTCTTTGACTTAGAATAGGAACAAGGACGTGACATCTCTTCCCAGGGGACTTCTTCTTGCCTTCCCATAGAGAACTGGAACTCTCAAGGACCAAACCAGTCACTTTAGATAACTCAAACAGGCTTTATTGTTCACAAAAGGAGTTATCTTATAGAGGTACTAAACTTGGTTCTCCAAACAGGGGTAAAATAAAATATACATTACAGTTCTTTAGTTGTTTGGGTCCAGGAAGCTTTCAGCCGGATGGCTTTCCAAATTCTCTCTCTCTCAATGGCTTTGAGGTGAGAACTCTCTTAGCCCCAGTCAAATGGCCTATATTGAAGGCACAGAGCCTTCCTCTTGGTGCCAAATGACCAGTTGAAGGCGCTTGAGATTCCACAGTCCCATCCAGGTGTGCTGGATATGCAGAAAGAATCCAAGATATAAAGAGTTGGTGCTAGAGAATGCCTGACTGAGGCCTGGCTGGCAAACCCTCTAACACGTCCTCTTCTGTAGAGATGCAGGCAAAATATAAAGAGAAAGCTAGATTTCCAAAGTCTCAAGGGGGAGGAAAAACAAACTTAACGATGATTGACAGCTCTAAAGAACCAATCAATGCAAACAAAACTTAACAACACTAAACAGACTAGCTGAAACATAATCCAATAGTTTAAACCTTGCAACTTAAAGTCTTATACACAGGTGGCATCAGCCACGCCTTCACATCCATAGATCCAATCGGGAGATGATACAATCATAATCCTACTCTCCATTGAGTAGGGTGACCCAAAGGTCTCTCAACCATAAAATCATTTTTGTTGCTACTTCATAACTGTAATCATCATGTAAAATGTATTTTCATTCACCGGACCACATTTGGCACAAATACCCGATACACCCAAGTTTGAATACTGGTGGGGTTGTGGGGGATGATTTTGTCATTTGGGATTTATAGTTCGCCTACAATCAAAGAGCATTCTGAACTCCACCAATGATGGAGTTGAACCAAACTTGGCACACAGAACTCCCATGACCAACAGAAAATACTGGAAGGGCTTGGTGGACATTGACCTTGGGAGTTGGAGTTCACCTACATCCAGAGAGCACTGTGGAGTCAAATAATGATAGATCTGGATCAAACTTGGCACAAATACTCAATATATCCAAATGTGAACACAGGTGGAGTTTGGGGGAAATAGACCTTGATATTTGGGAATTATAGTTGCTGAGATTTATAGTTCACATACAACAAAAAAGCTTTCTGAACTCCACCAACAATGGAATTGAACCAAACTTCGCATACAGAACCCCCATGGCCAAAAGAGAAAAAATGTATTTTCTGGTGGTCTTTGGTGACCCCTCTGACACCCCTTCGCGACCCCCACAGTGCTGAGAAACACTGTCCTAGGGGACTTGGGGTGACTTACAAGGGACAACCCCAAAATTACAATTAAAACAAACACATAAAACACTTTAACCAATTAAAAACAAATACAACACAATTATAAAGCAATATAAAAACAATATGGCTGAGAAAAAAGAACACTTTATTTATATTCTCAGGAATAGGGCTGATGAACATCATATTTATAGGAATGGGCATCCTCCAGCCTGAAAGTTTTTCTTTCTGCTTTCACCTCACTGTCATTCCTCCTTTCTGACACCTCCCCTTTCCTCTCTTTTTCTCAGAGCTGGCACAAGAAAGATCAAGATTGCTCGTGCCAGGAATCTGAGCTGATGGAAAGAGGCTTTTGACATTAGGTCATGTGACGGTGCAGCAAGCGCCACTAGTATGAAAAACTTTAAGTTCCAAAAGGTTTGCACTGTTGTATTGTATTTCTGCAGCCTTCTCAGTTTTGCAAAGGTTTGGTTGCATTGATTGGTTCTTTGTGCCTGTCAATCATTGTTTACAGAGCCCAATTAAGTTTGTTCCGCCCCCTTTCCCAGGGATTTTGGAAATCAAGCCATTTTGTTTTCAAGATTTCTCCAGAAGAGGACATACCTGAAGGTTTGCCAGGCCAGGCCGTGGTCAAGCTATCTTTCAACACCAAACTGATTTTCCTTGGGACTCATACAGAAAGCCCAGCACATCAGACGGTTGGGCAGCTCTGAGGAGTCAAGTGCCTTCAAACAGTCAGGTGGCATTCAGAGGAAGGCTTCGTGTCTTCAATATAGGCCAGGGCAGTCCAACTTCTGCCGGCTCAGGGGCCGGACTTCTGGTGAGTGATTACCTGGGGGGCCACCTGGCCATGCCCCCGGCCATGCCCCCGGCCACGCCCCCGGCCACACGGCTCCGCCCCCTCTCCCAAAGCATCAGAACGGCTTGAGCGGCTGCCTCCCTTCCAAGGCATCACGGCAGCTTTGGGAGAGGAGGAGGCCCGCCCCGCTCCCTTCCCAGCGGGGACCCTCGCCTTCCAAGGCATCACGGTCCTCCTCTTTCCCCCAGCGCCGCTCGGGAAGGAGGAGGAGGAGGGCCCTTCCTCGCTCTCCCTTCCCAGCGCAGCCAGTGTCCCGATCGCCGTGGCGCCGGGGGGAAAGAGGAGGAGGAAGGGAGGATTCGTCGTCCTCCTCTTTCCCCCCAGCTCCACGGCGATCGGGACACTGGCTGCGCCAGGAAGGAGGAGGAGGAGGCCCGCCCCCTCGCTCCCTTCCTGGCGCAGCCGGTGTCCCGATCGCCGTGGCGCCGGGGGGGGAAAGAGGAGGAGGAAGGGAGGCTTCCTCCTCCTCTTTCCCCCCAGCGCCACGGCGATCGGAACACCGGCTGCGCCGGGAAGGAGGAGGAGGCCCGCCCCCTTGCTCCCTTACCGGCGCAGCCAATGTCCAGGTCGCCGTGGCGCCGGCGGGAAAGAGGAGGAGGAAGGGAGGTTTCCTCCTCCTCCTCTTTCCCCCCGACGCCACGGCGATCAGGACACCGGCTGCTCCGGGAAGGAGGAGGCCCGCCCCCTCACTCCCTCCCGCCCTTCCCGGCGCAGACGGTGTCCTGATCGCCGTGGCACCAGGGGGAAAGAGGAGGAGGAGGAAGGGAGGTTTCCTCTCCCCCGCCGCTGCGAACCGGATCGCAGCGGCGGGTGGAGAGAGGAACGGAGGGGGCGAGGCAAGGAGGAGGAGCTGGCTCCCTTCCTCCTCCCTGCCCCGCCTCCTCCTCCCCTACCCCTCCCGGCTGCCATTTTTTTAAAAAATATTTTTAAATTTTTTAAAAAAAATATTTTTAATTTTTTTTAAAATTTTTTTTAAAATTTTTTTAAAAAAAAAAAAATTCTTTCAGGAGGGTAGCGGGGGCCGTGTCCAACAGGCTGGGGGGGGCATGTATGGCCCGCGGGCCGCCTGTTGGACAGCCCTGATATAGGCCATCTGGCTGGGGTCTTGAGTGTCCTTACCTCGAGGCCATAAAGAAGGAGAGGACTTGGAGAGCCATCCGGCTGAAGCTTCCTGGACCTAAGCAACAAAGAGACTGTAAAGTATTTTTCCTTTATTTTTTGGGGAAAAAGATAAAGTCCCTGAGTGAAGTTAACTCAAGTTAAGAACAATAAACCCTGTTTGAGTTAACTACAGTGTCCACCTTGGTCCTTGGGAGCTCCAAGCCTCTAAAGGAGGGCAAGAAGCAATCCCCTGGTAGAGAGAGTCTATGTCCTTGGCCTTCCTGAGTATATACAGACCAGGTGCAATGGCACATCCAGGTTTAGTCGCATATAAGCAAGATATTAATATGTATTATCAATTGTGCAAGACCATAGGTGGAGATGCCCACTTCAATGCACACCCAAACATGCATCTCATTTTAAACCATGCAATCGGGGTGGGGTAAGGAATGTGTATTTGAATGTCTATCTAAATCTCACTCCCGTTTATGCCTGTATTTCCTAGCAAGTTACTCATACCTCTAAGCTTGCCTAGACTTGCAGATCTCTTTAGTTCGAACAAGGCATACGTATTTAAAGATACGTTTGTTTCATTGCAAAAAAGCACAATAAATATGTATCTTTTCAATGTTCCAAGTCTTCTTTAGCTTGACATGGCCTATGTTTGTATTTGCTTGGCTGGATTAAGTATACTTGCCAACAAGAGTCCACATTTCCTTTATAGTTTCCTTGGCCATATGACCTCCCTTCTGACTTGTTTAGCCACTCTTTTATTATTGATGACTAAGAACGCCAATCCGAGATAGGCAAGTCCGGTTGCAGAAAGCACAGCAGAAAGTCTCCTTGGGTGATGTTGTTTCCAAGTTGTGGTTCTTTCTGCGTTGTTGTTTCTCTTCGAGACTCGTTTGGTGTAACGTCTCGAAAGAGGCCGCAGCATTGTGGATAGTGCATCTCCTTGCCTCCCGATGTGAGGCCAGGGTAAACCATTGTTGGTGATCAATCTGGCCGAGCCTGAGATGTTTCAGGGAGTCCTTATATCTCTTTTTGGGGGCGCCTCTCTTGCGCTGACCCGTGGCGAGTTCACCATAAAGTAGTATCTTTGGGAGGCGGTGGTCCTCCATCTTAGAGACGTGCCCTGCCCAGCGCAGCTGTGTTCTCAATAGCATGGCCTCAATGCTGGTGATCCCTGCTTGCTCAAGGACAGCAACATTCATCACATAGTCAGTCCAGTGTATATTTAGGATTGTGCGAAGACAGCGCTGACGAAAGCATTTAAGGAGTCGTAGGTGTTGGCGATAGGTGACCCATGTTTCAGACCCATATAGGAGAATAAACAGTACGATAGCTCTGTACACACTGATTTTGGTGCTTTGCCTCAGGTGCTTGTTGCTCCAGGCTCTTTTTTGAAGCCTTCCAAATGAACTCTATGCCTTTGCTAATCTATGATCTATCTCTTTATCGATCTTGGCGTCTGAAGAGATGATGCTTCCCAGGTAGGTGAACTGTATACAGTCATTATAAGGTTGTAATGATTGAAAGGTTGCAGTAGTCATTTGAGTTTTCTGTTCATCCTTTTCTATAACCTTGTTTCTTATTAAAGGCCATATTGCTAACTGGACAAAACCTTTTTTTTCCATTTTATTTTCCTACTGTGCAAAGTACATCCACTTGCACACTGGAGCAATGTCTGTTGTCAGTGACCCTAAAACCTTGTTTACTCACCTGGACTTCACTCTCTGTACTTTCGATCTGTGTATCTTTTGTGTACTTGAAATAAGTTGTAGGAGTTACAATCCAGGGTAGAAATGTAAATACAGTCGTTCACAGATTCTAAGGTGCATTTTTCCTGTTTTAGGAGTTCCAAAAACAGGGTGTGTCTTAAAATTGGGGTGGCGACTGCCCATGCGTACACAAGGAGAAGCCCCGGAAGGAGGAGGCTGCTTCACAGGCCTGCGCAGCTACCTCCTCCTTTGGGGCTTCTCTTTGTGTGCATGGGCGCTCGCTGCGATCTCCACCCGCCAGTGTCCTGCCGGCGTCACGGACTCTGTGACGGCGGCAGGACACTGGCGGGCGGAGATCGCCGTGTGGGGTGGCGAGCGACCATGCGCACACAAGGAGAAGCCCAAAAAGGAGGAGGCAGCTGCGCCTCCTTTTGGGGCTTCTGCCTCCTCCTTTTGGGGCGGAGCCGGGAGTCGCTGGCTGTTGCAGCAGCCAGCGACATGGCAGAGGACACCTCGCCGCTCCTGCCATGCTGCTCCTGCCCCCGAGCGCCCCCCCCAGCGGCCCCGCCCCCCCAAATTTTTTCCGAAAATTTTTTTTTTGAATTTTTTTTCCAAATACAATATTATTTCTTCCAGGAGGGTAGGCGGGGGCCGTGTCCAAGGGGCTGGCGGGCCGTGTATGGCCCGCGGGCCGCCTGTTGGACAGGCCTGAGCTAAGCATTGCTTTCTGCTTCCTCTGCCTCCTCAATGGGACCATAGAGATAGTAAAAAAAAAAAAAAAGACTCACGCAGACAAGATTACTTCCAGGTATTGTGCATACAGATGAAATTCTAAAAAAATATTCACAGAAAATCACCCACACCCACATTGAAGAAACCGGAGTTAGACCGTTCGGTTCCCTCCAGTTACCGCCCAGTGTCGAATTTACCCTTCTTGGGCAAGGTGATTGAGAGGGCAGTAGCGGGCCAGCTGCAGCAGTTCCTAGATGACACAGCCGGATTAGATCCCTACCATTCCGGCTTCCATATTGAGCATGGGACAGAGACTGCGTTGGTCTCCATCATAGACGAGCTCCGCTGTCAACTGGATGAAGGGGGAATCAGCGCTGCTCGTGCTATTAGATCTCACGGCAGCTTTTGATACAGTCGACCACGCATTGTTAACCCACCGTCTGGCCATGACAGGGGTTAGGGGGACAGTCCTTAAATGGATGTCCTCCTTTCTCCTTGATCAGGGCCAGCGAGTGGAGAGGGGAGGTATGGTTTCTGAGAGGCTCCCCTTAAGCTGTGGGGTGCCTCAGGGAGCCATTCTCTCCCCTTTATTATTCAACATCTACATGCGACCCCTTGCTAAGTTTGTGCAGAGTTTTGGTCTGGAGTGTCATCAGTATGCTGTTGACACCCAGCTGGTGCTGAGGATGGAAGGCTGGCCAGACTCTGTACCTGATTGTTTCCAACAATGCCTCGAAGCTGTGACTGGTTGGCTACGTGCCAGTCAGTTGAGAGTGAACCCCTCGAAGACGGAGATCCTTTGGCTGGGTCACCTGGGTGGGTGTGAGCTCCGGCTGCATGCTCTAGACGGCGAGGCACTACACCCATCATCTCTAGTAAAGAGCTTGGAGGTCCAATTGGACCCACTGCTGACGACAGAGGCTCAGGCCTCCACTGTCAGCAGATCTGCCTTTTACCACCTGCGGCAAGCGAGCAGGCTAGCGCCCAGGCCCGGATTATGCGGTTGTGGCACCCTACGCGGGGCCGCTTGCGGGGGGCGGAGCTGCTTACTGGGGGCGGGGCCGCTTGCGGAGGTGCCCCCACTGCTCGCGCCGGCCCCGCCTCTCTTCCTTCACTGACTGAAGGAAGAGGGGCGGTACCGGTGCGAGCAGCAGGGAGGGGGCGGCGCCGGGACTTCCCTCCGCCCTCTCCTGCCTCTCGCGTCAGGAGGGGGTGGAGGGAAGTCCTAGGCCCCTCCCCGCTGCTCGCGCCAGCACCGCCTCTCTTCCTTCACCGACGCGTGCATGCCCACTTTTTTCTGAATTTTAAAATTTTTTTTGAATTTTTTTATTTAAAAAAAACTTTTTTGGGGGGTCCGGATCTGCTGCCCCCCCCCAAACGTGCCGCCCTAGGCCCTGGTCTAGGGTGGCCTTATGGGTAATCCGGGCCTGCTGGCGCCCTACCTCTCCGGAAATGACGTAGCCATGGTAATCCAGACAACAGTCATCTCGAGGCTAGACTACTGTAACGCCCTTTACATTGGTCTTCCTTTGTCAGTTATCCGGCAGCTCAAACTGGTGCAGAACGCTGCAGCGAGACTCCTGGCTGGAGTACCGGCCAGGGCTCATATCACTGCAACTTTGCAGTGTCTGCACTGGTTACTAATTGAGCACCGGGTCATCTTCAAAGTGTTGATGTTGACCTTAAGGCCTTGCATGGTCTGGGGCTGGTGTACTTAAGGGACCGTCTACTCCCATATGTTCCCCAGAGATCCCTCCGTTCAGAAGACCTCAACCTCTTACAGATACCGCCCTTACGGACTATCCGTCTGTCGTCAACCAGACAGAGAACCTTCTCTGTGGCTGCACCATGTCTGTGGAACAGCTTACCACCTGAAGTGCGTTCAATCAGTGAGCTGACGGCTTTCCGGAAAGCATGTAAAACTGCTTTGTTCTGGCAAGCATTTAGTCTATAAATATCCTGGGAAGTTGGAATTGTCCTACATGGAATTGTTTTACAATTCTTGTGTGTCTATGCTCTTATGTGGTACCGTTTTAATGTTTATGTTTTATGCCTTTTGTTTGTAGTTCAATATACTGTAACGTTTAAACCGTCCTGAGCCAGCTGGAAAGGACGGTATACAAATCAAAAAAATAAATAAAATAAATAAATAAATTGAAGCTTCAAAAATGGAGTGCGCCTTGCATTCGATGGTACCTTAGATTTGGTGAAATGCGACATATGGCAATTGCAAGTCGCCCTCTGAAAATTGCGCGACTCTGGAGTACATCCTTATTACAATGTAAGAGGTGAGAGCAGTACTATTTTTTTTTAAATTTCTGATGTTTCCCAAAACATTTGTGTAAACAGATAGGATATTAAGGGATTCATCTCTTTCTCGACTCACTCACTCATTCACTCACACACACACACACACAAATTGAATTATAATTGGAGTACTGCTAATTTCCCAACCTCTCCCCCTTCAATTGCAGTGAAACAAGTGGCAATTAAATACGAAAAATACAATCTCTCATCATGAATATTAATTAATTGCTCGTGGCAATATCTGTAGCATTCCTAGTCTGGGACTGCCAGCTGTTAATTTGGGAAATCGTTCCATGCATATAAAGTAATGTTATGGAAATGACACGGGCGATAAAGCAGGATTTGCAAACAAGGAAGATTTGCAAAAAGCAAAACGAACTGAACTGAGTCTATGTGCAGACTCGCTGAGGAGGAGGAGGAGAGTACAATCCTCTCCTTTTTTTGGTGCCCACAAGGCTAGGCTGCCCTTGATTTCTTTACGCCAGTATGATAATTGTTTGGTCCTCCAGGCATTGTCAGACCACAACCTCCAGCAGCCCTAGCCAGCATGATCAATGAGAAGTAATGCTGGGACTTGCGGTTCAAGAACATATGGAGGGCCACACAACTTCCATTGTTCTGCACAGCATTTAGCCATTGACTGGTTGGACTTCCTCTGATGTTATGACTCTCCTGGCACCACCAGCAACACTGAAGCCAGTAAATCAACCTACATTAAGCAGAATAAGGCTGCATCAAAGTAATGCGGTTTGACACCACTGTAGCTTCCATGGCTCAATACTATTGATTCTGGGAAAGGCACCAATACTCCCAGGGCCGGATCATCGGCCTGTGCCGCCCAAGGCTAAATGTCTAAATGCTGCCCCCCGGGGGGTGAGGCCTCTTGCGGGGGGCGGGGCCAGCGAGAGGGAGAAGGCGCCGCCGGAAGTCCCGCCCCTAGGGCGACTCGCTTTTCGCCGCCGCTGCCCCGCTCGCCCGTGCCCCAAACACGAGCGGGGCGGTGGCAGCGGTGGCGAAAACCGCGTGAGTCTCCCTAGGGCGGGACTTCTGGCGGCGCCTTCTCCCTCTCGCCGGTTCCGCCCCCTCCCTTCACTGAAGGGAGGGGGCGGCGGAGCCGCTGCCAGCGAGGAGAAGGCGCCGCCGGAAGTCCCGCCCTAGGGAGACTCACGCGGCTTTCCCCGCTGCCGCCACGCTCACACCGGCGCCCCTCTTCCCTTCACTAAAGGAAGGAGTGGCGCCCACCCGCGCGAGCTAGGCGGCGGCGGGGGAAGCCGCGTGAGTCTCCCTAGGGGCGGCGGGACTTTCCCTCACCCCTTCCTTCAGGCCCGGCCCCGGAAATGCCACCCCCCAAAATCTGCCGCCCGAGGCAAGTGCCTCGGGTGGCCTTATGGGTAATCCGGGCCTGAATACTCCTTTGCAGAGAAGGCTAAAGACCTTCTAAAATGATAGTTCCCCTCATTCCATAGCTTTGAGCCATGGTAGTTAAAGCGGCATTAATTCTATAGTGTTGATGCTCCCTAAGGCAACAATATCAAGTGGTAAATATTGACCCCGTGTCCACTGCAAACTACCGCCCAGTTTCAAATCTCCCTTTCCTAGGTAAGGTGATCGAACGTGCAGTAGTGGGCCAACTACAACAGTTCTTGGATCAAACAGCCGGCTTAGACCCTTTCCAATCTGGCTTCCACCCTGGTCGTGGAACTAAGACCCTCCTAGTCGGCAGCGGCCCCAAGAGCAGGGCTTCCCTCCGCCTCCTCCTCTTCGCAGCACTCCCTCCTTCCTTGAGTTGATGAAGGAGGGCGCGTGAGGAGGAGGAGGAAAGAAGGGAAGCCCTGCCCCCGGTGCCAGCAGCGGCCTCGGGGGCGGGGCTTCCCTCTGCCTCCTCCTCTTCGTGGCGCTCCCTCCTTCCTTGAGTCGATGAAGGAGGGCACACGAGGAGGAGGAGGAAGGGAAGCCCTGCCCCCGGTGCCAGCAGCGGCCTCGGGGCAGGGCTTCCCTCCGCCTCCTCCTCTTCACGGCGTGCCCTCCTTCGTTGACAAGGGGGCAGGGGCAATGGTGAGGGGGGCACCATTCCCTCCTCCCCCACCCCCTCACAGCGCTCTCTCCCGCCCTCCCCCGAGAGAGAGTGAGAGAGAGAGAGAGAGAGAGAGAGAGAGAGAGAGAGACAGTTGCGTTGTGGTTTAGTTTCAACATTTTTTGGGGTTCGATTTAATTGCGCCCCCCCTTGGCTTGCGCCCCTAGGCCATGGCCTAGGGTGGCCTTGTGGGTAATCCAGGCCTGGTGCTCTCCCAGACCCTCTTGTATATGTTTACATTGTCTTTGGGTGGGAATACTCATTGTTGTCCAGACCAGTGTTTTTCAACCTTTTCTGAGCCACAGCACATTTTTTACACTTACAAAATCCTGGGGCACACCACCAACCAAAATGACACAAAATGACACTCTAACACAGTAATACATATAGTTAATATGTTTTTAAATGTATTTATACACTCAGTGTGAAACCTGGGCCTGTTTCTATGAACACAACATAGATATCCTGGCAAAAATGGCAGAAAGACACAAACTCCCCACACAGAACTCCCATATCCAAGAGAAAAGGCTATAAGAGTTTGGTGGGCATTGACCTTGAGTTTTGGAGTTGTAGTTCACCTATATCCAGAGAGCACTGTGGATTGAAACAATGTTGGATCAGGACCAAACTTGGCATGAATACTCAATATGCCCAAATGTGAACACAGATGGAGTTTGGGGAAAATAAACAGTTGGGAGTCACAGTTTCTGGGATTAATAGTTAAAACACAAAGAGCATCCTGAACTTTTGCAACAATGGAATTGAACCAAACTTGGCATATTGAACTCTCATTACCAACAGAAAGTACTGAAAGGACTTGCTTGGGAATGGACCTTGAGTTTGGAAGTTGTAGTTCACCTACACCCAGAGAGCACTGTGGGCAGGAGGGGGAAGAAAGGGTATTGGAGGTTCCAATTTCCCACGGCACATCTGAGGATCGCTCACGGCACACTAGTGTGCCACGGCACACTGGTTGAGAAATGCTAGTCCAGACTAGTGCCTTGGCCATGAAGACTGCTAATGGCCCACGACTACAGCTGGATCGGGATGGCAGCTGTTACCCTAACAGGCCATCTACATGATGGATTGTGTTCTACTGGTACTTATATTTGCTGCTTATTTTCGTTTGATACATTTCTGGAGGCTTCAAAGTAATTTGTCTTGACAAAACCTAATGGGAGAACTGTTTGTACTGTGTGCTAAAAAAAAAAAGCAGTGCTAAAAAAAGTAGCAGCAAGTGCCCGAAAGGAACACAAAATATGTGACAACAAGAGCTAGACACAACCAAGATAAGCCGAGTCTGTATGACCAGGAATCACCACATGCCCTTTTAGCTCCATCTTACTAATCACATCCGTCTGGACTAAGCTAAGGGTGCATCTACAATTTAGGATCTATGCAGTTTAAATGTCATGGATCAATGCCATGGAATTCTGGGAGCTGTAGCTTGGTGAGGCACCACCATTCTGTGGCAAAGAAAGCTAAAGACCTTGCAAAACTACAACTCCCAGGATTCTGTAGCATTGAGCCTTGGTAGTTAAAGTGGTGTCAGGGTGCCAACCATCAAAAGTATTCAGGCACAAAACGGATGCTGCCTGAGGCAAAGCACCAACGCTGCCCCTTGTCCACCCATCACGATACAGAGTAATCAAAGCCAGCCAAGTAACACTGGTACATACAACTGAAGATCGAACAAGAGCCACTCGAAAAAGGTAATGCTGCAGTAACTTACAATTTGCTCTCTGTCATGAAATTCCACTTAGTTTTGGGATGTGGCTCTTTCTGTTTGCTGATTATCCTCTTGAAAACCTTATGGGTTTGCTTGGGTCAAAATACAGCTGGCTTAAAAAAAAACTAATGGAATAACTATATTTTGAGCATCTTGAGATGCGTCTCCTATTGAGGAGCAGACATCCTACTTTCAGTGCCATGTTTTGTAAGGGCTTCTGGCAGGGCGGGTAATTTCAAAATACAGCTACTTTGGTGCCCCCAAATATTTTTGAAGCGGTACCTTGCGCGCGAGCTCCTTTTTTGCCAAAACTGGTTCCCCCTGCCTGTGGAATAAGGCCCCTCCTCTATATCCCACGGGGCATTTGAGCATCTTGAGAGCATGAGGAGGGGCCTTGAAGGCCTCTCCGTCATCTAGCCCCTCCCTGAGGAGCGGAGGTTCTGGGACATCAGAAGCTGCTGCACTTTCAGTGCCATGTTTTGTACATGGACGGACCGCCCCTGGCTTCTGGTCTGATGAAGTGGCAAGCACTTATACAGCCCGGATGGCCACAGTGCCATAGTAAATCTGCTCCAGGATTTAATCTGAACTGTTCGAGATGTTGAACTGTCCAAGGTGTTGAACTATTCACTTACTTCCTTAGGCGATCCCTTGTTGTCCAAGTAAGATTGTCCTCCAAGTTCGGTGTCCTGGTGGTGAATATGTAGGTGACTGTGGAGTCCTATTCTTGACCTGAATGTTCTCCCACAGTGAGGGCATCGGTTTCCAGGTGGAAGGCAGTCCCGGTCGGGGTTGGCTTGACACACCTTCCTTTTGGCACGTTTCTCCCTTTCGCCCTCCATTCATGCCTCTTCAAATTCTACAGCACTGCTGGTCACAGCTGACCTCCAGCCAGAGCGCTCAAGGGCCAGGGCTTCCCAGTTCTCAGTGTCTATGCCACAGTTTTTAAGGTTTATTTCAGGGCTGTGATGATGGTGATGGTCGAGCCCCATGCCTTGATTCATGAGTCAGTCTGTGTTTGGTCCTCCAGACATTTTGGACTTCAGTTCCCAGAAATCCAGGACAGCTTACCAATGGTTAAGTATTGTGGGACCTGAAGTCCAAAACACCTGGAGGACCACTGAATAATTGGAAAGTGATCAAGTTATCCTGAATATTCATCTGATTCCAAGGAATTTGTGATTGCTTACATATTTATTTATTAATTCGTACTTGTCTACCGCCCTTCCCAGTGGCTCGGGGCGGCTAACAACATATTCATAAAACAATCGAACACAGCAAAATTAAAACCACAGTTAAAAACAGCTAAAAAGGCACAGTAAGCCACATATTGGAACTATGCGGCACAAGGTAAAAACAAGATGGCGACACACAACAGAACTACAATTCATCCAGTTCCAAAAGCCTGCTGGAACAGCAGTGTCTTGCAGGCTTTCCTAAATGGGCGGATGTTCTGGATGGCACAGACGTGGGTGGGCAACGAGTTCCAAAGTGTTGGAGCCACGATCGAAAAAGCCCGCCAACGGGTTGCGGTTAGGCGAAATGTCTTAGGGGAGGAAACGACCAGGAGGTTATGATCCTCGGAGCACAACGATCTGGTGGGATAATACGGGATGAGGCGGTCCCGCAGGTACATTGGCCCCAGACCATGTAAGGCCTTAAAAGTTAGAACTAACACTTTGAAGGTGATCCGGCGTTCTATGGGTTGCCAGTGCAGTTCGCGCAGAATGGGAGTGATGTGGGAGCTCGCCGAAATCACCGCAAGGAGTCGGGCTGCAGCATTCTGCACCAGCTTGAGTTTCCGGATCACCGACAGAGGAAGGCCAATGTACAGAGCATTACAGTAGTCTAGTCTTGAGATGACCGTAGCTTGGACCACTGTGGCCAGGTAGTAGCGGGGCAGGTAGGGGGCCAGCTTCCTCTCCTGGCGAAGGTGGAAAAATGCCACTCTGCTGACAGTGGAGACATGGGCCTCCATCGACAACAGAGGGTCCAGGGTTACCCCAAGGCTCGCCATACAGGGTCGGAAGCTGAACATCCCTGCTGCCCGGGTGGCCAAGCCACAGGATCTCCGTCTTAGCCGGATTCACCTTCAACCTACTGGCTCACAGCCATCCAGTAACGGCCTCAAGGCAGCGATGGAAATTATCGGGTATAGATTCGGACCGGCCCTTCATCCTCAGAATGAGCTGGGTGTCATCAGCGTACTGATGACACCCAAGCCCAAACTATACGCACCAGCCGGGCAAGTGGTCGCATATAGCTGTTAAATAACAGCGGGGAGAGAATTGCCCCCTGAGGAACCCTGCAATGAAGCGGGGAACCCCCGGAGACAACCTCGCCCCTCCTCACTCGCAGTAGCCATTTCCGGAGGAAGGAGAACACCCAATTAAGGGCAGTCCCCTTCACCCCGGCCCCGGCAAGGCAGTGGGTCAATAGATCATAATCGACAGTGTCAAACGCTGCTGTGAGGTCCAATAACACAAGCAGCGCCGACCCGCCTTGATCCAGCTAGCAACGCAACTCATCTGAGATGGAGACCAGAATTGTCTCCGTCCCATGCCCAGAACAGAAGCCAGACTGGAAGGGGTCTAGCCAAGTTGCATCATGTAGGAACGACTGCAAGTGCTCCATTGCTACCCTCTCAACCACCTTGCCCAAAAATGATAGGTTTGAAACTGGGCGGTAGTTGGAAGGGACCGTGGGATCTAATCCCAGCTTCTTCAGCAACGGAGAGACCACCGCCTCTTTTAAACCCTCTGGAAATACTCCTTGCTCAAGGGAAGTATTGATGATATTCAGCAGAGGGTCTCGCAACCCCTCCAGGCTGGCTTTCACCAGCCAGGAGGGCAGGGGCGGTCCTACAGGTAGGCCAAGTAAGCGGCCGCCTAGGGCGCCATCTGGGAAGGGGACGCCATCCTGGCCGCATGGGGCGCCATCTTGGCCCTGCCAATGTTCCTCAGGCAGCGCCGCAGCTGCCTGCTTTTGGGCCTCGGCCTTGTGCCCTCTGACGCCGCTTCTGGGCATGCGCGGAGGTTTTCGCGCAGGCGCAGTTGCTCCGGAGCTGAAGTTGAGCGCAGCAACTGCATATTACAAACAATATTGCAGTATAGTGGTATTGTACAAAATAGTAATATATAATATTTTATTTTACTTTATTTTGGGTTATTTGAGTTTTATAGGAGTAATGAAAATATTTAGTAGAGGATAATTTTATTGAAATAAATAATTTTATTTATTATTTTATAATAATAATAATATAATAAAATGTTATATTATATTATAATGCCAATATATTATAATATAATTATATTGTAATGTAGTATAATATAATTAGGATATAATATAGTATGAGTATGGTATAATATATTGTATATACAGTGATACAATATAATACTACTAATGGTATTGTGATATTATAATTGTATATTTGTTTTACATGGGGGGGGCAAAATAATGGGTTTTTGGGGGCACCAAAATAATGTTTGCTTACCATTTAAAATTACCTTAGACCGCCCCTGCAGGAGGGGCACGGATCGAGGGAGCAGGTGGCCAAAGAAGGCCCTTAGAGCAGTGGTTCCCAAACTTTTTTTAAACCAGGGACCACTTGACCAAGGACTTTGACCAGGGATCACCCTCCAACATTAGTACCAAAAATGATGGGTCAACTTTGGATTCGGTTTGGTTATTTGGGGTGCCAATTCAGAAAATTGCATTGGATAGCCCACATCAGCTCTAACTTCGGATACAGAACCTATGCCATCCAGTAGTCACCATCTGCTTGCCCACAGAAAACCATATTGAATAAGCCTCAGAACTACAAGAGGGTTTCACAAGCAGGCCCGGATCAGGCCCTTTTGCCGCCCTTTTGCCCCCCTCCCCTGGCTCCGCCCCTCCCCTCCCCGGCCCCGTCCCTCCCCTCCCCCGGCTCTGCCCCTCCCTGCCCCCGGCTCTTCGCCGGATTGAAGGAAGGAGGGCGGGGCGAGGAAGAGAAAGAGGCGCCCTCCCGCCGCGCGTCCTGCGTGCCGCCCACCCCTTTTTGGCGGGGCTGGCGCGACGCAAGGGAGGAGGGGCGGCGGCGCGGCTTCTCCCTGCCTGGCGACGCCAAGCCAGGGAGGAGGCAGAGAGGAGTCCCGGCGCCGCCCCTCCTCCCTTGTGTGGCGTGATGACGCAAGGGAGGAGGGGTGGCGGCGCAGCTTCTCTCCGCCTCCCTGGCTTGGCGTCGCCAGGCAGGGAGGAGGCGGAGAGAATTTGCGCTGCCGGCCCTCCTCCCTTTCGTCGTCACGCCCTTTTCAGGCCGGCTTTAGGAGGGAGGGCGGATCGGCTCCGGGCCAGCGAGGAGGGGTGGAGTCAGGGGCGGAGCCAATCCTCCCTCCCTGCTAAAGCAGAGCCGAGGGGAGCTGAGCAAAGGGAGGGGGGCGGCCGCACATGCACCCTTTAACATTTTTTTTAATTTGGGGGGGGGGTGTTTTAATTTTTTGGGGGGTCCGGATTTCCTGCCCCCCCCCCCAAAAGTGCCGCCCGAGGCCATGGCCTAGGGTGGCCTTATGGGTAATCCGGGCCTGTTTACAAGACCGGTCACTCTTGTTGCAGCATTGTAGTAATGGTGAGGCTGAGGACCATGTTTCAGATCTTGCAGACCACTGGTGGTCCACGGATCACAGGTTGGGAACCACTGCCTTAGAGTGAACAATATGAGAGTCACAACAACACACAGCCGGTTGTGGTTTGATTGTGCCATGACGTCATTCAGTCATTTCAGGGAATGTGGAGACAACTGCAGTGAATAACTACTTGCTTTCTCACGGAGTGCCAAAAATCCCTGCAATAGGGAAAGATTTTGGCGCTGTCAAAAGCATAAAGGAGTAGTTTTGGTGCAGCCTTACTCTCCTCGTTTATAATTGTAAAGAAATGAATGTTTCCTTTCCAGGGGAAGAAGGGAGAAATGACTTGCCTGTTTCGGAATGTCAACCACAATCATTCTGAGATTATTATTATTTTTTCAACCCAAACAGCCCTGCAATTGCAGGAGATGGTCTTTTGGCTTTTCTATCTGCAAAAGACAGCGCTATTGTTGCCAGCTTTTACTACTTGGAAGGTTCCCTAGCTCGGTGCCGTCCCATTTTGCCTCCGGAAAAAGGGAGGACTAATTGACTTGCTGAGCCTTCAGAGAAAAATTAGTCAATGTAAATAGCTTTTCGAAAGCTTTTGCAGCGGGATGAATGTGTGAGAGAAACGAAGTGCCTTTCTCAGGCAGGCTGTATTGAATAGGCAAGCTGCGCTGTCGGACATAGATGCTGCTAAACAAAAACGCACCGCTTCGTTCTCATGTTCGCTGCTGAAGGCAGACACAGGAACCTTAAAACAGTGTTTCCCAACCAGTGTGCCGTGGCACACTAGTGTGCCATGAGCCATCATCAGGTGTGCCGTGGGAAATGGGAACCTCCAATACCCTTTCTTCCCCCTCCTGCCACAGTGCTCTCTGGGTGTAGGTGAACTACAACTTCCAAACTCAAGGTAAATTCCCAAGCAAACCCTTTCAGTACTTTCTGTTGGTAATGAGAGTTCAATATGCCAAGTTTGGTTCAACTCCATTGTTGCAAGAGTTCAGGATGCTCTTTGATTGTGTGTTAACTATAAATCCCAGAAACTGTAACTCCCAAATGTCAAGGTCTATTTTCCCCAAACTCCATCTGTGTTCACATTTGGGCATATTGAGTATTCATGCCACGTTTTTTTAAATGGAAATGGATGAAGAGGGTCAATGTTTTTATGGATTGAATATTGTTTTTAACTTGGAATGACTGTGTATGTTGCTGATGGAACTGCATTTTAATGTGTTTTAATGTATCTTAATTGTTGTGGGGTTTTGGGGTTTTATGCTGTTATGATGTGGCATCGAATTGTGCCATACTGTAAGCCGCTCTGAGTCCCCCCTCGGGGGTTGAGAAGAGCGGGGTAAAATCCTGAAATAAATAAATAATAATAAATAAATAAGTTTGGTCCTGATCCAACATTGTTTGAGTCCACAGTGCTCTCTGGATATAGGTGAACTACAACTCCAAAACCCACGGTCAATGCCCACCAAACTCTTATAGTATTTTCTCTTGGTTATGGGAGTTCTGTGTGGGAAGTTCATGTCTTTCTGCCATTCCTAAGAAAAAGTATCCAAACACTGGATTCACTTAAAGGATATTGTATTCAATAATTACTCCTGAGGAGTTGCAGGCAAATCAACATATCAACCCCAGTTGGGTGCATTTGCCCCACCTATTGAGGTGGAATACACCAGAGATCCTTTCTCTAAGATTCTCGCCACTTGCCATGTGATGCATTGTGAGGGAATCAATACTGGCCTTGAAAAAGATCCGGGGGGTCTTAACGAGGTGGGACCCCTGTACACTTGTGTCCTCGTCGGCCAGAAGACTTAGCAGACACCACCTGAGAAATCAACTCTCCACATTGGGGACGCTACGAAGCCCAGGATTGGGGTTTGACGGCGTGCCTGCCTTCCATTTCCCATTGGATTACAAATACCCATTGGGGTTTAGAAAACTTACTTTGCGGCGTTACTCCACTTTTTTCATCCCACCCAGGAATTGGGAACTTATTTTGTTTACATGGATATTCTAATTGTAAGGGATTGAAACATGGTTGTATTTAAGGCACCCAACTGGGGTTTATATGTTGATTTGCCTGCAACTCCTCAGGAGTAATTATTGAATACAATATCCTTTAAGTGAATCCAGTGTTTGGATACTTTTTCTTTGGTTCTACAGTGACCACACCCGTTGTGTTATTTTCTGCCATTCCTGCCAGGATATCTATGTTGTGTTTATCGAAACAGGCCCAGATTTCACACTGAGTGTATAAATATATTTTAAAACATATTAACTATATGTATTACTGTATTAGAGTGTCATTGTGTCATTTTGGTTGGTGGTGTGCCCCAGGATTTTGTAAGTGTAAAAAATGTGCCGTGGCTCAAAAAAGGTTGAAAAACACTGGTTGGACAACAATGAGTATTCCCACCCAAAGACAATGTAAACGTATACAAGAGGGTCTGGGAGAGCACCAGGCCTGGATTACCCACAAGGCCACCCTAGGCCATGGCCTAGGGGCGCAAGCCAAGGGGGGCGCAATTAAATCGACCTCCAAAAAATGTTGAAACTAAACCGCAACGCAACTGTCTCTCTCTCTCTCTCTCTCTCTCTCTCTCTCTCTCACTCTCGGGGGAGGGCGGGGAGAGAGCGCTGTGAGGGGGTGGGGAGGAGGGAATGGTGCCCCCCCTCACCATTGCCCCTGCCCCCTTGTCAACGAAGGAGGGCACGCCGTGAAGAGGAGGCGGCGAAGGGAAGCCCTGCCCCGAGGCCGCTGCTGGCACCGGGGGCAGGGCTTCCCTTCCTTCCTCCTCCTCCTCGTGTGCCCTCCTTCATCGACTCAAGGAAGGAGGGAGCGCCACGAAGAGGAGGAGGCAGAGGGAAGCCCCGCCCGAGGCCTTACGCCGGCACCGGGGCAGGGCTTCTTCCTTCCTCCTCCTCCTCCACGCGCCCTCCTTCATCAACTCAAGGAAGGAGGGAGTGCTGCGAAGAGGAGGAGGCGGAGGGACGCCCCGCCCTTGGGGCCGCTGCCGACTAGGAGGGTCTTAGTCCCACGACCGGGGTGGAAGCCAGATTGGAAAGGGTCTAAGCCGGCTGTTTGATCCAAGAACTGTTGTGTTATTTTCTGCCATTCCTGCCAAGATATCTATGTTGTGTTTATCGAAACAGGCCCAGATTTCACACTGAGTGTATAAATATATTTTAAAACATATTAACTATATGTATTGCTGTGTTAGAGTGTCATTTTGTGTCATTTTGGTTGGTGGTGTGCCCCAGGATTTTGTAAATGTAAAAAATGTGCCGCGGCTCAAAAAAAGGTTGAAAAACACTGCCTTACAAAACCCAGGGCACCTCTGTATGGATTGTTTTGTGGGGTAAGAATAGTTCCAATTGTTAACGACTCCAGAAAATATGAACACACTCTGACAGAGAGGAAACCGCCACAATGAGAGGAAGAAAAGGGAGAGGTTTATAATTTTATTTAAAATAAACTTTTAATGGACTACACAGGCACAACTATGGCTCATTCTCTCAGCCATAAGCGACAGCACAAATCACTGTTAACATTGGGTATATTTGGGGTTTTTTTTGTAAAAAGAGGAAAACTTTGAAAAGTGGGAAACATAGTCATCACACAATCACTTAAATAAAAGAGACAAGCATCACAGTGCAAAAAACCCCCAAACAAACCCCAAACCAGATAGGATCAGTTATGCTGTTGTTATTCTGCACCTCTGATTAATCCTTTCTGTTAAATAAATTAAAAAACGTGGCTTTTTGAAAACTTAGCTTTCCCTTCAAACCTTTTGGCAGTTATCCCACATCTCTTAATGTGGGATATAATGAGCATGGTGATCAGATCATGATATGAATAAACACAGTTTAAATAATGTACCAGTAAGTTCGCGGACCACCTGAGAATTTCGGGGGCTGAACATCTTAGCCCCCTGGCTACATGCCTGCCTCTGATTAATCCTTTCTGTTAAAAAATAAATTAAAAAACGTGGCTTTTTGAAAACTTAGCTTTCCCTTCAATGGGATTTAGGCAGATGTGCACATCTCTCTCTCACACACACACACAAACACAGTCACACTTTTCAGTTTATGCACATCCTTATGTGCACTGTTTCTTTGAAAAAGGCCAACGCATGCTAAAATCAATGGGAAGACTCATGCGAAGCCCTTTGTGCAGGACACGGTTACCCAACACTAACAATATAAACAAAACGGGGAGGTGCTGCAACACACGTTACAAAATGGGAGCAATTAAATATTATGCTGTTTGTATAATAATATACCACAACTCCCACTAAGTTCTGTGCGTTCAGCGTTTGTAGTCCCGCAATGCGGGCGCTAATATCACTCACTGTAGTAACCGCTCTTCCGTGTGCTTCAAATAGTGTAGTACAGTGTTTTTCAACCTTTTTTGAGCTGTGCCACATTTTTTACATTTACAAAATCCTGGGGCACACCACCAACCAAAATGACACAAAATGACACTCTAACACAGCAATACATATAGTTAATATGTTTTTAAATGTATTTATACACTCAGTGTGAAACCTGGGCCTGTTTCAATGAACTCAAGATAGATATCCTGGCAGGAATGGCAGAAAGACACATACTTCCCACACAGAACTCCCATAACCAAGAGAAAATACTATAAGAGTTTGGTGGGCATTGACCTTGGGATTTGGAGTTGTAGTTCACCGACATCCAGAGAGCACTGTGGACTGAAACAATAGATCAGGACCAAACTTGGCATGAATACTCAATATGCCCAAATGTGAACACAGATGGAGTTTGGGGAAAATAGACCTTGACATTTTGGAGTTACAGTTTCTGGGATTTATAGTTAACACACAATCAAAGAGCATCCTGAACTCTTGCAACAATGGAATTGAACCATACTTGGCATATTGAACTCTCATTACCAACAGAAAGTACTGAAAGGGTTTGCTTGGGAATTGACCTTGAGTTTGGAAGTTGTAGTTCACCTACACCCAGAGAGCACTGTGGACTCAAACAATGTTGTTATGTTGTTGTTTGTTTTCTATCCAGAATCACAATGTTGGAAGGAGGCTCACCACTTTAAGGTCCCTAAAACAGGCATGGGAAAACTTCGGCCCTCTGGGTTCTTTGGACTCCAACTCCCACCATTCCTAACAGCCTGAGGCCCTTTCCTGCTTAAGTGGCTGAGGGGAAAGGAAAAGGGCCTGTGGCTGCTGGGAATGGTGGGAGTTGGAGTCCAAAACACCTGGAAGGTCCAAGTTTGCCCATGCCAGCTTTCGACAGAGACCTCTTCCTCCCCCTTCCCCATTGCACCCTTTCTTCCCTCTCCTGCCAAGCACATACTTTTTCTTCTACACTGCCGCTTCTGCCGCCATTTTGATCCGAGGGGGCAGCATGAGCGAGTTCAGGAGGGGAGGGGGGAAGGAGGAAGACGTGACCCGTGCGGGCACTACTGCGCAGACTCACCCCAGAGCAAAGCGAGGCAAAGCGAGCAGAGCAAGGCTGGGAAGAAGGGAGACCGAGTGGAGAAGAAAAAGTGTTCGGCAGGAGGGGGAAGAAAGGGTATTGGAGGTTCCCATTTCCCACGGCACACCTGATGATCGGTCACGGCACACTAGTGTGCCATGGCACACTGGTTGGGAAACACTGGTGTAGTCCATGTCCAAACAATAGCATATAATTCAACATGTATATAATTGTTATGAGGGAAGACCATGTACGTCCGCATCAAACAAACAATTATATACATGTTGAATATCTTTTGAAGACACATGTGGATGATCTTTGCTGACCATGTTGAAATATTTTGAACACTTCCCATACGAACTGTACAATTGTGTTTACATTCTTTATACTTTGTGGATTTAACCCAGATTAAAACAAGAAAAGAACATTTACTTTCCAACTACGCATTTGGCTTTTTTACTAACTGATTGAACCCATTTCGTGCTTCGAGCATTTGCTTTTGTATTATATGCTATTGTTTGGACATGGACTACACCATTTGAAGCACACGGAAGAACAGTTACTACAGTGAGTGATATTAGCGTCCGCATTGCGGGACTACAAACGCGGAACGCACAGAACTTAGTGGGTATATTATTATACAAACAGCATAATGTTTAATTGCTCCATTTTGTATCGTACCCAACACTAACACCTCCTTCTCTTCCCCAGCGGGTGCCAGGCATGTAGCCAGGGGGGCCTTCAGCCCCCAGCCGAAATTCTCAGGGTGGTCGAAAAGGCCTTACTGGTACATTATTTAAACTGTTATGTTTATTCATATCATGATCTGATCACCATGCTCATTATATCCCACATTAATGGGGTTATTGGAATAACAATACAAAAGATTTGCTAGGGTAGACCCTCTTCCACCCAGTCTCAGCCCCGAACCAAACTCAGCCCCCTCCGAAACAAAATCCTGGCTACGGCCCTGGCTGGTGCCTTCCAGATGTGTTGGATATCTCCTCTCTTTCCCAGTTAGCAGGGCCATTGGGAAAGGCTGCATTAAATGATAAGGCAGGTTACAACATTGGAACCACACAATATTGAGAGGAAGCTTCCTAGGTAATGCTTTGAGAAATACAATTGCAACCCGTCTGAAAAAAGAAACAAGAGCTGTGGTCAAAACACTTCTGTCGTCACAAGCATGGGTCGACAGGGCACATAATAAGTTGAACGTCAGCTCACTGGTCTTGAAACCCCAGGTAGACAAACAAGATAATGAAGGCAGAAGTGGTGATTCTCAGCGGTCAATCAGGACCTGAGTCGCTGTGAAATCTGAATCACTTTCAGCAAAACTGAAGGAGGCACGGATACATACATAGACCCTTATCTGGATAAAATGTATTCTGTTTTGAGGAACACAGTAGGCTTAGAGTAATGCACCAAGACTCAGGGATGACAGCTATGTTACTGGATGAAAATAGTTGAATAGTCGAATTCCATAATTCCCTTTGGAGGGCCCCCTCTGTAGAGCAGTCTTTCTCAACCAGTGTGCCGTGGCACACTAGTGTGCCGTGACGGACCTCCTGCTGTGCCGCTCTCTGCCCCCCTTCCTCCCCCCTCCTGCCGAACTCCTGCTGCTTGGGGGAGGAGGAAGGGCCGGGCAGTGGCGAAGAAAAAGAAGGGGGGACCGGGGCGCCGCCTCCTTCGGCCGTTTCCCCAGCCAGCCTCCAATCCGCCATGACTCCCACCATGACTCTCGCCCCTTGCTTGCTGAAGCCGCGTGGAGGAGGAGCCCCGCCCACTGAAGCCCGTCCACCGCTCATGCTCCTCCTGTAGGAGACCTGAAGCTGGGGGGAGGGGGCGGGGCATGGTGCGGCCTGTAGGAGAGCTGAAGCTGGGGGGAGGGGCCGGGGCATGGCGCGGCCTGGCTCTGCCCTCTCCCGGCTCCGGCACTCCCAGCAGCTGCTCCAGCTTTGAGGGGACAGTGGCAAGCCAGCATTGTGCTGGCTCTGGCACGGCTGGCTTGGCACTGCCCCTTCAAGGCTGGAGCAGCTGCTGGGAGAGGTGAAGGCGGGGGTAGGGGGCAGGGCATGGCACAGCCTGGCTCCGCCCCCTCCCCGGCTTCGGCACTCCCAGCAGCCACTCCCAGCAGGCCACCAACCCCCAGCCGTTCTTTACTGTGTTAGACTGTCATTTTGTGTCATTTTGGTTGGTGGTGTGCCCCAGGATATTGTAAATGTAAAAAATGTGCCGCGGCTCAAAAAAGGTTGAAAAACACTGCTGTAGAGAACATAAGTAATGTATGTCTAAGGCAGACCTGGGCAAACTTCGGCCTTCCAGGTATTTTGGACTCCAACTCCACAATTCCTAACAGCAGATGGGCTGTTAGGAATTGTGGGAGTTGGAGTCCAAAATACCTGGAGGGCCGAAGTTTGCCCAGGCCTGGTCTAAGGTATACCAAAACTGACCAGCAGCACCCATAGATGTAGCTGGTCTTGTTTAGTTATTAATTCCTTTCCTGCCGTGTTTTCATAGGCACATGTTCTTAAGGGACGTTGCAGGGTGATCAGGCAATGTTGCTCTAGAACGGACTATAGAAAAGTGCCTTGTTTTAGGACAACAGGATTGTCTTAGAATAATTTTTTAAAAATAATATGATTATCTGGCAAAGTTGCTGCTCCTAGGAATGCTTGAATAACCCACCCTTTCTTAAATTCAATACCAATTTTGCTTACCTGTGCATATCAGATTAATATGTGGATGCTAATGTAGTCTTTCACCAGTTTTCCACACTACCTGTATGCTCCTGAAATGTTTTGTGTGAGGGAACACTGAGAGAAACTGAGGCTAGATGAGCTCTGACCAGTGGCTGGCACTTCTTGGGAACACTGTGGACAATTTGATTGATCACAGTGTTCATTTGTAATTGGGACAACATATCCTTTTGGGAAGCCTGACTTGGCCACGGTAGTCCATGCTCTGGTTACATCCCGTATAGATTACTGCAACACTCTCTACGTGGGGCTGCCTTTGAAGACTGCTCGGAAGCTTCAATTGGTCCAACGGACAGCAGCCAGGTTGATAACAGGAGCGGCACTCAGGGAGCGTACAACTCCCCTGTTGTGCCAGCTCCACTGGCTACCAGTTTGCTACCGGGCACAATTCAAAGTGCTAGTTTTGGCCTTTAAAGCTCTAAACGGTTCTGGTCCAACTTACTTGTCTAAACGCATCTCTCCCTATGAACCATCAAGATGCTTAAGATTATCCGGAGAGGCCCTGCTCTCGGTCCCGCCTGCTTTGCAGGCGTGTCTGGCAAGGACAAGAGACAGGGCCTTCTCAGTGGTGGCACCTCAGCTTTGGAACTCCCTTCCTAGTGACATTAGATAGGCCCCCTTCCTCCTGACATTTTGTAAGAAAATCAAGACTTGGCTGTTCGAGGAAGCATTCGCAGACAAACTTTAATTAATTCGAGATCAAAGGATTAGTATGACGATGAAACGAAAACCGATTTTAAGATTGTGGAGCTGAGATTTGTATTTTGTAGTTTTAACTGTTAATTTATATGGTTTTATATGACTGTTTTTATCTTATGATGTGTTGTATGTGGGCACTTGCTGCCGCTTGTCCACCGCCTCGAGTTGCCTTTGGGCTGAGAAAGGCGGTATAGAAGCATAGCAAATAAATAAATAAATAAATTTCAAAGCTGGTGCTCTATGTCAGTGGTTCTCAACCTGTGGGTCCCCAGATGTTTTGGCCTTCAACCCCCAGAAATCCTAACAGCTGGCTGGGATTCCTGGGAGTTGTAGGCCAAAATACCTGGGGACCCAAAGGTGAGAACCACTGCTCTTAAGTCATGGAGTGGGGACAGGATTATCAATATGAAAACCCAAGAGTGGAATCTACAATTCTGGAGAGGACATCTGTCTTCTGCATTCTGTTCCTCTTAGACCAGTGGTTCTCAACCTGTAGTTCCCCAGATGTTTTGGCCTTCAACTTCCAGAAATCCTAACAGCTGGTAAACTGGCTGGGATTTCTGGGAGTTTGCCCACCTGGGGACCCCAGGTTGAGAACCATTGTCTTAGACCAGGGCTGCCCAACTGGCCCTATATGGCCCCCAGCCCCTTTTTAAGCTTTTAAAAATAAAAATTGAAAAATAAAATAAAAATAAAATTGAAAAACCCTACTTCCGGGTTTGTATCGCGAATCACGCAATCCACACGGGATTTCGCTGTCAACGCGAGATCACGCCGGCGTTGACAGCGAAATCCTGTGTGGATTGCGTATTCTCGCGATACTCTTCGGCTACTCTACTACTGGATTGCTGAGGCCCACAGAGGCGATTAAGACCTTCTTTGACTCAGTCGGTCGTCGCCTCTCTCGTCGTCCGGGTACTCCTGGATCCTGCGCGTTTGGAAAAGGTAGGCCAAAGCAGGGGGCTCCTCAGGGGGCTCCTCATTCCCTCCCCCATCTCCCCTCATGTATTAAATATAAAATTAAATATATTTAAAGATGAAATAAGGGGAGATGGGATACATTAAAATAAGGGGGGAGGGGAGGATGGAATTAAATATATTTAATATTAAATAAAAATAAGGGGAGATGAGAGGATGGAATTAAATATATTTAATATTAAATTAAAATAAGGGGAGAGGGGAGGATAGAATTAAATATATTTAATATTAAATTAAAATAAGGGGAGAGGGGGGATGGAATTAAATATATTTAATATTAAATAAAAATAAGGGGAGAGGGGAGGATGGAATTAAATATATTTAATGTTAAATTAAAATAAGGGGAGAGGGGAAGATGGAATTAAATATATTTAATATTAAATTAAAATAAGGGGAGAGGGGAGGATGGAATTAAATATATTTAATATTAAATAAAAATAAGGGGAGAGGGGAGGATGGAATTAAATATATTTAAAATTAAATTAAAATAAGGGGAGAGGGGAGGATGGAATTAAATATATTTAATATTAAATAAAAATAAGGGGAGAGGGGAGGATGGAATTAAATATATTTAATGTTAAATTAAAATAAGGGGAGAGGGGAAGATGGAATTAAATATATTTAATATTAAATAAAAATAAGGGAGAGGGGAGGATGGAATTAAATATATTTAATATTAAATAAAAATAAGGGGAGAGGGAGGATGGAATTAAATATATTTAATATTAAATTAAAATAAGGGGAGAGGGGAGGATGGAATTAAATATATTTAATGTTAAATTAAAATAAGGGGAGAGGAGAGGATGGAATTAAATATATTTAATATTAAATTAAAATAAGGGGAGAGGGGAGGATGGAATTAAATATATTTAATATTAAATTAAAATAAGGGGGCCAGGGAGAGGGCGGAGCCGGGGGCGGGGAGGGGGCGAAGCCAGGGCGGGGGCAGAGCCTACGGCTCCCCAGGTCATCAGTGACCGGAATTCAGGCCCCTGGGCCGGTAGAAGTTGGACAGCCCTGTCTTAGACCAAATCAAACATAGAGGAATTTGAATGTATCCTGTGTCAAAATGGACCAGAAAATATGGTGCCCAGGGTGGTGTCAGTTCTTCAAGATGATGTTGGGAGTTGATTATACCACTGGGATGGTATAATCCCATATAACTGAGGTGTTCATATGACAGATGTGGAGAGCTTAGTTGATTTCACTCTAGCTTTAAAGCCTTCAAGCAAAGCTGACACCATGTTGAAACAGCTATTGGAGGTTGTGAAGTCCTTTTCTAGTGATAGTGTGAGAATATTAATCTTCAGTCATTTCTGAAGTAGATATTCTAGAAAGAGGTTTGCAAAAGTGGCAAAGAAAATGACAGATCTGGTGTATTGTTACAGTTCTAGCATGCTTTTTCTTATAACTTCCAATTGGATGTATACCATGGCTGTGAAGAGATGCTCAATGTTGGTGTCAGCCACTGTGAAGTAACCATGAAAAGATGTGGATGGAGCACAGTAACAGTGGAATTACAGCCAGGAAACAAGAACAGTGTGATAAAAGTCCAAGATTTTGTACCTCAAGATTGTACTGCTGTAGAGTTTAGTTGGGGGATTTTCCCCTTATGTAAAGACTTCCTATATGTAACTGCCAACTCAATGAGAATGTCTTGGACCTGGAAGTTCAAGTGGAAAGATCTCTGCATAAATTGCTCTAACGAGGAACGAAATGCATGCAAACTCACTGAAAACAACAGGGGGGCATGGACAATGTTTACACTTAATGACATCTGTAGCTAAGTGACACTGGAGAGGTTCTCATCTTGTTGGGTGCATACACTTTCGGTGGTTTTCTTTTGATGAAGAGTTTCAATATGTAAGAACTACGAACAGTAGTGGTAATTAATGTTTACAAATACAGCGACCAGTGGCAGAGGAGTAATAGGGGCTCTGTGTTACCTCGGTAGGTGTAAGCAATATATATGATGAAAACCGTCACCTGTGCTCCACAATAGCTTTCAGCTGTTAATGCTCTGGTTATGTAAGCATTCCTGTTGGTTACTGAATAGTGACGCAACCATCAAAATGTTTGAGACATGAGGTCAACAGCTGACAACAGAGTCTCTCTCGGCATTACTTCGCGAACGAAGATTCTTAGGAAGGACTCATCGCACACTTTTTACAAGCGCGTTGATGACTAAAAAGGCCAATCTGAGATACGCAAGTTCGGTTGCAGAAAGCACAGCAGAAAGTCTCCTTGGGTGATGTTGTTTCCAGGTTGCGGTTCTTTCTGCGTTGTCGTTTCTCTTCGAGACCCATTTGGCGTGTCTTCTCAAAAGACGCCGCAGCATTGTGGATAGTGCGTCTCCATGCCTCCGGATGTGAGGCCAGGGTGGACCATTGTTGGTGATCAATCTGGCCGAGCCTGAGATGTTGTTTCAGGGAGTCCTTATATCTCTTTTTGGGGGTGCCTCTCTTGCGCTGACCAGTGGCGAGTTCACAGTAGAGTAGTATCTTTGGGAGGCGGTGGTCCTCCATCCTAGAGACGTGCCCTGCCCAGCGCTGCCCATAGCATGGCCTCAATGCTGGTGATCCCTGCTTGCTCAAGGACAGCAACATTAGTCACATAGACGGTCCAGTGTATATTTAGGATTGTGCGAAGACAGCGCTGATGAAAGTGTTCGAGGAGCCGTAGGTATTGGCGATAAGTGACCCATGTTTCAGACCCATAGGGGAGAATAGACAGTACGATAGCTCTGTACACACTGATTTTGGTGCTTTGCCTAAGGTGCTTGTTGCTCCAGACTCTTTTGTGAAGCCTTCCGAACGCACTCTATGCCTTTGCTAATCTGTGATCTATCTCTTTGTCAATCTTGGCGTCTGAAGAGATGATGCTTCCCAGGTAGGTGAACTGCTGAACAGGCTTAAGCACAGATTTGCCTATGCGAATGTGGGGATGATGGTGTTCTTCCTGTGGTGCGGGTTGGTAGAGGACTTCCGTTTTCTTCAGGCTGATTTCCAGCCCAAACAGGTCTGCAGCTGCTGCAAAGCAGGATGTCAGCCACTGCAGGGCTGCTTCTGAATGGGCAACAAGGGCAGCATCATCAGCAAAAAGCAGCTCACGGACTAGATAGTTTAGAGTCTTAGTGCGAGCCCTCAGATGGCTTAAATTGAACAAGCTATCATCAGTACGATAGCGTATATATATTGACAACAGAGTAAATATTTGTAAACTAGTCAGTGGTGGGTGCTCTGAAGTGGTGGGATTTCCGACAAAGATTTTTCCTGGGATTATTAGACAGAGGAGGAAGTAGCATCTTTAGTAAAGGAGAGAGGGAATGATATGGCTCTCTTGCCATATCATCTCCTGTGATCTATATCATTCAGAGCAAGCGGGCTATGAGTTGGTGACCCATGGTTGAAACAACAGTGCCGACATCAGTCACCTGGATGGAGGGGCAAGGGCATTTTCTTTAACAGAGGGAACTGTAAAGGAGATAAAAGAGGAACTCAACTGTGTTTTTGCTTTGTGGATCTTTCTTTTACTTAGTTCAGGGAGAACCTCTTGTGAAAAATGAAACAACAACAGAGAGACACTTGGCATGCAGAATTGGTCTGAACATTTCCATTAGATTAGCTCCGGCTGGATTCAACACACATTTTTACAGAGATTTATTTTCTTTCCCCCCTCAAACAGGTGAATGAGAACCCTGGGATTAATACCAGATTGAATACTGGTCTGTATGAGGCTAAAACAAATCAGGACACAAGAGACACATACTATTTATAAGCCCAGTTCACCTGAGGCCTTCTCTTTTCACATTGAACAGTACAAAGAAGCAGTACTTTATACAGGCATCGGAATAATGACTATTCCATTACTCTTTTTAAACAAACACATAAGTGAAGTTGACTGTTTCGAAAGCAGTCCGGTTACAAGAGTGGGTTAATTTCACAGCCTTATTGCAAATGTGAAGAAAGAGCATGAAAGATTCCAGGTATGAATCTTAACTCAGAGATTTACCAACAGGGAAAAAGCACAGTGCAACCGAGAGCATAATGCAGGGGAGAAAGCTAGGGTCTCCTTGGGATGCCCAAGAAAATGGGGTGCGTTCGGCCACAAGTAAATGGCAGCCCAGCATTTAGTACAAATCAACCCATGCCTGACATGATGATGTGCCTTTGCACATCAGTGCATACAGCTGGCAAGGAAGCACATGCCATAGCAATGTCACAGCATGAGGATGAGCTCTTTTTGGCGCTAATGCTGCAGAGTAAGCACTAGGCCTGTGCAATCATGCTTCTAAATGTTTCTAAAGTACTTACAAAACTAAAATTCTGAGGGTGAACACTAGGTGGCGCTGGTACTTTGTTTATATAGTGTTGCTAAAGTTCTGGTGGTGAAATGTTCCTTGGAATGAATTGGCGTCTTCACTTACCTTGCTGATATTTACTGCCAATTGACCATGATTCTTTGGACGCCCATATGCACTTGGAAATTACCCTGATGAAGCCCTAGGGGGCGAAACGGTGACATAGCCGGCCTGGGTATCTGTACAGCCGTAGGCTGCTTATTGGACTGGATTCCCCGGGTCACGAAGAACCATTTAATAATTTTCCTTATGAAGAGTTACCTTCGTGGAACATTTATTTCATTTCATTTGCTGTGCGCATATATCCATTGAGATTGGATTACCTAGAGTTTGGCTGATACGCAACGCTTTACGGCTTATTGCAGCAACGCAGGGATTGCCCTGGCGACGGGGAGCTTCTCCATTTGCGGTATACACCAGCCCTCCGCGGATGCCTTAACATAACTAACATTGAGTATGAGACTTCCTGAATATACTTGGGGATTATGGGCCTGTGAGTGCTAACATTATAGGTTTATCTTTTGGCGTTGACCCTTTTGCTTACTTAAGTAGCTCATTGGAGCACTATTGTGTTAGATTGTGTGTATTTGACGTCTCCATGCTTAAGATTTCTGATTATATGATTATTTGTTTGTGATGAAATGTAATACCTTTGATACTTTGTGCTGATAGATACCCAATGAAATAATTTCACTGCCTTTAGGCCACAGACTATGGCCTTACATGCATTTGGTGTTATTGAATACTTACCTTATACCTTTAATTGCATTATATGAATTGGTTCTTATTGCCCTTAGGCTTTGTTAATGAAATGCAATATCTTTTATGCTTGTTGTTGAAATATATCTAATGGATTTCACTGCCTTTAGGCCACATACTGAATTTTTGAATATTGGTTTATATACCTTTAAATTGCATCACATGAATTGTTCTTACTGCCTTCAGGCTTTGCAATGCTTCAGTGTATTGACTAAATATCCAACTGAATACTTCTTAGTGAATTATACCTTTTATAACATATCCATAGTTTACATTGTGTGATTCATTACTATCCTCTCACCAGCGTTTGTGTTTGATGAAATGTTCACCACCAGAACTGTAGAAGCAAAGCTCCAGCGCCATCTAGTGTTCACCACCAGAACTTTAGCAACACTGTAGACGCAAAGCTCCAGCGCCATCTAGTGTTCACCACCAGAACTTTAGCAACACTGTAGACGCAAAGCACCAGCGCCACCTAGTTTTCCCCACCAGAACTTTAGTTTTGTAAGTAGTTTAGAAACATTTAGAAGCATGATTGCACAGGCCTAGTAAGCACCCTGACAAGGAGGCATCACTACCAGTTGCAGCTGCGTTCTTTGCAGGTTCTACCCTTAGAGTTTGACAAATTTTCTGGCAAAGAGAAACAACCTGCTTTCCCATCCCAGGTGGGGTCTATGTGTTACAGGTGAGGTAGAAGCCAACTGCAGCTACTCTGTCAAGGCAAAGAGTTTTTGATGCGTTATTATAGCTTGTTACGAAGGCAGGAGAGGAACTATGACTTATCATTGTGCATAACAGGACAGCCCCTCTTGGATGAAAGTAGCCCTGGTATACATTTGGAGGCATAATGTAGTGTTCATCTCAGCTGGAGAAGCAAAAAAACAGCTATTCTCTGTCTGTGCTTTCCCCATGTCCCTGAGATTAAAAAACAACAACAAAACAAAACACCCACAGCTAGTTGGTTATCTGCATGAGGACTACTATTTGTGCAAGGGCTTTGCTCAAATCAGGTGTGTCCTGCAGAAGACTTGTTGGGTCTGAAATGCAGTCATGTAAACATCATCCCTCAACATCATGAACCCCCGTTCTCCTCCCGGAAACTACAGAACGGTCACCACTCACATTGTACGTACACAACAGAAAACAGAACCGACTCTCTGCCCTTTAATCTATGTATCAGTACAGGGAACCCTATGACCTTTATTATTGTACCAAAAAACAGGGAGAGGGGGATAAAAATATATATCTATATATATATATTAAACCACTATTTAAGTACATACCCTATTCATAAATAAATGGAAACTTTTTTGCTATTGCAAAATTACTCATTTGAGATCTCCAAATCACATCATTATTGTGACAAGAAAATAAACGGAGGGGGGAAATTTCCATGTTGAATCAAAATGTGTGGAAAAACAACACAAAAATTTGGGTTGGGATGCATGATACAGAGTTTCTGGCTCTTGAGTGCTGGGCAAGGCCACTGGACCAGTTTTCTCTCAGTCTCCTCCTCCGAAAGGAATTCGAGGCCACGTGCAGCTTCTGGAACATTATGCCCACAATTGGGAGAATGACAAGTACTTGGTCGCAGGTGGCAAAATTGGAAGGCCATTCTTTGGATGTGGCAACGTTTCCATTCACCGGCTGCGGGGAGTTCTGGAAGATGGTGCATGGTGCGTTTCTTCTACGCCTGAACACACTTTTTCCTCCTATAAATAGAAACCCACGTTTCCACACAGGACATGCAAAGTAGTGCAATGATTCCATGACTATACATCGGCCTGCCTTTGGAAAGGCAGAGCTGGGCACCTCGGTTCTACGAAACCTTTCTGCAGCGAGTGCAGGGGCGCCTCTCCTGCCGCTTCTCCCCTCATCTCCCATCCACAGGAAGGAGCAATTACAAGGTCCGGACAGCAACGGGGTAAAGGAGCGACAAATGTTCAGCTCCTTTAATCGGGAGTTTTTTTGCCGTGTAGTAGTGGATCACTTCTGGCACACTGTCAAACGGAGGGCTGTTTTGGCCCAAAATGTATTTCTCTTTGGTTTTTGTCAGCTTCATGTGCATAAAACCTTGGTTGCTCCTGTAGAAAGAAAGAAAGGAAGGAAAAGAATTAAAAAGCAGGCAACCTGTTGGTTACAGCAGATTCATTCTATCTATTGTTGAATAATGAGTGAACATGTAGGCAAATCTCACCACTTCAATGGTCTACTACAGTGTTTCCCAACCTTTTTTGAGCCGCGGCACAGTTTTGACATTTACAAAATCATGGGGCACACCACCAACCAAAATGACACTCTAACACAGGCCTGGACAAACTTCGCCCCTCCAGGTGTTTTGGACTACAACTTCCACAATTCCTAACAGCCTACCGGCTCCTGTAAGGAGGGCAGCAAGTGTCGGGCTCCGTCTTCCAGATGCTGCGGAGCAGACCGCTGAACCGGGTAACCTGACGTAGAGGCGCAGCTCGACCTCGCGGGTGCCCTGAGTCTGGAAGTGGGCGATGCTGCACACCAGCTGCTGGCAGAAGCTGAGCACGGCCTTCCTCCTGCGAGGTGGGCACTGCGGGAAGTTGGCCAGGAGCTGGCAGAGGCGGGCGCAGAGCGGGGCCGGGGGCCGTTCACCCACCAGCCGCGAGGCCTCCTCCTGCAGCAGCATGAAGAGCTCCAGCACTGCCGGGCAGCTGATGAGCAGCCGCAGCCTGCCCTGTATATAGTCCAGCATGGCGGCGTCCAGGCCTGAGGGGAGGCAGGGCGAGGCCAAGCCTTCAGCTCCTCCCGCACCACGGAGCAAGGCCAGCCCCAGGTCTCGCGTGAAGAAGGCAGCGCAGTGGTGGCGGGAGCAGTTCCGTATCACCCCTTCCTTCCAAGGGACCCGTTGGATTGGAAGGGGCAATACAGGACTGTTCCATGGGCGGAGTTGAGGAGAGGAAGGGGGCGCGCACTGTGGTTTCCATGCAGCGCCTGCACGGGGTTTCCAACTGGCAGGCGCACACTCGCACACTTGCGAGTTGGAATCACGCCACCGCCCCCTTACAGGGCTTCAGTGCCCCCCAAATCCTCCTGAGCCTCCCACCGCCCCCTTGGATCACCTCACCGCCCACTAGGGGGTGGTACCGCCCACTTTGGGAACCACAGTTCTACATGTTTCATTCAGTCCTATATTAATCTCTTCGCATGGACAGAATTGTGCCAAATAGGGCAGGGCAATTGAGTAAGACAAGGAAGGCCAGGGCTGATGTTAGCCAGAGATTAGTCTGCCTCTGTTCTAAAAAGCTATTAGCAATAAAATGGAAGGGGATTGGTGACAAGATGAAATGTCTTTTTATCTTTATTCTATGTACGTATGAAATACACAAATGTTATTGACCCACAAACATTTTACTATCCTACCAACAGTTCGCAATGAGGTCTTCGATAGACCGCTGTGCCATCAGTAAAGATCCAGATATATGACAGGAAATTCTTGTCTTGCATTAAATTTTAAAATTCATCTAAACATTTCTGCCCCCTCTAGAAATAAATTAATATGCACCTATTTTTCAATTCTGTTAATTTAGTGGCAGAATCCTAAAACCATATACAAGCAGAGCGTAGGGGACATAATGAACCGAATGAACAGAACAATATATCTGCTCATAATAATGTATTTAGAGATGTCACCCTTGGCTTAAAGGAAATCGTTTAGAGAGCAATTACGTTTCAAAAGCAAATCTTTTCCTGTAAAAAATTGAAATTTAAATCAAGATTTTTAAGCTTGCGGGAGCTATAATTACAGCGCCTGCAGTGATTTCTACTCTACAGAGAAGGGTCATTTCATCACGAAATTGCCTCAACCAATCTGAATAATGTGAGCCTGAGATTTGCTTCGGCTTTTCATAGGAAACGTTCAAGTTTTAAAAATTAAATTCTCAGGCAATTTCAGGAGGGATAAAGAAGTTATTCTCAAATCAAGATTGTTCTGCTGCGTATTACGAAGGTAGAGAACTGAATGCTTGCTCTAACAGATCCTGTCCCACTCGCTCCCTTTGGAACAAAGCGGGAAGACCTCTTTCCGTTCCACAGTAAATGGGTTGTATTTTGGCTCTTTGTTCCTAAATGGCCAGCTGTGCAAGTCCCCCCTGTAGACAGGACGCTCAATGCTTATTTTCCTTAACTGTGGTTAGTACTTGATATACAAGATCTTTTTCAGACCTTGCAAACAAGTCTCACTGGCTGAATGCAGAAGCAATTGCCTACGCCACTGTTTTTCAACATTTTTTGAGCCGCGGCACATTTTGTACATTTCCAAAATCCTGGGGCACACCACCAACCAGAAAGACACAAAATGACACTCTAACACAGTCATACATATAGTTAATATGTTTTTAAATATATCTATACACTCAGTGTGAAACCAGGGCCTGTTTCGATGAACACAACATAGATATCCTGGCAGGAATGAGTTTGGAAGTTGTAGTTCACCTACACCCGGAGAGCACTGTGGACTCAAACAATGTTATGTTATGTTGTTGTTTGTTTTCTATCCACAATCACAATGTTGGAAGGAGGCTCACCACTTTAAGGTCCCTCTAAAACAGGCATGGGAAAATTTTGGCCCTCTGGGTACTTTGGACTTCAATTCCCACCATTCCTAACAGCCTGAGGCCCTTTTCTGCTTAAGTGGCTGAGGGGGGGGGAGGGCCTGAGGCTGCTAGGAATGGTGGGAGTTGGAGTCCAAAACACCTGGAAGGTCCAAGTTTGCCCATGCCAGTTTTCGACAGAGACCGTTTCCTCCCCCTTCTCCTTCGCGCCCTTTCTTCCCCCTCCTGCTGAACACTTATTTTTTCTTCCCCATTCAGGCTCCCTTCTTCCCAGCCTCGCTCTGCTCACTTTGCCTCGTGACCCGTGCGGGCGCTACTGCGCAGACTCGCCCCACATCTTCCTCCACTCCCCTCCTGAACACGCTCACACTGCCCCCTCGGATCCAAACGGCGGCAGAAGCGGCAGCGTGAGCAAAGCGAGGCAAAGCGAACAGAGCGAGGCTGGGAAGAAGGGAGCCCAAGTGGAGAAGAGAAAGTAAGTGTTCGGCAAGAGGGGGAGGAAAGGGTATTGGAGGTTCCAATTTCCCACGGCACACCTGATGATTGCTCATGGCACACTAGTGTGACACGGCACACCGGTTGGGAAACACTGGCCTACGCTTCTCACTAATATCCAAAACAACTGATAAATTGCTGTAAATCAGTGACATTTTAATCCCAGGGTCTAAATCAGGCATCTATTGTGCAGAAGACTGATGGAATCTGTTAGTAAGTCAAAACTTGCCTAAATCTCATTGAATCAAGGGATGTACTCCAATTGAATAAGAATCATAGAGTTCTCCCCTAGGGAACTCAGAGCGGATTACAGCCTTTACATATAGAGGCAGACATTCAATGCCTTTACATTCATATACGGTGAGACACATGAACACAAACAAAGGCAGAGGCTTCTCCTTTCATTTCCAGCTTCTGGAGGTGGTGCTCATCTCTGGCCCTGGGGAGATGCTTTTCTCCATTTTCAAGCCAAGGAGCCTGTGTTGTCACCTCCTGGTTGTGTGGCTGGCAAGATTGTTTGGAGCATCTTTTTGCCTTTTCCCAGCAAAGTGGTACCTATTTATCTACTCACATTTACATGTTTTCGATCTGCAAGGTTGGCAGGAATTGGAGCTGACAGGTGGGAGCTCACCCCTTCAGGTCAGCATTTCAACAGCACAAGGGTTTAACCCATGGTTCCACTGTGGTTGTAGTTAAATTCCCTAAAAGGTTTCTCAAAATATTGATTTGATTATCTACCGTGTTTCCCGAAAGTAAGACAGCGTCTTACTTTCTTTTGACCCCCAAATCCCCACTACGGCTTACTTTCGGGTACGCTATTACATTACCGTACGAAAAGTAAGCCTTTCCCTTGGCCGCCGCGTCACTCGGTCCCGCCTCCTCCTCCGCCTCCTCCGCTTGCCTCCTCCTCCGCCTCCGGTGCCGCCTGCCGCCGCTTGCCTCCTCCTCCGCCTCCTCCGCCCGCCGCTGCCCCCCCTCCGCCTCCGGTGCCGCCTACCTCCGCCTCCGGTGCCGCCCACCACCGCTTGCCTCCTCCTCCACAGTGGCCCCACGCCTGCGCCCAGCGCTGCGCTGGCGCGCTCAGGCCTTCTGCCCATGCTCGAATGTCTGCGCATGGGCAGAAGGTACAGCTCTGGTGCGCCGCGTTAGCGCGCCTCGTCAGCCAGCGCCTCGTCAGACGCGCTCAGTACCTTCTGCCCATGCGCAGACATTCGGCGCATGGGCAGAAGGTCCGGGCGCGCCTGGCGCAGCAGCGCCTGGCGCGCAGGCCGCTGTGCGGCGGCGGAGGAGGAAAGCGGTGGCGGGCGGCACCGGAGGCGGAGGTAGGCGGCACCGGAGGCGGAGGTAGGCGGCGGCGGGCGGAGGCGGGAGGAGGCGGGACCGAGGAGGAGGCGGCCGGGGGTACGTCTTATTTTCGGGGTACGGCTTACATTAGCCGACCCCCCTGACACCCCCAATACGTCTTACAATCGGGGGTGTCATACTTTCGGGAAAACACGGTAGTGGAGATTTAGTTGATGGTTTACAGGCTTGAGTGTATGTGCCTTCAAGTCACTTGTTGATTTATGATAACCCCATGAATTTCGTAGTGTTTTCTTACATAAGGAGTACTCAGATGTGGTTTGCCTTCACTTTCTATAGAAATATAGCCTATGACACCTGTGTTCCTTGGTGATATCCCATCCAAATACTAACCAAAGCTGAACCTACCTGACTCCCATAATCAGATGTTATGTGATCCCTTCAGGACATTACCCTTGACTTGAAATTTTATGTGTCTGGACTAAGAATAGTATTTAAGCCACATCATGATTTACATGTTACAGCCTGAACTCTGTGGTTGGGCTTCATTATAGTAGACCAAGTGTTTCCCAACCGCTGTTCCGCGGCACAGTAGTGTTCCGTTTGGGATCAGCTGCTGTGCGTGAGAAAGCCTCTCCCCCCTCTCTTCCCCCCCTCCCACTTCTGTGATGTTGAGGCACCAGGCGGGCGGCCAAGGAGGGTTAGGCGGTGAGGCATGGCCATGGAGGGGATCCTGGAGGGCCTGGTAAGCTCCACGCACCTGCTGCCGCTGAAACGCGCGATCGTACGGCGGGTGGTGGAGTCTGTGGAGATGCCGCTGAGCGAGCCGCAGTGCAGGGCCATGTTCGAGCTCAGCACCCGGCTCATCCTGCAAGGACCCGGCCCCTTCCAGTGGCAGGTGGGGCGGCAAGTGCTACCTGGACCAAACTTGGCACAGGGAACCCACATGACCAACAGAAAATACTGGAGGGGTTTGGGAGGAATTGGCAGTGATTTAGGTGAGATGTAGTTCACCTACATCCGGAGAGAATTGAGAACCCAAACAACTATGGATCTGGACCAAACTTGGCATGAATATTCATTATGCCTAAATTTGAACACTGGTGGAGTTTAGGGAAAATAGATCTTGACATATGTGAGTTGTAGTTGCTGGGATTTATAGTTCACCTACAATCAAAGAGCATTTTGAACTCCACCACCAACAATGGAATTGAGCCAAACTTGGCACACAGAACCCCCATGACCAACAGAAAATACTGGAGGGGTTTGGAATGAATTGACTGATTTAGGGGACATGTAGTTCACCTACATTTGGAGAACACTATGAATCCAAACAACTATGGATTTGGATGAAACTTGGCACAAATACTCAATATGCCCAAATTTGAACACTGGTGGAGTTTTGAGAAAATAGCCCTTCTCATTTGGGAGTTGTAGTTACTGGGATTTATGGTTTACCTACAATCAAAGAGCATTTTGAATTCCAGAGAGAAGGCCCTATTGGGGAGACTGCGAAGATGGTGCGCAGGGGGCGGTGGAGGGGGCCGCGCTTTCTTCCGCGGCGACAGGGAGGCTCCGCCAGAGGATGAGGAGGCCTTTGCACTGCAGCCTTCGCACTCCACTGCGTGTGGTGGTCAAAGCGAAGGAGGCGGGGCCAAAGAAGAGGGCCGCGTGACCCCTCCTAAATGGCCAATCATTCATCGCCCCCTTAAAGGGGTTCACCGCCCCCCAAATTCCCCTGAGCCTCCCACCGCCCTCTTGGATCGCCTCACTGCCCACCAGGGGGTGGTACCGCCCACTTTGAGAATCAGTGGTTTAAAGCTACAGACAATGCGGTCGCTGTTGCCAATTTTTGGTCTAAAATTATTTTGCCGCTTGTGCTCTCTCTATTTTATCAGTTTTATACTTATAGATGCAATGCCTTTGACATGAAATAAAAATCTGGCTAAGACTGAGCTTATTCTGCAAACTCTATTAGCACATACTAGGTTCTGGAGATCCCTTCTGAGAGTTATCATGAACTGGAAAATGTTTTGGTGGAAAGGTGTTGAAGTGATCTTCAGAACCTCTGTCTAGTCTACAGCACCAGCAAACCAGATGGTAAAACTGTTCCTGGGCAGCTCACCTGACATATGGGAGGATGAAGAGCTAGAATGCCCTCTGTGCAAAACTCCCTAAACACAGAATGCTAGTTCGTCTGGAAAAAGGGACTTATATATCCTACATAACCAGGTTTTCAGTGTAGGACTTGTATGTACAAGGACAACATTCAAGTATGCAGTCTCCCCCTTTTTAAAGTCCCTAGGGAGTGCTAAAGTATGAGCAAACTTAAGAAACTGCAAGTCGCTTCTGGTGTGAAAGAATTGAGCCACTCCTGCAGAGACATTGTTCAGCAGGGACCCATTGTGCCACTATAGTCGGATGTGTTTTTACTAACCATCCCATGAGAGGCTTCTCTCATGTCCCCACATGAGAAGCTGGAGCTGACAGAAGGGAGCTCACTCCATCTCACAGATTCGATCCACCAACCTTCAAGTCAGAGTCATGACAGGCTTCAGCCCCCCCCCCCAATTCTCAGGGTGGTCTGCGAGAAGGCCTTACTGGTACATTATTTAAACTGTTATGTGTATTCATATCATGATCTGATCACCATGCTCAATATATCCCATATGCATGGGGGTATTGGGATAACGATACAAAAGGTTTGCTAGGGTAGACCCTCTCTTACTCAGACTCAGCCCCCAAATCAAAATACTGGCTACGGCCCTGATGGTTATATGATCTCAGCCTAAAGCTATCCAAGCTTCTGTTGTGAGAGAATTGGCCCTCTGCAAGGACGTTGCCTAAAGGATGCCTGGATGTAACATCCTGTAGGTGGCTTCTCTCATGTTCCTGCATGAGGAGCTGGAGTGGATATGGGAGCTCACCCTGCTGCTTTCCGGATTCGAACCGTCAACCTGTCGGTCAGTAGTCCTGTCAGCACAAGGGTTTAACCCATTGCGCCACTGGGGGCACTGCTGAATGAATGAAGCATATAGACTAGTACAGGGGTGCTCACACTTTTTCAGCATGCGAGCTACTCTTAAAGCAACCAAGTCCAAAATATCTACCTGCCCCCACCGCCGTGCGCTCCCGCCGCTGCACGTGCTCCTGCTGCTGTTTTTCACCCGCGCAGCGCTTCTTTCCCCTGCGGGGCATTGCAGGAAGGAGAAAGCACAAGGCGGGGCATCCAGAGGGAGTGCTCCGCCCTGCCTGTCTCACCGGCAACGGAGGCTGCACAGCTGCTTCTGGATGAGAGAGAGGCAGGGTGCTCCCTCCAGAGGACCCGCCTCATGTTTCCTTCTTCCTGCAATGCCCCACAGGCGAAAGACGCACCGCAAGAGCGGAAGCCAGAAACAGGAGTGTGCGTGCGCGCAGGGTGTGCGCATGCATGGCAGGAGCGCCCCATCCGGCTGGTGAGGCCCGAAGATCACCTGGACGAGGGCCGAAGATCTACTAGTAGCTCGCAAGCTACCTAATGAGCACCCCTGCACTAGTAGAAGTTGCTATCCCTGAAAAAGACACTATGAGTCTTGTGGTGGGACATTTTACAATGTCTCAAAAGGGGATGGAGTCAGTGCCTAGCAGCCAGCTATTGCCTTGAAAGCCCTCAGACATAAGCATTGGGCTAAGCGTCATGTCAGTTTAGGATTTCAATCAAGCCTCCTAGGCTTGACTAGCAAGGAACAAAGCTCCAGCCATGGCTTTCTGGGGCATGTGTCATTTGCTGCTCCTTTGATACCCGGAATGGAGGAAGACACTCACAGGGCTCTCAGCAAGCAATACGACAAATTAAATCCTCCCAGCTGCACAAGGGATGTTCCTACAGACAAAGAAATGCAACCGTGTACCTCCAAAACAAAAATTATCAAAAGATTATCAAAACGTTCCCTGTTAGACAGATACCCCCCCCCCACCCTTCTTGCTCCCCTTTAATGTGAACCATCTCCTTCCTAATAATCAAGGCATTTAATAATACATCACACTTCTTTGCAGCTGCTGGGGCATATCGCCTACAGCAGTGTGTTGCTTCCTAAGACCTCTTACTTTCAGTTGTAATTGCTTAATGCATTTTTCATGAAGAGCACAGGGTAATAGTTATGTTAAATTGCCTCCTTTTTCATGATAAAATGACTTTAAAACACTCCCATGTAACATTTATGCAATTGGAGGCAGAGCAAGTGCCCAGTGATTACGACCCTATTACTTGGAATCCGTGCATTGTCGGGTTCACTTCATTTCGAAAGAAGAAAGAGAGCATCATCACTCCCAATCAGAGTACAGTCCTTTCTTCTCCACCGAGCCCTATTTCTGAAGTGGGGCGTGCTTCTATCTCCATCATGTTCAGAGGCTGCGGTGGACCACTCCAATCTGGGTTGCCATTGCAATCACCAACCCTTAGCTTGTTAGCATCGGGGACAATGGAACTGGCGGCCTCAACCTTAACAATCATGGCCCTGCCAACGGTCAAGAGGACAAGGGAAGAAAATCGAACTGGCAGGTTCCCAGACAGTGAAGAAATTGAACAGTTGCCTTAATTTGAAAATCACAGGCAAGTTTCAAAAACTGCGATATTAATGCTGACTTTGCAGGAGCAAAATTCAGCCATGTGCCAGAGATACCATCAAAAGTGCATTTCCGTGACTGTCTTAAATGTAGTGTGGCAAAGGGTAAGAATTAGGTCTGGTTAGGTTCTTCGGAATGCTCCAAAAGTCGTATTAAATTCAGATTTAATTCACCTTCGAAATGGTTTTGAAGCGCTTTAAGCAACCAGGACCGGGAATGTGGCGCAGCTGGCTAAGTGTCAGCTGCATAAAATCTCTCGAATCAGTATGTCATGAGTTCGAGGCCTGCCCGGGTCAAGGTGGGTGCTCGACCTTTAGGTGTAGCCTGCTGTCGACCTTTGCACCCTGAAAGACAGTTACATCTGTCAAGTAGGAGATAAAGGTACCACATTAAGTGGGGAGGCAAACTTTGACTGAATTATGAGGCCATTAAAGAACTCCAGGAACGCTGAGGAATGCAGAAGGAACAGTGAGGGACGCTGAGATGAGGAGTGCGTCAGCTTCTCCTGGTGGCCAGAGTTTGCCTCTGTTCGTCTATATGTGTGTATGTGGAAACGGCAGGGATTGTCTGCTAAGTATGTGTACCCGTAATCTTCGGGGTGAGAAGAGCAGAATATAAATAAAGTGTATTATTATTATTTGCCATTTTGAAGCTGACGCCGCCATTTTCGAAAAGGGTTCGGAAAGCCTCATCCAAACTGCCCAGTTTGCACATGGCTTCCTTTCCCCCGGAGTCGGTTTGGAAGCCCATGTCTTCCTCCCGCACCTGAACGGCCCCGTTCAGGTGCGGGGGAAAGGCATGGGCTTCCAAACCCGGTTTGAAAGCCCATGGGGCCGTTCGGATGCGGAGGGAAGGCACGTGCTTCCAATCTGGGTTAAAACACCCAGTTTGGAGCGGATGCTGTCATGTTTAAACTGGATGAAACATGCATGTCCGCCATTATTGAAACCATTCCAAAATTTCGGAAGGAATTCAGAAACATTCCGATTTTTAAAAAAAAATCTCTCGGAAGTCTATCAGAATCAAAGCACCAGCGCCCTACATCTGAAACGAGTTTTGAACCATTTTTTTTCTTGATCAACCAGGCCTAGTTGAACATCCATGAGAGCGGTAGCAGCCTTACAGGACTCTCCTTTTGGCTTGTGAAACAGAAAATCCCCCAAACACTTCCTCCCATCCCTGTAAAAATACAATGAGATAGCAATATGCTACCCATTCATGATATCCAGAATCCACAGCCTCAATCCATGGCTGATACCAAATGAGAGACTCCATCCTAGGCACAAAGAAGACTGGGTGACTTGGAAGGCGCTGAACTGACCGTACTCTGGCACCATGAGATGCAGATCCAACCTTAGGAAATGGAGCTACAAAGTGGAAGCCACGACATGCGAGTATGGAGAAGAGCAAACCATAGACCACCTGTTACAATGCAGCCTGAGCCCTGCCACATGCACAATGGAGAACCTTCTTATAGCAACACCAGAGGCACTCTTAAGTGGTCAAAGTACATTTAATATACTGCTAAGTTTTTAAACTTTGTGTTTTCTCAAATACTCCTGATTCACTCCTGATACAATAAATAAATAAATAAATAAATAAATAAATAAATGATACCCAAAATTTGCTACCTGAAGCAGCTCACAATAATTCTATGGCAACATCTAATTCCCCACTTTCCCTGACATTTAAATGTACGTATTTATTTATTTACCCTATTTATATCCCATCTTTCTCTACCCAGAAGGGGACTCGAGGAGGCTTTGCAAATAGGCAACTGTTCAATACCTTTGGGCAAAATACATTAATGTATTTTAAAATTTAAATTAATGCACATTAAAACATATAAAAACATTGCATTCACTATTAAAATCATGTCATCAACAATCGTGATCTGGGGACGTTCCAGCAATCATTGTACCCACACCTTGGGACATCTCACACCATGAAGTCTATGTCAGTGTTTCCCAACTTTTTTTGAGCCGCGACACACTTTTTACATTTGCAAAATCCTGGGGCACACCACCAACCAAATGACACAGAATGACACTCTAACACAGTAATACATATAGTTAATATGTTTTTAAATGTATTTATACACTCAGTATGAAGCCTGGGCCTGTTTCAATGAACTCAACATAGATACCCTGGCAGGAATGGCAGAAAGACACAAACTTTCCACACAGAACTCCCATAACCAAGAGAAAATGCTATAAGAGTTTGGTGGGCATTGACCTTGAGTTTTGGAGCTGTAGTTCACCTATATCCAGAGAGCACTGTGGACTCAAACAATGTTGGATCAGGACCAAACTTGGCATGAATACTCAATATGCCCAAATATGAACGCAGATGGAGTTCAGGGGAAATAGACCTTGACATTTGGGAGTTGTAGTTGCTGGGATTTATAGTTTCCCTACAATCAAAGAGTATTCTGAACCTCACCAATGATAGAACTGGGCCAAACTTCCCACACAGAACCCCCAGGAGGCAAAACTTGGGGAAAGGGCGACGGGCCTTCCCAATGCATGGAGAGGGAGAGACCAAGTAGACAATGGGTGGGGAGGGGTGGTGTTTGTAATTTTGTGCTTTTATCGAGGTAGGTTTCTTAGGGTTTTGATACTTCAACACACTAGACTCCTCCTCCCCCTCTCCTGGAGGTTCCAATGTCCCACGGCACACCTGATGATCGCTCACGGCATACTAGTGTGCCCCGGCACACTGGTTGGGGAACACTGGTCTATGATACATGGCCAAAAAACCCTCTACAACAGGGGTGGGCAATTATTTTTTCCAAGGGGCCACATGAGAGCCAAAAAATATGGAGGGCCGCACCTAAAGGCGGAACTACATGCTAATCTACATAATTTATTTATTTATTCACTTACTATATTTACTATATATTACACATCAATATTAACATATTAATATATCAAAAATATTCATATATTAGTATTAATATCATAATTATATTATAGTATATATATATAGACATTATAATATATTGAAATTATAATATAATGTAACATTATATTATATTATTTATTATATTATTATAATAAAATTATTATAAAATAATAATAAAAACCACTAAAATAAAATAATGCTTCCTTGTAGTCTCCTTCTCTGGAGAGTTTTATGCAGAGGCTTGATGGCCATCAGTCGGGGGTGCTTTGACTGTGTATCCCTGGGGGTTGGGCTGGATGGCCCTGGGGTCCCTTCCCTCTCAATGACTTCCTGTTCCCACCTTCCTAAAAACCTCCTGACAGCGAGCCTTTGAGAATCGTGACGGAAAAGGAAGAGATCAAACCCCAATCGAAAGGATGGGAAACTCAGGACCAAACTTGGCACGAATCCTCAATATGCCCAAATGTGAACACTGGGGATATTTGGGGAAAATAGACATTTGGGAGTTGGAGTTGCTGGGATGTATAGTTCACTTATTAAGGATGCTCGGCGGCGGCAGCGGCGCTTGCTCCCTCCCTCCCTGGCCTCCTCCTCCTCCTCTTCTCCCCCCTCCCTCCCTCTCAGTCGGTCGCTCTGCTTGCCTGCCTGCCTCGCCCTCTCCTGCCAAGCTCCCCTGCCTGGCCTTGCTGTTGCTGGCGCTGGGAGAGCCGGAGTGGGCGAGAGGGTGAGGCAAGTGGGCGGGGCGAGCGGCAGGCAGGGTGAGCGGGCGGGGTGAGTGGCGAGCAAGCCTGCCTGCCTGTCTACTTGTCAGGGCCCTTAGGAGGGCCGGATAGAATCGGCCAAAGGGCCGCATCTGGCCCCCCGGCCGTAGTTTGCCCACCCCTGCTCTACAAGCAAGAATGCTTATATGGCTTTCATGACCTGCTTGTCCCCCTCGTTGTTGCTAGTCCTCAGAAAGATTTACTTTGCAGTAGTTAAGCCATGGTCAAATGATGAAATTCTATCTGGAGAGAAAGAAATCAGGAGGCTATCTTGATTCATTCTCATCACTCTTCTCTTTCTCTCTTTAAAACAGGCTGACATTTCCATTTGCCCTATCCATTTATGTTCTGGAATTCACTGCTCTGCTTCGTCTGGCTACAATTCTGTGCTTAGCATGAGACTGTAGCTGAATTCTCCAGCAGAATAACCTCCAATTAACTAAAAGGCAATGATCTCTTCCTTTAAAAAAAGAAGTAAATGTGAGCAAATTCTTAAAAAAGGATGGAGGATCAAAAGTGATGAAACATTTAAGGCATTTCTCAACCTGGGGGTCGGGACCCCTGTGGGGGTCGCGAGGGGGTAATGTACACAAAGAGCTGAACTGTACAGTCATAAAATGATACACATAAACAGTCACATTGATGGTGTGGTGCATCCAATAAATGCCAAAGGCTGCTATCCCCACCCAGTTGGGTGCCAAAGGATGGGGGCAAGGGAGGCTCTGGGGAAGCCCAACGGAGAGATGCTCAAAGTGCCAAGCCACCGGAGGAAAGGGCAGGCGCCCGTCCTCTCCGTATCAGCTTTTCGCTTCACGACGGATCCATCCCGTCTATCTCCCTGCGCCCGGCGCCCGCCTCATTGGGTCTGGATTGATTCATCCGTGCCCCCTGGGTCTCCATTCGGGCTGGCCTCCAGGCTTGGGACCTCAGTTTGGGATCCCTGCGGTTTGACTTTATTTTGTCTTTATTTGCCTCACGTGGTCACCCTGTGTCTCACCCGACTGCCTGGCATTTGGTCCATCATATATGTATATTGGGACGAGGGAGGCCACGGCTTCCCTCCGGTGGCTTAGCACTTTGGAGCATCTCTCCGTTGGGCTTCCCCAGGAGCCTCCCCTTGCCCCCCATCCTTTGGCACCCAACTGGGTGGGGGATAGCAGCCTTTTGGCATTTATTGGATGCACCACACCATCGATGTGACTGTTTATGTGTATCATTTTATGACTGTACAGTTCAGCTCTTTGTGTACATTGTGTCTTGGACCAGTACCCTTGTGTGTTGTGTGTGGTCGCGAGGGGGTGTCAGAGGGGTTACCAAAGACCAGGGGTGCCCACACTTTTTCAGCATGTGAGCTACTTATATTAAAACCAAGTCAGAAAGATCTACCTACCCCCACAAGGCTGGAACGGGGTGGGGCAGGGCTTAACCTGAGGGGGGCGGAGCAAGGCCCTGCCAAGCCCCGCCCCCTCCATCTTTGGCGCTCCCAGCAGCTTCTCCAGGCTTGAGGATGGCAATGCCAAGCCAGTGGTGGCATAGCTAGCACAAGGCTGGCTTGGCACTGCCATCCTCAAGCCTGGAGAAGCTGCTGGTAGAGCGGAAGCCACAGGGGGGGCGGAGCCAGGCTGTGCCAAGCCACGCCCCCTTCCCTCTGGCTTTCGAGCTCCCAGCAGCTTCTCCAGGCTTGAGGATGGCAATACCAAGCCAGTGGTGGCATAGCTAGCACAAGGCTGGCTTGGCCCTGCCCTCCTCAAACCTGGAGCAGCTGCTGGGAGTGCCGAAGCCGGGGAGGGGGCGGGGCTTGGCGTGACCTGGCTCCGCCCCCTCCGAGAAACAATCCGGCTGGGATCGACCTCCTTTGGACCCGGGATTGACTGGTCGATCGCAATCGACTTCCTGGGTAGCCCTGGCAAAGACCATCAGAAAACACATTATTTTTTGTTGGTCATGAGGTTTCTGTGTGGAAAGTTTGGCCCAATACTATAGTTGGTGGGGTTCAGAATGCTCTTTATAGTTGTAGGTGAACTATAAATCCCAGCAATGACAACTCCCAAATGTCAAGGTCTATTTTCCCCAAAATCCACTAGCGTTCGCATTTGGGCATATTGAGTATTTGTGCCAAGTTTGGTCCATATCCATCATTGTTTGAATCCACATTGCTCTCTGGATGTAGGTGAACTACAACTCCAAAAATCAAGATCAATGCCCACCAAACTCTTCCAGTATTTTCTTTTGGTCATGGGAGTTCTGTGTGCCACGTTTGGTTCAATTCATCGTTGGTGGAGTTCAGGATGCTATTTGATTGTAGGTGAACTATAAATCCCAGCAACTACAACTCCCAAATGACAAAATCATCCTCTCCCCGCCCCCCAACCCAACCAAATTTGGTCCAGAGAATGAAAAAATATCCTGCATATCAGATATTTACATTATGCTTCATAACATTTATGAAGTAGCAACAAAAATAATGTAATCATTAGGGGTCACCACCAAATGAGGAACTGTATTAAGGGGTCACGGCATGAGGAAGGTTGAGAACCATTGATTTAAGGCCTGTCTTTTGACTTAAGTGTGAACTTAAGCTTATTTCCCAGATTTGGAAGTACCAATCTGAAATACAAGGAGTAGTGGCTTTTACACATATACATAGTTGTGGATGCACCCAGGCGTCAAACTTCCTCCTTGAAAAAAGGGAAGATTCCAAGTCAAGGATTCCTTGAAATCCACGTACTTTGCTTACATGTGACTTGGGATCCTCCTGGCATCCCAGTAGGGAAGACACAGGAAATGCACACAGATGTACATCCTTGCAGGGCTGTCCACGGTTGTTGTTGTTTTTTTTTGGTCATGTCAGGAATTACTTGAGAAACTGCAAGTCGCTTTTGGTGTGAGAGAATTGACCACCTGCAAGGACGTGTCCCAGGGGACGCCCGGATGTTTTGATGTGTTACCATCTTTGTGGGAGGCTTCTCTCGTGTCCCCGTATGGGGAGCTGGAGCTGATAGAGGGAGTTCACCCACGCTCTCCTCAGATTCGAATCTTTGACTTGTCTGTCTTTAGTCCTGCCAGCCAAGGGTTTATCCCACTGTGTCACCGGGGGGCCAGGTTATAATGCTGAATGAGGTGAACTCTCCCATTATTTTTACAAAAGCACACTCCTCTCCCCTCCAAATTTATGTTATAGAGATATACTTTTGAGCCTATTTTCTGATTGAGTTATTCAATCGAAGGACTGAACTAAAATACAATAAAAATTCCAGACTACAAGTCCTTAATGCAGTGTTTCCCAACTGCTGTGCCACGGCACACTAGTGTGCTGTGAGCGATCATCAAGTGTGCTGTGGAAGAACCGACCACCCCACCAGGAGTCATCTGGGCCGCCTGCCTCTCACTCTGTTTCCCCGTTTCTCTGTCTCACTCTCTGGGGCGCCAGCAGGGCCAATCAACGCCGGCCAAGAAGCAAGCCCCGTCTCTCTAAGGGTCTCCCGCCTGGCACCACCATGTTTGTTCAGGGCGGAGGTCCTGAGAGAGGGGAGGGGACGGGGCCTCGGCTTCCTGGAGAAGCGGCTGGTTGGAGGCTGAGGAGGGGAGGGGCCGGGCGACGCCTTTCCCTGTGAGGTCACTTCCGGAGGAGGCAGAAAGCTTCCAGAGAGGAGCATTGGGCTTTGTTTTTCTCCCAGCCGCCTGTTTTCCCCATCTGGCTCAGGATTCCTTCGGGCTTTGAGGCCGAGGCGGCTCCAGGGCCTCCTCCCTTCTTCCCTCCTTCCTTCCTTCGCGGCCTGCCTCTCGGCTTCGGAAGGGAGCGGCCTGCCCCTGCGCCTCCCTCCCTGCCTGAGGGAAACCCAGGTGAGCAGCGGCCTTGAAGCACCGGGTGGTGATGATAGGGCAGCGTTGGCCCAGGCGACCCAGTCCGAAGCACACAAGGCAGGATATCTATGTCCGAAGCTCACAAGATAGGATATCTATGTCCGAAGCACACAAGGCAGGATATCTATGTTGTGTTCATCGAAACAGGTAAACAAGAGCTTCTCTTGAAGCTGGGTTAGGTCGGTCGAACCTCTCTAATTGTAAATATGGGACGCCATTATGTTACATAAACGCCTTGAAAAAGCCAAACGGCGAAACGGTTTCCAAGCGGCCGAAAATAACAGCGAATGCTTTCCGTCGGCGATTCTATATCCACATCTTGACTAGGAGACGCCCATTGATTGTCTCCCGCGTCCTGGAATTTTTCCCTTGAATGCCTTCCATTTACCCGACCCTTTGAACTATCTCTCCTATTTTCCCATCTATGGATTTACAATTGGTGCACACCTAGGAGCAACGGACTTTGCAGCACCACAGGAACTCTATTGCTCATAATTTCAAACTTTGGAACTCACATATTGTGAAATACATTGCCTGATTGTTGTTCCCGGGGAATACCCCTACTCCTGAGTGCTCAGGATTTGCCTTATCTATTGGGTCCACCTCCCAGGTGCACGTATGTACTGAAATTCAATTATATATCTATATTTGTTTATTAGCCTTGTGCTGTTGTCTGTTTCTCTCTTCATCGAAACAGGCCCAGGTTTCACACTGAGTGTATAAACACATTTAAAAACATATTATCTATATGTATTACTGTGTTAAGAGTGTCATTTTGTGTCATTTTGGTTGGTGGTGTGCCCCAGGATTTGTAAATGTAAAAAATGTGCCGCGGTTCAAAAAAGGTTGAAAAACACTGCCTCGATGAGCCACTCCACCAGTTTAAATTGAGTGTGTCACAGCCAGAAGAGATAGCATTTCCAGTATATATTTAATTGTTTAATCATTTAGTTGCTTCCAACTCTTCGTGACCTCATGGACCAGCCTATGCCAGAGCTCCCTGTCGGTGGTGACCACCCCCAGATCAAGCTAGTTACTTTAAGGATAACATCCATCCATCTTGCTCTTGGTTGGCCCTCTTCCTTTTTCCTTCCTTTCCCCCCAGCATAATTGTCTTATCTAAGCTTTCCTGTCTTCTCATGATGTGGCCAAAGTACTTCATCTTTGCCTCTAATATCCTTCCCTCCAATGAGCAGTCGGGCTTTATTTCTTGAAGTATGGACTTGCAGATCTTCTTGCGGTCCAAGGACTCTCAGAAGTTTCCTCCAACACCACAGTTCAAAAGCTTCTATCTTCCTTCGCTCAGCCTTCCTTATGGTCCAGCTCTCACATCCATAGGTTACTATGAGAAATACCATTGCTTTAACTATGTGGATCTTCGTTGCCAGTGTGATGTCTCTACTCTTCACTATTTTATTGAGATTGGTCATTGGTCTCCTCCCAAGAAGCAAACACCTTCTAATTTCCTGGCTGCAATCTGTGTCTGCAGTAGTCTTTGCACCTATAAATACAAAGTCTGTCACCGCCTTCATGTTTTCTCCCTCTATTTGCCAGTTATCAATCAGTCTGGTTGCAATAATCTTGTTTTTTAATGTTTAACTGCAGCCCAGCTTTTACACTTTCTTCTTTCACCTTGGTTAGAAGGTTCCTCAGCTCCTCCTTACTTTCAGCCATCAAAGTGGTATCATCTGCATATCTAAGGCTGTTAGTATTTTCATCCAGCAATTTTAACCCCACCCTTGGATTCATCAAGCCCCACACTTTCCGTGATGTGTTCTGCATACAGGTTGAATGAGTTGTGGGAGAGTATACAGCCTTCTTGCCATACTCCTTTCCCAATCTTGAACCAATCTGTTCTGTGCTCTGTTCTTACTGTTGCTCTCTCTCAGCATTACTTCGTGAAGAAAGATTCTTAGGAAGGACTCATCCCACGCTTTTTACAAGCGCGTTGATGACTAAAAAGGCTAATCTGAGATAGGCAAGTTCGGTTGCAGAAAGCACAGCAGAAAGTCTCCTTGGGTGATGTTGTTTCCAAGTTGTGGTTCTTTCTGCGGTGTCGTTTCTCTTCGAGACCCATTCGGCGTGTCTTCTCGAAAGAGGCCGCAGCATTGTGGATAGTGCGTCTCCATGCCTCCCAATGTGAGGCCAGGGTGATCCATTGTTGATGATCAATCTGGCCGAGCCTGAGATGTTGTTTCAGGGAGTTCACCATAGAGTAGTATCTTTGGGAGGTGGTGGTCCTCCATCCTAGAGACCTGCCCTGCCCAGCACAGCTGTGTTCTCAATAGCATGGCCTCAATGCTGGTGATCCCTGCTTGCTCAAGGACATCAACATTAGTCACATAGTCGGTCCAGTGTATATTTAGGATTGTGCGAAGACAGCGCTGATGAAAGCGTTCAAGGAGTTGTAGGTGTTGGCTATAGGTGACCCATGTTTCAGTCGCATTGGGGGATAATAGACAGTACGATAGCTCTGTACACACTGATTTTGGTGCTTTGCCTCAGGTGCTTGTTGCTCCAGACTCTTTTGTGAAGCCTTCCGAATGCACTCTATGCATTCGCTAATCTGTGATCTATCTCTTTATCAATCTTGGCATCTGAAGAGATGATGCTTCCCAGGTAGGTGAACTGCTGAACGGACTTAGGCACAGATTTGCCTATGCTGATGTGGAGATGATGGTGTTCTTCCTGTAGTGCAGGCTGGTAGAGAACTTCCCTTTTCTTCAGGCTGACTTCCAGCCCAAACATCTCTGCAGCTGTTGCAAAGCAACATGTTAGGCGCTGCAGAGCTGCTTCTGAATGGGCAACAAGGGCAGCATCGTCAGCAAAAAGCAGCTCACAGACTAGATAGTTTAGAGTCTTAGTGCGAGCCCTCAGACGGCTTAAGTTGAACAAGCTGCCATCAGTACAGTAGCGTATATATATGGCGTCTTCTTCTTTGAGGTCTGCCGTAGCCCTTTGGAGCATCATGCTGAAGAAGATTGTAAATAGGGTTGGTGCAAGAACGGTTGCTACTTGGTCATTATACAGATTCCTCAGGAGTATATATAGCTAGCCTTTTAAATAGGTGAAAATATTTGCTACCAAGTTCTATTCTTCCTTCATGTTGCATCAAAGTGAAGTGCTGGTGGGCAGGATCCTCCACCTGGAATGCTTTGCAAGCGGCTCCTTTTGGGGAGGTGGGAGGGAGATGCATAATGGGTTCTTTTCAAGAGCAATATTTCATTTGGTATCTGACAGCTATTATCTTCGCCGAGCAATTAAGAGCGCCTCTCTTCTAGCTCCAGTTGACATCACGCTGCTCTGTAGCATCACCCCCAACAAGTGGGAAAGCAAAAGCTCTGTGTCAGCTGCTTTTTGAGAGGAGCGGGTTTTAATCAGCTGCTTTGAAAAGAGGGACAAAAGATGGAGAAAGCGGGCGGACACCATCAAATGACAGGGCAAGCGGGCAGAAAGCCAGCCTGCAAACAGTGGGGGCCCCTGTCACTTCTGTTTAAGTGCTAGGTGGACCTGGGAACACATTTTAAACAAAAGCGGCTCTAATGAAATGTTTATTTGGAGAGGCATGAGGCACCCTCCTCCGGTTAGAGCAGCCCAGCTCAGAGGAACAATGATTACATTTCAAGCCTTTGGAAGGCAAACAACGGCATACGGCTTCCAAGTAGACAGAGGCTGCCAGACCTGTGAACACTTATGGGGTGGGTTATTTTTAAGGCTTGCTGTGAGGTACTTCCTTGGGCAGATTTCTCATGCTAGTGGATATGAAATGATAAGGTGGCTTTTACCAATTCCCATTCCCTATGAAGATTTTAAAAACGTAAAAGTTTCCTCTTGACATTAAGTCTAGTTGTAGTATAAACACACAAGGAGTCCAAGTTAAAGTATCATCAATCAATTGTATTCTTTCAGTTTTCCAAATAATTCAATTATACAGTATGCTATATGGATCTATGCAACGGAAAATTTTAGTCCAATTTCGTCAGGCAAAATGCTGTAATCCAAACTCAAAACGAAAGGACCCAGAGTTCAAGTCCATAGTATCCCAAATCATCGATAATTATATACAAGACAGACCCCTATTTAAAGGAACCACTCAAGGATCTAATGGCTGTGTCCACACTGTATATTTTTTATGTACTACAATTTATTTATTTATTTATTTGTTCGGACTTCTATGCCTGACCGACTCCTAAGGCTCGCGGCGGCTCAAAGGAGCCGAAGGCAAACAAGAAAACAAAGTTACATCGATAGACATACAAGACATACAAGAGCTAAAACATCACAGGGTAACCAACAGCAGATGGGGGAAGCCAGGCTCATGCCCAAAGGGCAGAGCCGCCCGATAGAAACTATCAAGCACGTCCATCAAAAGAGGAGCCGGGGTCCCACAAGTCAGAGCGTCCTCAAAGACTCCAAGTCTAAGCAGCGACAGTCACTGCGGTGTCGGTCGTTGCCGGTCCGTGGCCCATGCCTTGTTGTCTGCGGCTTGCCCACCCTCCCAAATTGGGGGCTTGTCGGTGGAGGCATCCCGCGCCTGCGGGCAGCATTCCTGAAAGTCCTGGAACGGGGCCCTCCGGTGGGCGCCTTCCGGGCAACAGCCGCTATGGGGGGGAGGTATTACAGAGTGGGGCAGGGACGTCCTCCGGTCCCGCCCCCTGCCCCACCCTCGACCCCGCCTCCGCTTTGACGGATGATTCTCGAACCTGGGCAGCCCATCGGGGCGCGGGGGGGGGGGGATAGGTCGTGGGACTCCCCACACCAACGGCGTTCCCAGCCCCGTGGCTGTCATCGGGAACAGGCCAGGTACCATCTGACGTTGGCAGAGGACCTGAGCTAGTCGCGGCCAAAGGAGTCGCCAGCAGCCATCCTGCCCGTCGTCGGGGCCGCTCCTCAGGGATCCTCGCCAGGGCCTCCCATGGGCTCCACCATCGGTCCACCGCCGCTCCCGCCAAGGAGCATACAATTGGTATGCATTGCATTATACTTGGTCTGCTTCTTGGGTGGTTCCTTTAAATAGGGGTCTGTCTTGTATATAATTATCGATGATATATAAAATAGATATTATGCAATATTTACAGGGAAACCCCGGACCCTGGGCAACTGGACCTTCATTCTAAACGGATACGTCCACGGTCCCGAGGAAGCCCGGTGGGGCGAAACGGCTCAGCGCAGGGACCTCTCCTGTCCGTCGACCATTACAGAGTTTGAAAGCCATACCTTATTTTGTGGATTACAAATTTTTAAAAGAGTAATTGATTTGAGATAATATGGACTTGAACTCTGGGACCTTTTGTTTTGAGTTTGGATTACAGCATTTTGCCTGATGAAATTGGACTAAAAAATTCCGTTGCAAAGATCTACATAGGATACTGTATAATTGAATTATTTGGAAAACTGAAAGAATACAATTTATTGATGATGCTTTAACTTGGACTCCTTGTGTGTTTATACTACTGACTTAAAGGAACCACTACCTTCATATTGTATTAAGTCTAGTTGTGTTTGACTCTGGGGGGTGGTGCTCATCTCCATTTTTAAGCCGGAGAGCTGGTGTTGTCTGTAGAGACCTTCTTCTTCTTCTTCTTATTTCAAACTTATATACCACCATTCCCAATGGCTCATGGTGGTTCACAAAAACATATATAAAACATTTGCACAACAGCAGTTAAAACACAATAAAAACTATTTATAACTAAACAGAATATGGCTACGCAGGACCGTTACAAATTGAGTGCCTGTCGGAAGAGGTTAGTCTTACATGCCCACCGGAAGGAGGGCAGATCTGTTATTGCTCGGACCTCCTCCGGTAAAGTGTTCCATAGGTTAGGTGCTGCCACTGAGAAAGTACGCCATCTCGTGGATGACAAGTGCCAAGTTTTGATAGATGGAACTTCCAGAAGATTCTGATCCTCGGACCGCAGTGATCTCTGGGGAATATGAGGGGAAAGGCGGGCCTTCAGGTACGCTGGCCCCAGACCATGCAGGGCCTTAAAGGTTAACACCAGCACTTTGAAGGCAATCCGTTACTCGATGGGGAGCCAGTGCAGACGCTGTAGGACTGGTGTAATGTGACACGTTAGAGGCACTCCAGACAGTAATCGAGCAGCAGCGTTCTGCACTAGCTTGAGTTTCCGGATCACCGACAAAGGAAGGCAGATGTAGAGGGAGTTACAGTAGTCTAGCCTTGAGATGACCGTGGCCTGGATCACCATGGTAGGGCGCCAGCCGCCTTGCCTGGCGCAGGTGGAAAAATGCCGCTCTGCTCACAGCGGAGACCTGAGCCTCCATTGTGAGCAGATACCCTATTGGACCCCCAGGCTTTTTACAAGGGACAACGGGCAAATTGCTTCGCTGTCCATAACAGGCAGCTGGAGCTCCCGCCCCCCCTGGGCAACCTAGCCAAAGGATCTCCGTCTTCGATGGTGAAACAACGCAGACACCGGTCGTTGCAATTTCAACGCCTTTTAAAACTGACCACTACGTGGAGACGCAGCCTTAAGCGTGCGACCCACTGTGAGAGAATCTATTTACAATTACGCTGCCACCATATTAATTCTCTGGCTACCGATGTGAGGGTTTATCTTGATGCTTCTATGTTGAAATGATATGACTGAGAGAGTTTCATGAAGGACCATCAAACAGTTTCTTTTCACAAACGGGTTCAATGCTTAGTTGGTTTCAGACTACAAAGAGGTACAGACTTGAAGGTTTCAAACAATATAACACTGGGGTATAACTTCCCCTGACACAGCCACACGGGCACCAGCAGTTCTACTACTTAACTGCTTACTACCGGGTTACTCTCAACCCTAACTAGGACTAAACTTGTCCCACACTTGGGTTTCCCTAAACCCCCCACACAGAACTGAACTGCACACTTGCAGCTCTAACCGACAGCTGCTTCTTCACCAACTGCCAAATCCCAACTGTCATTTCAATCTGCGAACATTCTAAAGCTAGAGTGGCTTCCAGTTGTCATGACAACAGCCTCTGCTTAAAGCTTGCTGCTGCAAACATTCCACTGCCCTTTTTAAACACATAGACAAACATGTGATTAACATATAGCACATGTATTAACACATAAATAACCACCTCATCACAGATGGGTTCACCTTTAACCTTCAAGGTCACATGGCCAGCATGACTACATGGAGCACCATTACCTTGGCAATGATCTGAGATTGATCTCGGCAGTATTTTAATGTCTTTGATATGTAATGATAGTCTTCCAGATGTTAAAATGTAGTCTATCTTTGACCAGGTAGAATGCCTATCCGAGTAAAAGGTGTAATCTCTTACAGTAGAGATGTAAAAACAGGGGAACTCCAGACAAGAAACAACCAGGGACAACTAATCACCTCTCAACAAAGGATTCCGCCAGGCAGTAAGAAACCACACCTTGAAACTGTTAGCCAATTAAATGCTATTCAAGGTGGCCAATTGAAACATTCTTTCTCCCACCCTGGACATTCCACAGATATATAAACCCCATTTTCATAGTTCCCAGCAGACCTCACAACCTCTGAGGATGCCTACCATAGATGCAGGTGAAACGCCAGGAGAGAATGCTTCTGGAAGATGGCCAGACAGCCCAAAAAACTTACAACAACCCAATGACTAAGTGTGTTTATAAAAGCATGGAAATATTAACCACTTTTAGACTTTTTCTTGATATCATCATCTTCTCAGCCTTAGTGAAAGAAAAGCTGAGCGCCAATGCACTTTTAAATTACCCAAACCAAAAAAAGTCTATGTGATGCTATTTTAATCCCCTGAAACTAGAATGCATTCTTCTATAAGAAGAAAGGAAGAGAGCTTAGATGAGTCAGACCAGCAATCTGCTTCTGACAGTGGGCCAGGCATTTTTTTCAAGTAGCCCACAACCAAAGTATGAAGGTCCCAGCTGCCCTCCAACAGACACAAAACAGAGCTTATCTTGAATAAAGCCATTAGAAAACTCAATATGTGAGGGAGAAAGAGCAAATGTTGGTTAGGAAGTTACCATTAAGTTCTGACACTGTGGGATGTTGGGAAAATGAAAGGAATCCCTTGCCATCAATGGGGTGATGGAGTCCAGGAGAACCCAGGGATTAGGTAATTGTATGGATTTGTATTGTATTTAACATGTTTTTTTTCCTTTTGCAGGAGTTGTATTTTTTGTGTAGAATGTATTTCATGCATCGAATGTGTTACATGCTTTTGCAAAGTGACTTTATTGCTAATGCATGGTTTGTTTGCATTGCAGTGTTTACCATGGGGATGTAAACTGCTTTGTTTTAGGAGAGGTAGGAGAGGTAGAGATTAGGTATGTTGCTTAGAGCAGTGATTTTCAACCTCTTTTGAGCCGCAGCACATTTTTTACATTTACAAAATCCTGGGGCACACCACCAACCAAAATGACACAAAATTACACTCTAACACAGTAATATATATAGTTAATATGTTTTTAAATGTATTTATACACTCAGTGTGAAACCTGAGCCTGTTTCGATGAACACAACCTAGATATCCTGGCAGGAATGGCAGAAAGACACACAAATGTCTTGCCCCGGAAGACCAAGGGGTGCCTCAATGCATGAATGCTACGGTGTAGATCTGCCCCCAGGCAGCCGGGGGATCCGGGGAAGTCCCATCCCAGGAACTTCTCTCTCTCTCTGCGCAGCTCTTTCCACATGATGCAGTCCCCGCCTTTCAGCTCAAACCCTTCCGAGGCCGGGGAAGGAGCGGAGGGGAGGAGGAAGCCCAAGAAGGCAAGTGGTGAGTCCAGTGGCACAAGGCTTCCCAAAAGGAGGTTGTGTTTGCGGGACTCAGGCAAGGGATCGAGCCTTGGCTAGGGCTTCCCGGTAGGACAGGAGGTTTCTCTCTCTCTTCGATCTTCAATTTCCCACGGCACACCTGATGATCGCTCACGGCACACTGGTTGGGAAACACTGGCTTAGAGCAAGGCCCTTTGCTACAAAAGCGGGAAAAAGATCCTCTTTACTCCGCAAATATCTTGGGTGAGGGAGGGATGTGATGAATTCCCTACCTGGGAGGCTTGGTAAAGCCTAGAAAAGTAGGCCCAAGAAATTGGCAGCCATTTTAGATAGTTGCCTGGGGGCATCGATCTTGGATCTCATTTCCAAAAGGGGACGTGCCTAAGAGTCAGCCTGGAGGGAAATGAGGGGAGTTAGGATTGGCTGGTAGAGAAGGGGCGGAGCCTAACTTAGAAAAAGAAACAATATAACTTGAAAGGGGGCATTTTGAAAAACCTGGTCCGAGTCTGTTCAGGGAAGCAGTCGGCTGGAGGGAGTGTAAGAGAGCAGTTGGGATTTCTTAATACACACGCCCTTGACATATTATAAGTAGTGTCGGTTTGGGGGACTTGTTCACGATTAAATCCCCGTCTCTTTACATTTTTGGTGGCAGCGATGGGATAGATGAGGAAAGGTCCACCCTGCCCTAATTGGGAAATGCGTCTTTCTTTATAGCATGTCACCAGCCTCATCATAAGCACCATTAAAGGAGGTAAAGAAAAAATTATGAGAATTAAGAAGATATTACCTCATTCATTTGTAATAGTAAACCAAAGAGCAGTTTAAAAGTCTATGGACATAAAATAAGAAGAGCTTTGTTGGATGACACTCACTTTGAGCAGCCCTGCTGGCTTTGCTTAGTCTTTGGGGCTCATCATGCAGAAATGTATATGTGAATTTACAGGCATGTGCATGCACGCACAGAAACATGTCTACCAAGCTTAACCTTTTCTGACTTGGTGACTCTCTGAATTGAGATAGATATATATATATATATATATATATATATATATACCGTGTTTCCCCGAAAGTAAGACAGTGTCTTACTTTCTTTTGACCCCAAAATCCCCACTATGGCTTACTTTCGGGTACGTCTTATATTGGGCGACGGTACCCGAAAGTAAGACTAAAAGTAAGACCGCGGGCGGCATGGCGTGGCCGTGGCTGTGCGACGAGAGGCTCCCAGAGGGGGCTCAAGGGGCCCGAATCCTCCTCCTCTTCCTTCCAGCGGCGCCTTCCATCCTCTTCTTCCTCCTCTTCCTCCCAGCGGCGCCTTCTCCCTCTCGCGGTTCTGCCCCCCCCCTTCACTGAAGGGAGGAGGGGTGGAGCTGCCGCTGGCGGAGGGAGAAGGCGCCGGCGGAAGTCCCGCACCAGGGCGACTCAGGCGCTTTTCCCGCCGCCGCCCCGCTGCCCGTGCTCCAAACACGAGTGGGGCGAGCGGGCGGCGGCGAAAGCGCCTGAGTCGCCCTGCAGGGGGGGGGCGGAAACTTCGGCTGAGGAGGGGCGCCTCTTCCCTCAGGCCGGCGGTGGCTCTGCCCCTCCTCCCTTCACTGAAGGGAGGGGGGCGGAACCGATGAGAGGGAGAAGGCGCCGCTGGGAGGAAGAGGAGGAAGAGGAGGAAGAGGATGGAAGGCGCCGCTGGAAGGAAGAGGAGGAGGATTCCGGGCCCCTTTTGAGCCCCTCTGGGAACCTCTCGTCGCACAGCCACGGCCACGCCATGCCGCCCCGAGGTACGTCTTACTTTCGGGTACGGCTGATATAAGCCGACCCCTCTGACACCCCCGATACGTCTTACAATCGGGGGTGTCATACTTTCGGGGAAACACGGTATATATATATATATAATATTTATATATTTATGTTGATATATGTGCTTACTTAGTGGTCCACCTCTTGCACTGAGAAAGCGAATTCTGGACTATTTCAATGAGTGTCAAAGTGAAGTTATGCTTGAGGTGCCAGAAGGTCCATTGCAGTATTAGTACTTTGCCCCCCTTACTTCACCATCACTACCATCATCATCTTTTGATTGAGGGAATGGAGGTGAAAATGGTTTTGCTCTTTGATTTTCTGGCAATCAGGTTGCATTTTCTGGTCCGTTGGCTGCCTCAGTTCAGTTGGAAGGATTTATAGACTAAAAGGCTACATGCACTTCAGTCCCATTGTTTATGACTAGAGGTTAATTTAATAGCAAGCTACTCTCAAATGTGCTTGCTAAGGGTGGGCTGGGTGAATTCTGCACTCGAGACTCATTTAGAAGTCAGCCAATGTCACCTGGCGGTTTCGACTCCTTTGGGAGATGGTGCATGAGGTTTCTCAAGATTTGGAAACCCCATCAGCCACCCAACTCAGTATGTGTGGATCTATGGAAAGTACTCCTTGAAGGAGCTACAACGTCTGTGTCTCTCAAGGCTCCAAAGCTTTTCAATCTGACACAAGATGTGAATTTTCTGAATTTGTGTGGAATGTTAATTTTGTTTCCTGCACCAAGAGGCATCAAGCAGGCTGTTATACTTCTTGAAATATACAGACAGTCCTCAGCTAACAGTTGACTTTCAATTTTTTAAAATCGTGCCAGAGATGACTTGAGAAACTGCAAGATGCTTCTGGTGTGAGAGAATTTGCCGTATGTAGACGTTGATGCAAAACAGAAAAGAATTAACCTATCTTGTGTCACAGTACACTGTAAACGCAAGCTAATAAATGTCACAGTATATGTAACAAAATATTACTTTTATGCAATAATATCAAACAACAATGAGGGGTTCCCTCTATGGCATCATACCTACAAAATAGCACAATATAGTAACATAATCAATGTAACAGTATGATACACATGTAAACAGTTTCACTCTCCTACAGGTTACAATACAACTCTTGACTCCCACAAATACAATGTTGGCTCTATACAGTAAGATAATGCTCCAAGTTTCACCAACTCAATGCTGAGTCCATGTATGCCAACACGTATCAGATGATGGTACTCACTGTCCTGGTGTCCGTGTGTCCTCAAATGAGGTATAGCAGGTCCGCAAATGGGAAATATCAGGGAGAGGCGTCGCCACACTTTGGGCAAATGCAGCCAAACTCCCGTGGCCGTGCCAAAACAAATTGCGCCAAGCCGTAATGCAAGCTGTTGCTAAGGCGCGCCGCAAAGCTCTCAATACCGTCGCGTAGGAAAACTTTTACGACGTAGCGGCTTGTGTTTGGCGGCGGTTTGAATCAACGTAGTAGCAAATGTAACAGACAGGAGAACAGGAAAACAATGAGGGAGAATGAAGTAGATGGGAAGCGTAGGAAAGCAATTCGGGAGTGAGACCAAGGGGGAACTCCGAGAAGGCAAGGAGAAGGCTCCGATCCGCCTACGGGTAACCATAAATGGGCCCAATCCCGTTTCGTCTTTCACTTCCTCAGGGCGGGGCTCTGGGTGCATATAGCTTCTCAATAATAATCAGGGGACACCTGGATGTGTTACCACCCTGTGGAAGGCTTCTCTCATGCCCCCCGCATGGGAAGCTAGAGCTGACAGATGGGAGCTCACCCCATCTTGTGGATTCGAACTACTGACTTCAGGAGTATGGTTCCACCCCGCATAATGTCCACGTGGCAGCTCAAAGTAGAAATGAAGTATCCAATCCAAAAAAGGTGATAAACAACATACGGAGCAATATCCAATCTTGGTAGATATGACTGCCAAAAGATGCAGAATGCCAGGATAAACACTATAGGTTTGTTGGCCGCTCAAAAGGTCCCAAAGTAAAACTACAGAGGACCAAGGCAATGGAGCGCCGAGTGCTGGATGAGTCCGCATTGCTCTGTGGTCTGCCGAGCAAAGGGGTGGGTGAAAAATTAGCCCAGTCAAGTTGCACCAGACATGACTAGACTTAATGTCAAGGGGAAACCTTTACCTTTACACACACACACAGAGAGAGAGAGAGAGAGAGAGAGCGAGCGAGCGAACGAGCGAGCTGGAGTTATACCTTAAAACTGTAGCTATTTGGAATTACATACAAATTCAAGTTAAGAACAAACCTACAGAACCGATCTTGTTTGTAACTTGGGGACTACCTGTATACCCGTAGCACTTGAAGAAGCAGGATTGATAACTGAAATGTCTGTGTGGACATTGGCAAAGTTTATTTATTTATTTATTTATTATTCGGGCTTCTATGCCGCCGACTCCCTGAGGCTCGCGGCGGCTCACAGGAACCGAAGGTACAACTACACACAAGCAATGCGATAAAACATCTAAACCAATTAAAACAGTTAAAACAGCAAAATACAAAACCCCCAGGTACAGTTCAGAAATTAGACAACGTGACACCCCAGGACAGCGGCTACAGCAGAACATGGGCAGGACCTACTCACCGAAGGCCTGCTTAAACAAATAAGTTTTGCAGGCGCGTCTAAACGGGAGCAGGTCCTTTATAGCTCCATGCGTCCAGCCGGGGAGGGCGTTCCATAGCGTAGGAGCTATAACGGAGAACGCCCTCCGGCGGGTAGATGTCAGTTTAGCCGATTTCGCCGAAGGTATCTCTAACAAATTAGCATCCTCGGAGCTTAGTGATCTCAGGGGACAGTATGGGGTGAGTCGGTCCCTCAAGTACGCTCAAGTACGCTGACCCCAGGCCGTGCAAGGTTGGGGAATGTTTCATTGTAGATCAGTGGTTCCCAAACTTTTTTGGCCTACCGCCCCCTTTTCAGAAAAAAATTTACTCACCGCACCCCTATAAATTAATTTTAAATTTTTTAAAATATCAATTAAACAGAAAGATATATGTATTAATATTTCTACCTTTTTCATAAAATATAATAAAGAAAGTTTTAAATCAGAAACATTGAAGTTTAAAATTATGAAACTATTTATTGAACTTAGAATAGAAAGGTAATACAAAAAAAGTTAAAACATTCGAACTCATCTTAATGAGAAGGATGGACCTTGTCTTCTGCTACCAATCTAGTCATCCTCGGCTCTATTTTCGTCAGCAGTCATCTCAAATCATCGCGATTGACTATTTTGAAATCGGTTTCTTTTTTTTTATTAATAAATTGGTTATTGCACTGAATCCACGTTCCACTAAATATGTTGAAGGACATTATTATTATTCTTATAAGACTCAACCAGTTGGAAGGGAACCCCAAAGGTATTATTATTATTATTATCCCCTGCTTGGCGAGAAGCGGAGGAGGGAGCAGGAGGAAGGAAGGAGAGAGAGAGACACACACAGAGATGGATGGTAGCCTGTCACCTGGCTCACGCCACCACCCCACCGCTCCCTTACAGGGGTTCAGCGCCCCCCAAATTCTCCTGGGCCTTCCAACGCCCCCCTAGATCGCCCCACCGCCCACCAGGGGTGGTACCGCCCACTTTGGGAACCACTGTTGTAGACCATACATCCCAGGCTCCCGGTGTCAGCATGGCTATGATATTGGGGAATTCTGGGAGCTAATAATCCCAAAATGATCTGGAATTCAGCTCATTATGATGAGGTTTCAAAATGATGTAAAAAGTGACCGGTTTCCAATAGTTGAATTCCTTTTGGGGTCCTTGAGTTTAGTTCCAAGGCTCATTTACACAGGACAATGAGCAAGGGCATGTTACTTATGGTAAACATGCGCAAAACACTTTTCGAGTGGCCCTTGTTTTGCCTTTTGGTTCCTCTCTAGGACAATCTCCTTCCGAGATCGCAGGGGCTGGCTTTTAGCTCTAGGTTTTGAAAAGAAAAAGCTTTACTTATAAACCCAGACAAATCAGAAGAAAGCCTATCCATAGTTTAACAGGTGGGAACTGTGGTACACCTTAAAAGGAATTCAAATGCACGGGGCCCTTGGCTGCTGCAACACTTAAAGCAACATGGAAAATGCAATTTATAAAGGTCAGCTTCATCTCTTTGTAATTTGGTCTTCAGATAGCAAAACCTCTCTGGTATTCTATCAATTTCTTGACAACCCATTTCCACAGGGTGAATTCCTACCCCCACCAAATTAAATCTCCATCTTTGTGCTCTCTAAATGCAATTGATTTATGTACTAACGCACAACAAAGCCCCATGCTTTATTATTTAGACTACAATGTGCCGATATTAATTACACATTTTTTTGCAGCCCGGCTGCTAGAAATACAGTTCTACAATTTTACTTACACTCAGCACTGATTTGCCTCCTCTTTCTAATCCATTTGTATTCAAACAAAACAAGCCATCAACAATGTATGAATAGTAGCTACCTTCTGCGCCCTGAACAGAGACGAATGTATTCTTTTAGAAAGGTACATTTGCAATTTGCAGCTGGTTTTTAAATTTTTTTCTTTTATAGTTATGTATAGGCAGATATTCATATTTCTTTATTCCCTGCCAGTAGACAAAGCTATTATATCAGGATTTAATTTTTTTTTTAAGTATGCTCCCCCAAGAAATGGGTTTAGGAAACCTGTTTGGTATATAAAGTCCCCAAATTGTACTGCTAATAGGATGGAGCAAATGTAATTTCCTTCTAAATTAATATTGCAAGAGCAAGGAGAATGGGTAGCCCTCTCCGGCATTCGAAGGCTTATACACGTTCGAAGGTCAAGGGATTTAAGGATGAGGGGATCTTTGGCCTTTTGACTTTTAAGATGATCTCTAAGACTGTATATGTCATGCTTAGGACATGCTGCTTTACATGATAAGATGCTACAATAGAACTGCACTCAGGGCTTAATAGATGGCAGGTTGAATTTTTAAATTGTGTCAGAAGTGAATTGAGAATATACTGCAAGTTGCTGCTGGAGTGAGAGAATTGGCCATTTTACAAAGACGTTGCCCAGGGGATGTCCGAATGTGTTACCATTCTGTGGGAGGCTTCTCTCATGTCCTGCATAGGAAGCTGGGGCTGACAGACAGCTCACCCTGTCTCACAGATTCAAACTGCCGACCTTCAGGTCTTCAGGTCAGCAGTTCAGCCAGCACAAGAGTTTAACCCATTTTGGTCTGGAGTGTGATCAGTATGCTGATGACACCCAGCTGGTGCTGACAATGGATGGCAGGCTGGACACCGTACCCAATTGTTTCCATCAATGCCTTGAAGCCGTGACTGGATGGCTGTGTACCAGCCGATTGAAGGTGAACCCATCGAAGATGGAGATCCTATGGCTGCGTCGTCCTGGTGTTGGTGAGTGCCGGTTGCCTACCCTGGATGGCGAGCGGTTAAGCCCGTCATCTTTGGTTAAAAGCCTGGGGGTCCAATTGGACCCACTGCTATTGATGGAGACCCAGGTCTCCACAGTTAGCAGGTCTGCATTTTTCCATCTTTGACAGGCTAGGCGACTGGCTCCTTACCTATCCAGGAATGATCTAGCTATGGTGATCCAGGTGACGGTCATCTCGAGGCTAGACTACTGTAACACCCTCTACATTGGACTTCCCTTGTCGACAACCCGGAAACTAAAGCTGGTGCAAAATGCTGCTGCTCGATTGCTGGTGGGAGCATCAACAAGAGAGCACATTACACCAATTTTACAGCAATTGCACTGGCTACCAGTAGAGTACCAGATTGTCTTCAAGGTGCTGGTTTTGACCTTCAAGGCCTTGTATGGTCTAGGGCCAGTGTACCTGAAGGACCGCCTCACCCCATACGTTCCCCCAAGATTATTGCGATCAGAAGAACAAAACCTTATGGTGATTCCATCAGCCCGTTCCTGCTGCCTTTCAACAACAAGACAAAGCTTTCTCTGTGGTGGCGCCAACTCTATAGAACGAGTTACCAGATGGAGCTCACGCTATTACAGAGTTGGCCCCTTTCCAGAAGGCCTCCAAGATGCTCCTCTTTAAGCAGGCTTTCAATCTAAGTGCCTCCTGATAATTTCTATCCATGTCCTTGTGTTTTATGCAATTAAATGGTTTTATGTATGTTTTATAATTTTATGTAAACCGCCCCGAGCCTGCAGGGAGGAGCGGTATATAAAAGTGAATAATAAATAAATAAAATAAATTGTGCCACTGTGGCCATCGTGGCAGGTTGATTGGCCTCCCAAACTCTATCAAGGAGAATAGTGGCATGCACCAAGAGAATTGACACCATGACTAAATGCAACTCCAAAGTATATGTTGGCAGCCTGATGAATTTTTACATGAGTCATTGTTCTTTGGTGGCTTCTTTCCAGTTAGGAAGATTCAGGGCTCAGCTACATGAGCCCCAAAACCTGAGTTGGCTGAGAAGTTGCTTCTGTTTGCCTACATGATGCCCAGGGAGTTCTTGGCCATCATCATGGGTGCCCTCTGCTGACATTAGTAGAAGTGCCTGCATGACAGTGATAACGATGGGGATCTCTTGGAGTTCTGTGGTCATCCAGTACTGGCAATGACAACAGAGAATGTGAAAGTCTAGTGGGGGCCAAACTCCCAGATATCCCAGTTAGTTTACTAGCTAAGAACATAAGAACATAAGAAGAGCCATGCTGAATCGGACCTCAGCCCATCTAGTCCAGCATTCTGTATCACACAGTGGCCCCCAGTTGTACACGGGGATCTCGAGCAGAAGGGAGGGCAAACCCTGACCTGCTCCCGACCCCCCACAACCAGTACCCAGGGAAATCCTGCCTACCTCAGGGAGTTGAAGGCCAAAACATCTGGGGATCCACAAGTTGAAACCCACTGGTAGACTTTTCCCAGTCATGGGTCAGGCATGGAGTGTGGTCACCTCTGGGCCCAGTCCAGAATATTGTGGATTAAATGACCCATACAAAAACACTGGTAATTGACATCTATGGAGATGGGACTCTGTTGTTTCCTTTAAAGCCAGCCTGCACAACCTGTGGCCCTCCAGAAGCCCTAGCCAGCTTCTGCCAACACACCAGGAGGGTCACAGGTGGTGCCGGCCTGCTTTAAAGAAACATGTCCATAGGTATAAAATGAGGTGCATCTAAATTCAAAAGTGGGTCTTGGCAAAAGAAGAATGTTATGCATTTTTAAAAGTACACTGTGTTTACAGTGTCTAACATGAACATTATTTATTTATTTATTTATTATTCACTTTTATAAACCGCTCCTCCCTGCAGGCTCGGGGCAGTTTACACAGTACACGTACAATAGCGCAAAGCAGTTTAATACATTTTACTAAAAGTATAAAACATAAAACATTAAAAGCGTAGAAGTGCAACTACCCCTAAAGGCAAGCATCTACATAGTCACATATTAATTCTAAACTTATATCTGACTTCATGAGCTGGTGAGGTTAAAGGCTTGTTATTAGCTCTCCGAAACGGGGCTAATTCCGTAATGGAGCGAACCTCATCCGGCATGGAGTTCCAGAGGGATGGTGCAGCTGCATAGAAGGCTCTCGATCTTGTTGATGATAGCCGACAAGAGTGGATCGAAGGGACTACCAAGAGATTTTGTTCTTCTGAACGTAGTGATCTCGGGGGAACATACGGGGTGAGACGGTCCCTCAGGTACACTGGCCCTAAGCCATACAAGGCCTTAAAGGTTAAAACCAACACCTTGAAAACAATTCTGTACTCTATTGGTAGCCAGTGCAGTTGCTGCAAGATGGGTGTTATATGCTCTCGGACCGACACTCCTGCCAGAAGTCGAGCAGCAGCATTCTGCACCAGCTTGAGTTTCCAGATCGTTGCCAAGGGAAGGCCTATGTAGAGGGCGTTACAGTAATCCAGCCTCGAGATGACCATCGCCTGGATCACCATGGCCAGGTTACATAAAAGGGTGGATATGACCTTGACATCTTCAGAAGCACATGAATTAAAATATGAAGAGCCATTGCACGTATTTGACATCATTTTTATCAAGCTGCTTCCGTGATGTTGCATTTTTTCCCCTGGCGTCCCTATCTTGCAGATGTAATCTCTGTATAAAAGAAATCCATCAACTCTGGAAGAAATAACCACAAATAGTGACACTTGACTAGACAATACTGAGAAGAAATTCAATAAACTGCCCCTCTGGGAACCTGTTCTAATGAACTTTGATAACTGACAACTTGGTGCACTGCTGTTGCATTATCTTTGGAAACTAAACAAGCCCAGATTGTGCATCAGGCTTGCAATGCTTCTGACTTCTTAGAGTAAACACAGCCAGAGGCTTAGTCAAGTTACACTATGGAATGAAGCTCCGAGAATCTCCCGGTCATATTAGCTGGAGGACTTGGGGAAGTGTTATCTGTCCCTCAAAAGCACTTGTCCAAGCTCTGAATATAACCCACAAAACATATGTGGCTATGGCTCTTATGCAAGTGTTTAATTTTTTTGCTATGACTACTTGGCTGATGTGATAGAAGTTGTGCAGGTCAGCTGGAAATGTACAAAGGACCTCCCATTTCTAAAGGCACATATATCCTGGCCATGTGAGATGCGATTCAGTACCATGGCTCCTTCAGCCATAGATCATTTCAGGTTGAGTATCCAAAATACTTGGGGTCAACGAGTTTCAGGCCCGGATTAATGTCTTTTGGTGCCCTAGGCCAAAAGACGCCCCACCCCCGGGGTGGGGAAAGCCCCGCCTCCAGGGCACTGCTGCGCATGCACAGCAGCACCCCCAAGCGTGGGGCTTCTGTCCGCCTCCTCCCGCGACCGGAAGTTGGTCGAGGGAGGAGGTGACGGAAGCCGCATGGCCCCGGCCCCGCGGCTTCCGTCCACCTCCTCCTCGCGCCCTCCTTCCGGTCGCGGGAGGAGGAGGAGGCAGACGGAAACCCTCGCAGCGCTCTCCCCCCGCCCTACAACCAATAAAAATTACAATAAAATAAAACCATTCATGACACGAAACAGTGAGCGGGCTGCATGTACAGATTAAAAATCTATTGATCTACTCACACGTGTGTGTTTTTGAAATGCAAGGTTGGCAGAAGCTGGGGCTAGCAATGGGAACTCACCCCATCCCATGGATTTGAACCTCAGGCGTTCCAATTGGCAAGTTCTGCAGCTTAGTGGTTTAACCCGCTGCGCCACCGCGGCCCCTAACTAATACCATACAAACTTCCCACACAGAACTCCTATAACCAAGAGAAAATGCTATAAGAGTTTGGTGGGCATTGACCTTGAGTTTTGGAGTTGTAGTTCACCTATATCCAGAGAGCACTGTGGACTCAAACAATGTTGGATAAGGAACAAACTTGGCATGAATACTCAATATGCCCAAATGTGAACACAGATGGAGTTTGGGAAAAATAGACCTTGACATTTGGGAGGAAGGCTGGCGAGGGAGTCCCTTACGGAATCCCGCCTGTCTTTCCTTCCCCCTAGGGCCCTCCTGCCAGGCCCCAACCCTTTCCCCCCGCAAAGGAAGGCCCCTCCTTCCCTTTGGGGCCCTTCCTCCCCGAGGGGCTTCGGGGGGGGGGCAAGGGGAAGGGTGCCCCGGGGCCTAACCTGGGACGCAGCAGGGCCGAGCTGGGGCACCTCCGGAAGCACCTGGCTCCTTCACTTCCTTTACCGCCGCAGGAGAAAGGTGAATGTGTCTGCCACCCCCGGGACCTAGTGCGCATGTGCCCAGACAAGCGCACTTCCACTTCCGCTTCCCACCCTCCCTCAATTGGAGGCTGGCTGGCTGGGGAAACAGCCGAAGGAGGCGGCGCCCCGGGCCCTTTTTCTTCGCCGCCGCCCAGCCCTTCCTCCTCCTCCCCCAAGCAGCAGCAGGAGTTTGGCAGGAGGGGGGAAAGGGGGGGGGGGAAAGAGAGGTTTTCCTGCGGCACACCAGGCCATCGCTCACGGCACACTAGAGTGCCACGGAACAGCGGTTGGGAAACACTGCCATACTCCATTCTATACCATATCATAAAATCAGTATTGACCAATGAATATCAAAATACAGGAATAAAAAGCAAATAAAAACAAACTTAACTTAATGTAACACTTCCACTACAAATTGATCTAATTTTAATTTTAAGTATTTTTTCTTTCATTTTGAGAGCTTCAGTTTCTTGGGTCCAGTTAACTGTGAGTCTATTCTCCTGAACTAAAGGTTATCTCAGCCACCCAACATTTTGGAGTACAGATAAGGGAGGCTCAACCTGTACTGATTCTTTAGTTAAAAGGTAATATTATTACGGTGTCTTCCCACTTCCCACGCCCACAAAAATACCTCCTCAAGGCACAACTAAAAGATATGACCCCACCTGAACTTTATAGTTTCCACCTCAGGCACTGCCTTCTGTAGCAAAAAAAAGATGGTTGCTGGTGCAGTCCCCTTCCCTGCAGGTTATCTAACCTTTCCCCCCAAGGAAATCTGGCAAGCTTTCGCCTCTACATGTTTAAACAACAATTTTCAAATACTTTTGTTTGGGAAGTCATTTTACGATTAGTTTTAATATACGTTGGGTATAAACGTGGGTTTTGGCTGTGCTCTTTGTTATTTTCTCACACGGTTTTATTGCTTTTACTGATTAATAAAGTTTTTTTTATTGCTCTTGAAGTTTGCAAGCAGGCTTCCGAGGAATTAACTCAGAAATGAAAGCCAATCCCCATAAATAAACCATTTAAAACAACTACACGTAAGGAATAAGGAGGTTATTCGGAGGAGTTAAATTGGTGTTTCGGCTCTGCCGTTCAACTGGGTGAACCCACCGGGTGTGTAAAAGCAGGCACATCTGGTGAGACATGAAAGCTTTCTTGGTGGCTGCCCTTAGGGCACACATGGCTACCTCCTTGTCATCTTTCCAGTACGGCTTTTGAAAACAATTATGCACAGCTGTCTTCTAAATAGGGTAATAAACTGAGGTATTAATGAGAAACAACCAATTAGCTGCTGTTGCCACTCCACAGCATCTGCTGTCTTGAGCTGGTTTATTTATTTATTTCAAACTAGCTTGGGGACCCGGCGGTGCCCGGGTTATTTGAGAAAGGCATTGTGTGCCATAGTTCGTCATTGGTGTGAGCCACAGTGCTCTAAGGAAGTGAATTAAAGTACTGCAAGTCCCATCATCCATGGTCCATCCTTCCTCAAACTGCACCAGGATGTAGGGTGCATCTTGGGGGGGTGTCTGTGTGCCAAGTTTGGTCTTGTTCTGTCATTATTGGGGCCTAGTCAGGAAAATCAAGTTGCGGAAGCCTAACAATATCCCATGAGCTGAGGCCTAGTCAGGAAAATCAAGTTAAGGAAGCCTTGTTCTCAATTTTGGGCCTGGTCTGTGATTTATAGGGGCTGCAGTGTTGTTTGGGAAGTGAATGATGTGAAGGTACTGCAAATCCCATCATTTGTGGCCCATCCTGCCCTAAACCACACCAGGTTGTGAAATGGGCCATTGGTCCCTTGTTTGCCATGTTTGGTCCTGATCCGTCATGGCTGTGGGCCGCAGTGGCTGACTGCCTGAGGCCTTTTGCTTTCCCTCTGGGTCACCTTAGAAGTGTATTGGGTGAAGGTACTGAACATTCCATTTCCAACAGAAAAAACTGTCAACTGGCTAACTTCAACTCCAGCCATTTATGCCTGCCTCAGGCCCTATCCTCTCCTCTCAGTGCTGTGTTGGAATGTTGGGTGGCTGGCCAGTCACAGCCATTTATGTAAATAATCCGACAGTTGCAGCCAATCGAAACGCTGACACATATTCACTCGGTCCCACCACCCACCCACCGCCCGCAAACACTAACTTTTATTATATACATAGATAGATAGATATTTGTACCCCGCCTTTCTCTACCCCCAAAGGGGGACTTAGGGTGGCTTACAGTTGGCAGCGATTCGATGCCCCAAAGATACAATCAATAAAAACAACAGTTACATAATAAATAACACATTAATCAGATTAAAAACCATTTTAAAAAGTACAAATAGTCCAAGTTCTACAATCCCAACTTAATCTGAAGCCAGTCCACAGTCTGTTTTCCATAGCATTGTCATCATTTTATTGTCTGCCTGCTACCCGAATGTCTAACCCAGTGTTTTTCAACCTTTTTTGAGCCGCAGCACATTTTTTACATTTACAAAATCCTGGGGCACACCACCAACCAAAATGACACAAAATGACACTCTTAACACAGTCATACATATAGTTAATATGTTTTTAAATGTATTTCTACACTCAGTGTGAAACCTGGGCCTGTTTCGATGAACACAACATAGATATCCTGGCAGAAATGACAGAAAGACACAAACTTCCCACAAGGAACTCCCATAACCAAGAGAAAATACTATAAGAGTTTGGTGGGCATTGACCTTGAGTTTTGGAGTTGTAGTTCACCTATATCCAGAGAGCACTGTGGATCAGGACCAAACTTGGCATGAATACTCAATATGCCCAAATGTGAACACAGATGGAGTTTGGAGAAAATAGACCTTGATATTTGGGAGTTATAGTTTCTGGGATTTATAGTTAACACACAATCAAAGAGCATCCTGAACTCTTGCAGCAATGGAATTGAACCAAACTTGGCACATTGAACTCTCATTACCAACAGAAAGTACTGAAAGGGTTTGCTTGGGAATTGACCTTGAGTTTGGAAGTTGTAGTTCACCTATACCCAGAGAGCACTGTGGACTCAAACAATGTTATGTTATGTTGTTGTTTGTTTTCTATCCATAATCACAATGTTGGAAGGAGGCTCACCACTTTAAGGTCTCTAAAACAGGCATGGGAAAACTTCGGCCCTCTGGGTGCTTTGGACTTCAACTCCCAACATTCCTAACAGCCTGAGGCCCTTTCCTGCTTAAATGGCCTGAGGGGGGGGGGGGGAGAGCCTGAGGCTGCTAGGAATGGTGGGAGTTGGAGTCCAAAACACCTGGAAGGTCCAAGTTTGCCCATGCCAGCTTTCGACAGAGACCTCTTCCTCCCCCCTTCTCCTGTGCGCCCTTTCTTCCCCCTCCTGCCGAACACTTAATTTTTCTTCTACACTGCCGCTTCTGCCTCCATTTTGATCCAAGGGGGCCGCGTGAGCGTGTTCAGGAGGGGAGGGGAGGAGGGAGGAAGACGTGACCCGTGCGGGCGCTACTACGCAGACTCGCCCCAGAGCAAAGCGAGCACAGCGAGGCTGGGAAGAAGGGAGCCCGAGTGGAGAAGAAAAAGTGTTCGGCAGGAGGGGGAAGAAAGGGTATTGGAGGTTCCAATTTCCCACGGCACACCTGATGATCGCTCACGGTACACTGGTTGGGAAACAGTGGTCTAACTAAATGCCTGGTCCCATAGCCACATCTTTAACTTTTTCCTAAAGGAAAAGAGGGAAGAAGTTGGCCTAATTTCGCTGGGGAGCAAGTTCCACAGACGAGGGGCCACCACCGATAAGGCCCTGTCCCTCGTCATCACCAAACGTATTTGTGACGAAGGTGGGATCGAGATCAGGGCCTCCCGGAAGATTGTAAATATCGAGGTGGGAGATAAGGGGACAAGTAAGCTGGGCCAGAACCATATAGGACTTTATAGGTCAAAACCAGCACTATGAATTGTGTTCAGAATTGGACAGGCAGCCAGTGGAGCTGACACAACAGCGGGGTGATATGCTCCCTGTATGTCGCTCCAGTGAGTAACCTGGCTGCTGCCCATTAGATTAGTTGAAGTTTCCGAACAGTCTTCAAAGGCAGCCCCACGTAGGGTGTGTTGCAGTAATCTATTCAGTATGTAACAAGAGCATGGACCGCTGTGGTTGTCTTATGGTGCATCCACACTGTAGAATAAATGCAGTTTGACACCCCTTTAACTCAATGCTATGGAATTCTGGGATATGTAGTTTGGGAAGGAACCAGCACACTTTGGCAGAGAAGGTCAAGACACACGATCTCATAGGATGGAGCTATAGCACCTAAACTGGTGTTGAACTGCTATAGCTCCATAGTGTGGATACACACTCATTGTCTGCCCAATGGTAGGGATGGGCCTGTGTCATGCTTTTAAGCTTCCAGAGGCATGTGAAAGGCCACTGTCAAAGGCAGATAAATCTTGGTCTGATCAAGCAGAACAATTCTATTAAAGTGAGTATGAGTAACAGAGGAATCAACTCTCTAAATAATTCACATTCTGGTCACTATCTGTAACACTGACTATTGACCTCCTGTCAAGTGACAGGGTGTGCCTGGATTTCAAAAATGATTCCTTGCATTTCCTAGATGACTAAAGAAAGCCATACGAATAGCAGATGTGGGGGATGGGGGGATGGATGTGCCCCTCCAGCTTTGTTTCGTCTTGGAAAATATTCACACTCACACACTTCCTCTTCCAACCCTGGAATGTGGTCAGGAAGCTCCCACTCCTACTCATCAGTTCTGATTTACTAATTACCAAAATTTCCCCACTGGCTCAGAGAAGGCACTTCCATAAAGTTAGGTGGAATAGCAGCAGAAAAATGCTGTAGTTTCCTGAATATAATCTTAAACAGATAGCTGCTATAGGTTTTCACCAATTTCTGCTTAATAGGCTTTGCCTATAAGGTTGTCATTCTGCTGCTGACTGATGTAAACAAACCCTTTCTCTTGCAAATGATCTACTAGTGCAGTGTTTCTCAACCTTCCTAATGCTGCGACCCCTTAATACAGTTCCTCATGTTGTGGTGACCCCTAACCATAACATTATTCTTATTGCTACTTCATAACTGTATTTTTATTGGGGGGGGGGGGGGATTTTGTCATTTGGAAGTTGTAGTTGCTGGAATTTATAGTTCACCTACAATCAAAGAGCATTCTGAACTCACCAACAATGGAACTGAACCAAACTTGGAACACAAAACTCCCAAGACCAACAGCAAATACTGGAAGGGTTTGGTGGGCATTGACCTTGAGTTTGGGAGTATTAGTTCACCTACATCCAGAGAGCACTATAGACTCAACAATGATGGATTTGGACCACACTTGACACGAATCCTCAATATACCCAAATGTGAACATTGGTGGAGTTTGGGGAAAACACATCTTGACATTTGAGAGTTGTAGTTGCTGGGATTTATAGTTCATCTACAATCAAAGAGTCCCTTGCACCCTACCAAAGATAGAATTGGGTCAAACTTCCTACACAGAACCCTCATACCCTGAAGGAACTAGCTGGCATGAGCCTCCATCCCACCTCACACACTCTCCCTCACCCACACATGCACATCATGCTGCCATGCGCCAAGCACGCCTGCTCTCCTCTCCCCACTTGGAGTCTCAGAATCAGCCCTCCCCTTGGCTGGGAGGCCTGTCAATCACAGCAGAGGAGAGCTTTAGGTGGGAGAATTCACAGTCTGTTTCCAAGAAGAAAGAGAAGGAAAAGAGGAGAGATCTTCAACCTTGTCTGCCAAAGGGCTTCCTAAGACCAGCAGAAATACATGTTTTCTGATGGCCTTTGGCGACCCCTCTGAAACCCTCTCGCGACCCCCCTTGGGGTCCCGACCCCCAGGTTGAGAAACACTGTACGAGTGAGACCGGTGATAGGACAGAGCCACAATATCATACAGGATTATGGTTGGGTTTTTTTTTTTTAATGAAAAGACAAGCAGCATCTCCAGTATGGCAATGAATTCAGTGCCCAGATCACTGTTAGACTAGAAGACTATATTAGACTTCATTCCTAAATGTATGTTAGAATTAGTTTTTTTGGGCAGCTACCAGGGTCCAAGGCAGGGGTAGGGAAGCTATGGCTCGGGAGACATGTGGCTCTTTTCATGATTGCACCTGGCTCCGCCCTTCACTTACACCTTCCCGGTCCCACCTCACCATTACGTCCACGAATGCTGATCAATGGATTTTCTTCTACCATACTTGTACAGCGTCACCCTTAATGCTTTCATACAATCACTGCATACGGCAGGGACATGGCCACTGCCATTTTTTGAGAGCCCCCAAAACCATATGCGGTAACTACAGATTCTCCAATCCGGATTGGAAGTTTCAGCACCTGCTCTATAAGACAACTCCTAGCGTATAAGATGACTCCAGGTGTATAAGTTGACTCCCGCGTAAAAGACGACCCCTTCTTGGGTTAAAACAGTGTTTCTCAGCCTTCCTAATGCCGCCACCCCTTAATACTGTTCCTCATGTTGTGCTGACCCCCAACCATAACATTATTTTGGTTGCTACTTTATAACTGTAATTTTGCTACTGTTATGAATCGTAAAGTAAATATCTGATATGCAGGATGTATTTTTATTCACTGGATCAAATTTGGCACAAATACCCGGTATGTCCAAATTTGAATAGAGATTGATTTTGTCATTTGGGATTTGTAGTTGCTGGGATTTATAATTCACCTAGAATCAAAGAGCATTCTGAACCCCAGTGACGATGGAATTGAGCCAAACTTCCCACACAGAACTCCCATGAACAACAGAAAATCCTGGAAGGGTTTGGTGGGCACTGACCTTGAGTTTGGGAGTTATAGTTCACCTACATCCAGAGAGGACTGTGGACATAAACAATGATGGATCTGGAGCAAACTTGTCATGAACACTTGATATGCCCAAATGTGAACACTGGTGGAGTTTGAGGAAATAGACCTGGTCATTTGGGAGTTATAGTTGCTGGGATTTATAGTTCACCTACAATCAAAGAGCATTCTGAACCCCAGTGACGATGGAATTGAGCCAAACTTCCCACACAGAACCCTCATGATCAACAGAAAATACTGTGTTTTCTGATGGTCTTTGGTGACCCCTCAGATGCCCCCTCGTGACCCCCCCCCCGGGGTCCTGACCCCCAGGTTGAGAAACACTGGGTTAAAAAGTAGTCTTATACATCAGAAAAATACAGTACCTATGTTCCCCAAAATATTCCCTCTCTCAAGAAGTATTTGTGAGCTCTAAAAGTCCACCAACACTATGAAAGGGCCCAAGTTTAGTCAAAACACAGAGTTTACTATTATTCATGGTTTCAGGTATCTAAGGGGAATCTGGGAACTTATGACAGTGGAGAAGGGGGTTGTATTATATACATAGTCTAGGCCAGGGCAGTCCAACTTCTGCCGGCTCAGGGGCCGGACTTCTGGTGAGTGATCACCGGGGGGGGGGGCACTCGGCCACACCCCCGGCCACGCCCCCAGCCATGCAGCTCCGCCCCCTCTCCCAAAGTGTCAGAACAGTTGTTCTGACGCTTTGGGAGAGAGGGAGACGCCGCGGGGATCACGGAGAGAAGCAAGAAGGGAGGCGCAGAGCCCGGGCATGGGCGCCTCTCTTCCTGCCCATCTCCGCCGCGGCTGCGCCATCTCCGCCTCACAAAGACGGAGCGCTGATTGGTGGGGGGGGGAGGAGGAGGAGGAGGGAGCCTGCTCCTCCTCCCTGCCCCGCCCCGCCGCGGAAAAACACATTAAAAATTAATAAAAAATAATATATATTTTTTACTTTAAACAGCCGATTTCTTTTATTTATTTATTTTTATTTATTTATTATTCGGGTTTCTATGCCGCCGACTCCCTGAGGCTCGCGGCGGCTCACAGGAACCGAAGGTACAACTACACACAAGCAATGCGATAAAACATCTAAGACAATTAAACAGTTAAAACAGCAAAATACAAAACCCCCAGGTACAGTTCAGAAATTAGATAGCGTGACACCCCAGGACAGCGGCTAAAGCGGAACATGGGCAGGACCTACTCACCGAAGGCCTGCTTAAACAAATAAGTTTTAAAGGGTAGGGGGCCGTAGGGAAGGGGCTGGGGGGGCGTATACGGCCCCCAGGCCGCCAGTTGGACAGCCCTGGTCTAGGCTAAACTATAGGCTCTGAAGAAGTAGTTTTCTTCAAATAAGGATTTAAAAAATCTTTCCGCCCCTAAAGCCAGAAGCCTTAAATCACAGCCTGACATGATACTTTCAATAACCCAGGCCATCCTTTTCTCTCTTTCCGCCATTCTGAACATCTGTGAAGATGAAGCAAGCTTTGAGCCGACCTTTTATTTTTTGATACAATGAAAAAGTATACAAGAAATATTCAGAAGTAAAAAAGGCAGCCCGGAAAAAAAAAGAGATGTCCTTTTTCAAGATCGCGGCCTTCTTTCAGAACTGAAAATGGTTTATCCTTCCAGATGATTACTTTAGCAGAATTCCACCCGGCCAGCCTGATACGGCGCAAAGACGGGAGGAAATGCAATTGACCTGTGCTATAGGAGGAGGTCAAAGCCAGACAGCTCAGCCGTGCCCTCTGACCTTACCAATGTTAAGTTTATCCTACAGTTCTATTATCTACTTCATGCATTGCAAACAAAGTGGGAGCTGACAATGCCTTTCAGTTACCCTGCCTATTTATTATTCGACAGGCTTTTGTCAGCTGCGAGATTGTTTTAATGAAGAAAATCTTGTTTTCTTGTTCTGGAGACATCGGCAGCTACAAATCAAGATTTATAACCCACATGTACATAAACAGAACAAAATGTGTCTGCCTGTTTGGGGAAGGGGCCGGGGAAGAGCCTCTGTTCACACTGCATAAATCAAGAGCAGAAGCAAGGACTCGTAACTGCGTTTAGACACTGCCACAGCTGACGCCTCATGCCTAAAGCCAAACAGCTAACTTGTCATCTGAGAAAGGAAAACCTTTCGAATGGAAGCCAGCCACAGATATGATAGAATATCTGGTTTGTAGGGAAAGAATGGGCTCACATACCCTAAAGCAGTGTTTCCCAACCAGTGTGCCGTGAGCGATCATCAGGTGTGCCGCGGGAAATTGGAACCTCCGATACCCTTTCTTCCCCCTCCTGCCGAACACTTTTTCTTCTCCACTCGGGCTCCCTTCTTCTCAGCCTCGCTCTGCTCGCTTTGCCTCGCTTTGCTCTGGGGTGAGTCTGTGCAGTAGCGCTGGCACGGGTCACGTCTTCCTCCCTCCCCCCTCCCCTCCTGAACATGCTCACGCTGCCCCCTCAGATCAAAATGGCGGCAGAAGCGGCAGTGTAGAAGAAAAAGTAAGTGTTTGGCAGGAGGGGGAAGAAAGGGCGCAAAGGGGAAGGGGGAGGAAGAGGTCTCTGTTGAAAGCTGGCATGGGCAAACTTGGACCTTCCAGGTGCTTTGGACTCCAACTCCCACCATTCCTAGCAGTCTCAGGCCCCTTTTCCTCCCCCCCTCAGCCACTTAAGCAGGAAAGGGCCTCAGGCTGTTAGGAATGGTGGGAGTTGAAGTCCAAAGCACCCAGAGGGCCAAAGTTTTCCCATGCCTGTTTTAGGGACCTTCAAGTGGTGAGCCTCCTTCCAACATTGTGATTCTGGATAGAAAACAAACAACAACATAACATAACATTGTTTGAGTCCACAGTGCTCTCTGGGTGTAGGTGAACTACAACTTCCAAACTCAAGGTCAATTCCCAAGCAAACCCTTTCAGTACTTTCTGTTGGTAATGTGAGTTCAATATGCCAAGTTTGGTTCAATTCCATTGTTGCAAGAGTTCAGAATGCTCTTTGTTTGTGTGTTAACTATAAATCCCAGAAACTGTAACTCCCAAATGTCAAGGTCTATTTTCCCCAAACTCCATCTGTGTTCACATTTGGGCATATTGAGTATTCATGCCAAGTTTGGTCCTGATCCAACATTGTTTGAGTCCACAGTGCTCTCTGCATATAGGTGAACTACAACTCCAAAACCCAAGGTCAATGCCCATCAAACTCTTATAGTATTTTCTCTTGGTTATGGGAGTTCTGCGTGGGAAGTTTGTGTCTTTCTGCCATTCTTGCCAGAATCTCTATGTTGTGTTCATCGAAACAGGTCCAGGTTTCACAGTGAGTGTATAAATACATGTAAAAACATATTAACTATATGTATTACTGTGTTAGAGTGTCATTTCGTGTCATTTTGGTTGGTGGTGTGCCCCAGGTTTTTGTAAATGTAAAAAATGTACTGCGGCTCAAAAAGGTTGAAAAACACTGCCCTAAAGGCACCATACTGGCCTAAATACCATAACTAAAGGACTGGCCTAAATGCCCCAAAAGCACCTGTTTGATCTGGGAAGCTAAGCAAGCTCAGCCCTGGTTAGTACTTGAACGGGAGACTGACAATGAACTCCAGATGCTGGAGGCTATATTTAAGAGGAAAAAACTGGGTAAACTACATATCTCTGCGTATTCCTTTCTTAAGAATACTCTACGGGGCCATCGTAAGTTCATGGATGACTTAAAGGCATATATACACACAAAGGAAAAGGATCACAATTTAAAGCAACCTGTTGCTTCTACAAAAATCTGTCATGCTTTCAGAGAAGCCAAATCGGAATTTCCCCTTTTACCGTACCTCTCTCTCGGCATTACTTCGCGAACGAAGATTCTGAGGAAGGACTCATCCCACGCTTTTTACAGATCAGAATAATGGTTTAATCAGAGTTGGACAATCTTATCTTAAATTACAGCTTTATGTAAATATTAAAAAAACATTTAACCTACTGATGCCTCAACTGTTGTAATTTTATTTGTATCTATTTTTATTCTGAAATTTACCAGTAGCTGCTGCATTTTCCACCCTCAGTTTATACTCTGAGTCAATACATTTTCCAAGTTTTCTGTGGTAAAATTAGGTGCCTCGGCTTGTATTCAGGTCAGCCTATACTGAAGTATATATGGTACATCATTATATTCACATCCACATGCTATCAAACAGTGTAATCACCTTTTGCACTGATCAGTTTTAACGTAACTACAAATCTATTTATTATTATTATTTTCCAACATTTCTACCCTGCTCTTCTCTACCCCCGAGGGGGGACTCAGAGCGGCCTAACAAAAGGCACAATTCGATGCCAACATAATAAATACAATATAAAACCAAATGAATGTGAAAGATGAAACTGCATGCACTACCACACTCCAATAGGTCAGCCATGACTAAAACTATAACTCTCATGATATAGAATTGATCTGCATAAATATGGCTTCTACCATATTATTACTGTGACGAAGGTAATTATGTGAGGATCTGACTTACAACCAATTGTGTAAAGATCTGAATTCGAATTTGTATCTTAAGTGTGGAGAGAATTTGAGGATTCGAACTCAGGGTTGTGACAGGGCAGAATATACTACCAATGCCACCACAATAGGTAAGGATTATTTTAACTTTTATTTGCTGCCACCATTTAATTTACTGTGCTTGGCTACCCACTAAGAAAGAGGTGTTTTCAAGGTTTGTGGGAGAAAGAATCACCAGAATAGATATTTTTTTTATCAAAGAACTATCAAGTTTATTTAAACAGTGTTTCAAGCTTAGAGGTTTCAAGAGTGCAAGAGCTTGGGTGGTTACAATCTACTCAGAGGTACTTTCTTAAGGTTACAATATGCTAACTATGGAGATATAGTCTAACACTAAGCTACTGCACTCCTAAAACTAATAACTTAGCAGTTTACACACACTCCGCTGGTCATTAACAGCCACTGCTTCCTTAGCAGTCTGCACACCTACACTACTACCCTTTCCCAGAGTAGAGTCAGGCTTAAAATAAAACCAGAGTCTTTTAAACCATGCTGAAAGCTGGCTAAACAGACTCCCTCACTCTCTCACACACCCTTCTGCGTTTGCAGTTATCCACCAACTGACAATATCTGAATCCGAGGATTCTAAAGCTATCTGCAGGCTCCGCCTCCAGTTTCCATGGTAACGGGGGTTCTTGGAAGCTCTGCCAGATAATATTACTGTTAACTCTTCAAGGGTTAGCGAAGTTCCACCCTTACAATATACATACACATACATAAATATCAACCACTTTACAACCCCCAACAAATAAATATGACTTTACCACAATTACAGACTCCTAAACCCATTTCTACACATGGTTCTGGATCAGTACATCTTCTCTACAGGGTTTCCAATCATAAAGTACCCTCTAAAACCAGACTATGGGTAGGATGATGGGGTATATGAGGTGGGGGGCTTCTTCTCCAAATAAATAATTTGCTTTCAAAATGAGCCATCTCATGCATGTAGTAATCTTTTTCATAGTGCAATTATATAAGTGTCCTCTCAGAAGTTGAGGACAATTGAATTCATTTCTGGGTCCTTCTATATAGGACTGCACCATACACTGCATGTAATAAATCCTTCCTGTCCCCAAAGGAGTGAATGACAGATCTGTGTAGTGATGCAATTCCTACATAACAGTGGTGTCTCAGTAATAAACTCACTATGAGGCCACAATACTCCCTTAACATATTTTAAGGAGGCTCTTCTCCCATGTCTTTATTTTTAGTTCTTGTTTTAAGAACGACTCAAGTTGCCATTCTTGGAATGCCAAGTCCAAGAAATCGCATGGCATGCTTTTCACGTTTCTTGTAAGGCAATAAAATTGTTCAATAAGAACAGAAATATTCTAGTGCTAATAAAACTCCCCACTAAACTACAATCTTATATGAGCCTTTCAAGAGTCTCGGGCACATATTCCAGATGTCCTTTAGAGCTTTATGAGTCTGAAGACTTAAGGCCTTTACCTTAGTTTTTCCTGGTGCAAATGAGCTAAAAGCAAAACTGTGCAGGGATAAAAAGAGAACCCATGCACTGCCAACCTGACCATTAGCCAGATAAAATACCAACCAAATTAAAATACTCACTTAACCTGTGTTAAAATATGTATCAACCAAACACTGGGAAACTATCTAACTGGTCTAGAAACAACTCATAAAGAAGGCAGCAGAATCATATACATCAAAGTAAATCAAGGGGTCAGCCCACACAATAACAGTAAAGAAAATAGTCTGGACCCTAGATATACAAACCAGGGCTATTGAGGCAGTGGAAAAATGCAATATTTTATTTATTTATTTATTTATTTCTTGGGACTTCTACACCGCCGACTCCCAAGGGCTCGCGGCGGCTCACAAGAACCAATGGCACAGCGCCAGAGGGTTAAAAACAGAACACTTAAAAACATCATTAAAACATGCAACAACAATAATTAAAACAAGAGCAGCAGCAATATAATGGCCCAGTGGATGTATAGACGAGCCTACTCACCGAAGGCCTGCCTAAACAAGTGTGTTTTGCAGGCCCGTCTAAACGGGAGTAGGTCCCTCAGGGCTCTGGCTTCGGCCGGGAGGGCGTTCCAGAGCGTGGAGCTATCACAGAGAACGCCTCCGGCGGGTAGATGTTAAATGAGCCAGCTTCACCGATGGTATTACCAAGAGGTTGGCCTCCTCAGACCGGAGTGATCTCGATGGGCAATATGGAGTGAGACGGTCCCTCAGATACGCTGGCCCCAGGCCGTGAATGGCCTTGAAGGTAAGAACCAACACTTTGAAGGCGACCCGGTGCTCGATAGGCAGCCAGTGCAGATCCTGCAAGATTGAGTTATACGGCAACCTGCTGGAGCCCCAGACAGGAGCCGGGCGGCAGTGTTCTGCACTAGCCTGAGCTTCCGGATCGACGACATAGGCAGGCCAACGTAAAGCGCGTTACAGTAATCTAGCCTCGAGATGACCGTGGCTTGGATCACCGTGGCTAGGTCGCTCCGGGGAGAGGTAGGGGGCCAGCCTCCTTGCCTGGCGGAGGTGGAAAAAGCAGCCTTACTGGCCATGGAGACCTGGGTCTCCATTGTCAGATGGGAGTCCAAATGGACACCCAGGCTTTTCACTGACGGCGCTGGGTGCAGCGCCGCACCGTCCAGGGTCGGAAGCCGGGCACCCACCTCGCCGGGCGGCCCAGCCACAAGATCTCCGTCTTCGCCGGATTCACCTCAACCTACTGGCTCGCAGCCATCCAGTAACGGCCTCGAGGCACTGTTGGAAATTATCGGGACGGACTCCGGCCTGCCCTCCACCCTCAGAATGAGCTGGGTGTCATCCGCATACTGGTGACAGACCAGCCCATAACTCCGCACCAGCTGTGCAAGCGGCTGCATGTGGATGTGGAATAACAGAGGGGAGAGACTGGCCCCCTGAGGAACTCCGCACACTAATGGGGAGTCCTCGGAGACCACCCCGCCCCTCCTCACACGCTGAGACCGCTGGCGGAGGAAGGAGGTCAGCCATTTAAGGACAGTCCCCTCACTCCAGCCATGGCCAGGCGGTGGATCAAAAGATTGTGGTCGACCGTGTCAAACGCTGCCGTGAGGTCCAATAACACGAGCAGCGCAGACCCGCCTTGGTCGAGCTGGCAGCGGAGTTGGTCTGTGATGGAGACCAGAACCGTCTCCGTCCCGTGCCCCAAGCGGAAGCCGGACTGGAAGGGGTCTGGCCATGTTGCATCATCTAAGAAGGATTGCAGCTGCTCCATTACTGCCCTCTCAACCACCTTGCCCAGGTACGAAAGGTTCGACACTGGGCGGTAGTTGAGGGAACCGCAGGATCCAATGACGGTTTCTTCAGTAATGGAGCTACCACCGCCTCTTTTAAGCACTCTGAAAGACTCCTTGCTCAAGGGAGCTGTTAATGATATTCAACAGAGGCTCTCACGTAACCCCTCCAGGCAAGATCTAACAAGCCAGGAGGGGCACGGGTCGAGGAGCAGGTGGTAGGGCGAGCCGCAGTCACTATCTTATCAACAGCATCTGCGTCCAGTGGCCGAAAGCGGTCGAGGGTGGGCCCAGCGGAGGGCCACGGGGTCTCTAGCTCTCTTACTGTGTCAACTGTGGCCGGGAGGTCCGGCGGAGGCTCAGTATCTTGTCTGTAAAAAAGCTCTGAAAAGCACCGGCAGTGAGGGCCTGATCACTATTTTTTGGGACGGTAGGGACCGTCGTCAAGGATCGAATTACCTTAAACAGTTGGGCCGGGCGTGAGCTTGCAGACGCAAAGTATCAAGGTCCCAAGTCTAAATCATCCGTAGGTGGCGGGGAGGCTGTGCGGCTAAGGAGCCCCACTACGGCTAGAACATGTCCCTCCTCACAAGTAGTCCCATAGCAACGTCACGGTAAATAGTTCCTGCGGCGTTGTAGGTGAGCCCGGAAGTGTGGCGGCCAGGAAGTGGGGCCGTGCTGCTGCGTCCTGACGTCAACACATAGATGGATGCTATAGTCTACTAGGAAGGACATCCTGTATTAAACCTATATTGCTATATATGCAGAACTGTAGAATTTACCAGGTCACTATGTGTTAGGCACCTTGATAAAGTTGTGGATACGAAACGGGCCACAGGCCTTGCTGACTGTCCACTTCCCGTCGGTGCAGCACATTTTGCTCTCCCCCTGCCCTACGGGGACTGGACTGTGTCTCAGGGGGAGCTTGTGTACCTTTTGGCATTTGCCTATTGGGGTAGCCACAATACAAGACATTTTGAACTACACCGTGTTTGGACCTTTATTTCCGGGTGCCCAGTGGTTGATGTTTTCACCATGGAAGTCCCCTTGTCACTTTATGTTCCAGAATTGTTCAGCAGTTTGCTCTATCGTCCTCCAGGACGTATGCGTCCCACTGTGCCTTGTTTACTACGTTATTGAGCCTGCCGGATTTCACGTTTTTACGTTGCCACGCGTCCTTGCTTACAGTGCTACACGCTACGTGACGTCATTACGTCGGGGCATGGCTCCGCTCACGATGCGGAGGACTCCATCTACGTGTTGACGTCACGACACAGCAGCATGGCCCCACCCCCTCGCCGGCACACTTCCGGGCTCACCTACAACGCCGCAGGAACTATTTACTGTGACGTTGCTATGGGACTACTTGTGAGGAGGGACATGTTCTAGCCGTAGTAGGGCTCCTTAGCCGCACCACCTCCCCGCTACCTACGGACGATTTAGACTTGGGACCTTGATACTTTGCATATTGCATTTTTTTCACTGCCTCAATAGCCCTGGTGTGTATATCTAGGGTCCAGGCTATTCTCTTTACTGTTATTGTGTGGGCTGACCCCTTGATGTATTTTGATGTATATGATTCTGCTGCCTTCTTTAAAATATGTATCACCCACTGGTGCTTCAAACCCAACGAAAGAAAGATATCCTGATATACTTACACATTTAGCAAGTAGCATAAAATGCGTGAGAGGGTATTTTTGTTTATGGCCTGACCCACCTATCAGTCATAGCCCTACCGCAGAGGTTGCCTTCCCCACTTCTTCCTCCGTTTTTATGTTGTCCTTGCCGCTAGCATTGTCACTGTTCTAGAAGCCTTCACTGTCATTGGAGAGATGCCGAAAGTAATTTCAGTGACAGAATCCAGTGTCCATATGATTTAGATCTATTCACTTGAGAAATATGGGGATATTGGAAAAAATGCTGTTAAAACCAACATACTGGGGGGGGGGGGGATGTCAGTAGCTGGTGGGGAGCAATGATAAAAGGTGCTTTAATGCAGAGCTGGGAATCATAAAGCCTTCCAGGTAGGGATCCCAGAAGAGGGCTTCGCAATCAGGCCTCAGGGCAAGGAAAAGCATCTCAGGGTGAGAAAATGACCTATATGTTGGTAGTCAAAACAAAGCTGTTTTGAAGGAGAAAGAGACCGAGGGCCGACCATCGCCCCACCCTCCCCGCTGCGGACACCAGGCATCAGCTGCAGCCATTCCACCCCCCTGCCCTTAAGAACAGCGGCAGGAGGCGAGGAGGAGGAAGGAGAAAGAGACCAAGGCCGGCCATCGCCCCACCCTCCCCGCTGCGGACACCAGGCATCAGCTGCAGCCATTCCAGCCCCACTGCCCTTAAAAATGGCGGCAGGAGGCGAGGAGGAGGAATGAGAAAGAGACCAAGGCCGGCCATCGCCCCACCCTCCCCACTGCGGACACCAGGCATCAGCTGCAGCCATTCCAGCCCCACTGCCCTTAAGAACGGCGGCAGGAGGCGAGGAGGAGGAAGGAGAAAGGGACCGGGGCCGGCCATCGCCCCACCCTCCCCGCTGCGGACACCAGGCATCAGCTGCAGCCATTCCAGCCCCGCTGCTCTTAAGAATTGTGGCGAGAGGCGAGGAGGAGGAAGGAGAAAGGGACCGGGGCCAGCCATCGCCCCACCCTCCCCACTGCGGACACCAGGCATCAGCTGCAGCCATTCCAGCCCCGCTGCCCTTAAGAACAGCGGCAGGAAGCGAGGAGGAGGAATGAGAAAGAGACCAAGGCCGGCCATCGCCCCACCCATCCCGCTGCGGACGCCAGGCATCAGCTGCAGCCATTCCAGCCCCGCTGCTCTTAAGAATTGTGGCGGGAGGCGAGGAGGAGAAAGGAGAAAGGGACTGGGGCCGGCCATCGCCCCACCCTCCCCGCTGCGGATGCCAGGCATCAGCTGCAGCCAATATCATTCCAGCTCCGTTGTCCCTTTGGAAAATGGCAGCAGGAGGAGGCGAGAAGGACTTTTTTCTTAGAGGAGGAGGGCATGGGGTGTAGGTTATTTTTATAGGGCGCTGGCTGATTATTCCCGGCTTTGGCATTATCAATTAGGTGGGTTTTAGTATAGCTTCTCAGTGTATTAGTTTTATATCATGTATTTAGGTTGCCTGTATAGTTTGTTTATTATGATTATTGTATTGTACTGTGTTTAATTGCCCACTTATCTTTTTGTATGGATGTATATTTTTGCATACTCTGCCTTTGGAATATTGTTAAGTGTATTCGTACACAATTTGAAGCTTGTCTTCGCCCTGTAAAATTTGTTTTGGAAGCTTTCCTTCACTGTTTTCACTGTCTTGTAATGCGTTCGTTTTCCCCCTCAAATCCTAATTAAGTCCACCCAATAAGTTGGCATAATATTCGCCATGGATTGTTTTACCCTTTTGAAGGTAGTCAATGTGGATTATACCGCGTGCATCCCAAAAAACGGTCGCCATGACTTTATTGGCTGACAAACCCACCTTGGCCTTCTTTGGCGCCGATTCACCCCGAGAAACCCACTGTTTTGACTGCTGTTTGGTCTTTGGTGTGTTGTGGTGGATCCACATTTCGTCCACGGTTACGAAACGGCACAAAAACTCATCCATATTGTGGTTGAACAACGCCAAACACTCCTGCGAAATTGTCACACGATTGCGTTTGTGGTCGATTGTGAGCAAACACGGCACCCATCTTGTGGAAAGCTTTCTCATACCCAAGTGATTATTTAAAATTGAAACCACTGAGCCACGTGAGATGCCTATGGCTTCCACAATCTCTCGCACTTTCAATCTCCGATCGGCCAACACCATATCGTGAATTATTTTCAATTGTTTCGGGTGTAGAGACCTCAACTGGGCATCCAGAATTTCGGCATGTTCCGTGTTTGTACGGCCACAACAAAATTCAGTAAACCACTTTTTTACCATTGAAATTGATGGTGCAGAGTCCCCATCGTATTTATCAAGCTTAGCCTTGGTTTGAGTGATGGGTTTTTCCCACACACACAAAAAAAAGCTTAATGAGCACACGAAATTCACTTTTTTCCATTTTCTTCTCAAATCACGCAGTAGTCTATTATCAATGGCTGTCAAACACAAACTAAATGATGAAGCTTGTTCAAATTTTGACCGGAGTAAACTGACAGGTGCCTCTTGACAGGAGCAGTGTCGCCCTTTCAGTTAAGAGGCGAGAAATTCAAAAAGTCATGGACTTATTGACCTGCCCTCGTAATAAGTGAAAAAAATCAGCTATTTTTATGAGATAGTCAATATCATAGTCAATTTAGTTCCTTTTAGTTCAGTATCATAGTAATTATATATATAAATTTAGCAATATTTACCCAAATATGAATGGACGGATTTTATTTGCTAATAAGGAAGTATTTAATTTGAATTAATTTCAGCTTTTTTACTGTGCATGACATACATGCAGCTAATCGTTTTATATCTTTTAAATTCAAAACAAAATTTCTATGCCCTCACACTAAAATCGACAAAACAGAAAAAAATGCAGCCCTTTAAGCAGTTGGCCGACTTGAAAGCCTGCCTCCCAATTCCTGTGCAATTACCCACCTATACATTGGCATGCCTTGGAGGATGGTCCACTTTGCACTCTCTGAGATGCCACTGGTTTAAAAGGAAAGCCAGCCTGCCTTCTGTGTTGTTGACATTCCAGTAGCTCAGCAGGCGCCTGCCGCGATTCTATCAAAACCATGCAGTAAAACAATCGGAGCGCTTTGTGGTGAGACTGTGGGGGATGGATGGATCTGTTTATGGCCTCATGTCTCTTCATGTGGTTGAGCTATGAGACACAAGACCACCAGAGGAGACTTTGTCACACTTCAGGGCACTTGGAAACTCCAAGGCCTGGAAACATGGTCAGAATACTAGAAATCGTTTCGGTTCTAAGTTGAGCAGTGCAATAAAAATCACATGCTCTTTGCTTTGTTCCAAAAGAAAAACTAAAAAAAAACCCTCAAGAATATCTCATACCTTAAGTGGTTTAGTCATGTGTCCATGTACTAGGGATTAAACTAGATTTGTATCTCTTCCAAGTCACTTACATTGTTAGACACAGCTTTAGCTGCCATGGTGCAGTGCTATGGAATCATGAGAATTGTATAGTTTCTCTGCCAAGGTCTGAATATGTTTCCTCAAACTACAATCACCTGATTCTACAGTATTGAGCCATAGCAGGTCTCTCTCGGCATTACTTCACGAACGAAGATTCTTAGGAAGGACTCATCCCACGCTTTTTACAAGCGCGTTGATGACTAAAAAGGCCAATCTGAGATAGGCAAGTTCGGTTGCAGAAAGCACAGCAGAAAGTCTCCTTGGGTGAGTTGCGGTTCTTTCTTGGGTGAGTTGTGGGCCAAGTTGCGGTCCTTTCTGCGTTGTTGTTTCTCTTCGAGACCCATTCGGCGTGTCTTCTCGAAAGAGGCCGCAGCATTGTGGATAGTGCGTCTCCATGCCTCCCGATGTGAGGCCAGGGTGGACCATTGTTGGTGATCAATCTGGCCGAGCCTGAGATGTTGTTTCAGGAGTCCTTATATCTCTTTTTTTGGGGCACCTCTCTTGCGCTGACCAGTGGCGAGTTCACCATAGAGTAGTATCTTTGGGAGGCGGTGGTCCTCCATCCTAGAGACGTGCCGTGCCCAGCGCAGCGAGTTCTCAATAGCATGGCCTCAATGCTGGTGATCCCTGCTTGCTCAAGGACAGCAACATTCGTCACATAGTTGGTCCAGTGTATATTTAGGATTGTGCGAAGACAGCGTAAAATGGTGTAAAACTGCATTAGTTCTATCTATAATGTAGATGCGCCCTCAGTCAAAAGCAGTTAACCATCGGAGAATGTGACAGCCCCTGCGAGGGCCTGATTGCATTGTTCTAATTTAATAATATTGCACGCCTGCTACCCTTTCTTGTGTTTGATGTAGCCGCAAATGTGTGTGTGTGCCTTTGTGTGGGAGGAGCTCGGGCTTGCTTTGGGTTTTTGGCGCCAAAACTGCTCCCAGGGACCTAAGCCTCCTTTTGAAGGCTTAAGAAAAAGGACGTGCTGGCTGGGTTTTGGTTGGTGGTGTGTCCCAGGATTCTGTAAATGTAAAAAATGTGCCGCAGGTCAAAAAAGGTTGAAAAACACTGATTTAGACAACCAGATATGATCAGATATGTAGTACACTAAGAGATTTTGCCCTCAAAACTCAACTATCACCTGAAACTTACAGAGCAGATTAAAGCAACAGCAACATATTTCTTCCTAGAAATAGTGAAAACTGAGAAAAGAGGAGTTGGGGAAGCATCTACAAAACAACAGGATTATGTATAGCTTGCATGAACAACATTAGGGAGAGCGAAGGGAAGTATTGGTCTCCTGCCAAACAAAGAGGAAATTCCACCACGGGAGAACCCAAAAGCTCCGAGGGATAACACTGCACTTTGTTCCACACTTTGGCCGAAAGAATGCCGGAAACAGACAGCTTAGGAAGATAAATACTGGAAACATGAGAATGCACAACCATGGGACAAACAAGCCCTTCCAAGTGAATAGTCACAACGAGAGAAATCCAGACAGCACTTGACTGCTTCACCATAGTCACAAACCCGGTAGGTCAGACTAAATGGCCTGGAACAGGGGTAGGGACCCTACGGCTCAGGAGCCAGATGTGGCTCTTTTCATGACTGCATCTGGCTCTCCTTTTTCCTTTCTCCCACTTCACCCTTTCCTTCTCCTTCTGTCCTTCCTTTTCCCTCCCTCTCTCCTCTTCCTTCTTTCCTCCATTCTCCCTCTCCTTTCCCTTCCTTCCTTCCTCTTCCTTCCTTTCTTTCTCCCCCTTAACCCTTTCCTTCTCCTTCTCTCCTTCATTTTCCCTCACTCTCTCCCCTTCCTTCTTTCCTCCATTCTCCCTCTTCCTTCCTTCCTCTTCCTTTTTCTTTCTCCCCTTCACCCTTTCCTTTCCTTCTCCTTCTCTCCTTCCTTCTTTCTTCCATTCTCCCTCCCTCTTCCTTCCTTCCTCTTCTATTCCCCCCAAGTCTTCCTTTCCTTCTCCTTCCTTTCTTTTCACTTCCCCCTCTCTCCCCTTCTTTATTTTCTTCTTTTTTCTTCATTATTTTACTTTTTCCTCACTCCCTTTCCTTTCTTTTCCCCACTCTTTCCTTTCCTCCCTTCCCATTTCCTTCTCTTTCCCCCTCTTTGTCTCTCTCCTGCTTTTCTTTTCTTCCTTTTCCATAGTTTGTTCTTCTTTTCTTTCTTCCTCTCCCCCTCCCTCCTTTATTTCCTCTTTCTTTCTTTCCCCCTTCCTTCCCCCTTCTCTTCCTTCCCAGAGTCCTGAGCGTGCCTTTTGCAGAGCCAGGTCTGAAGTGTCCTGTTATTCTGCCGAGGGAATCCTTTTCTCATAGTATGTACGTATAGACTCACATTTAGTTGAATTTAGTCTTAAAATATATTATATATTACAGTATATGGCTCTCGCTGAAATAAATTTCCAAATATTTTGCTTTTATGGCTCTCTGAGTCAAAAAGGTTCCTGACCCCTGGCCTGGAAGAAAGATAATACATGCAGATTTGCTGATCAGCTGCCTCTATGGACTCGAACTTCCTGGAAGACTCTCTAGTCTTACACTCTTTCTTTTTCCGTTGTCTTTTCTCCATAGCTCTTAGAGAAAAAGACAAGTATATATTCTCAGGCACAGAAAACAAGTGAAGGAGGCAAATGGCATGGGTTTTTTTTAAAAAAAAAACAGGCTTAGTTTTCAAGAATCCTTAAGAAATCCTGAACAAAAAAGGCTTTGAAATGCCCCTAAAGTGCTCTTCATATGCTACGTCTCCAGCGTCAGCAGGGTAGCATTTTTCCATCTTCGCCAGGCGAAGAAGCTGGCCCCCTATTTGTCCCGGCGCGACTTAGCCACAGTGATCCAAGCCACGGTCATCTCGAGGCTGGACTACTGTAACGCTCTTTACATTGGCCTTCCTCTGTCGGTAATCCGGAGACTCAAGCTGGTGCAGAACACTGCAGCGCGACTCCTGGCAGGGGTCCCGATTGGCCACCACATCACGCCAATCCTGCGCGAACTGCACTGGCTCCCAATTGAATGCCGGATTGCCTTCAAAGTGTTAGTCCTGACTTTTAAGGCCTTACATGGTCTGGGGCCAGTGTACCTGCTGGACCGCCTTGTCCCATATCATCCCACCAGATCACTGCGCTCCGAAGAGCTAAACCTCCTGGTCATCCCAAATGTGAGGACCTACCATCTGTCCGCAACCCGCCGCCGGGCTTTCTCTGTTGCAGCCCCTACCATGTGGAACGCACTGCCCGCCAGCATCCGTGCCACCCAGGGCCTCCTCCCGTTCAGGAGAGCAGTTAAGACATTGCTGTTCCAACAAGCCTTCGGAGTTAGCTAAACTGTAGCTCGCACCGCCTAGCTGTCAGCCCACTGCGACTCCATTTGTTGCTTCAACTGTTCTAATTGTAATTCCATCTTAATGGTATTACTGTGGTTTATGAGTTATCTGACAATTGTATTTTACGAACTGTTGTAAGTCGCCCCGAGCCGTGGGGGGGGGGGGGGCACAGATAAATGCGAAATAATAAATAAATAAATAATAAATAATAATATATGACAGATGTCTATTTTTGTATCTCTATCTTATGGTATCTACATTCCTTTAAGGATCACGGTTCAAGGACTGAGGTGCAACAAGCAGTAAGATTACAAAGTATAACATCCCTTGGACTGAACTATTTCAGACTGTAAATATGTCTCTTTCTGGGTGGAGGGAATTGGGAGACGAGTCCACCCCCATATTAAAATCAAACCAAACCAAGTTACACATCTCTGTGTACCAGCCAGCTGGCTGACTTGATACTTTAAAACAAACAAACAAAGAACCACCAAGTAGGCAGGGAAGACTTCCCTCTCATTCTAGAGCTTCCCATGTTTTGTAAAGGATTACCATTGGAGATAGCTTTTGTAAACAAATACTAGTCAATCTTTTCTTTCCACCCCCTTCCCCACAATAAAACAGGAGCTGAACACCAATTTACTTCATAACCAAATATACCTTCATTCTTTCTTAGATTTTGGAAACAATAACTGGATAGTAAGAACAAATTCTGTTGGTCTAACAGCCAAATTAGAAGGGAGATGGACTATTGAGACAAAAGTGCTGTATTTATATACTTTTGAGTAGTCTGATGCAATGAATATTTATTTATTTATTTATTTCTTCGGTTTTATATTCCGCTCCTCCCTGCAGGCTCGGGGCGGATCACAATTACAAGCATATATAAAACATACAATAAAAACATATAGTAAAAACACGGTACATAACCAAGGTGGAATGGGTCTACAATTCTTTGACTGAGGCAGGGCGAGCCAATTACATTTGGGTTTAGCCAAACGCTAGCCTGAAAAAAGCCGTCTTACATTCCCTTCGGAAGGGAAGGAGTTCAGGGATAGCTCGAATGTGCTCAGGGAGCGAATTCCAGAGTACTGGAGCCGCAGCAGAGAAAGCTCTCTGTCTAGTGCTGGACAGATGGCAGGAGCGGGACGATGGAACCACCAACAAATTTTGCTCTTCCGAGTGCAGTGATCTCGGGGGAACGTACAGGGTAAGGCGGTCCCTCAGGTACACAGGCCCCAAACCGTGCAAGGCCTTAAAGGTTAAAACCAGCACCTTGAAGGCAATCCAGTACTCGATGGGAAGCCAGTGCAGTTGCCGGAGGATGGGAGTGATGAGCTCCCTCACTGGTGCTCCCACCAGCAAGCGAGCCGCGGCATTCTGCACCAGCTTGAGTTTCCGGATTGTCGACAAGGGGAGGCCAACGTAGAGGGCGTTACAGTAGTCCAGTCTCGAGATGACCATCGCTTGGATCACCGTGGCCAGGTCATCCCTGGACAGGTAGGGGGCCAGTCGCCTAGCCTGTCGTAGGTGGAAAAACGACGCCTTGCTGACCATGGAGACTTGGGCCTCCATGGTCAGCAAGGAGTCCAGTTTGACACCCAAGCTCTTAACCAAGGGTGACGGGCTAAGTTGCTCGCCATCCAGGGTAGGCAACCGGCACTCATCCAGCCCAGGGCGACGGGGTCACAAGATCTCAGTCTTCGACGGATTCACCTTCAGCCGGCTGGCACGCAGCCATCCAGTCACGGCTTCAAGGCATTGATGGAAACAATCGGGTACGGTATCCAGCCTGCCGTCCATTCTCAGCAGAAGCTGGGTGTCATCAGCGTACTGATAACACTCCAGACCAAAGTCGCGGGCCAGCTGGGCCAGGGGGCGCATGTAATGTTGAATAATAAGGGCGAGAGGATGGCCCCCTGGGGGACCCCACAACTTAAATTGCAGTTTACTTGGAAGCAATTCAGTGAATTCCTCTATGGTTATAGTCCTAAACATATTTAGGACTATAACCTTGCTCCTTGCTCCTGCCTGTTGGGTGTGAGCGCAGCTACTGATTGGCTGGCACGCCAAGACCAGTTAACTCGGCGGCAAAGTCTCTGTAGCGGCCAAGTGGCGAACGTGCCCTGTGCCGTCCTCCAGCAGTTTTTTATATTCAATTTTGAAGATGTTTTGTTTTTGTGTAATTTTTCTGGTTGTTGGTCACACCTTGTACCATTTGGCGTTTTGTGGCCAAATTTGGTGAGAGTCCGTTCAGGGGTTTTATATATAAGGATTATAATACGCACATTAAATTTCCTGTGATACAAGTATGTGTATTAATTAATGTATGTATGTATGTATTTATTTATTCGTATTTGTCTGTCGCCCTTCCCAATGGCTCGGGGCGACTCACAACATGTTATAAAAACAGCCAATACAGCAAAAGTTAAAACCACAATAAAACCACAGATAAAAAGGCACACTAGGTCGCACATTAAACACTGTGACAACAGAAGATAGTACAAGATGGCGGTATGCAGAGGGAGACTGCATTTCATCCAACCCCAAAAGCCTGCTGAAACAACAGAGTCTTGCAGGCTTTCCTAAATAGGAGGATGTTCTGAGTGGCACGAATGTCGGCGGGCAATGAGTTCCAAAGTGTTGGAGCCACGATCGAAAAAGCCCGGCGACAGGTCGCAGTCAGGCAAAATGTCTTTGGACTAGTAACAACCAGGAGGTTATGTTCTTCAGAACGCAGAGATCTGGTGGGATAATACGGGATGAGGCGGTCCCGCAGGTACACTGGCCCCAGACCATGTAAGGCCTTAAAAGTCAAGACTAACACTTTGAAGGTGATCCGGCATTCTACGGGTAGCCAGTGCAGTTTGCCCAGGATTGGCGTGATGTGACAGCTTGCCGAGGACCCCGCAAGGAGTCGGGCTGCAGCGCTCTGCACCAGCTTGAGTTTCCGGATCACCGACAGAGGAAGGCCAATGTACAGAGCGTTACAGTAGTCTAGCCTCGAGATGACCGTGGCTTGTACCACTGTGGCCAGGTTGCAACGGGACAAGTAGGGGGCCAGCTTCCTTGCCTGGCGAAGGTGGAAAATCGCCACTCTGCTGACAGTGGAGACATGTGCCTCCATTGACAGCAGAGGGTCCAGGGTTACCCCGAGGCTCTTAACGGATGACGACGGACGTACTGTCATGCCGTCCAGGGTCGGAAGCTGAACATCCCCACCACCCAGGCGACCAAGCCACAGGATCTCCGTCTTAGCCAGATTCACCCTCAACCTACTGGCTCGCAGCCATCCAGTAACGGCCTCAAGGCAGCGATGGAAATTATCGGGTACTGAGTCGGGCCGGCCATCCATTAATCAAGTATGCTTCAAATCTTTGGTTTGAAAAATTCTGCATGACTTTTTTATTTTTTGTATAAGTTGTGGCATATTTTGTTCCATGACACAACAATTGATCTAATTATTACACGCCTGTTGCGTTGGATAACACTTTATACACTAACTTATCCAACTGTGGAAGGACTATTTGAAATTCGATTTGATGGTATTATGTGGGCCATACAATCTTTTTGTGCTATGCCAGTATAGCACAGTTGTTGCATAGGCAGGGAAGGGAAGGAGGAGGGGATGGAAGACAGCAATACAATGGGTTTATTAAATGCTTGAGGAAAAAAGACAGAAGAGCAGAAACAATTTAATCAGTGGCTAGAAGAGATAAAGTGTATTTTGTTAAAAGGGGCTAGGCAAACACTAAAAAATCTGTGCATGTCCCTGGAGCATTACAACCAAATCTAGAAACTGTCATTCAAAGCAATACAGTCTGGCGTTTGGAATTCTCAAACTCCTACGGGGCGCAGGCAGGCCTTTGAGTGTCAACACGAAGGAATGGGTTTTGTTTGCTGTTGCCGCGCCAAAAAAGTCTGCTTAATAAGTCATGCTCATAAAACCAAGTTTTTTAAAACAAAAAAACAAACACTCAGTATACTTACTTTAATGACAGTGAATAGTCATGCTTGCTGGTCTGGCTGTTCCTCACAAGATAGCTACATTCTTTACACAACCGCAAGAGGTTTTCTGCATCTGTCCGACTGATTGCTCCGTGATACCATCTACAAAACAGACCAAAAGCCACAAAGCAATTAAAACCTAAGAGTAAACTTGCCTTAATTTTTTTTTTAAAAAACTGTCAAACAAAGGAAGAAAACAACTCAGATTGCTACTCCAATATTGTAAAGACAGGTTTTTTTTAAAATAAAAAAACCCAGGAAATAAAGATTCAATATTTTGAAGTCTTATGGTTTTTAAGGACTAGAGCAGTGTTTTTCAACCTTTTTTGAGCCGCGGCACATTTTTTACATTTACAAAATCCTGGGGCACACCACCAACCAAAGTGACACAAAATGACACTCTAACACAGTAATACATATAGTTAATATGTTTTAAAATGTATTTATACACTCAGTGTGAAACCTGGGCCTGTTTCAATGAACACAACATATATATGACTTCCTCTCACATACTTATACATGGCTATCATGTCTTCTCTCAGCCTTCTCTTCTTCAGGCTAAACATGCCCAGCTCTTCAAGCCGCTCCTCATAGAGCTTGTTCTCCAGACCCTTGTGAAATTTCACCCTGAGTGAAACTTGCTTCCAGTTAACTATGGATGTCATGAAGTTGTTATAAACAATTCCTTGGGGGGGGGGGCAACTCTAAAAAAATCCAGTAAAATAGTAAAAAAAATAATTCCAAGTGGAGAGACTCAATTTGTTGCTCGGAAAATTGTGAATGCTTCAGCCTCCCGATGCTTCCAGGTTCGCTCACTGCCCAATTCACCGACGTGGAGCTTCCGGCTTTGGCTGTTCTCGTGAGAAATTCAAACCAATGCAAAAACACCGACTCAAACACTTCCGCCCAGTGCTCTGCTTTTGCAGAGTCTATACGTTTCATAGATCTGTGTGGCCTCTTTCGCTGCCTCCCTCCTCCCTCCACCCAGTGCTGAAAGAGGGAGAAAGAGCTGCTAGGAGGGGGAAGAGTGCCAATTTCCCACGGCACACCTGATGATCGCTCACGGCACACTGGTTGGGAAACACTGGGATAGAGAATTGACTCTTCTCTTTCCTCCAGCCCTTAAAATCCATAAGACCGCTCTGTACATACAGCGTACTGATTTTTCCCTACGTCTGGGAGTGTGCAAATACTAAGGCAAGGCAAGGAATTTAGGATTCATACGTGGTATAACTTTTTGAGTAGAATGAAGATATATGTGCTTGTCCTCAGATGTTGTTTGCCAGCATGCAATTGATATATACACAGATACATGAAAATTAGAGTTTGTTTCTCCCGTTTTGAATTTGTTTCTCCCGTTTCTTCGTTTCTTCTGGTACTTTGGGAGCACATAACAGGAACCCCTCTCCCGGCACAAAACCAGCTCTCCACAAAAGCAAATAAGAGGCTCCAAGCCTGCCTTTCAGCATCACAGAAAAAGTGTGCGTGCCTGCAGCCAAACACCTCCCAGATCTTGCCTACTTGTCTTAGAAAGAGTGTGTGTGTGATATACAGACCCAGAAAGCATGCGCCTGCCAGTTCCTGTAGCAGAGTAACTTCTCTAGTGTTTCCCAACCAGTGTGCCGTGGCACACTAGTGTGCCGTGAGCGATCATCAGGTGTGCCGTGGGAAATGGGAACCTCCAATGCCCTTTCTTCCCCCTCCTGCCGAACATTTTTTCTTCTCCACTCAGGCTCCCTTCTTCCCAGTCTCGCTCTGATCGCTTTGCCTTGCTTTGCTCATGCTGCCGTGAGCGTGTTCAGGAGGGGAGGGGGGGGAGGGAGGAAGACGTGGGGCGAGTGTGTGCAGTAGCGCCCGCAGGGTCACGTCTTCCTCCCTCTCCCTCCCGTCCTGAACACGCTCACGTTGCCCCCTTGGATCAAAATGATGGTAGAAGCGGCAGCGTGAGCAAAGTGAGGCAAAGCAAGCAGAGCGAGGCTGGGAAGAAGGGAGCCCGAGTGGAGAAGAAAAAGTGTTGAGCAGGAGGGGGAAGAAAGGGCGCAAAGGGGAAGGGGGAGGAAGAGGTCTCTGTCGAAAGCTGGCATGGGCAAACTTGGACCTTCCAGGGGTTTTGGACTCCAACTCCCACCATTCCTAGCAGCCTCAGGATCTTTTCCTCCCCCCCCCCCCAGCTACTTAAGCAGGAAAGGGCCTCGGGCTGTTAGGAATGGTGGGAGTTGAAGTCCAAAGCACCCAGAGGGCCAAAGTTTTCCCATACCTGTTTTAGAGACCTTAAAGTGGTGAGCCTCCTTCCAACATTGTGATTCTGGATAGAAAACAAACAACAACATAACATAACATTGTTTGAGTCTACAGTGCTCTCTGGGTGTAGGTGAACTACAGCTTCCAACTTGAGTGGAAGTCAATTCCCAAGCAAACCCTTTCAGTACTTTCTGTTGGTAATGAGAGTTCAATATGCCAAGTTTGGTTCAATTCCATTGTTGCAAGAGTTCAGGATGCTCTTTGATTGTGTGTTAACTATAAATCCCAGAAGCTGTAATTCCCAAATGTCAAGGTCTATTTCACCCAAACTCCATCTGTGTTCACATTTGGGCATATTGAGTATTCATGCCAAGTTTGGTCCTGGTCCAACATTGTTTGAGTCCACAGTGCTCTCTGGATATAGGTGAACTACAACTCCAAAGCCCAAGGTCAATGCCCACCAAACTCTTACAGTATTTTCTCTTGGTTATGGGAGTTCTGTGTGGGAAGTTTGTGTCTTTCTGCCATTCCTGCCAGGATATCTATGTTGTGTTCATCGAAACAGGCCCAGGTTTCACACTGAGTGTATAAATACATTTAAAAACACATTAACTATATGTATTACTGTGTTAGAGTGTCATTTTGTGTGATTTTGGTTGGTGGTGTGCCCCAGGATTTTGGAAATGTAAAAAATGTGCCACAGCTCAAAAAAGGTAGAAAAACTACTGTAGGCACTGGTAGGTGAGCACTTTTTGGACTTGCACCCCCCCCCCCCCCACACACACACACTTTCTAAGGAGTGTATGTGTGGCATGCAGACCCAGAAAACATGTATGCCTGCCAGTGCTTGCAGTCGAGCACCACATATACAGTAGAAAGAAACAGCAGGTAAGAAGAAGCCTCCTTACAGCACGTGGGAAGGGGAGCCTGGGAAGCCCCGCCCCCATAATCGACCAATAGGAAACGAAGCTATCATCACTCCAGAGCGAAAACAAATACCCCCCCATTTAGGGAGGCTTTTAAGAAACAGATCAGAGATACAAAACGGGTCAAGGTTTACTCCGAATGCACAACCCTAGTGTAAATATAAATTGCATGATGGCAAACAACATCTGAGTCCAAGGATTAACAGAAATACTGAGTGGAAACTTTTGTGCAGCAGCATTCAAAATCTGTTACGGGATGACTGGTCCGAATAGTTAGCTATGTATTCAGTAATCATCTTCCTTGATTTTATAATTTGCTGATAGACCTGTGCTTTTACCCTGTTTCCCCTTCCGCTCCCTCACCCTTATATTTACATTTTAAATGTACTAAATGTACCAAGTGGGTATGAAACTGTGACTTTCATTTCCTGTGCTGGTCCATGACCGAAATAAATGATTTGAGTGGAAATGTAGCTTCTTTTAACCTTTACAGCTGCCGTCAAAATGTTTAGCAAAACGAGGCAAGGGTGGAATAACCTGCACTATGTGTGACTTCAGGAAGGGGGATTACAGTTTTGAATGTTCCCATGTGGAAAATATCCTGCAAATAGAAAGTGGGTTTGTCTGAAAGGGAACCTTGACCTCTGATAAACTTCTACTTTTCCTTTTTAAGCAACGGCCATTCCAAAATGGTATTTCCTGCATCAGTCATCCCCAGTATGCTCTGTGTATACAGTTTACTGGTTTTCCCCTACTACCGTGTTTCCCCGAAAGTAAGACAGCGTCTTACTTTCTTCCCCCGAAAAAGTCCCCCTACGGCTTACTTGGGGGTACGTCTTATATAACCCAAGACGTACTCCCGTCGCCACGCCCACGCGCCGCCCGTCACGCCGCCGCAACCGGCCCCATCAGCCGCGGCACACCTCCGCGCACACCTTTCCGCCAGGCCTCCAAGCAAGGGAGGGGAAAGAGAGCCAGAGGCGTGGCGAGGAAACGCCGCGTCAGAGTGACGCGCCGCCGCCGTCACGCCCTGGCTCCTTTCCCCTCCTTTTCGTCCAAGGGAGGGGGAAAGAGAGCCAGAGGCGTGGCGAGGGCGCCGCGTCAGAGTGGCCGCGCGCCGCTGTCACGCCCTGGCTCCTTCCCCTCCCTTGCTTGGACGAAAGGGGGGAAAGGAGCCAGGGGCGTGGCGGCGGCGCATCACTCTGACGCGGCGCCTCGCCACGCCTCTGGCTATCTCCCCTTTCGAGGTACGGCTTATATTAGCCGACCGACCCCCCCGATACGTCTTACAATCGGGGGTGTCTTACTTTCGGGGAAACACGGTAGTAGGAAAACAAAGTAATTTAGGAAAGACAATAATGGTGATTTGAAAAACCTAAAATTTAGCAAACAATGAGTAGTATTCTGCATGCCTAGGAATATTAATACCACACTGATATCACTTGGAATTAAAAAGTACATTGGCATCAGTACTTAATTCTGCCAAGTGCAATCTGGGCAACCCCTCTCCCGGCACAAATAGTAACTAAACAAGATTGTAACTCTCAAAAAAGCTAGGTACTGCTCTAATCTTTCACAGTCATAGCATGACAGATTGATGAAAATGCCAAATAATATCTGTAGAATTATCTATTTGCAATTTTCAGCAGAGAAAAAGCTATTTTTTGTTTGCAAAGGCACCTGCAAACAGGGTGAAACCCTCCAATTAAACAGCGAGGTGCTATTTGCTGCTGCATGTATGCTGAGATTGGAAAATTATGTTATGTATGGTTTACTTTGTTGGAACAAATCCTTTACCTTCGGGCGGTGGAACTATTTCCTAAATCTCAATGGTCTGGACTAGTCAACATCCAAGTAAACGAGGAAGACCTCTCTTGCTGGAATAGATCCACCTGAGGCCCCCTCTACACTGTCATATAGTCCAGTTTCTGAATCCAGATTATCTGGATCAATGATTTTCAACCTTTTTTGAGCTGCGGCACATTTTTTACATTTACAAACTCCTGGGGCACACCACCAACCAAAATGACACAAAATGACACTCTAACACATATAGTTAATATGTTTTTTTAATGTATTTATACACTCAGTGTGAAACCTGGGCCTGTTTCGATGAACACAAAATAGATATCCTGGCATTTTCCCTTCTCAAAAACTTCTCCATCACTGTCACTTGTTTATCTTGCTGTGATCCCTAATTGCCCCTGTCACTTGACGAGCAGCTGCAGTACTAACTCTAACTTTGTTTACTTAGCCACGTCTGAGCAAATCCAAGATGGTACGACCATAGCACTCTCGCGTCACTTCTTAGGCGACGCGAGAGTGCTATGGTTCCATTTCTTAAAGGGACAGATGCACCTTATAGTTTATATATGAATGAAGTTGGAAAATAATTTCCCACGGCACACTTGATGATCTCTCACGGCACACTAGTGTTCCGCGGCACACTGGTTGAAAATCACTGCTCTGGAGTGTGCACAAATTACAACAAGCATTTGCAAATCATGTACAGAGGCAGCTGAAAGTAGAATACCACCAAATGTAGCTGTATTGTAAGCAAGGCCAGGCAAAACCGTGACCTGTTGTGCTGTTAACCCGTAATGCAGACGTAACGCTTGAGCTTCCTTCAATGAGCTCTACAATCAAATTTCTTCTGTAGATGACTTCCCCTGGTTTCCTCACCAACCGGCACTGTCAATGTCAGATGAACTTACATTTGTTTTTCCAGTGGGATAGTTGGATCCACTCTTTCCCCCAGGATGCCGCAGAATTCAGGGCTACCATGCTTGATAGGTTTGAAGCCTCCCCCTGGTGCTCGAAGCTGTCGACGCCGGTCGCTTGAAGATGGGGAAGGTGAAGAGTGCCTCAATTCTCCTCCGTTGAATTGGACTGGAAGAAAAGTTCAGGCAAAGCTATTACTTCCAAATCAACGCAATTGGGAAAGCAGAGTTTTATAAGATGGCAAATAGAAACTTTAAGCTACAAAATTGAATAAGGATGTATGTAGCAAATCTGAATCTCTTAACATGAAGTGGGGAATTTCATTCTCCACTACTCATTCTTACACTTATCTATGAAAGCAAAACATTACTTTAGAATCCAGGAAAAAAAACACATTCAAGGGTAGCTGTGTGAGTCCTGCAGCGAAGTACAACAAATTTGGAAACAGGGCTGACCCTGTTTAGATTCTATAACATGATGTAACACAATTGTGTGGGCATGTGCGACTAGAGCCTCCTGCCAGCAAATCCAATGATGACGCACACACTGAGTTGGGATAACAAATGGCCACAACTTGTTTATTGCTTACAGAAGAGACTCAGGGTTGGCAGCCCTGCGTGGGTCCTGGATCTAAGGATCGTACAGTGCACTGCTGTCCAATACTGCTTAACCCCTCCAGGGGGTGCTACTGATACCAACTGGCTCAATACCAGGATCCCGACACCGTTGTACCCCTGGAGAACCACCGGACATTCACCCCTTCCAATGGGGGTGGAATACACAAGAAAAACACGCTGAGTATAGAGAGACTATAATAATATATAATATCACAAAATGTGTGTAACGCACAATATATAGTCACTATTATATTCACGGCTATACAGTAATAAACCAGGTTCGTCCAATGACAGCATTAAATCACAAACATCTATGCAACAGTCATGTATGTGGATAAGGAGGAGCTAGCGTGGCGACGGCAGCCAATGGGGGCGCCCGAGGCGGTGCTTAGCTGCTAAACGCCGCCCTGGGCAACCCCCATTGGCTGCTGCTGCCGCGCCACTCCTCCTCCTGCTGCTATGCCTTAGCAGCAGCAGGAAAAGCTAGCATGGCAGCGGCAGCCAATGGGGGCAGCGCTTGGGCCAGGCTGGGGTTACCAGCAGCCTAGGGTGGCCTTATGGGTAATCCGGGCCTGGCTATCTGTGCCCCTGTTCAGAAGATTTTTTCTCACTTTCTGCCCCTGCGATAAATTTTGCAAAATTTGGCTTGTTTTAGAAACAAGGATCAGTGATACCTTTTCCCCATGAAAATTCTCAAAAGAGTGAATTTCCCTTCCCAGGAGTAGATTTCTCTCACTTCCTGTTGTCTCAGCCCTGTTCTTAACTGTGAGTCATTTGTAAGTTGGATGTTGGATGTAGCTTGGGGACTGCTAGTATAAAATTGAAAGGCATGTGTTTTGGCCAACAAACATGAGCCACATTTTAAATAAAAGACTCGGTGCTCATCTAAAGCACAAATTCAAACTTGGCAGACTTAGTTTTAGAGAAAGGGCCTGAGGACCTTTAGAAGAAAACTGTCTGCAGACGCCACATAATTTCCCAGTATTTTGTGGGTGAAACCATGACCCCTGCCTTGGTGTCCTCCAAATGGTTTGGATTATATTTCCCATTGTGCCAGACCACTGACCGCACTGGATGGAGTGGTGATGTGGGTCGTAAACACTGTAGAAGGCAACACTACTCTTTTCTGCCCTCCAGTAAAACGAAGGATGAGATCCTCTTAAGATCAATTCCATACGCTTGTTTGTAGTATTTCTCCATTACTATTTGCAAGATAAGTGATCTCTTAGGTTTCTTCTAACAAGAACTCTAGCAGAACAAATGTGAATTGCAGGGTTCAGTAATTCATAATTATGTGCAGGTCAAGCTGACATTTGGCATCTAATCTCTAATCATTACAAGCTTGTTTGTGTGTGTATAGAGGTGAGCTCAGTTTTCCCCAAAATCCAAAGTTACCAAAAAGAGTTCTAAGCAATTATCCTAATCCAGATTCCTCAAACTCATAGTTAGAAACAGTATATGCAAGAATATTAGAAAGCTAGTTCAACACATACAGTAGTTTTGAAAAGAAGGGAAAATGCCTATACACACAAACCACACTGAATCATTATAACAGTTTGACACCATTTCACTGCCATAGTTTCCATCTTGTAGAATCCTGGGATTTGTAGTTTGCTGTTGCTCTCTGACAGAGAAGCGGAAATCTCTCACAAATCTACAAATCATTCTATAACACTGAACCATGGCAGCTAACGTGATGTCCGAACACTATAATTCTGCAGTGTAGATACAAAGGCATAGAGTGCATTTGGAAGGCTTCACAAAAGAGTCTGGAGTAACAAACACCTGAGACAAAGCACCAAAATCAGTGTGTACAGAGCTATCATACTGTCTATTCTCCTATATGGGTCTGAAACATGGGTCATCTATCACCAACACCTACGACTCCTCGAACGCTTTCATCAGTTCTGTCTTCGCACAATCCTAAATATACACTGGGCCGACTATGTGACGAATGTTGCTGTCCATGAGCAAGCAGGGATCACCAGCATTGAGGCCATGATATTGAGAACACAGCTGCGCTGGGCAGGGCACGTCTCTAGGATGGAGGACCACCGCCTCCCAAAGATACTACTCTATGGTGAACTCGCCACGGGTCAGCGCAAGAGAGGTGCCCCCAAAGAGATATAAGGACTCCCTGAAACAACATCTCAGGCTCGGCCAGATTGATCACCAACAATGGTCCACCCTGGCCTCACATCGGGAGGCATGGAGACGCACTATCCACAATGCTGCAGCCTCTTTCGAGAAGACACGCCGAATGGGTCTCGAAGAGAAACGACAATGCAGAAAGAACCGCAACTTGGAAACAACATCACCCAAGGAGACTTTCTGCTGTGCTTTCTGCAACCAGACTTGCCTATCTCAGATTGGCCTTTTTAGTCATCAACGCGCTTGTAAAAAGTGTGGGATGAGTCCTTCCTAAGAATCTTCGTTCGCGAAGTAATGCCGAGAGATATAACTACAGTCTCTCAAAAACATCCAGCCATGCTAACTACGATATGAAATGATTTTAAAAATGGGAGGTGTGGGGGGTGGGGTGGGTTTGAGAATACTCCAAAACTGCCAGTCCCAACCTGGTGGGGATGATGGGGGTTGTAGTCAAAAATGTCTGGAGAACACCTGGTTGCAGAAGGCTGTTCACAGCTTTGCCGTTTTCTGCATGGAAGCTTCTAATGTCAAGGCTTTCAAAATGAATTGAGAGACACCCTTAAGGGTTATGGGACAGTGATGGGAATCTGGGAAAGATCTGGGGATTTATTCTCTGCCAACCTGTGCTTTCCCCCTCAAAGCAGAGCCCCAGTCATGCCAGCATGTGGGAAGAAGTTCTCCAAGTGGGCATCTCATAACAAAGTCGAGAGGAGGCAGCTAGACATTTCTTCCTCCTTCAAGACAGCCAGGGACTCTGTTACGTTCACATATCTGTCTCTGTGCAACCTGCTCATCTTCAAGGGAAGGATATCCAAGCCACCTAATATTAGCTGTTTCTACTTTTTAATTTTTTAATTATCTTTATTAACTTGGGTTTTTAGAATGAGTTTATAACATGGCAGGAGGCCCAACAGGGCAGAAAAACACATTAAGTAAATAAAGTACAACAAGACCCCGGCTCCTACTGTGTTTCTCAACCAGTGTGCCGAGGCACACTAGTGTGCTGTGAGCGATCATCAGGTGTGCCATGGGAAATTGGCACCTCCAATGCCCTTTCTTCCCCCTCCTGCCGAACACTTTTTCTTCTCCACTCGGGCTCCCTTCTTCCCAGCCTCGCTCTGCTCGCTTTGCTCACGCTGCCGCTTCTATTGGAGGGGGGAGGGAGGAAGACATGACCCATGCGGGCGCTACTGCTCAGACTCGCCCCACGTCTTCCTCCCTCCCCTCCACAGTGCTCTCTGGATATAGGTGAACTACAACTCCAAAACTCAAGGTCAATGCCCACCAAACTCTTATAGTATTTTCTCTTGGTTATGGGAGTTCTGTGTGGGAAGTTTGATTCCATTCCATCATTGGTGGAGTTCAGAATGCTCTTTGATTGCGGAGGATCTATAACTCCCAGCTGTTGATCAAGACCTTAGTGTGTGTCTTTCTGCCATTCCTGCCATGTCTTCATCGAAACAGGTCCAGGTTTCACACTGAGTGTATAAACACATTTAAAAACATATTAACTATATGTATTACTGTGTTAGAATGACATTTTGCGTCATTTTGGTTGGTGGTGTGCCCCAGGATGTTGTAAATCAGGGCTGTCCAACTGGAGGCCCTGGGGCCGTACACGGCCCCACAGCCTGTTGGCTCCGGCCCCAGCTATGCCCCCGGCCGCCATTTTTAAATTTTTTTAAAAAAAATTTTTTTACATGGCGGCCGGGGGGGAGGGGAGGCGGGGCAGGGAGGAGGAAGTGAGCCAGCTCCTCCTCCCTGCACCGCCCCCTCTGTCCTTCTCTCCGTGCCGCCGCTGTGAGTTCGAGACAAGGGGCGGTGCAGGGAGGAGGAGCCAGGTAGAGAGGAGGCGTGCCTAAAGAGGAGGAAGGCAAGCGCTTGCCTTCCTCCTCTTTAGGCACGGCTTCTCCGTTCTGTCTCTCCCACCGGCACCCTGATCAGGGCGCCGGTGGGAGAGGCAGAACAGGGGAGGGGGCGTGCCTAAAGAGGAGGAAGGCAAGCGCTTGCTTTCCTCCTCTTCAGGCCCGGGGCTTCTCCGTTCTGTCTCTCCCACCGGCGCCCTGATCAGGGCGCCGGTGGAAGAGGCAGAACAGGGGAGGGGGCTGGCGTGACACTAGGAGGGAAGGAGAAGCCATGGAGGGCTCCCTTGGCTTTGCCTTCCCTCCTAAAGAGTCACGCCAGCCTCAAGCGAAATCGCCGCTTCTGAGGCTGGCGTGACCCTTTAGGAGGGACCGGGGGCGGGGCTGGGGGGGGGGGGCGGGGCAGAGCGGCCCCCCAGGTCTTCAGTGACTGGAAGTCCGGCCCTAGGTCCAGTAGAAGTTGGACAGCACTGTTGTAAATGTAAAAAAATGTGCCGCGGCTCAAAAAAGGTTGAAAAATACTGGTTTCACTTTGCCATGCCGGGGGGCTGTCTTTCTATGACAGGCTTGGGCAAACTTTCGCCCTTCAGGTGTTTTGGACTTCAACTCCCAGAAATGCCAGCCAGCTTACTGGATGTTTAGTAATTGTGGGAGTTGCAGTCCAAAACACCTGGAGGGCCAAAGTTTGCCCATGCCTTCTCTAGAAATTTGATAGGTCCTCCAGGCAATTCTATGTATATGTCACCCAGAAGTTACACAGAGTTGCCTTGGAGAGTGTAAGAAACTCGTAGAGAAGATATGTATTTAGGAATCTTTAGATCCTCCAAATGTGTGTGCTGAGATTGGAAGTAAATAACTCAATGGAGTTCAATCATAGGCATGGTTTCACCTAACCTCAGTCTGATTAGGATGTATGCCGCATAGATATGAGGTCTTAGTGTATTTTCAGGATTATTTCAGAAATTACAGTGGCCAGTTTTCAATATGCTTTCTGGGGATTAGGCAATGGTTTTACTCCGCACACTTGAACACCAGAGAAAAAACTATCCTCAATTCTACAAGAACATAAAAAGCAACCAGCACAATTCTATCTCTGATCTGGACTAAGGAAAATTATTTTGAGCAAAAAGACCTCAGTCTTTAGATATAAGTCTGGGCAAGGTTTTGGATAAAAAGCTAAACACTTCCCTGTATTGATAAATATGCTTTTTAAAGTTACTTTGTTTATTATTTATTGATTTATGGCATTTATAGCACGATTCAATGCCATGCATTCATAAAAGTGCAATTAAAAACAGTCAACATAACAATATAAAAACATATATAAAAACCATTAAAACATGTAGTCATTTTGAGTCAATAAAATCAGGAACACTAGTCCTAAGAATTTGTGTTGCTTCTTGACAAAGTATACTGCAGCAAGGAAAATAATTTAAAAAAAAAGTTAGATAGCCTGCCAAGTACTTTATAAACCATACTAGCTTGGGGACCCGGCGGTGCCCGGGTTATTTGAGGAAGGCATTGTGTGCCAAGGTTGGTTCCTATTAGATGTGTATGTGGCTTGCAGTGGTCTCAGGAACTTAGTGAAGGTACTGCAAGTCCCATTGGCCATGATCCATCCCCCTCCAAACAGCACCAGGATGTAGAGTGGGTCATGGGGGCTCTGTGTGCCACATTTGGTCTTGATCATTCATTGGATGAGGGTTGCAGCGCTCTCTGAAGGTGAGTGAAGGTATTTCAAGTTCCATCACCTGTGGCCCATCCTCCTTGAAACAGCACCAGGGTGTGGAATGGGTCAAGGGGGCTCTGTGTGATAATTTTGGTCTGTATTGGTCTTTGGGTGAGGGTCGCGTTGTGAAGTGGGCCATTGGGCCCCTGTGTGCCAAGTTTGGTCCTGATCCGTCACTGCTGTGGGCCGCAGTGTCTGACTGCCTGAGGCCTTTCCTTTTCCCTCTGAGTCACTTTAGAATGTTGGAATGTGGACGGCCAATCGGAGTCCTTTATGCAAATACCATTTCAGTGGCAACCAATCCCCTCTGTCTGGGCCCGTATAATGTTGGAATTATGAGGCTGGCCAATCTGTCCTTTATGCAAATAATCCCATAGTGGCAACCTATCAAAACGCTGTCACATATTCCTTGGCATCTCCGCACTTCCCAGAAAATAAACATTCCATTTCCAATGGGTAAAAAACTGTCTTTTGCCTAACTCAAGCATTCAGTTGCATTCTGTTTTGCTGGCCAATCAGAGTCTTTTAAGCAAATTGTCTCTCAGTGGCAACCAATGCCCTCTGCCTGGTGCCTTAGAGTGTTGGAGTTCTGAGGCTGGCCAATCAGAGTCCTTTATGCAAATAATCTGGTGCCTTAGAGTGTCAGTGTCAGTGTTTGCAACCAATCGAAATGCTGGCTGGCCAATCAGTGTCCTTTATGTCATATAATTCCACAGTGGCAACCCAGCCCAGGCCCCGCCTCTCCTAAAAATGCTGGCACATATTCCTCCCTCTTCCTCCTCCCTGCCCCGCCTCCCCCTCCCCACCCGCCATTTTTTTAAACACTGACTTTTATTATAGATAGATTAGTTGAAAACGTCTTTATTGTATGTGTTGCTTAGTTTTTAGGAAGTCATAATAAGGTGAGATTCAAGAGCAACTTTTAAGGAACCGATTATGCCATAATCCAGTCAGGATTTGCTTGTGTACAGGAATACCAAGAATAAATAATCAAGCCAAGGCCAGGATAACATTATGGAGACAGGTATCTTTTGAAAATTCAAGGTCTTGTCACAGCAAACCCTTGTACTGTGATAGGAATTGTAACCTGTACATTGCCTTATGGAGGCCCCTGTGCAAACAAGGCGTAACATATGCAATCATGAGGGCTAAGGTAAGTGAACTGACCCAGTATTATCATGATCCCCCCGCAAATGTCACCTTCCAAAAATACATTCACATATTTCAGTGGAAAAAGCTGAAACAATTTATTCTTCTTTGGCTATTAGTAAACAACTCTGTCAGGTTGACTAAAATCAACAAAACATCTACATAAACTCAGGTGAATCTGTTTTCACTTAAGTTATGGAGATGGAGTAGCTACCACATTCATAAAATGGAAATACTCCATCTTACTCTGTGGTGCAGCACACTAGTACTGGGATTAAGTGAGATCATGATTTAGCATGGATATGTGTGGCATAGACACTGAGAACTGAGAAGCCCTGGCCCTTGAGTGCTCCAGCTGGAGGTCAGCTGTGACCAGCAGTGCTGTAGAATTTGAAGAGGCATGAATGGAGGGTGAAAGAGAGCAATGTGCCAAGAGGAAGACACATCAAGCCAACCCTAACCGGGACCGCCTTCCACCTGGAAACCAATGCCCTCACTGTGGGAGAACATGCAAGTCAAGAATAGGGCTCCACAGCCACCTACGTATCCACTGCCAAGACACATCACTTGGAGGATCATCATAATCGGACTATGAGGGATCGCCTAAGTCAGTGTTTCTCAACCAGTGTGCCGGGGCACACTAGTGTGCCGTGAGCGATCATCAGGTGTGCCTTGGGAAATTGGAACTCGGGGGGGGGGGAGTCTACTGTGTTGAAGTATAAAAACCCTAAGAAACATACCTCGATAAAGGCACAAAATTACACACACACCCTCCCCACCCATTGTCTACTTGGTCTCTCCCTCTCCATGCATTGGGAAAGCCTGCCTCCCTTTCCCCAAGTAGAGACCTCCTCTTGCCTCCTGGGGATTCTGTATGGGAAGTTTGGCCCAGTTCTAATATTGGTGGGGTTCAGAATGCTCTTTGATTGTAGGGGAACCATAAATCCCAGCAACTACAACTTCCAAATGTCAAGGTCTATTTCCCCTGAACTCCATCTGCATTAATATTTGGGCATATTGAGTATTCATGCCAAGTTTGGTCCTGATCCAACATTGTTTGAGTCCACAGTGCTCTCTGGATATAGGTGAACTACAACTCCAAAACTCAAGGTCAATGCCCACCAAACTCTTATAGCATTTTCTCTTGGTTATGGGAGTTCTGTGTGGGAAGTTTGTGTCTTTCTGCCATTCCTGCCAGGATATCTATGTTGTGTTCATCAAAACAGGTCCAGGTTTCACACTGAGTGTATAAATACATTTTAAAAACATATTAACTATATATATGACTGTGTTAGAGTGTCATTTTGTGTCATTTTGGTTGGTGGTGTGCCCCAGGATTTTGCAAATGTAAAAAGTGTGCCGCGGCTCAAATAAGGTTGAAAAACACTGATCTAAGTAAGTCAAGCCTGCCTGGAAGGGCCCTGAGAGATGTGAATACTATCACCTGTGTGTTGTCTTACATGGGTAACTAAACTGATAGGGCTTTGTTGTGAGTTAAACCCTCTTGCCGCTAAAAGCCAAGAATAAGAGCTTCACTATGTGCCACTTTCTTTGAGAGTCAGTGTGGTCGCCGTGAGTTTGAAATGAGTTGAAGGCACAACCGTTTTCCACCCCTGATGCTCCAATAAAGGTCATTACAACAAATGGTTTTAATTTAGCTGTCAAATTATGCCACCGCTTTCCTAGTCACTTTATTATTTTGCTGGTTTTGAATGCTTTACGGACTGTAGTCTGATATACACATCCTTGATTGCTTTTATGGAAATGTAATATACAAATGTAAAATAATAACTAAATAAACAGTCAGGTTCATACTTCCCCTGTCATGTCTACTTTTCGTCGATTGGACTGCTTTCAAAGCAGTTACTATGGAAAGGCGGCCCTTTCTGCAGAGCTGACAGGGACCCTAGCTCTCATCTCCAATCACTGTCTGGAGATAAGAGCTAGGATTTCCAGACCAGCTGTAGCTGAAAGACAGATGCTTTTGAAGTGCCGAGCTGTGAGAAAAATGTTCGGGAAGAGGCTTTGGGAAGTAAAAGTTAAGGCCTCGTAAAGGAGAAATCAAACTGGATGTCCAGGCCAAGGTTAATCATAAACAATGGCTTGCAATTCCACTTCAAAGTACAGTTTTGCATCTTGAACTGTTATTTACTGTTCATTTTCATTTTTATATACCGCTCCTCCCTGCAGGCTCGGGGCGGTTTACATAAAACAACAGATTAAAATGCAGATAAAACACTTTGTTATATACCAGGGCAGTCCAACTTCTGCCGGCTCAAGGGCCGGACTTCTGGTGAGTGATCACCTGGGGGTCCACTCGGCCACGCCTCCGGCCACGCCCCTGGCCACATGGCTCCGCCCCCTCTCCCAAAGCGTCAGAACAGCTGTTCTGACGCTTTGGGAGAGAGGGAGGCACCGCAGGGGACCCCCTTTCCCTTCCAAGGTGTCACGGCAGCTGCGGAAGCCGGCGATTTCGCCGGCTTCAGCGACAGCCGTGACGCTTTGGGAGAGAGGGAGGCGCCGCAGGGGACCCCCCTCCCTTCCAAGGCATCACGGCAGCCGCGGAAGCCGGCGAAAATCGCCGTAACGCTTTGGGAGAGAGGGAAGAGCCACTGGGGGCTCCCCATGGCTCCGCCCTCCCTCCCAAAGCGTCACGCCAGCGTCAGAAGCAAGCGAAACTGCACGCATGCGCACTTTTTTTTGAAATTTTTTCGGGAATTTTTTTTGGATTTTTTTTACGGAGGAGAGGAGAGCCGCAGGCAAGGGGCTTGGGGGGCGTGTACGGCCCGCGGGCCGCCTGTTGGACAGCCCTGTTATATACAACACAAGGACATGGTCAGAGTTGTCCGGGGGAACTTAGATTGAAGGCCTGCTTAAAAAGGGTCCTCTTGCAGGCCCTCCGGAAGGGGCTAACTCCGTGATAGCCCGAATGTTGTCTGGTAACGTGTTCCATAGCGTCGGTGCCACCACCGAGAAGGCTCGTTGTCTTGTCACTGAGAGGTGGCAGGAACGAACTGATGGAATCATCAGAAGGTTTTGTTCTGAGCGCAGAGATCTCGGGGGAACGTATGGGGTGAGGCGGTCCCTCAGGTACACTGGCTCTAGACCAGGGATGCTCCTTAGGTAGCTCGGGAGCTACTAGTAGATCTTCGGCTCTCTTCCAGGTGATCTTCGGGCCTCACCAGCCAGATGGGGCGCTCCTGCCATGTGCACGCACACCCTGCGCGCACGTGCGCTCCTGCTGCTGGCTTCCACTTTTGCAGTGCTTCTTTCGCCTGCGGGGCATTGCAGGAAGAAGGAAGCATGAGGCGGGGCCTCTCTCTCGTCCAGAAGCAGCTGTGCAGCCTCAATTGCCGGCGAGACAGGCAGGGCGGAGCGCTCCCTCTGGATGCCCCGCCTCATGCTTTCTCCTTCCAGGCGGAAGAAGCACTGCGCGGGTGGAAAACAGCAGCAGGAGCACGCGCAGCGGCGGGAGCGCACGGCGGCGGGAGCGCACAGCGGCGGGAGCAGGTAGATCTTTCGGACTTGGTTGCTTTAAGAGTAGCTCGCATGCTGAAAAAGTGTGAGCACCCCTGCCCTAGACCATACAAGGCCTTGAAGGTCAAAACCAGCACCTTGAAAACAATCTGGTACTCTATTGGCAGCCAGTGGAATTGCTGTAGGATTGGTGTGATGTGCTCTCTCGCAGGTGCTCCCACCAGCAATCGAGCGGCAGCATTTTGCACCAGCTTGAGTTTGTCGACAAGGGAAGGCCAATGTAGAGGGTGTTACAGTAGTCTAACCTCGAGATGACCATCACCTGGATCACTGTAGCTAGGTCATTCCTGGATAGGTAAGGAGCCAGTCGCCTAGCCTGTTGAAGGTGGCGAAATGCTGTCCTGCTAACCGTGGGGATCTGAGTCTCCATCAATAGCAGTGGGTCTAATTGGACCCCCAGGCTTTTTACCAAAGACGACGGGGTTAACCGCTCACCACCCAGGGTAGGCAACTGGCACTCATCCATTCCAGGAAGACCCAGCCATAGGATCTCCGTCTTCAATGGATTCACCTTCAACCAGCTGGTGCATAGCCATCCAGTCACGGCTTCGAGGTATTGATGGAAACAATCGGGTATGGTGTCCAGCCTGCCATCCATTCTCAGCAGCAGCTGGGTGTCATCAGCATACTGATGGCACTCCAGACCAAAATCGCGAACCAGTCGGGCAAGCAGACGCATGTAGATGTTAAACAATAAAGGGGAAAGGATAGCTCCCTGGGGAACCCCACAACTTAATGGGAGTCTCCCAGAGGCCATCCCTCCCCCTATCCACTCCTTGTTCCTGGTCTTATGTTTGTGCAAAATCAGAAAAATTAATTTGACACAAGAGGTTTATAGCAAGAAAGGAATACAGAATTGGAATATCTAGCTCTGATGAATCAATGGCCATTGACTTTAACATCTATAACTAGGGTGGCTTTAGTGTTCCAATTATGCTTTATTCTGCAGAAATTGCTCTTCTGGGTATATTGATCACCACAACATCTATTCAAGAAAACACTTTTAAATTAGCAAATAGTTGGAGATGTTAATATTGTGAATGCTTCCTTAAATGCATATGTTTTGGAGTTGTCCCAATATGGCTATATTGTAGAACAGGGCTGTCCAACTGGCGGCCCCTAGCCCCTTCCCTCCGGCCCCCTAAGCTTTTTAATAAAAAATAAAAATTGAAAAATAAAATAAATAAAAATTTTAAAAAATACCTACTTCCAGGTTCGGAGCAAGTATCGCGAGAATACGCAATCCACACAGCATTTCGCTGTCAACACGAGATCACGCTGGCGTTGACAGCGAAATCCTGTGTGGATTGCTTATTCTCGCGATACTCTTCGGCTACTCTACTACTGGATCGCTGAGGCCCACAGACGCGATTAGGACCTTTTTCGACTCAGTCGGTCGTCGCCTCTCTCGTCGTCTGGGTACTCCTGGATCCTGCGCGTTTGGAAAAGGTAGGCTGAAGCAGGGGGCTCCTCAGGGGGCTCCTCATTCCCTCCCCCCATCTCCCCTCATGTATTAAATATAAAATTAAATATATTTAAAGATGAAATAAGTGGAGATGGGATACATTAAGGGGGGAGGGGAGGATGGAATTAAATATATTTAATATTAAATTAAAATAAGGGGAGAGGGGAGGATGGAATTAAATATATTTAATATTAAATTAAAATAATTTAATATTAAATTTATCCCTATCATTTTATCTCAGTAAAAGATTATATTTGACTGTATACATGCAGGGGCAGGGCGGGGGCGGAGCTGGGGGAGAGGGCGGAGCCGGGGGTGAGGGCAGACCCTACAGCCCCCCAGGTCATCAGTGACCGGAATTCAGGCCCCTGGGCCGGTAGAAGATGGACAGCCCTGTTTTAGAAGGAGGCAATCACACAAATATATTTGGTTTTGGAAAGTTTGTAGATATTCAAAATATGTTATTTTGAGTTATTTATCTGTTTCTTGAAAATTAAAAAAGGTAAATTAGAAGTGGATTTAATGCACCGTAACTTATCCTACACTCGAGATCCAATGTATAGAACATTTGAAAGACTGATCTTGCAACATTTACAATAATGATCTATAAACTAAATGTAGAAATGGAGTTATATTTGGACATCTGATCAGCTTTTATAACAATTTAAGATTAAAGTGGTTATTTTCCCTCTTGTGTTTTTATTTTTCTAGTTTTGTTTACTGGAACATCATGATATGTAACTGAGTTACCTTTTGCATAACTTTTTTTAAAAGTTGGACAAATATGCAATAAATAAACAACATGGTAGCGACCTTGGAGTATGGGGACAAAAGTGAATTCTAGACATAAAAAGACGAAAGGTTATGTGGTATAGTGATTCCAGCATTTTTTTAAAGCTACAGTCTCTCAGCCTCAGAGGAAGCCAATGACAACCCCCCTCTGAACAAATGTTGCCAAGAAAATCCTATGACTTATGGTTCACTTAAGTTGGAAATGACCTGAAGGTACACTGAAACTATAAATACGAGGGAGGGCCAATAAGTCAGTGACTTTTTGAATGAAACACAGGATTTTGGATAAAAAATCATTTTATTTTTCAACATGGTCTCCTTTGCGCTCTATACACTTTGTCCAACATTTCTCCATTTTTTTATCCCTTCCAAAAAATAAGATTTGTCGAGGTCATGAAAATAGGTATTTGTTTGTGAGATGATTTCATCGTTGGAGTCAAATCTCTTTCCGCCGAGCCATTTCTTCAGGTTTGGAAACAAGATATAGTCACTCAGGGCAAAATCTGGAGAATAGAGCGGATGAGGGAGCAATTCGTATCCCAATTCATGGATTGTTGCCATGGCAACTGCACATGTGTGCACCCTTGCATTGTCCTGGTGCAAAATAACTTTTTTCTTGGTCAAATGCGGTCTTTTTTCTTCAAATCCTCATTAAATTGACTCAATAAGTTGGCATAATATTCACCATTGATTGTTTTACCCTTTTGAAGGTAGTTCATGTGGATTATACCGCGTGCATCCCAAAAAACGGTCACAATGACTTTATTGGCTGACAAACCCACCTTGGCCTTCTTTGGCGCCGATTCACCCCGAGAAACCCACTGTTCTGACTGCTGTTTGGTCTCTGGTGTGTTGTGGTGGATCCACGTTTCGTCCACGGTTAGGAAACAGCACAAAAACTCATCCATATTGCAGTTGAACAACGCCAAACACTCCTGCATAATTGTCACATGATTGCGTTTGTGGTCGATTGTGAGCAAACGCGGCACCCATCTTGCGGAAAGCTTCCTCATACCCAAGTGATAATTTAAAATTGAAACCACTGAGCCACGTGAGATGCCTATGGCTTCCACAATCTCTCGCACTTTCAATCTCCGATCAACCAACACCATATTATGAATTTTTTCAATTGTTTCGGGTGTAGAGACCTCAACTTTGCGTCCAGAACATTCGGCATCTTCCGTGCTTGTACGGCCACAACGAAATTCAGTAAACCACTTTTTTCCATTGAAATTGATGGTGCAGAGTCCCCATAGTATTTATCCAGCCTAGCCTTGGTTTGAGTGATGGCTTTTTCCGCAAAAAATAATGCTTAATGAGCACACAAAATTCACTTTTTTCCCATTTTCTCCTCAAAACACGCGGTAGTCTGCTATCAATGGCTGTCAAACACAAAATAATTGACGCAGCTTGTTCAAATTTTGACAGGAGTCAACTGACAGGTGCCTGTTGACAGGAGCAGTGTCGCCCTTTCAGTTAAGAGGTCGGAAATTCAAAAAGTCACTGACTTATTGACCGCCCTCGTATACATACACAGAACTCTATTTCTCTCTCTCACACACACATACACAAAGTATACTCCAAATATCTGACATGAAACAATCAGGCCAGCTAACACCTCCCAACAAAGAATTCCCCCATGCAGCCAGGCTTTGAAACTGCAAGACCATTAAATGCTAATCAAGGTGGCCAATTGCAACATTCACACTTGCCTCAAGCAGACAAGAGCTCTTTCTTCCACCCTGGACATTCCATTCAGGAGAGAATGCTTCTGGAACATGGCCATGGAGCCAGGAAAACTGACAGCAACCCATCTGAAGGTTTGCCTCACAAAATATACTTTCTCCACAAGTAAAAGAAAATATGTATAAGTGTATTTTTCCTTCTGTGTACAAAAATATACATAAACTAGCTGACCCGTGCACACGTTGCTGTGCCATAGTCTGTGGCTAACCCCTTCTACCCACATGGTGGGAAAGCACAATCAAAGGACTCTTGACAGATGGCCATTTTGCCTCTTGTTGATAACATTAAGAGATCTTTAGCAGTTTGCTCAGGGTGAGTTGGGATTTGTATCTTCCTTTTGTTGTATTGTAGTCCTGTCCCACTCTATTCCCAGGCCAGGGTCAACAAAGTGAATGTTTGTATGTATGTTGATATGTGCCAGCTTTCTGATTGGTTGCCACTGTGGGATTATTTGCATAACGCCTCTGATTGGCTAGCACCACCAACATTCCGACACTCTAAACTGCCAGAGGGGGATGGCTCCCAGCCTCTACATTCTAACTGAGGGAGTATTTGCATAATGCCTCTAATTGGCCAGCACCACGAACATTCCGACACTCTAAACTGCCAGAGGGGGGGTGGCGTGGGGGATCATGGGAGTTGTAGACCAATTGTTTTTTTTGTATTTTTAGTCGTGTTGTTTAATTTTATTTTTTTGGGTGGTAAACATACCTTGTGGGGTTTTGTGTGTATGGGGGCTGATTTGGTGTGTCTGCCTTGTTTGGTTTTGCTGTCTATAGGCTACTTAGGATGACAGCTCTCTTTATATATATATAGATGTATGATAGTTTTCTACAGAATGCAAGAAGTCTTGTCTGGGTTGGTTGGTCCTTAAATAGCAGTGTATGAAAGGTATCATTACACAAAATGATTCATGTAAGTGAAAATGTTCAAAGGCTTACAATATCATAATCACAAAGCAAAGGTGTTGGAAAGAATTAACCGATTTAAATGCTTCATAAAATTTAATTACGCCTCATTTATTGATTCTATTTAATAGCAATAACTTTAATGTTGTCTGTCTTTGTGGAAGACACGTATATAATCCCTTAAAAGAATATTTGTACTGAGACAAATCAGACAACCAAACAGAACTGTCAGAACCTAAATCATTGCAACAACGTGCAAGTTATTAAAAGCAGTAAGCAATTATTTAATATTATAGGAAGTAAAACAAATTACCTTGGCTAACTGCATGCGAGGAAGGTGTGAAAATAGCACATTTAACAGTGCAACCCTATGCTTCCCTACTGCAAAGTAATAGTTATTACCATTATGTTCAATGGGACTTAACTCTCATGTTAATGGCTTTAATGGAATTAAGTTTAAACAGAAATAGACTTTACAAAATAAAATATTAATAGTATATTTCTTTACTAAAGAATTATGTCCATTAAATATGAGATAAACACTCTTCATAAAACTTTTGATAGTTGTGTTATACTTTTTTCTAGAGCACACTTGTCTCTTTATGCTACATGAGCATTTATTTTCAGAGTTCCCAAAAGTTTGGCCTGCTGCGTTTCTGTAGCAGTCATTTTTCTGAATGTGCCTTCTAAACGGAAGGGGGCATGCCTGAAGTAGCAGCTCATGTGGAGATACTACATAAAACCTTTTCTGCAGTAGCTGATTCTAACAAATGCTCCAGTCTTACCCAACGCAGAGGTACCACTCCCCCGTGGAAGTCAATCAGAATGAGACAAAATGAAATACTGAATCAAGCAGAGACAAATCAGATAGATACCTTTCTGTCAGAGTATATACTGTATAGTCAGCTCACGCAAGATGTAGACCAGGGGTGGGCAATTATTTTTTTCCAAGGGGCCACACGAGAGCCAAAAAATATTATGGAGGGCCGCATCTAAAGGCTGAACTACATTCTAATCTACATTATTCATTTATTTATTTACTATGTTTACTATATATTACACATCATTAATATTAACATATTAATATATCAAGAAATATTCATATATTATTAGTATTAATATCATAATTATTATATTGTAGTACCGTATTTTTCGCACCATAAGACGCAGTTTTTTTCCTCCCAAAGTGGGATGAAAAATCAGCTGCGTCTTATGGAGCGAAGATGCAGGCGGGGGAGGCGCTGGAGCAGAGGGGGCGGCGATATACTCACCCTGTCGCCGCTCTCCTCTTCTCTGGTCCGTTGCGGCGGCGGAGGGACGCTGGTTCGCTCCCCCTCTTGCTCCTTTTCCCTCCCTCCGCCCTTTCTTCCTCGAGGAAGGGGGAAAAGAGGCAGCAAGAGGAGAACAGAGCATCGCCCCAGAGGGCTCTGGCGCGATGCTCCTCCATTCCTCCTCTTGCTGCCTCTTCCCCCCACCCCTTCCTCCCTCGAGGAAAGGGTGGGGGTGGGGGAAAGAAGCAGCAAGAGGAGGAATGAAGGACATCGCCCCAGAGGGCTCTGGCGCGATGCTCCTTCATTCCTCCTCTTGCTCCTTCTCCCCCTTTCCTCGAGGGAAGAAAGGGCTCTGATAAGACACACCTGCTGATAAGACTTACCTAGATTTTAGAGGGGAGCAAAAATATTTTTTTCTATTTTCCTCCTCTAAAATCTAGGTGCGTCTTATCAGCAGGTGCGTCTTATGGTGCGAAAAGTACGGTATATATAGACATTATAATATATTGAAATTATAATATAACATTATATTATTTATTATATTATATTATATTATGATTATTTTATGATTATATTATGATTATATATTTACACATAATATATTGAAATTATAATATAATAAAACGTTATTATATTATATTATTAATTATATTATTATTATAAAATGTTTATAAAATAATACTAAAAACCACTAAAATTAAATTAAATTAAATTCAAGAAGACAAGGTGCGAACCAAGATGAAGGCTGACATCCTCAAGAGAGGAAGGATCCCAAGATGGAATGGCCCAATGGACCCAGCCCAGAGGATGGCAAAGCGGACCCAGCCGCCGCTGCAGCAGAGGAGAGCAGAGCAGAGCAGCAGGCGATCGGAGGCTGTAGGCCTCCACCTGCTCTCGCCCCCAGCCGTTCCCCAGCTGACCTCCCTGCTATGGAGTGCCTGCCATCCCTGGAGGCCAAGAGGAAGGGGTACCGCTGCCACCATCCCATCGCGGGCTCTGTGGAGCCTGTGTCGGCAGACAGGCCAGAGGAGCGGTGGCTTTGGAGTGCCTCCCATTCCTGGAGATGATCTGGGCCTGCAGGGGGAGCACTTGGCGATCTGAGGCAGCTAATTGCCCTGGCGACCCGGAAGACGATCAAGTCTTTCGGATCGCCAGGGCGATCAGCCCACGCAGGTCGCCGAGTATGTTGTATTTGATATTATAGTAATATACGTACTGTATATTGTGTAGTCATATACATATATTGTGTAGTAATATACGTATATTGTGTATACATATAATATTGATAATGTTGTATATATTTTGTGTTTCACACTAAGTGAGTGTATAAATACATTAAAAACATATTAACTATATGTATTACTGTGTTAGAGTGTCATTTTGGTTGGTGGTGTGCCCCAGGATTTTGTAAATGTAAAAAATGTGCCGAGGCTCAAAAAAGGATGAAAAACACTGGTCTAAATATCTCAAATATGCCTCCCAAGCAACTGAATATAAACATGTGTTTTCATTTTAAGAACATCACTTTGCTATGGCAAAACCCCATGCTAACATATCCCTAGTTAAGAGCGAAAATACATGTTCATTGATTTTTAAAAGAAGATGGAGAAAAGTCTGAGAATCCATAACATCGTTTCTACTCTGCTTCCGAGCAAAGGAATTAGATATACACACCCATCCATCTACAAACCCATGCACACATATCTATTTTTTCCACTGATTTAAACAACTGATCACAGCTACAAATATATTTATTGATATTTACATTTATCAACATTCTGCGTGAGTGTTTTTGCTCATCTTTGAGAGTCAAATCCAGTTGCAATAGGTGTTCACTAAAGGTTGTGAATCCACCCAGGCCTTCAATCCAGACCTTAAAGGAGTTCTCCAAGGTCCTGAACAGTTTTTCTAAATGGGAAAACTTTTTAAACTAATGGGTTCATTGAGTCTGGATATGTAGAAATATCCACGTGTTTCTTCAGTGCATGTTCTACAGAGATCTTAGAATTACTCTAATTCAGTCTTTCTCAACCAGTGTGCCGTGGCACACTAGTGTGCCGTGACAGACCTCCTGCTGTGCTGCGAGAAAAGCTCTCTGCCCCCCCTTCCTCCCCCCTCCTGCCGAACTCCTGCTGCTTGGGGGAGGAGGAAGGGCCGGGCAGTGGCGAAGAAAAAGAAGAAGGGGCTGGGGCACCGCCTCCTTCGGCCGTTTCCCCAGCCAGCCTCCAATCTGCCATGACTCCCACCATGACTCTCGCCCCTCGCTCGCTGAAGCCGCGTGGAGGAGAAACCCTGCCCACTGAAGCCCGTCCACCGCTCATGCTCCTCCTCTGTAGGAGAGCTGAAGCTGGGGGAGGGGCGCAGCCTGTAGGAGAGCATGGCGCACAGCCTGGCTCTGCCCCCCCCGGCTTCGCACTCCCAGCAGCTGCTCCAGCCTTGAGAGGACAGTGCCAAGCCAGCACTGTGCTGGCTCTGGCACCGCTGGCTTGGCACTGCCCCTCAAGGCTGGAGCAGCTGCTGGGAGAGGTGAAGCCGGGGTAGGGGTGGGGCATGGTGCAGCCTGGCTCCACCCCTCCCGGCTTCGCACTCCCAGCAGCTGTTCCCAGCAGGCCAGCAACCCCAGCCGTTCTTTACTGTGTTAGAGTGTCATTTTGTGTCATTTTGGTTGGTGGTGTGCCCCAGTTTTTTTAATGTTAAAAGTGTGCCACGGCTTTAAAAAGGTTGGGAAACACTGCTCTAATTACACCATAGCGTGAAAAGTATTCAGGGCACAGCGAAAAATATTTTTCCACCCTGCTGCTTTCGGACTCTACAATAACTTACAGTGTTGCTAATTTTTGTGCTGCAGCACTTAAAATTAGACGGATGATGATTGACCCCATAAGGCAACACCCTGTTGGGAATGTAGTATGTTACAGCTGAAATGTTACTAGACTCGCAATGTGTCCCTCCCTTCCCCTTTAGTGCCCCCCCAGGTTTTGATCCTTCTATCAATCCCCCTCGGTTCCATACCTGTTACAATAACCTGTGTTATAAAATGTCATTTTAAACTGTTTTCTAATCTACTTTTTAAATTACTGCTTCACTGGGGAGCTGTGCGTCCCCTCCCAGGGCGCTTGTGCCCCGCTTTGAGCTGGTCAGTGACCATAATCAAGTTTTGTTGTTGTTAACTGTTCCACTTTGTAAAGATGCTAATTTTTAAAACAGTGGCAGGGCAGGCTATCCTTTATATCCCGCCGCTGCCCCCAATTTGTGAAGACTCCAATTATGTGATGGAGCTGAATTCGAATTTGTCTCTTAAGTGTGGAGAGAATGTGAAGATTCGAACTCAGGGTTGTGGCAGGGCAGAATATACTACCAATGCCACCACAATATGTAAGGATTCTTTTAACTTTTACTTGCTGCCACCATTTAATTTACTGTGCTTGGCTACCCATTAGGAAAGAGGTGTTTTCCAGGCTTGTGGGAGAAAGAATCACCAGAATAGATATTTTTATCAAAGAACTATCAAGTTTATTTAAACAGTGTTTCGAGCTTGGAGGTTTCAAGAGTTCAAGAGCTTGGGTGGTTACAATGTACTCAGAGGTACGTGCTTAAGGTTACAATATGCTAACTATGGAGAAACAGTCTAACACTAAGCTACTGCACTCCTAAAACTAATAACTTAGCAGTTTACACACACTCTGCTGGTCATTAACAATCACTGTTTCCCTAACAGTTTACACACCTGCACTGCACCTTTCCTAGAATAGAGTCAGACTTAGAATAACCAGAATCTTTTAAACCATGCTGAAAGCTGGCTAAACAGACTCCCCCACTCTCTCACACACCCTTCTGCATTTGCAGTTAGCCACCAACTGACAATATTTGAATCCAAGGATTCTAAAGCTATCTGCAGGCTCCGCCTCCAGTTTCCATGGTAACGGGGGTTCTTGGAAGCTCTGTAGAAAAAGAGAAGGAGGGTGTCCTTCTAGCAACCCCAAAATAAACAAAAAACACTGCAGGGTGGTAATCCAAAAACTAAGTAAAGGAAATCTTCAATCAATTTATTATAATATTCAATATATATCTCTTCCCAAATGGGGATGTGGAATTCAAATCTCGCATAAACAATGATAGAGCAGTCTGACTGCTCTATCATTGTTTATGCGAGATTTGAATTCCACAGCCTAAGGGTCTGCCCCCGCCCCATTTCCGCCCCCGCTCCGCCCCTCCTCCAGCTCCACCCCCGCCCCTCCCCCGGCTCTGCCCCCCCATACTCAATATGCCCAAATGTGAACACTGGTGGATTTGGGGGGAAATAGACCTTGACATTTGGGAGTTGTAGTTGCTGGGATTAGTAGTTCGCCTACAATCAAAGAGCATTCTAAACCCCACCAATGATGGAATTAACCAATCTTGGCACACAGAACTCCCATGACCAACAGGAAATACTGGAAGGCTTTGGTGGGCACTGACCTTGAGTTGTGGAGTTATAGTTCACCTCCATCCAGAGAGCACTGTGGAATCAAATAATGATGGATCTGGACCAAACTTGGCATGAATACTCAATATGCCCAAATATGAATGCAGATGGAGTTCAGGGGGAATAGACCTTGCCATTTCGGAGTTGTAATTGCTGGGATTAGTAGTTTGCCTACAATCCCCTGCCTCCTCCTCTCCCTGGGAGTAAACAGGGACCCTTGTCTTGGTTTACTCCCAGGGAGAGGAGGAGACAGGGGACGCGATTCTCCTGCCTCCTCCTCTGCCTGGGAGTAAACAGGGACCCTTGTCTTGGTTTACTCCCAGGGAGCGGAGGAAAGGGAAGGCCGCAGCCGGCCACCCCCAGCCTCATGGCGGCCGCTGCGACCTTCGCTTTCGCCGTGGCGGTGGAGGAGGCTGCTGCAGGAACACCTCCAGCAGCCTCCTCCTCCGCCGCGCGAAAGGGAAGGCCGCAGCGGCCGCCATGAGGCTGGGGATGGCCAGCCGTGGCCTTCCCCTCGCAGTGCTCCCGCCTCCTCCTCCATCGCAAAAAAGGGAAGGCCGCAGCCGGCCATTCCCAGCCTCATGGCGGCCGCTGCGGCCTTCCCTTTCGCTCAGGAGGAGGCTGCTGGAGGTGCTCAGCAAGGCCTCGAGCAGCAGCAGGCGGCCGCAAGCGTGCCGATTGGCGGGGGGAGGGAGGGAAGGAGGAGGAGGAGGAAGGGAGCCTGCTCCTCCTCCCTGCCCCGCCCCGCCCCTCACCCCCGCCGCGAAAAAAATAAAAAATAATCCAAAAAATATTCCAAAAGAAATTCAATTTTTTTTAAAAAAATGTAAAAAGCAGATATCTTGCAGGAGGGTAGGGGGCCGTGGGGAAGGGGCTGGGGGGCCGTATGCGGCCCGCGGGGTGCCAGTTGGACAGCCCTGTTCTATGTAAACCAGTATGGATTATAAGAAATGCAAGGGAGTAAATCTGAGATTATTCTATAAAAAGTGAGAGATTCAATACAGAATAATAGCCCCTTTCATTTTTTTTTACCAAATTGTTTTTAAGTGAATGCTTGTTCACAAATTATCTACTCTAAATAGGCTGAAGTAAAGTGTTTGTAATCTATACAAATGGAGACCAAGGCATTTTTACCAGTTTGGGAAGTACAGGTACAGTTCATGATATAAAGAAATGCCACCCCAGTTCCTTTGTCCCATATTTCCTAGGCTGGGGATGAAGCAATTGATGCAGTACTAGAGAGTCAGAAAAGAATACAATTTGGGCCTGCATCCTAAAGCCAGGACTATAAGTACTATGGCTCCAGTCTGGAAATGCAACAGACACTACTGACCCCTGACACCCTCTGCCCCGGCCAATGCAATTCCTAGCTGCCTATGATTTGGTAATTACAATTGTAAAAATAATGAACATACATCTTAATTTTATATGCACAAGTATATTAAAAAAAACAAAATATAATGCCAAAGTCAAGGGATTTCACAAATTTTGTTATTTACAATTCACAAATATTTTTTTCAATAACACATGAATTTGCCTTCCAGCTGAAGACGTTTTGCTATTGAAAAATATTCACACATTAAATATTCATATTGGTGTTTCGTTATCAGACAGACAAGCATGCCACTGTTTTTTAGTTTTTCCTCTACCACCTCCAAACAAAAGCAAAAAATATGTCTAGATTGCAAATAATCACCACACCTGTGTGGGAAGTAGCAGCAGCCTAGGCATTCACCCAAGCTGGGAAAACAATCAAAATGCATAACTTCAAAGGAGTTTAAACATGTTTATTGTATATCTTGTACGTTAATAATGCATTCGAATATGAACTGCATCAGTTCAGGGAAGCAGCAGATCTCTTTCAAAAAGACGTTGCTCACTGCGATGAATACACAACTTGTATACAAAAATGTTTTCCTACAGTGAACTTTATACCAGCAAATACATTCTGAAATGCTACCTAAGGAGTGTGTGTGTGTGTGTGTGTGTGTGTGTGTGTGTAGTGGGAGGGGGATCTCAAATACAAATCTGCAGCCTTCACTGTCAGTAGAAACTTTTTTTCTGAGTGGAACTTTTATAGCTAGGTCTCCTTGTCATCATTTTGGCTTTCATCATGGAAACCTGGCATTTCACTGCTCATTGAGGGAAACTTTAATGGTCAAGTTTAGGTGGTTGAGGTTACGTTAGTCTCTGCGTTCTCATCACACTCCCACTAGCCCAGTGTTTTTCAACCTTTTTTGAGCCGCGGCACATTTTTTACATTGACAAAATCCTGGGGCACACCACCAACCAAAATGACACAAAATGACACTCTAACACAGTAATACATATAGTTAATATGTTTTTAAATGTATTTATACACTCAGTGTGAAACCTGGACCTGTTTCGATGGACACAACGTAGATATCCTGGCAGGAATGGCAGAAAGACACAAACTTTCCACACAGAACTCCCATAACCAAGAGAAAATACTATAAGAGTTTGGTGGGCATTGACCTTGGGTTTTGGAGTTGTAGTTCACCTATATCCAGAGAGCACTGTGGACTGAAACAATGTTGGATCAGGACCAAACTTGGCATGAATACTCAATATGCCCAAATGTGAACACAGATGGAGTTTGGGGAAAATATACCTTGACATTTGAGAGTTACAGTTTCTGGGATTTATAGTTAACACACAATCAAAGAGCATCCTGAACTCTTGCAACAATGGAATTGAACCAAACTTGGCATATTGAACTCTCATTACCAACAGAAAGTACTGAAAGGGTTTGCTTGGGAATTGACTTTGAACTTGGAAGTTGTAGTTCACCTACACCCAGAGAGCACTGTGGGCAGGAGGGGGAAGAAAGGGTATTGGCGGTTCCAATTTCCCACGGCACACCCGATGATCCCTCACGGCACACTAGTGTGCCACGGCACACTGGTTGGGAAACACTGCACTAGCCAACTTCAAGATAGTAAATAATTAGCCCATCTGTGATAATAAACTCACACATTATCTAGTGGTGATGAGTCAAGCTATATCAATTTACGGTAGCAGAGGATTATGTAAGATCAGGGGAAACACCATTTGCCAATCAAGCTTCTTCTGGGTAAAGAGGCATTAAAACACCTGGAAGCTTCAAGGGTATAAGAGATTTCTGGCCTTTGCTCTTAGGGGCTGGGATGTTGGTCTGTTCCTTCAAAGCAGGGGTAGGGAACCTATGGCTTGGGAACCAGATGTGGCTCTTTTCATGATTGCATCTGGCTCTCCAGACCAGTCTAGGCCTCGGTTTCCCAGCGTGCAGCGGGGAGGAGTGATGCAAATTTCCCTCTCTTTTTCTTTCATTCTTTTTCCTCCCTCTCTCCCTATCTTATTTCCTCCCTCCCTCTTTGTTCCTTCCTTCCTCTTCCATTCTTTCCTTCTCTCGTTCCTTTTCCCTCCATCTCTCCCCTTCTTTCTTTCCTCCAGTCTCCCTCTTCCTCCCTTCTTTTTTCTCCCCTTCACCCTTTCTTTCTCCTTTTCCTTCTTACCTCCATTCTCCCTCTTCCTTCCTTCCTGTTCCTTCCTTTCTCCCCCTTCACCCTTTCCTTCTCTCCTTCCTTCTTTTCTCCATTCTCCCCCTCTTCCTTCCTCTTCTATTCTTTCCCCCAAGTCTTCCTTTCCTTCTCCTTCCTTTCTTTTCACTTCCATTCCCCCCTACCTTTCTTTTCTTCTTTTTCCTTTGTTATTTTACTTTTTCATCACTCCCTTTCTTTTCCCCACCCTTTCCTTTCCTCCCTTCCCATTTCCTTCTTTCTTTCCCCCTCATCTCTCTCCTGCTTTTCGTTTCTTCCTTTTCCATAGTTTGTTCTTCTTTTCTTTCTTCCTCTCCCCCTCCCTCCTTTATTTCCTCTTTCTTTCTTTCTTTCTTTCTTTCTTTCTTTCCCCCTTCCTTCCTTCCGCCTTCTCTTCCTTCCCAGAGTCCTGAGCATGCCTTTTGCAGAGCCAGGTCTGAAGTGTCCTGTCATTCTGCCGGGGGAATCCTTTTCTCATTGTATGAACGTATAGACTCACATTTAGTTGAATTCAGTCTTAAAATATATTATATATATTATACGGCCCTCATGGAAATAAATTTCCTAATATTTTGCTTTCATTGCTCTCTGAGTCAAAAAGGTTCCCGACCCCTGCTTTAAAGTGTCTTGTGGGATATTGGGCATTGGCAGGAGGAAGGTTGGTAGTAGACTTGGGCAATCATGGTTCTAAAGTACTTACAAAACTAAAGTTCTGGTGGTGAAAACTAGGTGGCGCTGGTGCTTTGCTTCTATAGCGTTGCTAAAGTTCTGGTAGTGAACACTAGGTGGCGCTGGTGCTTTGCTTCTATAGCGTTGCTAAAGTTCTGGTAGTGAACACTAGGTGGCGCTGGTGCTTTGCTTCTATAGCGTTGCTAAAGTTCTGGTAGTGAACACTAGGTGGCGCTGGTGCTTTGCTTCTATAGCGTTGCTAAAGTTCTGGTAGTGAACACTAGGTGGAGCTGGTGCTTTGGTGCTAAAGTTTGGTAGTGAACACTATAGTGTTGCTAAAGTTCTGGTAGTGAACACTAGGTGGCGCTGGTGCTTTGCTTCTATAGTGTTGCTAAAGTTCTGGTAGTGAACACTAGGTGGCGGTGGTGCTTTTTTCTTTTATAGCGTTGGTAGTGAACAAGGTTCTGGTGCTTTGTGAACATTTCAGAACAGAACTCTAACAAAACTTTCAAAATTTCGTTATTGAAATAATTGAAATAATTGTTAAGACAGAACCAATTAGGAACTGCCATTTATAACAAAATTTTGAAAGTGTTGTTAAGAGTTCTGAAATGTTATAGTCAGGAAGTTCTTCCTAATGTTCTCCCTCCTACACAGACATGCTTCCCTGTAATGTTTGCTTTTTTGCCTGCGCTGTTGTGCCCTTTCTCTCTCTCTCTCTCTCTCTCTCTCTCTCTCTCTCTCTCTCTATATATATATATATATATATATATATGTAATGTTCATTTGTGGGATTAACATAACTCAAAAACCACTGGACAAATTGCTGCCAAATTTGGCCACAAACATACTAATACTAACCCAAAGAGGGACCATCAGTCAAAAAAATGATTTTGTCATTTGGGAGTTGTAGTTGCTGGGAGTTATAGTTCACCCACAATCAAAGAGCATTCTGAACTCCACCAATGATGGAATGGAATCAAACTTCCCACACAGAACTCCCATAACCAAGTGAAAATACTATAAGAGTTTGGTGGGCATTGTCCTTGAGTTTTGGAGTTGTAGTTCACCTATATCCAGGGGATGGCCCAGACCTTGGAGCAGCAGCAGCTGCTGCCTCAGAGCAACATGCTGGTGGGCTGTCTATTGGGGGTGCTTTGATTGTTCCAATTTCCCACGGCACACCTGATGATTGTCACGGCACACTGGTTGGAAAACACTGATCTATGCGACATACTTTTTCTGGTGTGGGAATTTGAGTTCATAACATGAAGTTTTCTTGGCAATAATCATTTAGAATGAGTTTGCCTTCTCTGAGGGTGAGAAAGTGTGTCTTGCACAATGTAACCCCGTTGACCTTCTTGGCCGAGTCAGGTCTTCCAGAGTGCTAGAACACATTTAAACCACCGCAACCTGTTGGCTCTTATCTATGACTTTCTCTAATTGCATAGTCAGGCCCAGCAGCTACCTGGACACCATCATAGAAAAAGCCATATGTCTACATAATTCCAGGCACTTGACAAGACTGCAATAATTCAGTTTCCTGGTTTGTGTACCATATAATTTATCTGGTTTCCTCTGGGTTCCTACACCAAATGGGTCCTCTTTGCTCAATGATGGGGGCCTGAAAAATTTGGCAACAGTAAAAGGTTTGTGAAGGCCAAGTGTTTATAACAACATGCAGTGTTTACAGTTGACTCCGCAGAAAATGCATCAGCTTTACTCCACAAAAAGAAAACCAGCCTGTTCAGCTAGCCTTGCAAATAATCATTTATTATCAGTATATTTTTATCTCTCGGCATTACTTCGCGAACGAAGATTCTTAGGAAGGACTTGTCCGAGGCTTTCTACAAGCGCGTTGATGACTAAAAAGGCCAATCCGGAGATAGGCAAGTTTGGTTGCAGAAAGCACAGCAGAAATTCTCCTTGGGTGATGTTGTTTCCAAGTTGTGGTTCATTCTGCATTGTCGTTTCTCTTCGAGACCCGTTCGGCGTGTCTTCTCGAAAGAGGCCGCAGCATTGTGGATAGTGCGTCTCCATGCCTCCCGATGTGAGGCCAGGGTAGACCATTGTTGGTGATCAATCTGGCCGAGCCTGAGATGCTGTTTCAGGGAATCCTTATATCTCTTTTTGGGGGCGCCCCTCTTGCGCTGACCCGTGGCGAGTTCACCATAGAGTAGTATCTTTGGGAGGCGGTGGTCCTCCATCCTAGAGACGTGCCCTGCCCAGCGCAGCTGTGTTCTCAATAGCATGGCCTCAATGCTGGTGATCCCTGCTTGCTCAAGGACAGCAACATTTGTCACATAGTCGGTCCAGTGTATTTTTAGGATTGTGCGAAGACAGCGCTGATGAAAGCCTTGGAGGAGTCGTAGGTGTTGGCGATAGGTGACCCATGTTTCAGACCCATAGAGGAGAATAGACAGTACGATAGCTCTGTACACACTGATTTTGGTGCGTTGCCTCAGGTGCTTGTTGCTCCAGACTCTTTTGTGAAGCCTTCCGAATGCACTCTATGCCTTTGCTAATCTGTGATCTATCTCTTTATCAATCTTGGCGTCTGAAGAGATTATGCTTCCCAGGTAGGTGAACTGCTGAACGGACTGAAGCACAGATGTGCCAATGCTGACGTGGGGATGATGGTGTTCTTCCTGTGGTGCGGGCTGGTAGAGAACTTCCGTTTTATACCCATTTTAAATATCTATATGCCTGGGGTCACAATTTCTTTTCCGGTGGAAATGGGTCCCGAGTGGGGAAAAAATAAAGAAGTCCTGATCTAGGAGATCGAGACCACTTAATATATTTTTTATAATGTAAATATGAAAAGTCGTGGATATTAACTTATTGGGTAACATAACAAGTTGCTCTTTCAATGATAAACAAGGCTAATGCTACATTCCTCCCCTTTCAAAAAGAACAAGTTACAAAAGCTCTCGAATATCCCATCCCATGCAGAGTCAGACACCTGCTCCCTATTCCACACATACTGCTAATTAGGATTTTCAATTAAGTTAAAAACCCATATCAAGTATTAACACTGTGAGATTAAAAAAAGCATAAAGTTGATATATATTGCTCATTATCCTCACAGCTGTAGCTTCATATATGGTAAAAAGTACATTATGGTATGCAGAAGAGCAATTTGTAATATGTGGGTTTCTCCCAACAACTGCATCCTCAATTAACGATAACATCAAAATACCACCACCCTCTGCCAGAAGGCTGGCGAGGGAACTCTTTCCCCCGATTTTTTCTTGCAAGAAGCAACCATCTCGTTGCATTTGTGCCAGGAATTCAATTAGTGATAAGGAATCATTCCAGCATCCGGTCACACCGTTATGACTAATCATAACATTTGTTTCCAGAGAAAGTAAATGGAGCAATGTTCTCCCTGAAGGTTTAATCCACAGAAGGGCCACATACCCAAGAGAATAATGGCACCCACAACCTTTCTAAGCAGGATACAATAACTGATCTGATGTCTTGCGCCTGATTCATTGGCATGTGGAATTTCTGTTTTTTTGTTTGTGAGCAAAGAAAGGACACTGAAAGTCAAAAGAACCGATTGATTTCAGGTGGTACAAACTTAGTTCAAACATCTGACAAAGGGATATGTCATAGGATGGGGCAGCCTCGGTGTTGTGATTGAGCCTCCAGCTGCTACTGATAGTAGTGATTCAGAAGACTCTGATGGCTCAGCATCTGGGGAGAGTATGGAACTGGGTGGGGCTGTTTGTAGCAGGAGTACTGGTGTTTGCAGAAAGAGGCTTACTCATGAGTCAAGTGAAGAGGATCACTTGCAACTCAAGAGAGTCAAGCAAATAATTACAGCCCCTTCAGACTCTGAGACATTTGAGGGATTCTCTGGGAATGATGGGAGTCAGAGTACAAAGGACACTTCTACTGAAATGGAATGGACTCAAGTAAGAGAAATTCAGAGGGCTTGTGAGGAGCCCACAAGTTCAGACACCTGGGTAGGATTCACTGATGATCAGGATTGGCCCTCAGAGTCCCTAGACAATGGGGGGGGGGGGTGTTCTAAGTCTTAACCACAGGTGGAAATCTTGGAGGGTCAGTCAAAGGGCAGCAGCTGCTGGGAGAGTAACACCTGAGGATGATGATAGGGCGTTGACCTCATCAAGTGGATCTGACTTGTAGTGAGCTTAAAAGGTGGGCATTTTGGGACATCCTCTGTGACTAGCAAGGAGTTGCCTTTGGATCCTAGGACTTTTGCATCCTGTCATCTTGCATCTTGAAGCCTTGTTTCCAGACTAATTCTGCTGCTTCCTGTGGTGGGGTTTGAACTCCACTGGATTGCTCCCCAGTTGGACTGTGGGTTGTGTCTTTGCTTCTACGTCTATCTCCTCTCCTTGACCTGGCTCCTTGACCACATCTCTCCTATGCCCCTTTGGATACCTTCTTGGACAACCCTTTGATGACTTCAATGCTGATGACCTTGGATTGATTCTGAGGATGACATCTTCTCTGCTGCCCTCAGCGTGCCTTTCTCTGTTTGTTTTGCTTTGATTTTGCTAAAGGGTTTTGGAGTTTTGAATGCAGGCTTTTTCTCCCTCATCCAGCCCGACACAGCAGCCAAGCACCAGTTCAAAGTCTGGACAGCCTCCTTAGTGACAGGTGGGAAGGAGTGACAGATCTGGATGTCATCTGCATACAGATAACACCTTGTTTATTGTTATGATCTACAGCTCCCCAAAAACTTAATACAGTGTGGGTCCTGAGTGTTGTTTTCCAAATGTAAGACCTAAATACCCTAAAGTCACCAGTTTGATCTTGAAAGTTAAACAGGGTCAGCCCTGGTTCATAGTTGGACGGGGGAATCATCAATGAATACTAGGTGCTATAGACTATATTTCAGAGAAAAAATTGGAAAAGTAAGTTCTGAGTATTTATTGCTTAAGAAAAATTAATGGGCTCATCATAAGCTTATTTATGTATTTACGACATTTCTACCCTGCCTTTCTCAACTCTGGAGGGGACTCAAGGCAGCTTTACATATAGGCAACTATCAAAACAATGTTGAAAGGCAACTTGAAGACACATATACATACAGGTGCGGTTTTCCCAAAGACTAACAATGGTGAACAAACAAAAAAACCGCCTCTTGATGTCCAGCTCTTAACACAATAGAAAATACCATGAAGATTTTATAAGCCAAAACATGTTTGGAACACGTTTGACAGAAACAAATGGCCTCTTTCCTGGACGATTGCACCTGATATTTCCTATTGAGTGCTCACCTCTTTTTGCTGACATAATAGGAGCCCTCTCTTTTTATCTTCATTTTCTGCCTTAGCTTTGTCAGACCCAAGGTCTCCGAAGTGTACGTCTGATAATGGCAGGTCTGAACTGACTAGGCAATTACCTCAAAAAATGTGGCTGGCCAATGTTTAGAGCTATCGAAATATTTACGGAAATGGCTGAATGGAAAGCTCACCTGCCAACTTGAGCCTCTCTCGTAGAGCTCTTACAGCTGGTATTAACCAACAAACTATCTGCCATATCCATCTTCTAGAGGCAGGACTGGGTCACAAGTCTACTAACGCAAGTTGGCGTCCTAGTAAGATCACACAATATATATAACACAGAACAAAAAATCTCAGTATCAAAATATCAATTATTATTGAAATCCCATATAATAGGTAGTGGGATGCTAAATGCTCTTGTTGAATATACAGTGCAATTGGAGTTTATTAGCAAAGTCTAACATGAAAAGTCATAAATAGCAGTCTCCTTAATGCAGAAAATCAATTACAAATTACATATCATATACAGAGAGCATAGGCAATCCCAACATCTTAAAGAACAGTCAAAAGTAACATCTATACATATCAATGATGCCTTATACACACAAAATACATTCTAATTATAGAAGGTGCAAGGCTAATAAGTTCATTAAAGTATTGAAGAGCACTCACGGGAACACAATCTTGGATCGTGATGGGAGTTCCCATATACACCGTTCCGGTACAATGTGAACCCTCAGAGCTTGTAATGTAGAAAACCCCAAGGGAGCTGCTAGGAATTGTAGTGTTCCACGTTCGTAATCATATACTAATAAACAAGTCAATTATATCATTTGAAGAAGAGAAATCAATAGCTAGAAGTCGCAACAGCGGTTCTGTAGTAAGCAAGGATCTCCTGTAGTTATGGTCGAACGTAAAGGTCACAAAGAAGAGCTCAATGCGGCTGGCGAACGCGGAAGCGAAAAAAAGCCGCGGAATGCAGTGCCGTTTGAATTTTGCAGCTAGGATGAGGATCATGGGGGAAATGGGTGTCCCGGGTGCTCGAGGCTGGAGAGTAGGTGCTGCGTTGGGCTTTGCCTTAGGTACCTGCCCACAGTTATATAGAGCAGTGTTTCCCAACCTTTTTTGAGCCGCGGCACACTTTTAACATTAAAAAAATCCGGGGGCACACCACCAACCAAAATGACACAAAATTACACTCTAAAACAGTAAAGAATGGCTGGGGGATGGTGGCCTGCTGGGAGCAGCTGCTGGGAGTGCCAAAGCCAGGGGAGGGGGTGGAGCCAGGCCGTGCCATGCCCCGCCCCTCCCCCTGTCTTCACCTCTCCCAGCAGCTGCTCCAGCCTTGAGGGGGCAGTGCCAAGCCAGCGGTGCCAGAGCCAGGACAATGGTGGCTTCGCACTGTCCCCTCAAGGCCGGAGCAGCTGCTGGGAATGCCAAAGCCGGGGGAGGGGCGGAGCCAGGCTGCACCATGCCCCGCCTCCTCCCCCCAGCTTCAGCTCTCCCACGGAGGAGCATGAGTGGTGGATGGGCTTCAGTGGGCGGGGCTCCTCCACGCGGCTTCAGCGAGCCAGGGGCGATAGTCATGGCAGATTGGAGGCTGGCTGGAAATCTGGCCGAAGGAGGCGGCGCCCTGGTCCCTTTTTTTTCTTTGCCACCACCCAGCCCTTCCTCCTCTTCCCCCAAGCAGCAGGAGTTCGGCAGGAGGAGGGGGGAAGGAAGGGGGGCAGAGAGCTTTTCTCGCGGCACAGCAGGAGGTCTGTCACGGCACACTAGTGTGCCAAGGCACACTGGTTGAGAAACACTGATATAGAGGACTGGGTCACATTCAGAAAGTAATAGAGAAAATCAGGACCCAGCTTTTATAGTTATTACTTCGCAGAAAAACTTTATCTTTCACCCATTTTTTTTTAAAATAGCAGCTACAAAGATGAACACAGAATGGGATCAGTATTTTGAGAAAGAAAAAAAAACCAGTCTTCAGGATTCTGTAAATTATCAAACGTACAAGAATTCCAGCTCTATGCAAATATTGACATAGATATAAAATATTATAAAATATACTAAGAATTTATTTGCTTGAGCAGACCAAGCTACTCCAGCGACTCCAGCTTCCTCCTTACAAATTCTGCCAGCCAGACAATTCTGGTAAGCTCACAAGAAAGCTATGAACCTATCTGAATATGTCATGATACTTATCTCTATTAGGAACTCCAAGACTTGAAAATAGGTTCTAATCTAGTGACTGCAGGTAAGGATAGGGAATGTGGGTATACTCAAGTCTCAGAACCTTTCTCAAGCATGCAAAGAAACAGGGGTGTCATTTGCAGGCAGCATGAAGGCCAGGATTGACTAGCCTTGGCTTAATACAGGGCTCTTGTCAGCAAGAAGAATCAGATGTCCTCTCTTCTTAACACTGTACTAAACTCTCACTCTTAACCCAGGTTCAGCCATAGTTCCTAAGGTTCAAACACCCAGGAACAGCTACTATCATGGACATCAACATCTATAAGATTTGAATCCATTCACCTGGCTGGGAGCTTCCTTGGGCCAAATGGCTGTCTAGCAAAGCTGTATGTCATATTGAATTTCCGCCAATGCCCTAAGCTAGGGCTGCCCACGAAGTCGATTGCGATCGACCAGTCGACTGCGGGTCCAATGGAGGTTGATCGCAGCCGGATGGGGCGCTTCTGCCCTGCGCGTGGCCCACCTTTTGCGCAGTGCACCATCTGCGCACACCTTCCGCATGGCGCACCTTCTGCGTGGCGCACCTTCCGCACGCACACACCTTCCGCTGCCTCTGGGATGACTCCCCCGCCTCCATCCTCAGTGCCGTCGCAGCATGGCTTGAGGGGGAGGGAGGGAAAAGCAGGGGAGCAGAGCAAAGGAGGGGGCGGGTGCCCAGCCCCTCGCATGCGCTTTTGGAGAGTGTGGCGGTGCGCGAAGGAACCACAAGGGAGGACAACCAGAACGAGGCTTTGGCAGCTGAATGCAGCTTTGGCGATTGCGAGGAGTTCATCTGCTTGGCCACATTGATCAGCATTGAATGGCCTTGCAGCTGAAAGGTCTGTGTGCTTTCATTCTGCCTGTTTATATCTGTGGAATGATGTCAGGGTGGGAGAAGGAACTCTTGTCTGGATGCATTTTTCAATGTCCCATTGGACACATAGATCAGCATTGAATGGCCTTGCAGATGAAAGGTCTGTGTGCTTTAATTCTGCCTGTTTATATCTGTGGAATGATGTCAGGGTGGGAGAAGGAACTCTTGCCTGGATGCATTTGATGAAGTGTCCCTTATTTTTGCGCATAATCACGTAAATGTCCCTTATTTCTTCTATCAAAATATGGGTAGGTAGATCTTTTTGACTTGGTTGTTTTATAAGTAGCTTGCATGCTCAAAAAGTGTGAGGACCCCTGCCCTAAGCCATGTTGTCTTGTGTTTCCTGGGTGCTGTGTGACATGCCGTTCAGCTTCCCATGTATACCCACAATCTTCAGGTTAACACACAGATCCTTGAACTACTTTCCTAATAACAACTGACTTTAGGAACCTTACGCTGGACAACACACACATTCCAGTGTCTAAAATGTGGATACAGCTGCCCCCATGGTTCTGAGCTGACCCTCATCATTTCCACAATCTGGTATTCAGAGTAACATGTAGTTAAAAGGCAAAACGTTTTCAATCATAATTAGTGATGCTAGAAACCATTAAAATAATTTTGCAACATACTTCTAAGATCCTTCCAGAGATTGGGAAAAAAACCAAAAAACCACCCCAACCCAAAGCTGCCAAGACTCGTTCTGGAGGGCCTTACCTGCTAAGGCTGGAAGGCTGACCTTGTTCCACTCCCACGGCTGGTCATATTCATCCGCAGGCCTGTCGTCGTCCTGTGGCAACTTGCTCTCTCGCAAGCGCTGACTCACTATACTTTCTGAATCTGACTCTACACCATTGCCTTCAGGCTCGTAAGGCGTGTCGTACAGCTGAATGTCTTTCTGCTGCGGCTTCACTCCATCCTGCCTCTGGAATTCTGTCAGAAGAGAAACAGAAATAGGTTGATTTGTCCACTTAGAGCAGTGTTTTTCAACCTTTCAGCCGCAGCACATTTTTAACATTTACAAAATCCTGGGGCACACCACCAACCAAAATGACACAAAATGACACTCTAACACAGTAATACATATAGTTAATATGTTTTTAAATGTATTTATACACTCAGTATGAAACCTGGGCCTGTTTTGATGAACACAACATATATATATGACTTCCTCTCACATACTCATACATGGCTATCATGTCTTCTCTCAGCCTTCTCTTCTTCAGGCTAAACATGCCCAGCTCTTCAAGCCGCTCCTCATAGGGCTTGTTCTCCAGACCCTTGTGAAATTTCACCCTGAGTGAAACTTGCTTCCAGTTAAGCGGGGAGGCAACTCTCGATAAATCCAGTAAAATAGTTTTAAAAAAAAACATTTCCAAGCTGAGAGGCTCAATTTGTTTCTTGGAAACCTGTGAATGCTTCAGCCTCCCAATGCTCCCAGTTTCGCTCCCTGTCCAATTCACCGACGTGGAGCTTCCAGCTTCGGCTGTTCTCGCGAGAAATCCGAGCCAATGCGAAAACGCCAACTCCATCACTTCCGCCCAGTGCTCTGCTTTTGCGGAGAGAGGAGGGAGGCAGCGAAAGAGGCCACACAGATCTATGAAATGTATAGAGAACAGCCAAAGCCGGAAGCTCCATGTCGGTGAATTGGGCAGTGAGCGAACCTGGGAGCATTGGGAGGCTGAAGCAGCCCTGAGCGGGAGCTGGAGCCATGCTGAGTTGAGGCTCCTGAAGGCTTCCTCAAGGCGGCCCTGGCCCTGGCATTCAGCGGAGCCCTTCCTTTGCCTCGGGGAGGATCTTTGGAGAGGGAAAGAGGGAGAAAGAGCTGCTAGGAGGAGGAAGGGTGCCAATTTCCCGCGGCACACCTGATGATCGCTCATGGCACACTAGTGTGCAGCGGCACACCGGTTAGGAAACACTGACTTAGAGCAACCTACAAAGACCAGGGGTGGGTGGGGAGTACCACATGATATATTTAAAGTGGGATAAACATGAACATCAAAACAGCAAAAGCAACAATAGTTTGGAAGCAATAAGCTGAGGAAAGTTTTCAAATGTTGCTTCCCTCACTAGCAGGAAAAAAGAGTCAAAAATAGATCAAAACCTTAAATTATATTGTAGTAGAATATCTGCAACCTTACCTGCCCCTTGACACACTTACTGACAAAATGGTGAATAGCCCAACTAAATGCCAATGAATGAATTGAAGTTTCAGTAACATTAAGGAAAACCTGGCATGAGGATTTCTTAGTAAGATTTGCTCAGAGGAAGTTCACATTAGCCCAGTGATGGTGAATAATAATACACTTTATTTATATTCCGCTTTTCTCACCCCAAAGGGGACTCAGAGTGGGTTACAGGTACACATACACAGACAATCCCTGCCGTTTCCACACACACACACACATATAGACGAACAGAGGCAAACTCTGGCCACCAGGGGGAGCTGACGCACTCCTCATCATGGTGAACCTTTTAGATACGGGGTGCCCAAACTCTGAGGGAGGGGGTTGTGTTGGACATCCAGGAGAGAGGAGCAGGGGAGCAGGGCAAGTGGCAGGGGGGCAAGCAAGCAAGGGTAGAGCAGACGGCTCTCATGCCAGGAGTAAGGGTGCTGCATGCCAACAACAACAACTTAATTTTTATTCCCTGCCACCATCTCCCCAAGGAGACTTGGGGCAGCTTACATGGGGACAAGCCCAAAATCACAGGTAAAAACAATAGCATTAAAAACAATCAAATAAAAACACAACACAATCAAATCAGCAACAACATTAAAACAATATCATGGCTTGTGCTCTAGTCATTCTTGGAGGGGGTGCTCATATCCATTTCTGAGCCGAAGAGCCAACGTTGTCCGTAGACACCGCCAAGGTCATGTGGCCAGCATGACTGAATGGAGTGCTATAACCTTCCCATCAGAGCGGTAACTATTGATCTGCTCACATTTGCAGGTTTTCGAACTGCTAGGTTGGCAGAAGCTGGGCCTAGCAACAGGAGCAGTCAGCGAGTTCTGCAGCTTAGCAGTTTAACCCAGTGTTTTTCAACCTTTTTAGAGCCACGGCACATTTTTTACATTTACAAAACCCTGGGGCACACCACCAACCAAAATGACACAAAATGACACTCTAACACAGTAATACATATAGTTAATATGTTTTTAAATGTATTTATACACTCAGTGTGAAACCTGGGCCTGTTTCGATGAACACAACATAGATATCCTGGCAGGAATGGCAGAAAGACACAAACTTCCCACACAGAACTCCCATAACCAAGAGAAAATACTATAAGAGTTTGGTGGACATTGACCTTGAGTTTTGGAGTTGTAATTCACCTATATCCAGAGAGCACTGTGGACTCAAACAATGTTGGATCAGGACCAAACTTGGCATACTCAGTATGCCCAAATGTTAACACAGATGGAGTTTGGGGAAAATAGATGTTGACATTTGGGAGTTACAGTTTCTGGGATTTATAGTTAACACACAATCAAAGAGCAGCCTGAACACATGCAACAACGGAATTGAACCAAACTTGGCATATTGAACTCTCATTACCAACAGAAAGTACTGAAAGGGTTTGCTTGGGAATTGACCTTGAGTTTGGAAGTTGTAGTTCACCTACACCCAGAGAGCACTGTGGACTCAAGCAATGTTATGTTATGTTGTTGTTTGTTTTCTATCCAGGGAAGGAGGCTCACCACTTGAAGGTCCCTACAACAGGCATGGGAAAACTTCGGCCCTCTGTGTGCTTTGGACTCCAACTCCCACCATTCCTAACAGCCTGAGGCCCTTTCCTGCTTAAGTGGCTGAGGGGGGAGGGAGGAAAAGGGCCTGAGGCTGCTAGGAATGGTGGGAGTTGGAGTCCAAAACACCTGGAAGGTCCAAGTTTGCCCATGCCAGCTTTTGACAGAGACCTCTTCCTCCCCCTTCCCCTTCGCGCCGTTTCTTCCCCCTCCTGCCAAACACTTACTTTTTCTTCTACACTGCCACTTCTGCCGCCATTTTGATCCGAGGGGGCAGCGTGAGCGTGTTCAGGAGGGGAGGGCGGAGGGAGGAAGACGTGACCCGTGCGGGCACTACTGCGCAGACTTGCCCCACAGCAAAGTGAGGCAGAGCGAGCAGAGCGAGGCTGGGAAGAAGGGAGCCCGAGTGGAGAAGAAAAAGTGTTCGGCAGGAGGGGGAAGAAAGGGTATTGGAGGTTCCAATTTCCACGGCACACCTGATGATCGCTCACGGCACACTAGTGTGCCATGGCACACTGGTTGGGAAACACTGGTTTAACCTGCTGCTCAACCAAGGCCTCTAGAAGTGAGACACTACAGTGTGATTTTCCCAAGGGCACCCAATGGATTTACATGGCTGAGCAAGGAATCAAATCCTGTTCTTTAGGTTATAATCCACATTTTCTTTGAAGAGTAAAACTTTATCACCAAACCAAAAAAAGAAATAATTAAAATAAATAAATAAAAACAAATAATTTAAATAAATAAATAATAAAACAAACACATTCCTAACATTCATATATGAAAAGTAGTGTATGTTTGTGTGTGAAAGAGAGAATAAGGATGAAGAGAAATGTTAAAGTTAACAATGTTGCTGGTATTTTGAAAATCAAACATTATTAGCAATGCATGAGTAGCATTACTTTAGATTAAAAATAATAAAAATGACCCAATCCTCCCAAATTACAACCAAATAAAGGATTGAACTAACCTGAAACGCTGATTAGTCCAACTAAAACAACTGAGACAATGGCTTTTGAAAGTAATTTTAAACTACATGTAACATATTAACTCGTAATTAATTTTGTTGAACGGTGGAAAAACAGAAAGTAGGGCTATGTACTTCAGATTTCTAATGACTTGCATCAAATTGTCCGATGTTTCAATGGTTTCAGGTCTATTCCATCAAATTGCATCAAACTGTGAGTTGTTTTGGTGATTTCGGGGATGCTGCTTTTGAAATCCCTTACATGTAAGATTTGCCAACAACCTGTTTTCAACTCATCCATTTTTTAACAGGTTATCGATGAATTCATACAAGAAAATAACCTTGGCACTTGAGGTGACAGAAAATAAAGAAAATAACCTTGGCACTCGAGGCGACAGGTTGTTATTTACCTGCCTTTGAGTGAGAAATGGCTTAGCTTGCTGAGGAAAGATCTGCTTGAGAGGAATTTGTTTGTTTGTTTATTTATTTATTTACGGAATTTCTATACCGCCCTTCTCAGCCCGAGGGCGACTCAGGGAGGTTTACAATTGGCAATAATTCAATGCCACAACAGTTAAAAACAACCATAAAAAGCATTAAAACATTTAACATACAATCTATCTATCTATGTATATAATAAAAGTCAGTGTTTGCGGCAGTGCGGAGGAATATGTGGCAGCTTTCTGATTTGCTCCCATTGTGGGATGATTTGCATAAAGGACTCTGATTGGCCAGCCTCAGAACAACATTCTAAGGCACCAGACAGAGGGGATTGGTGGCCACTGAGGGAGTATTTGCATATAGGACTCTGATTGGCCCTCACCCAAGAATCCAAGCCTCTTCATTCAAACAACATGATTGGTTGCCACTGAGGGAGAATTTGCAAAACCGGCTCTGATTGGCCAGCTTCTAGATTCCAACATTAAGGTGATGCAGAGGGAAAAGGAAAGGCCTCAGGCAGTCAGTCACTGCGGCTCACAGCAATGACGGATCAGGACCAAACTTGGCACACAGAGGCCCAATGGCCCACTTCACAACATGGTGTGGCTTAGGGCAGGATGGGCCACAAGTGATGGGATTTGCAGTACCTTCACCTGATTCACTCCCCAAACAATGACCCACTCTCCATCCTACTGCAGTTTAGAGGAGGGCGGACCATGGATGATGGGACTTGAAGTACCTCTACTCATTCCCCATGACCGCAGCAGCCCCCAACAAAGACTGATAAAGACCATACTTGGTACACAGAGCCCCCATGATCCACTCTACATTCTACTGCAGTATGGAGGAGGGTGGACCATGGATGATGGGACTTCCACTCACTTCTCTGTTACGCAGCGGTGTGGTCCGCCTAACGCCCATGTTCATAAGCTCAAGAAATACGCCAGACCAGCAGAGGTAAAATTGAAGAAAACAAATCTTTACTCTTGACCTTTACTCTATCACCACCCCACACCACACAGAAAATAACACAAGCAGTTATAGGCCCTTGGGTGTGGCACTAGGTTGCTGATTGCCTGTTAACACAGGTGCACAGCATTATTACATACATAGCATACATAGCATTTTCATTCACACATAATCTTGGTCCTGCAAGGACTTATCGTAACCTTCTCGAGTGTGCTGTGACCCTCATCCAATGACTGCTCAAGACCAAACTTGGCACACATAACCCCCATTACCGCCTTAACATCCTGGAGAGGTTTAGGGGAGGTGGACCACGGATTATGAGATTTGTAGTACTTTCAAATGCTTTCTTTCCAACAGACCACTGTGGCTTCCAACAAAGACAATAAAGACCTAACTTGGCACACAGAGCCCCTATGACCCACTCTACATTCTACTGCAGTTTGGAGGAGGGTGGACCATGGATAATGGGACTTGAAGTACTAAATACTAAAGGCACACAATGCCTTTCTCAAATAACCCAGGCACCGCCGGGTCTCCAAGCTAGTATAAATTAAAATTTACAAATATTACAAAATATTAAAAACCATACAAGCCTTAAAAACATTGTGAGTGTTACCATGTCGTGTCATTATTCAATTTCATCGTCAGGTCGTTCCATGAATTCGTCTAGCTATGCTGTACTTGGAAAAGCCTGTTCAAAAAGCCAGGTTTTCACATGTTTCGAAAAGTCAGCACGGAGGGAGTTGATCTTATATCCCTAGGTAGGGCCTTCCAGTCGAGGAGCCACCACCAAGAAGGCTCTGTCTCTCTCTCGTCCCCACCAAACTCATCTGCAAGGAAGGTGGGAACGAGAGCAGGGCCTCCCCAGAAGATCTTAATGTCTTAGGAATGTGCCTCGAAAGACAACAGCACCCCCTTTGTGTCTTCTTCCAAGCAGACATCAGTCTGGAAAGGTGTCCTCTGAGCATGCTCACTTGAAGAGGACCAAATGCTGAATCCTGATTAATGCAAATACCACCTAAACTTCTAGCTTCATGCTTTGTATTCCATCCATATCTTAACCATGGTATGTCCGCGTAAGTGAGAGGCTTAACTACTATCAAAGACACACAGAAGCCCTAAAGTAAAGCATTTTGCAGGCATGAGGCCACTGTCTAAATCAGGGGTGGTGATTGTACTGTGCAGACCTCCAAATTTTGTGGGGACCCCAAATTTTAGCATGTCTAGACCAGTGTTTCCCAACTGGTGTGCCACAGCATACTAGTGTGCCGTGAGCGATCATCAGGTGTGCCGTGGGAAATTGGAGATATAAGAGAGAGCCCTCCTGTCCTACCGGGAAGCCCTAGCTGAGGCTCGATCCCTTGCCTGAGTCCCGCAAACACAGCCTCCTTTTGGGAAGCCTTGTGCTGCCGAACTCACCACTTGCCTTCTTGGGCTTCCTCCTCCCCTCCGCTCCTTCCTCGGCCTCAGAAGGGTTTGAGCCGAAAGGCAGGACCGTGTCCGGCGGAAAGAGCTGTGCGGAGAGAGAGAGAAGATCCTGGGATGGGACTTCCCTGGGTCCCCCAGCTGCCTGGGGGCCGATCTACACCGTAGCATTCATGCAGTGAGGCACCCCTTGGTCTTCCAGTGCTCAAGGCTGGGAATCCCGGGATTTGTAGTTTGGGGAGGCTCAGGATGGTGTCAAACTACCAATCTCGCGATTCCCTCACAATCAGCCAAGGCGGGTGAAAGGGCGTTCGGGACACAGGGATGAGGCACCTTTAAGCAGGGGCCGAAAACTAACAGGGTTTGCTCACTTAAGGCAGGCGTGGGCCAACTTGGGCCCTCCCTCCAGATGTTTTGGCCTACAATGCCCACCATTCATGTGTGTGTGTGTGTGTGTGTATAAGGGTCACATAAGCTGTATAAATTTCTTAGCTGTACTCTCCACGTGTTGCTGTGGATGACCTTCCCTCCCTCTTTCTCTCCTTCCCTCCCTCTTTCCTTCCTTCCCTCTTTTTCTTTCCCTTCTTCTTTCCCTTTTTCTTTCTTCCTTCTCTACCTGTTTCTTTTCTCCCTTTCTTTGCTCTTTGGTTCCATTCTTCATTCTCTCTTCCCTTCCTCCCTTCCCTCCTTTCTTTCCTCTTTTTCTTTTCCTTCTTCTTTCCCTTTTTCTTTCTTCCTTCTCTACCTGTTTCTTTCCTCCCTTTCTTTGCTCTTTGGTTCCATTCTTCCTTCTCTCTTCCCTTCCTTCCTTCCTTCCCTCCCTCTTTCCTTTCTTCCCTCTTTTTCTTTTCCTTCTTCTTTCCCTTTTTCTTTCTTCCTTTTCTACCTGTTTCTTTTCTCCCTTCCTTCCTTCCTTCCTTCCTTCCTTCCTTCCTTCCTTCCTTCCTTCCTTCCTTCCTTCCTTCCTTATTGATGCATAAGAACACACAGGGAGAGACTGACAGCTGTTGAGCAAGCTGTTGTGTGTGTCTTTCTGCCATTCCTGCCATGATATCTATGTTGTGTTCATCGAAACAGGCCCAGATTTCACACTGAATGTATAAATACGTTTAAAAACATATTAACTATATGTATTACTGTGTTAGAGTGTCATTTTGTGTCATTTTGGTTGGTGGTGTGCCCCAGGATTTTGTAAAGTGCTGGTATTGACCTTTAAGGCCTTGAATGGTCTGGGGTCAGTGTACCTAAGGGACCGCCTCGCCCTATACTGTCCCACTAAAGCACTGCGTTCAGAGTCACATAACCTTCTGGTAATCCCAAGCTGTAAGTCCTGCCACTTGACTTCAACACGGAGGAGAGTTTCCGTATCATTGCACCAACACTTTGGAATGCGCTCCCTCCAGAAGTCCGTGCTCTTCCTAGCTTGCTGGCCTTTCGGAAGGCCTGCAAGACTTTGTTATTCCAACAGGCGTTCGGCCTTTAAATTGCAGGCCCTCTGCTATTGGAAACTGCAGGCTCTCTGACACCTACTATTATGTGTGTTCGGATTGTTGTATTGTTTAAGGATTTTTTAATGTATCTTTTAATGTATTTTATATATGCGGTTTTAACCATATTTACTATGTGTACAGTAAGTCGGCCCGAGCTGGATGGGAGTGGCAATGGATAAATCCAAATAAATAAATAAATGTAAAAAAGTACCGCAGCTCAAAAAAGGTTGGGAAACACTGCTCTAGACCGGGGCTGCCCAACTGGCGGCCCGTGGGGGCGTGCATGGCCCCCAGCCCCTTTCCTCCGGCCCCTCATCTTTTTAATAAAAATAAAAATAGAAAAATAAATAAATAAATTTTTTTAAAAAAATTACCCACTTCCGGGTTTGATCACTACGCGAGCCACACGGGATTTCGCTCTCAACGCGAGATCACGCCTACGTTGAGAGGGAAATCCTGTGTGGCTTGCGTAGCCTCGTGATACTCCTCCTGTTGCCGAAATCTCGGCTACTGAATCCCTACAGCCCACACAGACCTTCTCCGCCGCCTGGCTCGGTCGGTCGTGGCCTGTCTCGTGGATCGGCTTCTCCTGGATCCTGCGTGTTTGGGAAGGTAGGCTGAATCAGGGGGCTCCCCTTATGTTAATATTAAATATATGGAATTATTTATGCCCCCATTGTGTTCCATTCTCTCCCTCTCCCCTTATGTTAATATTAAATATATGGAATTGTTTATTTATGCCCCCCATGTGTTCCATTCTCTCCCTCTCCCCTTATGTTAATATTAAATATATGGAATTGTTTATTTATGCCCCCATTGTGTTCTATTCTCTCCCTCTCCCCTTATATTAATATTAAATATATGGAATTGTTTATGCATGCCCCCCATGTGTTCCATTCTCTCCCTCTCCCCTTATGTTAAGGGGAGGGGGCGGGGGCGGAGCCGGGGGCGGAGGCAGACCCTTGGGCCCCCCAGGTCATCAGTGACCGGAATTCCGGCCACAGGTCTGGTAGAAGTTGGACAGCCCTGCTCTAGACAGCACAGCCAGAGGTAAGGAAGGCTGGGGTTGTACCCTCACAACATGTGCAAGATTCCCATCCCTGGTCTAGTAGAACAAATACGGAAAAGCATCTTAACCTGTGCTAGGTCTCAGGTTTATTCAATAATGGTAAAGGAAAAGGTTTCCCTGAAAGCATAATCAAAGCACCCTTCTCTTTTCATAAGCTGCGCCACAAGCGCAGCACTAACATGATGGACTTTGACAGCTCAGCCTAGACCAGAATACCCAAGTATCCGCTGTAATTGCTATTACCACTCTAAGCTTTCAAATGCACCTTAAACTGACCAAGAATCATAACATGTGTTAGCTCTACTTACTTGGGAGTCGGGCTTTGGGGATTACCAGGCCACGGGGAGTATTCATTCAGAGAGGCAAGAGCAATCAAGGGAGTGTTTGAACAAAAAAGCTTCCCTTAGACTATTTGAAGCTCTCTTTGAAGATTACATTATAATGCCCTGGATTTGAGATTATTAATATTATTCTTTGAGCTGTTAATTCTGATGAAGAAAATGCTTTTGTGTGTGTACAGAATCATGCTTATTATGGTAATCTACGTTCAGAAATTCAAATTTCTCAAATGTCAAATAAAACCTGATTAACAGGGAAGGGTCACTAAATGGCAAACAGAAAACCCATGCCAGCATCTTAATCACATTTAGGCTATCGTTCTATACTCAATTACCTGGGGAAAACAGATTCACTGACCTCAATAGAATTTATATCCGAGTGGAAAGATCTAGGATTATAGTGTTCATACCCATGCATACACAGAATCACAACTATCCACAGCTTGAAAATATTCCAACTTCCCAACCAATCAATCCACAGCTTGATTTTGCCATTTTTTTTGCTACTGTATGTAATGCTACGGCAGATCTCGAAGAAGAAGAGGGCATATATATACGCTATCGTACTGATGGTAGCTTGTTCAACTTAAGCCGTCTGAGGGCTCGCACTAAGACTCTAAACTATCTAGTCCGTGAGCTGCTTTTTGCTGACAATGCTGCCCTTGTCGCCCATTCAGAAGCAGCCCTGCAGCGCCTCACATCCTGCTTTGCAGCAGCTGCAGAGGTTTTTGGGCTAGAAGTCAGCCTGAAGAAAACGGAAGTCCTCTACCAGCCCGCACCACAGGAAGAACACCATCATCCCCACATCAGCATAGGCAAATCTGTGTTTAAGTCCGTTCAGCAGTTCACCTACCTGGGAAGCATAATCTCTTCAGATGCCAAGATTGACAAGGAGATAGATCACAAATTAGCAAAGGCATATAGTGCATTCGGAAGGCTTCACAAAAGAGTCTGGAGCAACAAGCACCTGAGACAAAGCACCAAAATCAGTGTGTACAGAGCTATTGTACTGTCTATTCTCCTTTATGGGTCTGAAACATGGGTCACCTATCACCAGCACCTACGACTCCTCGAACGCTTTCATCAGCGCTGTCTTCGCACAATCCTAAATAGACACTGGACCGACAATGTGACGAATGTTGCTGTCCTTGAGCAAGCAGGGATCACCAGCATTGAAGTCATGCTATTGAAAACACAACTGTGCTGGACAGGGCACATCTCTAGGATGCAGGACCACCACCTCCCGAAGATACTACTCTATGGTGAACTCACCACGGGTCAGCGCAAGAGAGGCGCCCCCAAAAAGAGATATAAGGACTCCCTGAAACAACATCTCAGGCTCGGCCAGATTGATCACCAACAATGGTCCACCCTGGCCTCACATCGGGAGGCATGGAGACGCACTATCCACAATGCTGTGGCCTCTTTCGAGAAGATACGCCAAACGGGTCTCGAAGAGAAACGACAACGCAGAAAGAACCACAACTTGGAAACAACATCACCCAAGGAGACTTTCTGCTGTGCTTTCTTGGAAACAACGTCACTCAAACAGCCTGGTCTTGACTTTCTTGCGAAACGTCAGGAGGGAGGGGGCCGATCTGATGTCTCTAGGGAGGGCATTCCAAAGCCGAGGAGCCACCACTGAAAAGGCCCTGTCTCTCGTCCCCGCCAGTCGCGCCTGCGAAGAAGGCGGGACCGAGAGCAGGGCCTCTCCAGATGATCTTAAACATCTCAATGGTTCATAGGGAGAGATGCGTTCAGACAGGTAAGTTGGACCCGAACCGTTTAGGGCTTTAAAGGCTAAAGCCAGCACTTTGAATTGTGCTCGGTAGCACACTGGCAGCCAGTGGAGCTGGCACAACAGGGGAGTTGTACGCTCTCTGAATGCCGCTCCTGTTTTCAACCTGGCTGCTGTCCGTTGGACTAGTTGCAGCTTCCGAACAGTGTTCAAAGGCAACCCCACGTAGAGAGCATTGCAGTCTATACAGAATGTAACCAGAGCGTGGACCACCGTGGCCAAGTCAGACTTCCCAAGGTACGGGCGCAGCTGCTGCACAAGTTTTAACTGTGCGAATGCTCCCCTTGTCACCGCCGAAACCTGGGGTTCCAGGCTCAGTGATGAGTCCAGGATCACACCCAAACTGCGAACCTGCGTCTTCAGGGGGAGTGTAACCCCGTCTAACATAGGCTGTAACCGTATGCCCTGTTCAGCCTTTCGACTGACCAGGAGGACCTCTGTCTTGTCTGGATTTAATTTCAGTTTGTTCGCCCTCATCCAGTCCGACACATCGGCCAAGCACCGGTTCAGGACCTGAACAGCCTCCTTAGTAGCAGGTGGGAAGGAGTGACAGAGTTGGACATCATCTGCGTACAGATGACACCGCACCCCGAAACTCCGGATGACCTCCCCCAGCGGCTTCATGTAGATGTTAAACAACATGGGAGATAGTATTGAACCCCGAGGAACCCCACAAGACAGTGGATGTGGGGTGAACAGGTGTCTCCCAATAACACCTTCTGAGATCGGCCCTCCAGAAAGGATGTTCTTTATTGAACAAGCTTGTTAGGGCTTCTGGGAGTTGAAGGCCCAAACAGCTGGAGGGCCGCAGTTTGAGGATGCCTGGACTAGATGGTCTATGTGGTCACTCGCAGCTCTACAATCCTATGATTCTCTGAAATGGTTGCCACTGGGGCTGTGTTGCAGCCACCAGCAGCAGCAATTCCACATGGGATGCACAAGTGTCCCTTTCTAGCATATATCCAGTCCATAAACATTTCTGAAATTTTGCAAGAAAAGAACCCCCTCTATCTGCACTAAAGACCAGTTCTGCAAAGCTGTGGGCATAAAGAAACTGCAATTTCTGGGATGATAATGCAGGCAAGCAAGCATTCATCTCAGCGGTAAGCACGTGGGAAACTTTACACGCCTCAGTGACGTGGGGTAATTAAATACAGACATACATTAACCAGCCAACTAATCAACTGTGCCATGACAAATCTGGCCTGATTCAACCCTGTGACAGATTCCAAAGAGTACTGACCCCAATAGATCAGGATAAGTAAGACAAATGGATTTGCACATTTTGCCCATGGAATCAAAGTTGGGGCCACGTTTCTACTTGCTTCTTTATTGTGATCGTTCAGCCACTTTCTGTTTTGTTTGTTTTTAAAATCCCTTGTTAACCGAGCTTTTGTTTAACCTGAACTGACAGCGCAGATAGCAGGCTGGAAATTAGGCTTCTGTGCAACCAGTTTCAGAGCAGCCAGCCAATGAAATCAATTCTCGGCCTAAGCACAACTGACTGCTCTTTGTGCCAAAGTTGGGTGTTTTGTCAGTTTGAGAATGCTGAACACAGATTGTCTCTTATGGAGTACATAAAAAGAAAACCATCAACAGTCAGAGTTCTGGTCTGAACATTAGAATATATATATATAATTGTAATAAAACTTATTAACAAGGTGCCCAACATTATGAAGAATAACGTAAACCTGTGAGAAATGCACTACTTGAAATGAATGCTGGCTATCTACAGGTCTTTCCAGTGTCACAAGCAAAACTGAATTTGGTTCTTGGTATTAAGGCCTGGTGAACTGGTGTCACTGATCTGCATATAGATGTGAACATATAAATATATGAATGGATGTGAATATATGAAACCAGTGATACTAGATCAGGGGTGGGCAATTATTTTTTCCAAGGGGCCACACGAGAGCCCAAAAATATTATGGAGGGCTGCTCCTAAAGGCTGAACTACATTCTAATCTACGTAATTTATTTATTTATTTACTATCTTTACTATTTATTTATTTATTTATTTGTCACGTTTTTTCTACCGCCGCCCTCTCAGCCCGGCCGACTCGACGGTTTACACAGGCAGTCACTGCCCTCAATACAACACAGCAACAAGTCAACCCCCCCCCCCCAGAAAAAAACATATAATAACAATTTAACAATTAAAAACATACAATTGCAGCCTCAGCTTCCATCACATCGTCGTCATTCCTTATATCCAATTCACGCCCTTTCTTCCCCCTCCTGCCCAACACTTAGTTTTTTTTCCTACACTGCCGCTTCTGCCGCCATTTTGATCCGAGGGGGCACCGTGAACGTGTTCAGGGGGGGGGGAGGAAGACGTGACCCGTGCGGGCGCTACTGCGCAGACTCGCCCCAGAGCAAAGCAAGGCAAAGCGAGCAGAGCGAGGCTGGGACGAAGGAGCCTGGAGTGGAGAAGAAAAAGTGTTCGGCAGGAGGGGGAAGAAAGGGTATTGGAGGTTCCAATTTCCCACGGCACAACTGATGATCGCTCACGGCACACTAGTGTGCCACGGCACACTGCTTGGGAATCACTGTGCTTCATCCACGGCATTCCCTGCACCTACCCAGCTTGCAACTCTTTTGTTTAGAACTTTACAATATGAAGATAATACAGACCTCTATTCAGTTCCATTTTTTAAAAAAACAATAAAGAAGTTTTGTTTAGCAACAAAACAGCGGGAGAGAACAATATAGTCATGAACTGTCTCTGTGAGTATTCATGAATGGGTACATTCTGTGGATATTCATGAATGGTACATTTTGTACCAAGCATATAAGACAAACTCTTCTACTCCTACCAGTAAGCAATTAAGGAGAGCAGGCTAGAGCAATAATCAGAAGGCAGGCTAAGGCGCCCTAGACAAATGGATTACAATTTCCTGAAAGTCCCAAACACCTGGCACTGTTCGGTCTCCCCATGATTTAGTGCCTTGCTATTGCATTTACTCATCAGTCTTTATTCTGCTGCATCTTTGTATTATATGTATTTTGATCATTTACTCCCTCCTGATGTGAGGATTTAGCAAAATCACCTGCCTTCAGAGAAGGCTACCTGTTTGCCTCTGCAGGAGGGTGCTTTGAGATTGCCTCTTTCTAAGCAAAATACAAGCAAAGCAGTTGCTCACGTTGATGTAATGAATGCAGACTTCACTTTAAAAGCTTTACTTTTATGATCTAACACAGGGGTGGGCAACCTACGGCCTGCGGGCCAGATGCGGCCTAGCAGCCGATTCTGTCCTGCCTGGGGAGAAGGGCATCGGGGGCGGGGCCAAGAGGAAGGTTTCCAAACCAACTCTTAGGAGAAAGGCGGCCTCCCTGAGGCAAAGAAGCCCTTCCTTCCCCTCTCCTTTCCTCTCCCGCCGCTCCTTGCTGTTATGAGCCTCTCCCAGGTGAAAGGGAGGCCTCTGTCTCCACCTCAGCCACTGCCAGGCACTTCTCCTGCCAACATCTCGCTGCTCCGGCCGTTGCCCCCTCCCCTCTTTGACGTCAGAAGAAGCAGAAGAAGGCGCGAACTTTCTTTCCTCCTTCCCTCACAGAACCAACTCGGGAGAGTTCTGGATCACGGCTAAGGGGCGTGGCCAAAGGGGAGGAACGGCGGTTGGGGCAACCGTTGGAGGAGCCCTGACTGATGGCCACGGAAGCAGCCAATCGGAGGGACGGATATGCCCCGCAAAGGGGTGGGACCGCAGGAGGCGGCGCAATGACGAAAAGCGTGGGCGGGGCAAAGTGATTGACAGCGATTTTATCAAATGGGAGGGGAAATAGAGTGAGGGGTGAGAGCGAGCGGAGGCCTGCAGCCTCCGATCGCCTGTTGCTCTGCTCTCCTCTGCTGCTGCTGCGGCGGCTGGGTCCGCTTTGCCATCCTCTGGGTTGGGTCCATTGGGCCATTCCATCTTGGTTCGCACCTTGTCTTCTTGAATTTAATTTTTTTGGTGGTTTTTATTATTATTTTATAATAATTTTATAATAATATAATAAATAATATAATATAATGTTATATTATATTATAAATTCAATATATTATAATGTCTATATACCGTATTTTTTGCACCATAAGGCGCACCGGATGATAAGACGCACCTAGATTTTAATATTTTGGGCCAAAAAGTGCTTCAGCGCTGGGGCCCACTTTTTGGCCCAAAATATTTTTTTCAATTTTCTTCTGGAAGGGTGGACCCTCCTCGGCGCCCTCCGCCATCCCTAAGCCTTTCCCTTGGCCGCCTCCTCCTCGGTCCCGCCTCCTCCCTCCGCCTCCTCTGCCTCCGCCACCGCCGCCGCCCGCCCCCGCCGCCTCCGCCGCTACGCCGCCTCCCGCCGCTTTCCGCCCCTTTCGCCGCCGCCCCTTTCCGCCGCTTTCCGCCGCTCGCGCCCCTTTCGCCGCTTTCGCGCTTTTTCGCCCCTTTCGCCGCCTCGCCACCGCCGCCTCCCTCGCCGCCGCCGCATGCAGTAGGTCCCAGCGCGCCTCACGCGTCTGACGTCTGACGCAGGTGCGCCAGGCGTGCCTGCGTCCAGCGCGCCAGCGTCAGGCGTCAGACGCGTGAGGGCGCTTGGGACCTACTGCGCATGCGCGGCGAGCGGGAGGCGGCGGTAAGCGGCGGAGGCGGCAGCAGCCTCCCGCCCCTTTCCGCCGCCTCCGCCGCCCCGCCGCCTCCGCCTCCCTCCCTCGCCGCCGCCGCCGCATGCGCAGGTCCCAAGCGCGCCTCACGCGTCTGACGTCTGGACGCTGGCGCTGGCTGACGCAGGCACGCCTGGCGCACCTCGTCAGGCGTCAGAGCGCGCCAGACGCGCTAGACAGCGCTTGGGACCTACTGCGCATCGCGGCAATTTTGAGGCGGTAAGTAAAAGGCGAGCGCGGAAAGCGGCGAGGAAAAAAAGCGGCAAAAGCGGAAAGGGGCGGAAAGCGGCAGAAAGGGGTGTGAGGAGGCGGAAAGCGGCGGAGGGCGGGTAAGCGCGGAGGCGGCAGGGGGGCGGCGAAGGCGGTGGCGGAGGCAGAGGAGGCGGAGGAGGAGGCGGGACCGAGGAGGAGGCGGCCAAGGGAAAGGCTTTCTATCACCTCCCTTTTCTTCGCGCTCCATAAGGCGCAGCTGATTTTTCCTCCTACTTTGGGAGGAAAAAACTGCGTCTTATGGTGCGAAAAATACGGTATATACTATAATATAATTATGATATTAATACTAATAATATATGAATATTTCTTGATATATTAATATGTTAATATTAATGATGCACAATATATAGTAAATATAGTAAGTAAATAATAAATAAATAAATAAATAATATAGATTAGACTGTAGTTCAGCCTTTAGGTGCGACCCCCCATAATATTTAATAATTGCCCACCCCTGATTGAACAGAAGTTGTGTATCAGTAAGAGTGAAGTTGCTTTTAATTCTGAAAAAAAATATGCCCAGACTACAGAAATTTGAGGAACCGGTCCGGCTCAAAGCTGCATCAAACTACAAACAGTGTTTACCTCTACTCCAGGCATCCACAAACTGTGGCCCTCCAGCTGTTTGGGCCTCAAACTCCCAGAATTCCTGGCTACTGAACGAGCTGGCAAAGGCTTCTGGGAGTTGGAGGCTGAAATAGCTGGAGGGCTGTAATTAGAGGATGTGTGCTGTAGTCTTCCAGATGTTTTAGACTCCCAGAATCCCTGTCAACACAGCTGAGGTTCCTGGGAGTTGTGATCCAAAACAGCTGGAGGGCTGTAATTTGAGGATGCGTGCTGTAGTCTTCCAGGTGTTTTAGACTCCCGGAATCCCTGTCAACACAGCTGAGGTTCCTGGGAGTTGTGATCCAAAACAGCTGGAGGACTGTAATTTGAAGATGCGTGCTGTAGTCTTCCAGATGTTTTAGACTCCCCAAATCCCTGTCAACACAGCTGAGATTCCTGGGAGTTGTGATCTAAAACATCTGGAGGACTGTAATTTGAAGATGCGTGCTGTAGTCTTCCAGGTGTTTTAGACTCCCCAAATCCCTGTCAACACAGCTGAGATTCCTGGGAGTTGTGATCCAAAACATCTGGAGGACTGTAATTTGAAGATGCGTGCTGTAGTCTTCCAGATGTTTTAGACTCCCCAAATCCCTGTCAACACAGCTGAGATTCCTGGGAGTTGTGATCTAAAACATCTGGAGGACTGTAATTTGAAGATGCGTGCTGTAGTCTTCCAGATGTTTTAGACTCCCCAAATCCCTGTCAACACAGCTGAGGTTCCTGGGAGTTGTGATCTAAAACATCTGGAGGACTGTAATTTGAAGATGCGTGCTGTAGTCTTCCAGATGTTTTAGACTCCCCAAATCCCTGTCAACACAGCTGAGATTCCTGGGAGTTGTGATCCAAAACATCTGGAGGACTGTAATTTGAAGATGCGTGCTGTAGTCTTCCAGATGTTTTAGACTCCCCAAATCCCTGTCAACACAGCTGAGATTCCTGGGAGTTGTGATCCAGAACAGCTGGAGGGCTGTAATTTGAGGTTGCGTGCTGTTGTCTTCCAGATGTTTTAGACTCCCGGAATCCCTGTCAACACAGCTGAGGTTCCTGGGAGTTGTGATCCAAAACATCTGGAGGACTGTAATTTGAAGATACGTGCTGTAGTCTTCCAGATGTTTTAGACTCCCAAATCCCTGTCAACACAGCTGAGATTCCTGGGAGTTGTGATCCAAAACAGCTGGAGGGCTGTAATTTGAGGATGCGTGCTGTAGTCTTCCAGATGTTTTAGACTCCCAGAATCCCTGTCAACACAGCTGAGGTTCCCGGGAGTTGTGATCCAAAACAGCTGGAGGGCTGTAATTTGAGGATGCGTGCTGTAGTCTTCCAGGTGTTTTAGACTCCCGGAATCCCTGTCAACACAGCTGAGGTTCCTGGGAGTTGTGATCTAAAACATCTGGAGGACTGTAATTTGAAGATGCGTGCTGTAGTCTTCCAGATGTTTTAGACTCCCCAAATCCCTGTCAACACAGCTGAGATTCCTGGGAGTTGTGATCCAGAACAGCTGGAGGGCTGTAATTTGAGGTTGCGTGCTGTAGTCTTCCAGATGTTTTAGACTCCCGGAATCCCTGTCAACACAGCTGAGGTTCCTGGGAGTTGTGATCCAAAACATCTGGAGGACTGTAATTTGAAGATGCGTGCTGTAGTCTTCCAGATGTTTTAGACTCCCCAAATCCCTGTCAACACAGCTGAGATTCCTGGGAGTTGTGATCCAAAACAGCTGGAGGGCTGTAATTTGAGGATGCGTGCTGTAGTCTTCCAGATGTTTTAGACTCCCAGAATCCCTGTCAACACAGCTGAGGTTCCCGGGAGTTGTGATCCAAAACATCTGGAGGACTGTAATTTGGGAATCACTGAACTAAATCACCAAGGATTAAAAAAAAGAAAGATGGCAAGAATTATTCCTAAAGGAAGGATAACAAGATCTTGAAGATTTTGTTGTTGCATTCTAGCAAGTAAAGGAAACTTCCATGAGAGGAAAGCTAGAATCCTTGGCGGGAACTGCTATTGAAGAATGAGCCGTAGTATTTTCAAAAGCCAGCAACAGCTGGTGGGGGTAAGGTTGGGGGCAATATGATTACAATTCACTGGGAACCAATTCTTTTATGTTATCCTGATTTTCCTGGCATATTTTCATCTCCTTGCCAGGGACTTCCTTTTTGCATCAAAGCTTTGTTCAGCAAATACCTGTTTCAGACTTCTCAGCCTGGAGCAAAACATGCATGCAGTGAAGGTGAGTTCATGCATTCTATCAAAAGGTCAATGCCAATGTCAATTCAGGTTGGTTTTTTCCAACCGCGGGATCTATGCTGATTTGGTCCATAATGCAACTTGCTACAGAAAGACCATTTACAAATATACACACACATACTCAATATCGCAGTGTTGGGATCCATGTTCAGCACTAGGCAGGGCCGTAGCCAGGATTTTGATTCGGGGCTGAGTTTGGTTCGGGGGGCTGAGACTGGGTGGAAGAGGGTCTACCTAGCAAACCTTTTCTATTGTTATCCCAATAACCCCATTAATGTGGGATATAATGAGTATGGTGATCAGATCATGATATAAATAAACATAACAGTTTAAATAATGTACCAGTAAGGCCTTTTCACGGACCACCCTGAGAATTTCGGGGGGGGGGTGTTGTAGTTGAGCAAACTGAGCCTGTAGTTGCTACAGGTAGTAACTCGGAGGAGGATTCTGTGTTGGACTTGTCACTGGAAGAGGGAGGTTTGGGCAGAATGACTGCAGCTGGGAGAAGAGGGCTGCAAGTGCTGAGAGTTTGGAAGAGGCAGAGCACAGGAGAAAGGTCCGACAAATACTTAGGGAGCCTACCAGTGATGATACTTTTGAGGGGTTTGACGTAGAGTTACCTTCAGAAGAGAGTGATACCGAGCTGGACTCAGCACTGGTGCAAGATGTCAGGGATGTGATAAATGCTGAGTCCAGCGAAAGCTCCTTTTTTGGCTTTTCAAGTGACCCTGCTTGGCCTAGTGGGGATGTTGAATCGGACTGGGGTCCTTTAACTGCTCAGCAAAGGTGGGAAGATTGGAGGAACACACCCAGGGCTGCAGCTGAGGGGAATGGGGCAGAGTTGGGTGGGGAGTCTGATGACTCTGATTTGTAAGGGTATTAAAGTAAGGCCTGGGGATTTGGGACTCTGCGGTCGGCCAAGGTGTTGCTGGTGGGTTGCTGGTTCTTGTATTTGGTGCTCTTGTTTCTTGTATCGCAGTTCCTGATTCCCAGCAAGCTGTGAGTATTGGGCTGTTTTCCATGCTGGGTTCTGGGGGAGCTGCCATGGCAGCTCTAGCTGAAAATGTTGTATGTTGGGGGTTTGGGGTTTTAATGTGTGTTTTTATGTTTAGTGACTACCGCGTTTCGTTTGGTCTTTTCCTGTGTTGCTGTGAGTGTCTGTCACTTATTTGGTATCGTATATGGGTGGAGGGGAGTTGCTGTGGGATGTGGGGGCTTTGATGTGTTTGTTTGTATACTTAGCTCCTGGAATTGGAGAAGCACTCTTCCTTTCCCTTTTTGGACGGGTCTTCACATCGCAACGGACTTCAAGCCGGAAGAAAGCCAAGGACTTCGAAAGACGGACGTCTTCATTTTTTTGTTTACAGGGCTTTTTGTTTTGTGTGGGTTCCTTTTATGCCGGACTGTGGCTGTGTTTTTGTTGAAAATAAACTGTAAATACTTTTGCTAGCTTGGCGTGTCTTTGAGCCATCTGTGGGGTTTCGACAGGGGGGCCAAGCCCCTTAGGCCCGGCTACATGCCTGGCACCAGGGATCTCATCAAATGTATCACAATCTATCTTAGCAATGTGTCTTTCCTTTCCAAAATGCGTATTTAATCACCCGGAGAATGATTTTCTCTCTCATTGCACTACAACCACAAAGCTGGGCCATGGCCTCCAGGCAAAAACTAAGCACCGGAATACAGAAACCACCATTTCAAAAATTAAGCACAGAACAACAGCCGGTAACAGATCGATTTGGAATAACAAACTAGTACTTCTTGACAGGAAGCTCACCCCATCAAAGAGAAAGATGTATCTTACATGGTATCTTCTAGTCCAGTGTTTCCCAACCAGTGTGCCGTGGCATACTAGTGTGCCGTGAGCGATCATCAGATGTGCAGTGGGAAATTGGCACTCTCCTTCCTCCTAGCAGCTCTTTCTCCCTCTTTCCCTCCCCAAAGATCCTCCCCGAGGCAAAGGAAGGGCTTCGCCGAATGCCAGGCCCAGGCCCACCTTGAGGAAGCCTTCAGGAGCCTCGACTCATCATGGCTCCAGCTCCCGCTCAGGGCTGCTTCAGCCTCCTGATGCTCTCAGGTTCGCTCACTGCCCAATTCACCGACGTGGAGCTTCCTTCCGGCTTTGGCTGTTTTCGCGGGAAATCCAAGCCAATGTGAAAACGCCAACTCAGTCACTTCCACCCAGTGCTCTGCTTTTGCGGAGGGAGGCAGCGAAAGAGGCCACACAGATCTATGAAACGTATAGACTACCCATTCACAGGTTTCCAAGAAACAAATAGAGCCTCTCCGCTTGGATTTTTAAAAACGATTTTACTGGATTTTTTGAGAGTCCCCCAAGGAACTGCTTATAACAGCTTCATGACATCCATAGTTAACTGGAAGCAAGTTTCACTCAGGGTGAAATTTCACAAGGGTCTGGAGAACAAGCCCTCTGAGGAGCGGCTTGAAGAGCTGGGCATGTTTAGCCTGAAGAAGAGAAGGCTGAGAGAAGACATGATAGCCATGTATAACTATGTGAGAGGAAGTCATATATATGTTGTGTTCATCGAAATAGGCCCAGGTTTCACACTGAGTGTATAAATACATTTAAAAACATATTAACTATATGTATTACTGTGTTAGAGTGTCATTTTGTGTCATTTTGGTTGGTGGTGTGCCCCAGGATTTTGTAAATGTAAAAAATGTGCCGCGACTCAAGAAAGGTTGAAAAACACTGCAGCAGACAGTGTTGTCTCTCTAGTTCAGTCTTTCTCAACCAGTGTGCCATGGCACACTAGTGTGCCGTGACAGACCTCCTGCTGTGCCGCGAGAAAAGCTCTCTGCCCCCCTTCCTCCCCCCTCCTGCCGAACTCCTGCTGCTTGGGGGAGGAGGAAGGGCCGGGCAGTGGCGAAGAAAAAGAAGGGACTGGGGTGCCACCTCCTTTGGCCGTTTCCCCAGCCAGTCTCCAATCCGCCATGACTCCCACCATGACTCTCGCCCCTCGCTCGCTGAAGCCGCGTGGAGGAGCCCCACCCACTGAAGCCCGTCCACCGCTCATGCTCCTCCTCTGCAGGAGAGCTGAAGCTGGGGGGAAGGGGCGATGGCGCGGCCTGTAGGAGAGCTGAAGCTGGGGAGAAGGGGCGGGGCTCTGCCCCCTCCCCCGGCTTCGGCACTCCCAGCAGCTGCTCCAGCCTTGAGGGACAATGCCAAGCCAGCATTGTGCTGGCTCTGGCACAGCTGGCTTGGCACTGCCCCCTCAAGGCTGGAGCAGCTGCTGGGAGAGGTGAAGCCGGGGGTAGGGGGCGGGGCATGGTGCAGCCTGGCTCCGCCCCCTCCCAGCAGCTGCTCCCAGCAGGCCACCAACCCCCAGCCGTTCTTTACTGTGTTCAAGTGTCATTTTGGTTGGTGGTGTGCCCCCGGATTTTTTTAATGTTAAAAGTGTGCCGCGGCTCAAAAAAGGTTGGGAAACACTGCTCTAGTTCATGACATGCTATTGAAACCAAAGTGGGAGTCATATGGCCTTCCAGATATTATAACTCCCCACATTCTTCCCTATTAGCTCTGTTGATTATAGGTCCTGGGAGTCAGTCTAACATTATGTAGAGTGCCACGTGGTTATTTCTTCCATACACAGCATATAACACAGCCTGGCTTCTCATAATGTCCTGATGCATGCCTTCCCCGAGGACTTTTCGAAGTGGCAGAAAAAATTTCTACTGGATAACTTAGGTAAGAGTCACTTCCCTGTACACACAATTAGAGTATGTTGTTCATTTCCTTAGTTTGAGAACTTGACTAACCTTCGCCTATGGCACATAAAGGAAATTTGGCAGGCAGTGGAAATTCTGTGACAATATTTCCTACGATCTTGAGGGAGGAAGCCATTTAAGATTTTTTTTAAAGAAGAGTAATTATTTGTTAGTGCAGTGTTTCCCAACCTTATTTTGACCTACGGCACATTTTTTACATTTCCAAAATCCGGGGGCTCACCATGAACCGAAATGACACAAAATGCCACTCTAACACAGTAATACATATAGGTAATAGGAATTTACCTTGAGTTTTGGAGTTCTAGTTCACCTATATCCAGAGAGCACTCTGGACTCAGGACCAGCGAAGCAGGCAGGAAGGAAGGCGCCACGGCGGTGGGCAGGGAGCCGGAGGGAGGCCAAGAGCGGTTTCCCGTGCACTGGGGAGGAGGGGAAGGGAGGGGGTGGCGGGGTCCTGTAGGGATCCGTTCTCCCGCTTCGTGGCTCCGCTGAGCTTGGCGGAGCCACGAACCGGGAGAAAGGCTCCCTGCAAGGAACAGACCCTGCCTGGGAGCCGGGCTTGCCTGCCGGAAGACGCGAGTCAGACAAAGTTGGCTCCCAAGCAGGGCCTGGGCCCTGCGGGGAGCCGTTCTCCCGCTTCGCGGCTCCGCTGGGCTTGGCGGAGCCGCGAACCAGGACAAAGGCTCCCCGCCAGGAACAGACCCTGCCTAGGAGCCGGGCTTGTCCGGCTCGCGTCTTCCGGCGGGCTCACAAACCCAGGTTCCCACCTCCTCCTTCTCCGGAAGTGAGCCCACAGGACAGATTCTATCCTGTGGGCTCACTTCCAGAGGAGGAGGAGAGCCTCGCCCGGTCCTTCCCCTCCTGAGTCTTCCCTTACTCTCTAGGTCCTAGAGTGGGTCGTGTTTCCAACCGCTTTTCCGCAATCAGCTGGTGTGCCGCGGGAAAACCTCTCTCAGCAGCAGCAGGAGGGGGGAAGAGAGGGGCGGAGAGAGGTTTTCTCGTGGAACATCAGCTGATCTCCCACGGAACACTAGTGTGCCACGGCACAGCAGTTGGAAAACCCTGTGTTAGTGGACCAAGTGCACAATGGACAAACAATTATAGCTAAAATCAAAGTACGGTAAAATATAGCCAGCCCTCCATATCCATAGATTCTATATCCAGGAATTCAACAATCCACAGCCTGATTTTTTTAATTTTCAAAGGCAAACCGTGATCTTGCCATTTTATACAATGGACCCCATTTTACTATGCTATTTTATATATAGAAGCTTGACTATTCACAAATGTTTGTATCCATGGGGGTCCTGGAATCCCCAAAATATACAAGAGCCCACTGTGTACATTGATGTGCCCAAAGAACTGTGTCAGTATAACCAAGAGTATGCAAACTCATGTAAAATATGACATTTGTGCACATATTATACATACTACAGCCTGCTGAATGCTCAATCCTTCTCTCCCTGGAAATGACATCAATAGACATAACCAGGAGATAAATAACAACAAGTTTCCAACGTTTACTGTATCATTTTCCACCCCTCTCCTTTTACTTCCTTTCCTAGAATATCATGGGTTCCCTGCTTTGATATTATCCTATTTCCTTGTTCCACTTTCACTTTTGAACCTAGTCAAAAACAGGCTCCACTCTTATATCTATCTTCTCCACGTTTTCTCAATTTCCTGTAGAATACTTAAATTTGCTTTCTAAATTAACAAAATCCTCACTCACACTTTCATGATTCATTCTCTCTCACAGACTAAGACAACAATAAAGATCTTACTCTGTGTAGACTAACCTTCGGCAACTTACGGTGCATCTACTACACTGTAGAAATAATGACACCACTTTGAACTGCCATGGTCCAAAGCAACAGAATCCTAGGATTAGTAGTCTGTGGAACACCAAGTTAATGGCAAAGAAGGCTAATAATCTTGTAAAGCTACAACTCCCATGATTCCCTAGCATTGGGCCATGACAATTAAAGTGGCATCAAACTATTAATTCTACAGAGGGATGGTGGAGCAACTAGGTGATCTTCGGCCCTCTTCCAGGTGATCTTTGCCTCACCAGCCGGATGCTCCTGTGAGATGCGCTCCCCGCCGCCCCGCTTTGAGGGGCTTCTTTGCCAAGGCTTTAGCGTCTTGCCACGCCCATTCGTTGCTGCTGGGGGAGCAAGAAACGTGCGCAGAGATGCGAGGCTGTGGGAGGGATGGAGAGAATGTGTGTGTTGTGTGAGAGAGAGCCAGGCAGGTGGGTGCTTTTGGCAGGCAGGCAGGCGGGCTCTGGAAGGAGAGAGGGAGAGAGAGAGAGAGAAAGAGGTGAAGGAGGCCAGGCAAAGTGGGGCAAAGCCAAGCAAGCCCCACCGCAAACCCTGCTGCTGCCCTTGGGACTCCCATTCCAAGCCGAGACCTGGGCGAGCCAGCTGTGTGGGGCTGCTTTCTTTCCTTGGTTGGGGGCGAGGAGGGAGGGCTCTGCCGTGTTCCTGGGGCTGAACCTTGGTTGGGGGCTGCAGGGATGGAGACTCCACTTGCTGCTGCTGCTGCTTGTGCCTCGCCGCCTTTCTCCGCCTCACCTCCCTCGCCCTCGAAGGAGAAAGGCGGCGAGGGCCCCACAGGAGGGAGGGAGGAGAGAGGTGGCTCTTCAGAGCCGGCTAGGAAGAGCCTCCCTCTCTCTCTCCCGTGTGGGCATGGACTGCCACCAGTGGGAGGGTCCTCCTTCCTGCCAGCCGTCCACTTGGGCATCCTTTCTGAGTGACGCCCTCGGAAGGAAGGAAGGAAGCCCCCCCCCCCCCGCTGCATCTGTCACTTTGGGGAAGCACCTCTTCCACTCTTCCTTCTCCTGCCCAGGTAAGGAAGCCTCGAGGGAGGAGGGGGGGGGGAGGCTGCCGTGGGGAGGCTCACGTGCACAACAGGTGATCTTTTCAGCTTTGTTGTTCATATAGTAACTCGCATGATGGAAAAGTGTGGGCACCCCTGGTGTAGATTAAGCTTTCTCTTGGCATTACTTCACGAACGAAGATTCTTAGGAAAGACTCATCCCACGCTTTTTACAAGCGCGTTGATGACTAAAAAGGTCAATCTGAGATAGGCAAGTCCTGTTGCAGAAAGCACAGCAGAAAGTCTCCTTGGGTGATGTTGTTTCCAAGTTGCGGTTCTTTCTGCGTTGTCGTTTCTCTTCGAGACCCATTTGGCGTGTCTTCTCGAAAGAGGCTGCAGCATTGTGGATAGTGCGTCTCCATGCCTCCCGATGTGAGGCCAGGGTGGACCATTGTTGGTGATCAATCTGGCCGAGCCTGAGATGTTGTTTCAGGGAGTCCTTATATCTCTTTTTTGGGGCACCTCTCTTGCGCTGACCTGTGGCGAGTTCACTATAGAGTAGTATGTTTGGGAGGCGGTGGTCCTCCATCCTAGAGACGTGCCCTGCCCAGTGCAGCTATGTTCTCAATAGCATGGCCTCAATGCTGGTGATCCCTGCTTGCTCAAGGACAGCAACATTTGTCACATAGTTGGTGTCCAGTGTACATTTAGGATTGTGTGAAGACAGCGCTGATGAAAGCGTTCGAGGAGTCGTAGTTGTTGGCGATAGGTGACCCATGTTCCAGACCCATAGAGGAGAATAGACAGTACAATAGCTCTGTACACACTGATTTTGGTGCTTTGCCTCAGGTGCTTGTTGCTCTAGACTCTTTTGTGAAGCCTTCCAAATGCACTCTATGCCTTTGCTAATCTGTGATCTATCTCTTTGTCAATCTTGGTGTCTGAAGAGATGATGCTTCCCAGGGAGGTGAACTGCTGAATGGACTTAAGCACAGATTTGCCTATGCTGACGCAGGGATGATGGTGTTCTTCCTGTGGTGCGGGCTGGTAGAGAACTTCCATTTTCTTCAGCCTTCTATATATATATTGGACTACATCTCCTAGAATCCTCCAGGCCAGCTACATTCTGGGAGAGGTAGTGCAGCAGACTGGTCTTTTTCTCCAACATATACATGCATAGCATTCTCTGCTATGCGACCTATTCTCCTGATTTCCTAAGCCCCTGCTTCTCCTAGATCACTACTCCAAGCTTTCCAACTACTCTACCCCAAACTACCGTAGATATCTCCCCATCATATCCCCCTCTGACTGTCATTCCATCAGGTCTTTTCTTGGACATTGCAAGCAGTGTATCTCTCCCTGTGGATGTTGTGGATGTTTTCTCTCCTCTTTCTTTCTCAATCCTCCCTTCTGGGCTTCCAGCCATTTCTGGTTGTAAAGGCCTCTTTACAACCTTGAAGTTCCTTAGTAGTTAAAATCTAGTGCTAATTCTCACTGAGGTGGTGCAGTTTGTATTGAGGCTATATAACTACAGATTGCCAGTGAGGGCTTTTAGGAGGAAACATACTATCCCTCTCTCATTCTCACATTCTCCATCCACAAAGAAAATGAGCCTATCAGATCAAGAATTACAGTCCAGTCTTCTGCCTGACTTTTTGATGGGAGTTGTTTCTGTGTGGAGAATCATTCCACCGCCATCACCTTGCAGCTCAAACACAGGTTTTCTACAACAGTGGCCTTTAGGAGTCAGTTGGGAAAACTACTCATTGTTTACACAGGCCAAATAAAATATACTTATTTCAAACCACCGTTAGTGGTTCACATGATATAGGGATGTTGCATAGCACAGTGATTTTCAACCAGTGTGCCGTGAGAGATCATCAGGTGTGCCGTGGGAAATAATTTTCGAACTTCATTCATATATAAACTATAAGGCACACCTGTCCCTTTAAGAAATGGAACCATAGCACTCTCGCGTCACCAAAGAAGTGACGCGAGAGTGCTATGGTCGTGCCATCTTGGATTCGCTCAGACGTGGCTAAGTAAACAAAGTGAGAGTTAGTGCTGCAGCTGCGCGTCAAGTGACAGTGGCAATTTGGGATCACAGCAAGACAAGCGAGTGACAGTGATGGAGAAGTTTTTGAGAAGGAAAATGCAAATGCCGAACAGGGCCCTGGACAACATTATGACACAGATGAAGGCCCTAATATGAGTGGTGGACAAAAGAAAAAAGAAAAGACGGTGAGCTCAAGGCAATACAGCGAAAGCTATCTTTCATTTGGATTCACTTTCACCAGGGGTGCGACGGCAACGACTCCGCTGTGCTTGGTGTGTGGTGAGAAGCTGTCCAATAGCGCCAAACTTAAACGCCATCTCCAAACGACCCATAGGGTACCATACAGCTCAGCATCCATTGCTGGAAAGGACATGACTTTAAAGGAGCAAGAGGAACTCATTGAACTGAAACAAGATCGTAGTTTAAAGCTAAAATTTGCTGATCTTCCTTTGGACAGTTTTTGGTTATCTGTTGCCAGGGAGTTCCCCATTCTGGCCAACAAACCTATTTTGACATTGCTCCCATTTTCAACCACATATCTGTGTGAGATGAGCTTCTCAAGCTTGACTGTGATAAAAACTAAAAACAGAGAGAGACTGACAGCTGTTGTGTGTGGAAACAACTTGAAGGCACACAACCACCACCATCACCACCACGGCTTATCTCAGCCTTCTATGCTCATGCATTCATTCCAAATGTCATCTGCAGTGAACCAACATAGCATTCTGCATCAATGTAGCAACAGAAGATAAGTGCGTGGTATTGCTTATGCAAGAGCGAGATTTAAAACAAAACTGTTGTTTCAGTGCATCCCTCTTAAGGGAAATGTAATTGCCTGGTTCTAAATCTGATGTGAGAGCATTAATCACATTGCTTGAGGGTTTTTTTTAACCTTCAGTCAGCAACCACAGTTGGAAAAAAAAAAACCCCTGCCCTACAATCAACATCACAAATTAGCTCTACGCGAACTTGATTTACTTGAAAGTTAACACCATCACCTTGAAGGTGATCCGGTGCTACCAAAGGATGGGTGTTATGTGACATCTCACTGGGGTCCCAGTGAGAAGTCGGGCAGCGGCATTCTGGAAGAGCTTAAGTTTCCAGATCACAGACAAGGGCAGGCCAATGTAAAGGGTGTTACAGTAGTCCAGTCTCAAGATGACCGTGGCTTGGAGCACCATGGCCAGAGTAGTTGAAATGATTTATAAACATCTCCATGCAATAGAACAGGGCTGCCCAACAAGCGGCCTGCGGGCCGTACACGGCCCCCCAGCCTGTTGGACACGGCCCCCGCTACCCTCCTAAAAGAATTTATTTTAAAAAATATTTTTAGAAAATATATATATATATATATATATATATATATATTTAAAAATGGCAGCCGGGGGGGGAGGAGGAGGCAGGGAAGGGAGGAGGAAGGGAGCCAGCTCCCAGTTCACAGCATCGATCGGGACACCAGCTGCGCCGGGAAGGGTGGGAGGGAGCGAGGGGGCGGGCCTCCTCCTCCTTCCCAGTGTCGCTGGTGTCCCGATCGCCGCGGCGCCGGGGGGAAGGAGGAGGAGGAATCTTTAGCAGGAAGGGCGAAGCCATGGAGGGCTCTCCTTGGCTTCGCCCTTCCTGCTAAAGTGTCACGCCAGCCTCAGAAACGGGCGAAATCGCCGGCTTCTGCCGCCTGGCATGACACTTTAGGAGGAGGGGGTGAGGGCGGGAGCGGCCCCCCAGGTCATCAGTGACCTGAATTCCGGCTCTTGGCCGGTTAGAAGTTGGACAGCCCTGCAATAGAACAAACTAAGCAGTAAACCTTTTAATCATTAAACTCAGAGTAAGAGAACATTATTCCCCTTGTTTCTTCCAAATGAGGGAGGTTTTGGAAAATCATCTAAACATAACAGTGTGTGTGCGTTTGGGGTTTTGGGGGCAGGGGGGGGGGGAATCACAACATTTTGGAAGCAATCCCTCTATAAACCCAGGGCATAAACTAATAAATATGTACATGATCTTTGCTGTTGATAATTTAACCTTGTCAAAATGTGACATTTTGGCAGGGCTTTTAATGACTAGCTGGTGGATGGGTCAGACAGTGCAAGAGGCACTTTCTACTGCAGAGATAGTGAACATCTGGCTCTCCAGATGTTATTGCTGTGAAATGTGCTGTTGGCTATGCTGGAAAGGATAGCACCACAACATATAGAAGGCAACATATGCCCAATTTTGTTCCTGCTACAATGTGCTGGAATAAGTTTGAGAAAGAACTAAAAGGTAGGAAGTGGCACCTGGAATTAGTGCAGAATCTCAGCAGCAGCCATGGCTGTTAGCAAACCCCACCTCACCAAAAAACCAAAATACAGATAGATATGCCATAACCTTCTAGCAGGAGGAATGGAGTGCAACTTCTGAGCTGTCATCAAGCACAAATGCACTGAGGTGCACTATAGCAGTCCCTATCAGAGTTTACAAAAGTATGGTCAATTGTTATGAGGGCTTCTTACAGCTGGTGTTTCAGAGTAAACTTCTACAAAGCACTCTTGGGCATCATTACCATCCGTGACAGCAAATCCATGGGAACCTTCAATCTACCTAAAACCACTAAAATAAAATGAAATGAAATTCAAGAAGACAAGGTATGAACCAAGATGAAGGCTGACATCCTCAAGAGAGGAAGGATCCCAAGATGGAATGGCCCAATGGACCCAGCCCAGAGGATGGCAAAGTGGACCCAGCCACCACCGCAGCAGAGAAGAGGGCGATCGGAGGCTGTAGGCCTCCGCCCGCTCTCGCCCCCAGCCGTTCCCCAGCTGATCACTCTACTATGGAGTGCCTGCCATCCCTGGGCCTGCAGGGGGAGCAGTCGGCGATCTGAGGCGACTTATTCGACCTGGCGACCCGGAAGACGATCAGGTCTTTCGGGTCGCCAGGGCGATCAGCTCCCGCAGGTCGCAGTGTGCTCCGCTGCAGGCCCGGATCACCTCCAGGGATGTCAGGCACTCCAAAGCCGCCGCTCCTCCGGCCTGTCTGCCGACACAGGCCCCACAGAGCCCGTGATGGGATGGCGGTGGCACCCCTTCTTCTTGGCCCCACCCCCCCATGCCCTTCTCCTCAGGCTGGAGAGAATCGGCTGTCGGGCCGGATTTGGCCCGCGGGCCGTAGGTTGCCATCCCTGTTCCAGAGAGTGGTCAAGGTTGCCATCCCTGTTTCAGACCAGAACTATCTTGTGTATCCTGACTTCTCTATAACGCTGCATGCAAGGAGAAGAAAGATTTTGCATGAAATCCAAAAGGATGTTTTATTTCTTAGAAACATAGAACCGGAAGAGACCACAATGCTATCCACTCCACTGCTCGCTATGCACCGATGTATCCTAGTGACGTCATGCTTTTATAATTGAACTTCTCAGATCTAACTAAATCATCCTCTCTGCAGTCTGACAGTACATCTGCTTCTAAATATCAGTAAGCATCAATTCAAAGAATAAGCCAGCAGTCAAAAAAGGAACACTTGTAATAGTAGATCAGAAGTACAATGCACAAATGAAGTTAAACATTGGAGCTGGAGATTAAAAGAAGGCTAAGAACCCTCTCTTCCACATATAATGCCAGATGTCCCCACACAAGGGCTTTCCCAACACGTTGGACAACATCTTATTTATTTATTTGCTATGCTTCTATACCGCCTCTCTCAGCCCGATCGCGACTCGAGGCGGTGAACAAGCGGCAACAAGTGCCCACATACAACACATCATAATAAGATAAAAACAATCATATAAAACCATATAAATTAACAATTAAAACTACAAAATACAAATCTCAGCTCCACAATCTTAAAATCGGTTTTCGTTTTGTCGTCATACTAATCCTTTGATCTTGATTAATTAAAGTTCGTCTGCGAATGCTTGCTTGAACAGCCAAGTCTTGACTTTCTTACGAAATGTCAGGAGGGAGGGGGCCGATCTGATGTCACTAGGAAGGGAGTTCCAAAGCCGAAGAGCCACCACTGAGAAGGCCCTGTCTCTTGTCCCTGCCAGACGTGCCTGCAAAGCAGGCGGGACTGAGAGCAGGGCCTCTCCGGATGATCTTAAGCATCTTGATGGTTCATAGACAGAGATGCGTTCGGACAAGTAAGTTGGACCAGAACCGTTTAAAGCTTTAAAGGGCAAAACCAGCACTTTGAATTGTGCCCGGTAGCAAACTGGTAGCCAGTGGAGCTGGCACAACAAGGGAGTTGTACGCTCCCTGAGTGCCGCTCCTGTTACCAACCTGGCTGCTGTCCGTTGAACCAACTGAAGCTTCCAAGCAGTCTTCAAAGGCAGCCCCACGTAGAGAACGTTGCAGTAATCTATACGGAATGTAACCAGAGCATGGACTACCGTGGCCAAGTCAGACTTCCCAAGGTACGGGCGCAGCTGGCGCACAAGTTTTAATTGTGCGAATGCTCCCCTGGTCACCGCCGAAACCTGGGGTTCCAGGCTCAGCGATGAATCCAGGATCACACCCAGACTGCGAACCTGCGTCTTCAGGGGGAGTGTAACCCCGTCCAACACAGGCTGTAACCCTATGCCCTGTTCGGCCTTTCGAATGACCAGGAGTGCCTCTGTCTTGTCTGGATTCAATTTCAATTCGTTCGCCCTCATCCAGTTCGACACAGCGGCCAAGCACCGGTTCAGGACCAAAACAGCTTCCTTAGTAGTAGGTGGAAAGGAGTGACAGAGTTGGACGTCATCTGGGTACAGATAACATCGCACCCCAAAACTCCGGATGACCTCCCCCAGCGGCTTCATGTAGATGTAAAACAACATGGGAGATAGTATCTTCCATTATCCCCAATGGCATGGGCAATTTATCTGCATCAGAGAATTAGGGTTCATCTATATCAGTGGTTCCCAGCCTTTTTTTTGATCAGGGCCCACTTTGATCAGGGCCCACTCGCCAACATTAGTACCAAAAGGTCCGGGGCTGGTCAGCGCTGTGAAAATAAAATAAAATAAAGTGGGAGCCGGTTTGCGGACCAGATTTTTGCTCTCTCGGCCCACTGCTGGGCCATGGCCCACAGGTTAAGAACCACTGATCTATACCGTAGAATTAATACAGCTTGACACCTCTTCAACTGCCATGACTTAATGTTATGGAATTCTGGGATATGTAGTCTGGTGGGGCACCAGCGCTCTGGCAGAGACAGCTAAAGACCGTGCAAAACTACAACTCCCACAATTCCACAGCAATAATTCTACAATGTCAATGCCTTGGGATCATAATCGTCACAAAATAGTGCCTGTTATTTTGATGCACATGTTATGGCTTGGTTCAGTTTTGAATATGCAAATAATATCCCCTCTAACAGAATGAGTAACAATTCCTTGTTCAGGAGTTTGTCTCCTCAGTCTAGGCGTTGATACTATAATTGCTAGAATGAGTATCAAACACACACTCTTTGCAGACAGAGTATATTGCGAAAATCCCCATGAAACCAGAGTTTCCTCTCACCTGCTGCTTTGCTGGCTGACTCAGCTGTAACAACACTGAATGTTACAGGTTTATTGAGATGATTCAGGCTGCCAGCGGATGAGCATAAAAATGCCCATTCTCAGCTTCTATGCTGGGAATAACCTCCAGCACAAACAGGAATGGCGCCTGACATGAAGCAGCAAGTTTCAGTTTTCATTTTAGATGCGTTACTACTGACTCGTAATCATTTCAGGGCATTAGCAGGCTCATGCACCAAGGCAGCGTTTTTCAACCTTTTTTGAGCCACGGCACATTTTTTACATTTGCAAAATCCTGAGACACTCCACCAACCAAAATGACACAAAATGACACTCTAACACAGTAATACATATAGTTAATATGTTTTTAAATGTATTTATACACTCAGTGTGAAACCTGGGCCTGTTTCGATGAACACAACATACAGTAGATATCCTGGCAGGAATGGCAGAAAGACACAAACTTCCCGCACAGAACCCCCATAACCAAGAGAAAATACTATATAAGAGTTTGGTGGGCATTGACCTTGGGTTTTGGAGTTGTAGTTCACCTACATCCAGAGAGCACTGTGGACGGAAACAATGTTGGATCAGGACCAAACTTGGCATGAATACTCAATATGCTCAAATGTGAACACAGATGGAGTTTGGGGAAAATAGACCTTGACATTTGGAGTTACAGTTTCTGGGATTTATAGTTAACACACAATCAAAGAGCATCCTGAACTCTTGCAACAATGGAATTGAACCAAACTTGGCATATTGAACTCTCATTACCAACAGAAAGTATTGAAAGGGTTTGCTTGGGAATTGACCTTGAGTTTGGAAGTTGTCGTTCACCTACACCCAGAGAGCACTGTGGACTCAAACAATGTTATGTTATGTTGTTGTTTGTTTTCTATCCCTAAAACCGGCATGGGAAAACTTCGGCCCTCTGGGTGCTTTGGACTTCAACTCCCACCATTCCTAACAGCCTGAGGCCCTTTCCTGCTTAAATGGCTGGGGGGGGGGAGGAAAGGGCCTGAGGCTGCTAGGAATGGTGGGAGTTGGAGTCCAAAACACCTGGAAGGTCCAAGTTTTCCCATGCCAGCTTTCGACAGAGACCTCTTCCTCCCCCTTCCCCTTCGCGCCCTTTCTTCCCCCTCCTGCCGAACACTTACTTTTTCTTCTACACTGCCGCTTCTGCCGCCATTTTGATCCGAGGGGGCAGCGTGAGCGTGTTCAGGAGGGGAGGGGGAGGGAGGAAGACGTGACCCGTGCGGGCGCTACTGCTCAGACCCGCCCCAGAGCAAAGCGAGCAGAGCGAGGCTGGGAAGAAGGGAGCCTGAGTGGAGAAGAAAAAGTGTTCGGCAGGAGGGGGAAGAAAGGGCATTGGAGGTTCCCAAGGCACACCTGATGATCGCTCACGGCACACTAGTGTGCCACGGCACACTGGTTGGGAAACACTGCCTTAAAAGGTGGTTTAGACATTTGCAGAAAAAGAGAAAAAATGAGTATGTAAATTATGCATATAAGTGGGGTTGCGATATGCCTTAAGAACCCTGGTTGTGTTTTCTCTTCTCAAAATATTTCCAGAAAACATCAATCCTATCACTTCTTCTAACACAATACTTGATATGAACTATATACATATTTAGGTACTGAACAGGCACATATAATTCATGAATTACATTTTCTAAGTCGTCGTCCCCATCCCCCCAACTCTAGCTCTTTTACACCTGAGCCAAAATCTCTAACCATATTCCTGCATCAGTTTCCTAATCCATCCCAGAAATGATCGATCAAACTTATAAGGAAGGCCAAACAGCTTCAGTAAAAAGGAAGATAAAATGACACCTACATTTCTGTTATCACAACGCAGGAAGCAGACATATGGTGTCTGGTAGGCCTTATCTATGCAACACTAATGTAGATATATTGTATCTTTGACAGCGCAACCTAAAACTATCTTTCGTGTTTTCCCCAGAACCCGGGAATTAAATAAGCTTATGTCTGCCGACAGCTCAAACCAGTATCTCTAGGAAAACAGACAATTAGAAACAAGGAAAGGAAAGAAACCATCAAATTACAGATGATATTTTTGCACCCGAGTCCCTCCCCCAGATGAAGCAGTTTGTTTACTTGAACTTTTGCCCACATCTCATTTTCCGCTTGAGGGTCAGTTCCAAGGTCAGCAAGCAAAACGTGATAGCTTTGGAGACATTAGGGACTGGTATGTTTTTTTAAAAACCCAGGAAAATATTCATATATTTAATTATATTGTATGCTTATATTTTATCTTCCTAAAATTACAAAGTAATTTTCAATCAGTAGAGGTATTTTCCAAAAATTTTTCTGAAAGTTTAAAAATACATTTTTTTCAATTATTTCAACATCCTTGGAAATTTTATATTTTAAGGCAGAATGATGAGCATCGGGTGACAAGGATTGTTGTGATTGAGCCTTCACCTACTACTACTAGTAATATTTATTATTTATTTATTTCGGGATTTTACCCCGCTCTTCTCAACCCCCAAGGGGGGACTCAGAGCGGCTTACAGTACGGCACAATTCGATGCTCACATAATCACAATATAAACCCTACAACAATTAAAATACATTAAAAATACATTAAAATACAACTACATTAGCACCATTCACTCTGGATTAAAACAATGTTCAGTCCATAAAAACATTGGCCATAATCACCCACTTCCATTAAAAACCAATCTAAAATGCGGCCTTGTGCTGGTGTACGAATGCCTGGTCCCACAGCCAGGATTTTACTTTTTCCTGAAGGCCAGGAGGGATGTGGTGGATCGTACATCAATAGGAAGCGCATTCCACAGGCGGGAGCCACCACCGAGAAGGCCCTATCCTCGTCCCCACCAGCCTCATCTGAGACGTAGGCGGGAGCGAGAGCAGGGCCTCTCCGGATGATCTTAGATTACGAGGTGGGACATAGCGGCTGATGCGTTCGGACAAGTAGGCTGGGCCAGAACCGTATAGGGCTTTAAAGGTCAAAACCAGCAATTTGAATTGAGCCCGAATTGGACCGGCAGCCAGTGGAGCTGACACAACAGGGGGTGGTATACTCCTGTATGTAGCTCCCGTTAGCAATCTGGCTGCCGCCCGCTGTACTAATTGCAATTTCCGAACTGTCTTCAAAGGCAGCCCCACGTAGAGTGCGTTGCAGTAATCTATTCGGGATGTGACCAGAGCGTGACGACCGTAGCCAGATCAGACTTCCCAAGGTACGGGCGCAGCTGGCGCACGAGTCTTAACTGTGCAAAAGCTCCCCTGGCCACAGCTGAGACCTGGGGTTCCAGGCTCAGCGATGAATCCAGGATCACTCCCAAGCTGCGAACCTGCGTCTTCAGGGGGAGTGTAACCCCATCCAACACAGGCTGTAACCCTATGCCCTGTTCGGCCTTTCGACTGACTAGGAGGACCTCTGTCTTGTCTGGATTAAGTTTCAATTTGCTAGCCCTCATCCAGTCCGATACAGCGGCCAGGCACCGGTTCAAGGTCTGGACAGCCTCCTTGGTGACAGGTGGGAAGGAGTGACAGATCTGGACGTCATCTGCGTACAGATAACACCTTACTCCGAAACTCCGAATGATCTCTCCCAGCGGTTTCATGTAGATGTTGAATAACATCGGGGACAGAACTGAACCCTGAGGGACTCCACAGGACAACGGCTGTGGAGCCGAACAGTCACCTAATGACACCTTCTGGGTACAACCTTCCAGGAAGGATTGGAGCCACTGCAAAGCAGTACCCCCAAGCCCCATGTCTGCAAGGCGACCCAGAAGGATACCGTGGTCAACGGTATCGAAAGCCGCTGAGAGATCCAGCATATTGGGGAAGATGCTGGGTCAATAGCATCAAGCAATAGTATGGAATGGGGTGAGGCTCTGGGTGATCAAGAGTCTGCAGCTGGACGGAAAAGGGCTGCTAGTGATTCTAGTGTGGAAGGATTGGAACAGAGAAAAAGGATCCGGCAGATACTTAGAGCACCTTCTGGTTCAGACGTTTTCCAAGGTTTTTCTGGGGAAGAAGAAATGGGGTCAGAGGAAAGTGATACGTATTTAGACTCAACATTGGTTCAGGAAGTAAGGGATGTGTGTAACGAAGAGTCTAATTCTGACACCTTCTGTGGCTTTGACAGTGATTTATACTGGCCTTCTGGGGGTTCAGAAACAGATTGGGACACTCTAAGTATGCAACAGCGTTGGCAAGATTGGAGGCAAGCACAGAGCACAGCAGCTGTAGGAGATGCAGCAGCTGGTGCTCATGATCAAGGAGAATCTTCAGAAGACAGTGATGTTTAAGTGCTATAGAAGAAATGGGTTTTTGGGGCTGCATTTGCAGTGGTCAAAGAGTTGATGTCTGTTTTTTGTCTCTGACTCTCCTGTGTTCCTGATATCAAGTGCCTTGTTCCTGTTTCCTGATACTCGTGAGTTACGGGCTATTTCTCCACTTTGTTCTTGGGGTGAGCTGCTGTGGCAGCTCTAGCTGATGTTTGGGCAAAAGTGGGGGGTTTGGAATTCAATGTATGCTTTTCTGTTTAGTTACCTGCCGTGTGTCCCTGAGGCGAGGCTGGGTCTCCGCTGAGTTTACGTGAGTTCCTGCTACAGAACCTGGTATTGTATGAAATGGAGGGAGGCTGGCATTGTGTTTTATGGGGGCTATGATTTGTGCTATTAATGTATACTCAGCTCCTGATTGCCTTGGATGGTCTCCTCCTTTTTTATCTGCCTTTCTCCTGCTTTGGATTTCTGGACCAGATTCGTGACCACTCTTCTGGATTCTCCCTTTGGACTTCGCAGACAGATGTCTGGTGTTTGTTTTGGGCTGTTTTGTTGCTTTAATGTGGGACTCTTTCCTGGGATTTTTGAGGGTTTTTGAGCCAAGTTGGTTACTTTTTTGTTCGTCCTTTTTCCAGTTACTGTTCAATAAACCTTTTGTTATCCCCTTTTACTCCTGGGTCTGGCTTCCTTGGTCTCTGCATTACGACAAGGATAGTGAGAACTGGAGGCAATCTAACAAGTCCAACGAGAGTCTTACAGGTGGTACGTGATGGCTACATGCAGGGCCGTAGCCAGGATTTTGATTCGGGGGGGGGGCTCAGTTTGGTTCGGGGGGGGCTGAGACTGGGTGGAAGAGGGTCTACCCTAGCAAACATTTTGTATTGTTATCCCAATAACCCGATTAATGTGGGATATAATTAGCATGGTGATCAGATCATGATATGAATAAACATAACAGTTTAAATAATGTACCAGTAAGGCCTTTTCGCGGACCACCCTGAGAATTTGGGGGGGCTGAAGCCCCCTTAGCCCCCCCCCCTGGCTACATGCCTGGCTACATGACTTTGGAGTAATTGTTACCAAGATCCATTTTACTCAGGGTTTTCATTTTTCCAATGGAAGGTGAATTCTGCCCCAATTCTGCATCGGTCTGCATTTATGTATGAGCCTTCAAATGCATTTATATGCTGCCTAGAAATGTGAATTTGTTACCTTTGTATGAAATATGAAGCAAACATTCCTCATGCGTTCCCTACAGCGAGGCTTCCCACTGGGGGCATTCTCAAAACCAGCTTGCCTGCTGGAAGAGGGAGAGCAATGCCAGGTCCTATATCGTTGATTTATAAGCTCACATCCCACGATGCCAGAATCCTTTGAGGAAGGAAACCGAGCTATTCATAGCACAATCTACCCTGAACTCCCTAGTCCAGGCCTCTGTGAAATGGCTGTTGCCTACCTAAGAGGAATTCCTGGTAAAATAAAATTGCAGTATATAAAACTACCTGGAGCCTGTAGCTAAAGACATTGCTCATTACTTCAAATAAATTGCCTCAGTGTAACACTGAACAATATATGACACAGATGGGAACGTATGGCCCGCCACAGACTGCTAGACTGCAGCTTTTATTATCTCTTACTCTTTCCTATATTGGCTAGGGCTGGTGGGAGCTGTAGATCAGTGCTGTCCAACTTCTTCCGGCCCAAGGGCCGGAAGAAGTGTCACTGATCACCTGGGGGGCCGCAGGTGATCAGTGAGCAGGGGCGGGGCCGATAGCGGGCGGGCGGGGGCAGGGCCAGCTGACTTCCTCCTCCTTCGCCCCTCCTCCTCCCCGCGGACGCGCCGCGGTGCGGGAAGGAGGAGGGGCGAAGGGAGGAGGAGCCAGCTGTCTTCCTCCTGCTGGATCGCCCCCTCCGTCCCTCTTTCGGGCGCCGCCGTTGCGAGGCAGTTCGCAGCGGCGCCGCCGAGAAAGGAGAGGGGCGATCCAGGCAGGAGGAAGATAGCTGGCCCCTCCTCCCTGTACCGCCGCCTTGTCCCTTTCTCGGCGGCGCCGCTGCAAACTGCCTCGCAACGGCGGCGCCGAGAGAGGGAGAAGGGGCGATCCAGGCCGGGAGGAGGAGCCAGCTGTCTTCCTCCTGCCTGGATTGCCCCCTCCGTCCCTCTCTTGGCGCCGCCGTTGCGAGGCAGTTCGCAGCAGCGGCGCCGAGAGAGGGAAAGGGGCGATCCAGGCAGAGAGGAGGAGCCAGCGGTCTTCCTCCTGCCTGGATCACCCCCTCCGTCCTCTCTCGGCGCCGCCGCTGCAAACTGCCTCGCAATGGCGGCGCCGAGAGAGAGGGAGAAGGGCGATCCAGGCAGGAGGAAGAGAGCTGGCTCCTCCTCCCTGCCTGGATCGCTCTCCGTCCCTCTCTCGGTGCCGAACAAGGGCAGAAGGCGGCGCCAACGGCAGCGCGTCACAGGCCTGGCGTGACGCGCTGCCCCATGGCACCGCCTACTCCTCCATTTCGGCACCCCCCCTCCCTTCCTAGTCGGGAGCCGCGAAAGGAGGAGTAGGCGGTGCCAAGTGCAGCGCGTCACGCCAGGCCTGTGACGCGCTGCTCTTGGCGCCGCCTTCTGTCCTTTTCGGCGGCTCCCCGCCCTAGGTAGGGAGGGGGCGCCGAAAAGGAGGAGCTAGCTCTCTTCCTCCTCCCTGCCCCCCTCCCCCTCCCCCGGCCGCCATTTTTTAAAAAAAAATCGAATTTTTTTTAAAATTTAAAAATGGCGGCTGAGGGCATAGGTGGGGCCGTGTCCAACAGGCTACGGAGCCGGATCCGGCCCTGGGGCCGCCAGTTGGACAGCCCTGCTGTAGATTATGAAACCTGGCCACATAGAGACAGTCCCTGAGTTACAAACATCCAACTTAGAAATTACTCATAGTTACAAACAGGGGTGAGGCAACAGGAAGTGAGATAAATCTACCCCTAGGAGGGAAATTCACTCCTGGAAGAGTTATCATGGGAAAAGATGTCTCCTCTGAAGCTTTATCACCAATCGTTGTTTCCTCAACAAGTTGAATTTTTCAAAATCCAATTATCACAGGGACAGAAAGTGGGGTGAACCCTCTTGAATAGGAGCACAGACTGTAAAACAAACACTACAGGGAGTTGCCTATTCCAGTGTTTCCCAACCAGTGTTCCGCGGCACACTAGTGTGCCGTGAGCGATCATCAGGTGTGCCCTGGGAAATTGGACCTGCCAAACACTTACTTCACTCGGACTCTCTTCCCAGCCTCACTCTGCTCGCTTTGCCTCGCTGCCGCTTCTGCTGCCATTTGGATCCGAGGGGACAGAGTGAGCGTGTTCAGGAGGGGAGGGGAGAGGGAGGAAGACATGGGGTGAGTCTGCCCAGTAGCGCCCGCATTTTTGAGGAGTCGCCGCCTCCCCCCCCTCCCCTCGGCAGAATGGTGACTGGCTTATCTGGAGCCTCAGATCAAAAGAGTCACACAAAACAGCGATTAATCCAATTCATCCTCTTCTTCCTCCTCCTGGCCCCTCAGCACAAGAAAAGCTTATCCGTGGAGCCCCCGGCAGGATCTCCCTGCCACTTCCTTCCTTATTTTCCCTCCCTCCCCGAGGTCTCTGCATCTGGCCGCCCCCTCCCTCTATTCCAGTGGTTCTCAACCTGTGGGTCCCCAGGTGTTTTGGCCTTCAACTCCCAGAAATCTTAACAGCTGGTAAACTGGCTGGGATTTCTGGGAGTTGTAGGCCAAAACACCTGGGGACCCACAGGTTGAGAACCACTGCTCTATTCAGACCTCCTCTTCCTTGCTCGCCCTCTTCACCCATGGGAGAGAGAGCAGAAGCAGCACGACTTTCTTCCCCTCTGCCTCCAAGAGCTTCCTGACCCCACCAGTACTCAAATTTCGGGGTATCAGGTATTTATGCTAAGTTTGATTCAGATCCCTCATTATTTGAATCCACAGTTCCTTCTGGGTGTAAGTGAACTACAACTCTAAAACTCAAAGTCAATGCCCACCAAACCCATCCAGTGAATCCACTATTATTATATGGGGCAGAAAGCATGAGGGAACCTGCAATAAGCTTCACTTGTTGTTGTTGTTGTTGTTATTTGGGGCAGAAAGGATGGGAGAACCTGCCATAAGCCTCACTTGTTGTTGTTGTTGACATTGCTCCCGTTTTCAACCACATATCTGTGTGAGATGAGCTTCTCTAGCTTGACTGCGATAAAAACTAAACACAGAGAGAGAGACTGATAGCTGTTGAGCAAGATCTTCGTGTGTGTCTTTCTGCCATTCCTGCCAGGATATCTATGTTGTGTTCATGGAAACAGGCCCAGGTTTCACACCGAGTGTATAAATATATTTAAAAACATATTAACTATATGTATTGCTGTGTTAGAGTGTCATTTTGTGTCATTTTGGTTGGTGGTGTGCCCCAGGATTTTGTAAATGTAAAAAATGTGCCATGGCTCAAAAAAGGTCGAAAAACGCTGCCCTATTCTATCCAAAGCTTGCTTGCATGCAATAATATAATATAATATAATATATATGGCTAGAGTTACACTTAAAATGTATCTGTTCCAACATACATACAAATTCAACTTATGAACAAACCTCCAGACCCTATCTTGTTCGTAACTTGGAGATCACCAATACATCCTTCCAACCCAGTATATCAGCAGTAGCTTTGCTTAAGCTAAAACAGGCTTAGGTCTTATCTTTCTATGGAAGACTTCTTCTCACCTTGCATAGAGTACCTCAAATCTAACGAAAGAAAAACAAGCCATAAATGTGATTTTAAGCAACTTCTTGCCTCCTTGGCCCTTCTGTTCATGCCTCTTCCGTGTTAGATTACCCCACCAACACCCCTTGTGTTCTTCTTTCAGTTAAGAACATAAGAACATAAGAAGAGCCATGCTGAATCGGACCTCAGCCCATCTAGTCCAGCATTCTGTGTCACACAGTGGCCCACCAGTTGTACACGGGGATCTCGAGCAGAAGGGAAGGCAAAACCCTAACCTGCTCCCGACCCCCCACAACCAGTACCCAGGGATATCCTGCCTACCTCAACCAACTCCGAGGTGGCACTTTTATCAGTTACTTTTATCCTGAGCTCCCAGCTTTCCGAACTATTGAAATCACCTCCCACTCCCTCAGCTTCATTCGGAACCCTACTGTTTTTCTTATTTGTTGTTGAAGCACTATCGCAGCATGCGAGGGAGCTGCTTCTGGCTGGCAACACAGTGAAGGATCTGTTGGACATGTGGACACTGGATTGGGCTGGATCCAGCAACATTTGGTTTTTTACATCTCCAAAACACTGGAATCACTCCATATGCTACATTAACAGTTGGATGCAGCATTTCTGCTGCTGATCTGGATGTATGTCACATGGATTCCCTGCATCAGCTACAAGGTGATGCAGGGACAAACCAGGAAAGGGATCTTGGGGTCTTGGTGGACAGCTCAATGAAGATGTCAACCCAGTGCGCAGCAGCAGTGAAAAAAGCAAATTCTATGCTAGGCATGATCAGAAAGGGAATCGAAAATAGGTCAGCAAATGTTGTATTACCTCTCTACAAATCGATGGTAAGGCCACATTTGGAGTACTGTGTACAATTCTGGTCTCCGCACCTTAAGAAGGATATAACGGAACTGGAAAAGGTACAGAAAAGGGCAACAAGAATGATCCAAGGGATGGAGCGGCTCCCTTATGAAATCAGGTTGCAACGCCTTGGTCTTTTCAGCCTTGAAAGACGGCGTCTAAGAGGTGACTTGATCGAAGTGTATAAAATCATGCATGGGATAGAAAAGGTGAATAAAGAAAAATATTTTCTTTGTCACAAAACACTAGGACTAGGGGGCACTCCCTAAAGCTCCAAGGTAGGAAAATTAGGACTAATAAAGGGAAATATTTCTTCACCCAGAGGGTCATTGGGTTATGGAACTCACTTCCAGAAGAGGTTGTGACAGCTGTCAGCCTGGACAGCTTCAAGGCAGGATTAGACAGATTCATGGATACCAAGTGTATCGGTAGGTACTGAAAAGGACATTCAAGTGCCACCTCGGAGTTGGTTGAGGTAGGCAGGGTTTCCCTGGGTACTGGTTGTGGGGGGTCGGGAGCAGGTGAGGTTTTGCCCTCCCTTCTGCTCGAGATCCCCGTGTACAACTGGGGGCCACTGTGTGATACAGAATGCTGGACTAGATGGGCTGAGGTCCGATTCAGCATGGCTCTACTTATGTTCTTATGTTCTTAAGGTGAGTCCACTTTATTTGGCCCATGTGGATATGGCCTAAGACGAACTTACTCCACATACCCCTAAATCCTGGTGGGGGAATTTTTTACCTAGAAAATTTTGAGACATTTCTCAAGCGGATTACATTTATCCACCTACTCATAACACAAATGTCTTATGTGGCCAATTTCTAGAAACATTCTCTCCTGACGTTTCACCTGCATCTCTGGCAAGCATCCTCAGAGATTGTGAGGTCTCACAACCTCTGAGGATGCTTGCCATAGATGCAGGCGAAACGTCAGGAGAGAATGCCTCTAGAACAGTGTTTCCCAAATGGTGTGCCGTGGCACACTAGTGTGCCATGAGCGATCATCAGGTGTGCCGTGGGAAATTTGAACCTCTTGAGCAGGCCTGGGCAAACTCCGGCCCTCCAGGTGTTTTGGACTACAACTCCCAGAATTCCTAACAGCCTATTGGCTGTTAGGAATTCTGGGAGTTGTAGCCCAAAACACCTGGAGGGCCGAAGTTTGCCCAGGCCTGCTCTTAAGTCTTGAATAAGCCACGCCCCTTTATTCCCCACGGGTCAATCCCATTGCAGTGGCCTTGAACTCCCGCCCAGCACTAAGATGGCGGCAGCGGAGGCAGCAGGACCGGAAGCGCCTTACCTGAGGGGACACCAGTGGAGTGGAAGTGCCTCACCTGAGGCCATGCGGCGGGTGTGCCTGGCGGTGATGGGCTTGGAGGCGGGCCTGGCGTTGGTCCGGCCGGCCGGGGCGGTGGAGCCCTTGAGCCTGAGCCTGGCTCCCGCTGCCGCCTCTGCCTTCACAGGCTTCCTCTCCTACCCGCAGCTCTACTGCCTTTTCGCCCACTGCTGCCACAATGCGGGGAACAACGGGGCCCACATCCGGGCAGGTACGCGAGTGGCCTACCGGGCATCAGAGCCTGTGACGTGACGTGGAAAGAGCCTCATGGGCTATATTATCATTATTATTATGAACTATGTATTAACATAATATTTTGTCCTTAGTATATGCTATTATATTGTTATATTATCATTATTTGGCATAGTCATGGTGTATATCGTTATTGACCATGAGATTAACGATAACAGTCAGGATTAACTCCTGTGCTTTACTGATAATATATTGTATGTACCTATAATATTTGTATTATTATAATGTAATACAAGATAACACTTTTAAAAATAATACAATATTGAAATTATATATTGTATATTACTTTTAATAGTACTAATAATATTACAGTATAATTGTATAGTACAATATAGTAAGTTAGAGTGTCATTTTGGTTGGTGGTGTGCCCCAGGATTTTGTAAATGTAAAATATGTGCCGCGGCTCAAAAAAGGTTGAAAAACACTGCTCTAGAACATGGCCATATAGCCTGAAAAACCTACAACAACCCAGTGATTCCAGCCATAAAAGCCTTAGACCAGTCTTTCTCAACCAGTGTGCCGTGGCACACTAGTGTGCCGTGAAGGACCTCCTCCTGTGCCGCGAGAAAATCTCTCTGCCCCCCCCTTCCTCCCCCCCCCCTCCTGAACTCCTGCTGTTTGGTAGAGAAGGAAGGGCCAGGCAGTGGCGAAGAAAAAGAAGAAGGGACCGAGGTGTCGCCTCCTTCGGCCGTTTCCCCAGCCAGCCTCCAATCCGCCATGACTCTCGCCCCTCGCTCGCTGAAGCCGCGTGGAGGAGGAGCCCCGCCCACTGAAGCCCGTCCACCGCTCATGCTCCTCCTTTGCTGGGGAGAGCTGGGCAGCTGGGGGGAGAGGAAGCTGGGGGGCATGGCGCGCCATGGCTCTGCCCCCTCCCCTGGTTTCGGCACTCCCAGCAGCTGCTCCAGCCTTGAGGGGACAGTGCTAAGCCAGCATTGTGCTGGCTCTGGCACCGCAGGCTTGGCACTGCCCCCTCAAGGCTGGAGCAGCTGCTGGGAGAGGTGAAGCCGGGGGTAGGGGCGGGCCATGGCACAGCCTGGCTCCGCCCCTCCCTGGCTTCGCACTCCCAGCAGCTGCTCCCAGCAGGCCACCAACCCCCAGCCGTTCTTTACTGTGTTAGAGTGTCATTTTGTGTCATTTTGGTTGGTGGTGTGCCCCCGGATTTTTTTAATGTTAAAAGTGTGCTGCGGCTCAAAAAAGGTTGGGAAACACTGCCTTAGACAACACAAATGTCTGAATTTAATTTCTTTGATTTCAGCCTTGAAATTATGGAACATATATTAGATGACTGAAAATTTCAGAGGGATGCTTCCTTTCTGGCTGCGTGGCGGCAAAATTGCTAATGTGCAGCTTCAGTAAATTGCTAAATAAAGCAGCCTCGTTGGCTGATAGACATACTGGGAAGGGCACTACCTCTCCCTTTTTCTCTGCCCTTGTCTACAATGAAAAATTATAGCGTCTTGTCAAGTTCCTTAGCATTAACTTCTCTAGGTTGACAAGGGCAGCCACATTTCCATTAGGCAGCCCAGCCGTAAAAGCAACGCCCTGCCACCTCCTCCACCTCCACCGCGTCACCCAGGCCTTTTGTGGCTCTAATGAAAAGATCCCGAGAGTGTTTCTCATGCAAACAGCTCTTTATTTATTATAATCACAACAGTAGCTCAACAAAAGGTGACGGTAATAAGAAAAGGAAGGAAGGAATTATGTTGCTTAATGATCTTTACCTTTCACAACACAACTGGGTGAGCAAGTTGAAACATGCTTTCTGGTATTTTTTGTTTTTGTTTTAATTCCACATTTCTAACACAACATAGGCAAAAGATGACCTCAGAAAAGGGCAAATATAATTTCATCCAATTGTGCTCAGCTTTGGTTCTTTGTCTCATCTATCTAGGATGCTGCACTGCAAATGCCTTGGAATTCAACGTGTGAGAGAAATGTAAGTGTGCGTGTGTGTAAACTGAACTATCGCTATGATACTTCATCTTGTTGATGGGAAGCTTCCCACCGGAGTGGAAATCATCTATCGGACAGATGGCAAGCTATTTAACCTCAGCAGACTGAAAGCCAAAACCAAGGTTACAACAACACCTGTTATAGAACTCCAGTATGCTAATGACATCATCACCTGTGCACTGTGGACTCAAACAATGTTGAATCAGGACCAAACTTGGCATGAATACTCAGTATGCCCAAATGTTTGGGGGAAATAAAACTTGACATTTGGGAGTTACTGTTTCTGGGATTTATAGTTAACACACAATCAGAGAGCATCTTGAATTCTTGCAACAATAGAATTGAACCAAACTTGGCATATTGAACTCTCATTACCAACAGAAAGTACTGAAAGGGTTTGCTTGGGAATTGACCTTGAGTTTGGAAGTTGTAGTTCACCTACACCCAGAGAGCACTGTGGACTGAAATAATGATGGATCTGGACCTCACTTGAAATGAATACTCAATATGCCCAAATATGAACGCAGATGAAGTTCAGGGGAAATAGAATTGTATTTGGGAATTGTAGTTGCTGGGATTTATAGTTCCCCTACAATCAAAGAGCATCCTGAACTCCACCAATGATAGAACTGGGCCAAACTTCCCACACAGAACCCCCAGGTGGCTCCCTTCCTGAGTGGCTCTCTCCGTCTTCCACACCAGAAGGGAAAGCACTCACTCGATCCACGGTTGCCTGCCATCCTTCCTTCTTTCCTGCAGTTCGAAAGAAGAAACCGGTGGGCCTGCCTCGAACTGCGCTCCTCACTTCCGCCTCCGTTACCCGCCCTCCCTCGATTGCAGGCTGGCTGGCTGGGGAAACAGCCGAAGGAAGCGGTGCCCCGGCCCCTTCTTCTTCTTCGCCGCCTGGCCCTTCCTCCTCCTCCTCCAGCAGCAGGAGTTTGGCAGGAGGGGGAAGAAAGGGGGGAAGAGAGGTTTTCCCGCAGTACACCAGGTGATCGCTCATGGCACACTAGTGTGATGCAGAACAGCAGTTGGGAAACACTGGCTTAATGGTGTAACATTAGAAAATGTTGACCATTTCCGCTACCTTGGCAGCCACTTTTCCACAAAAGTCAACATTGACAGTGAAATACAACACCGCCTGAGCTCTGCGAGTGCAGCATTTTTCCGAATGAAGCAGAGAGTGTTTGAGGACCGGGACATCCGTAGGGATACCAAGGTGCTTGGTTTATAAAGCTATTGTCCTCCCAACCCTGCTATACGCCTGCAAGACGTGGACTGCCTACAGACGTCACACACAACTCCTGGAACGATTCCATCAGCGCTGCCTCCGGAAAATCCTGCAAATCTCTTGGGAAGACAAGCGGACAAATGTCAGCGTGGTGGAAGAAACAAAGAACACCATCACTGAAGCAATGGTCCTCCGCCATCAACTCCGCTGGACTGGCCACTTTGTACGGATGCCCGACCACGGTCTCTCAAAGGAGTTGCTCTACTCCGAACTCAAGAACGGGAAACGGAATATTGGAGTACAGGAAAAGATATTTAAAGATGGGCTCAAAGCCAACCTTAAAAACTCTGGTATAGACACTGAGAACTGGGACCCTTAAGCGCTCCAGCTGGAAGTCAGCTGTGACCAGCAATGCTGCAGAATTTGAAGAGGCACGAATGGAGGGCGGAAGAGAGAAACGTGTCAAGAGGAAGGCGCATCAAGCCAACCCCAACCGAGACCGTCTTCTACCTGGAAACCAATGCCCTCACTGCAGGAGAAGATACAGATCAAGAATAGGGCTCCATAGTCACCTACGGCCCACCAGAACACTGATCCTGGAAGACTATCCTACTCGGACAACGAGGAATCATATATATATATATATATATATATATATATATATATATATATGTGTGTGTGTGTGTATGTGTGTGTGTGTGTCCAGTAGGAGTCTTCCAGGATCAGTTGTGACTATGGAGACTATATAGTGTGTGTGTGTATGTGTGTGTGTGTGTGTGTGTGTGTGTGTGTATATATATATATATATATATATATATATATATAACCTGAACGATCACACTAAGCATTTACATGCCCGAGGAATGTCTGCTTTCATTTTTAGTTTTTGTTGATATCTAAAAACTGAAGGTTTGCTTGGATTAAGAAATTCTCTAACTTTTCATGTATCATTTATTTACAGGTGCATTTCCAAGGCCAGACCACAGATTTGTTAAAATTCTTTCCAAGATGGAGAGAGCTGATGTCGGCGAGAGAATAGAAGTCTGGGGCTCTGTGGTGTGAAGGCCTTGCCACCAAGTTGCAAGAGGGATAAGCTTGGCAAAAATCCCAGACTGCATTCCTAGACTATATAACCCACACACTTGTTTATTCTGCAGTATTGTAAGGTTTATTTAAAGCAAGCATGCGAGCAAAGCAAGTTAAGAATTCTTAGTAATCATTTTGGGAGAGTAAAGGCCAGACATGTGCCTTTACAATGAGATGACTTGAACCATTAGAAAAGAGGATGATGCTGGGTAAAGTGGGAAGCAATAGGGCAGTGTTTCCCAACCAGTGTGCCAGGGCACACTAGTGTGCCGTAAGCGATCATCAGGTGTGCCATGGGAAATTACAGTGGAGAGAGAGAGAGAGAGAGAGTGCCAGCCTAGCAGGAAACTTCAAGCAGCGGAAATGAGGCTTTCCTGGCCGAAGCAGCAATGCCAGCCAGCCTGGCTGCAGTCAGGGAGAGCCCTCGGCGTCCAGAACTTTCCTCCCTCCTCTCTCTTTCTCCTTTCCTCCCTTCACTCCCTCTGCGCACCAAGGGCTACCTGGCTGGGCTGCGACTCTTCCTGCTTCCTGGCTCCTGGGCGCTCTTCTGCCCTCCTCCCCTCTGGCAGCAAGGAGGAGGAGAGGGAGGAGGAGCCCACGGGAGCTGCCCCCGTCCGACCCCGCTCTCGGAGGCTTGAGGCGAGGCCTTCTGTCCTCTAGGCCCTCCGCACTGGGGAAGGGGAGCAGCACCTCATTTCTTGGCCTCTCCTAGCTGGGTTCAGGGTTCGCTGCAGAGCAGAGCAGAGGTCGGGATGCGCAGCTCCACAGCCCAGCTTGGTTCCTTCCCGATCTGGCCCCAAGGCGACAGCACGGAAGCTGAAGGGAAACGCAGGGGGGCACTCCTGGGGGGGGGCTGAACCCCTTCGGGAAGGAGAGCTGGGGGTGGTGACAGCTGTGAGCCTCCGCCGCAGTTTGTTCCGAGGCTCGCAGCCACCCCGTGTGCTCAATTCCTATTCGTCCTGCTCAGCCGAGCCCGCGTACACTTCGGCCACTCAGCACAGCCCTCCCCCGCGGGACAGTGACGGGCCTCCTGCGTGTCGGCCTCCTGAGGATGGGGCGGGACGGGGGTTTGGCGGAAGCAGTGGCATCATGGGGTGGGAGGGTGACAGTTAGTAAAATGACAAAGTGTCATTTTGTGCCATTTTGGTTGGTGGTGTGCCCCAGGATTTTGTAAATGTAAAAAATGTGCTGTGGCTCAAAAAAAAGGTTGAAAATCACTGACTTAAACCATTAGAAAAGAGGATGATGCTGGGTAAAGTGGGAAGCAGTAGGAAAATAGGAAGACTGCATTACAGGTGGATAGACTTAGAACTTGACTTTACTAGGATGCCATTAAAGGAAGTCCGGGCCCAGAGTCTGCACAGTCTCAGCAGGGCTCTTGATGACACGGTGTCATGGAAGTCTCTCATTCATAGATCACAACAGATTGAAGCAAAAGTGATGGAAATGACCAACAACAAGGCTAAAAAGTAGTACAAAGACATCCATCCCATTAATAATTTAAAAACTAAACATCCCACCAATAGAAAATGCCTTGGGAAAAGCAAGTCCCCTCCTCCAGGTCTTCACAAAAAAAACCCTTGCTAGAAGCTGGCCCGTAGAAGCTGGGACATGGAAGGACAGCAGGAGAGCAAAGCAGGCTGCCAAATGTCCACCATTTGCTTGGCGTCCTTATTGCAATTAGGAGCAATTAGCCAGCAGGGACTAGCAGGCTGACTCATCCATGACAACTGATTTCTTCAATCCCAGACTGTTATGATGTCTCAATATGGCTTACATCTATATTTCTAACTACAGATATGTTGGATATTGAAAGTGTGAACTGACTCAGAATTGAGGGTCTCCAAATACAGGTCTGGTTAAATGACCAATTTTACTGGAGAAGCAGCTTAGACAGAGGATAGTGGGTGACAGACAGGACAACGTTCCATGTTAGATGTAACAAAGGGATCTACAGCTACAGTTGCCATTCACAACATTGTCATCTCTGTGATCTCCACATTGGCTACTGGTAGCCAGATAGGACAGAACACTCCTGCAAAGTGTGCCCCTCCCCCATGGCCAAGACCTCCCATAGGTCAAAATTATTTTGGCCCAAAATAACCTCTAAGGTGTTGGTGGACATTTCTGCCACATCTTTGACCTCCATTCTGCTATTTTGAGCCAGGGAAAGACTAGAAATGAGTGGTTTCTAATCACTTCCTCTTTAGAAAAAAAAGGTCTGGGTTCTTATGGGCCTAAAATGGACCTGGGGGCTAAAACATGATGAAAATGTCCCTGTAGGCCAGCTAGAGGGTGGTGAGACATGACCCAGGGACAAATATAGGGCAGTACAGTGGGTGGGTGGCCTCCCCAAAGTCTCAAAAGATTCCTCTCCCTAGCCCCCCAAAATTACTTACACTCTAGGGCAGGGGTGGGAAGCTGCTTCTCTCTGGCCCGGGGAGAAGTCGTTGGGGGCGAGGCCAAGAGGAAAGGGTACCGCTGCCGTTACGGCCTCTGTGAGGCCGAGTCTGTCTCCGGCAGACAGGCCGGAGGAGCGGTGGCTTCGGAGTGCCTGCCATCCCTGGAGGCGATCCGGGCCTGCAGCAGGGGCACTCACGACCTGCGGGGCTGATCGCCATGGCAAACCAGAAGACTTGATCGTCTTCCGATCGCGAGGGTGAACAGCCGCCTCAGATCGCGACTGCTCCCCCTGCAGGCCCGGATCGCCTCCATAGCAGGGCGATCAGCTGGGAAATGGCTGGGGGCGAGAGCTGCAGGCCTCCGCTCTCCTCCTCTTTTTTTTCTGTCTCTCTGCCTCCGCCACACCAGGGCGATAAGCCCCCGCAGGTTGCAGAGTGCTCCTGCTGCAGGCCCAGATCGCCTGCTGCTCTCCTCTCTGATCGCCTGCGCGGTGGAGGCAGAGAGAGGGCAGAAGGGAGGAAGGAAGGAAGACCTGCCTCCCGCCCCGAGCGGGTCATGGAGGATGAGGGCGATGAGGGCGGAGAGTCCCCGCCTTCCTCCGAGCTCCCATTGGAGCCCCCCCAGTGGGTGAGTGGCAGGCAAGCAGAGATGGCGACTGTCTCAAGTTATTATATTTTCAAAATTCTATTTCAAATGTGCAAATGCACTAATATAAGAGACTTCAAATGAATATCACAATACAGTAACAATTGGATTAAGAGTGTGTTCTCCTATTCTCAAATAATCATATATATCAATCATCTATTCTCGCCTGAGAATTCTCATAATAAATGAAAATAAAACATATAGCAATTACAAACCTCAAGTCAATACAGCTCGATGGTGGTAAATGTTCAACTTGGAGCCAATGCTCCAAAGTAAATATATATCCTCTCTTCAGGATGACAGCCTTCATCTTGGTTCGCACCTTGTCTTCTTGAATTTTATTTTATTTTAGTGGTTTTATTATTATTTTATAATAATTTTATAATAATAAAATAAAATAATAAATAATATAATATAATAATGTTATATTATATTATAATTTCAATATATTTAATGTCTATATATATAGAGACATTATAATATAATAATTATTATATTAATACTAATAATATATGAATATTTCTTGATATATTAATATGTCAATATTAATGATGTGTAATATATAGTAAATATAGTAAATAAATAAATAATGTAGATTAGAATGTAGTTCAGCCTTTAGGTGCGGCCCTCCATAATATTTTTTTGGCTCTTGTGTGGCCCCTTGGAAAAAATAATTGCCCACCCCTGATCTAGGGCCGGATACCTAAAAAGCAGGTATTTATTGCAAGAAACTAATCCAATTCCAGCAGCAAAGTTTTCCTGGACACAGAATTATCTGGAGATCATATATTTTGAGAGCCTCCTTTTAGATATTTTGAAATATAAACTAATGCATCCTCTTTGTAAGCAGCATTTTGCATCACTGATGGAAAGGAATCCAGTGTAACATGAAAGATCAGTCGCCAATTCCCTCCCTCTCCCCTTTATCAGAAATGATGCAAAGAGCCATGGCTGGCAAATGAATAACCACCTGTGTGGAAAGAGGATTAAAGCTTTTGCAAGAACTGACTCACCATCGCTTGAAACATCCATAGTTACCATTGTGCGTGACATGGCATGCTCAAACAAAAACTAGTTACAAAAGGAGCTGGCACTCAGAAGCTTGCCTCCAGTCGCTGTAGGATCATGGGAAGGCTGCTTTTCCTGCACTCTCAGGATGTCTGAAATTTACTTCTTGGAAAGGAGTGGCTCTTCCCCAGAGGAGCCGCTGCTCTCACACTGCACGTGGCTAGAGTACAACAAGGACGCTTTCTGCTCATAAGCCAGGCCTTCCGTTGGTATCATACAACTACTATGAAGTTATCAGTGCAAATTCAGATGATGCCCTCCTTCATCTACTATACTGTACTCATGTAAAAAACCACTTGGGTATAAGTTAAAGGCAGGTTTTGAGGTTCAAATTATGGATAGGAAAGGTTCTTGGAGCTGACTAATTCACGGCAGGTATTGTCTGCTGCAGTGTTTTTCAACCTTTTCTGAGCCACGGCGCATTTTTTACATTTACAAAATCCTGGGGCACACCACGAACCAAAATGACACAAAATGACACTCTAACACAGTAATACATATAGTTAATATGTTTTTACATGTATTTATACACTCAGTGTGAAACCTGGGCCTGTTTCGATGAACACAACATAGGTATCCTGGCAGGAATGGCAGAAAGACACACACGAAGGTCTTGCTCAACAGCTGTCAGTCATGGGAAAACTTTGGCCCTCTGGGTGCTTTGGACTTCAACTCCCACCATTCCTAAACAGCCCTTTCCTGCTTAAGTGGCTGAGGGGGGAAAGGAAAAGGGCCTGGGGCTGCTAGGAATGGGGGGAATTGGAGTGCAAAGCACCTGGAAGGTCCAAGTTTGCCCATGCCAGCTTTCGCTTCCATTGCCACATCTATCTTCAGCCTCTGGCGGTTTGAATATATGTGATTATCTACATGATTTTCTACCGTGTCACTATGATTATGGTGCTGCTTTAAATTGTCCGCGAACTGACTGTGCTATTGTGCGGATCCCGGAACTGACATTGGATAACATCGTGAGGATACACTTTGTTTTTTGCACTCACTTCCGTGATTTCATCAAATATCGTGAGTTTTCCATAGAGTGAACTCAGTGAACTCGCTACTTCCTGGTTCGCAACTCCTCCGCTCTCTGTGGCTACCATGCCGAACTACCTTATGTAAGACTTTTGATTTTCCCCAGCAGGATTGGGTACTTTGAATGTGTTTTTTTGCGTATGATTATGTATGATTAATTGTACATTTTGTACTGTGACGTAGTGGTACTCCTTTAATAAGTAAGGGTATTGGAGGTTCCAATTTCCCACGGCACACCTGACGATCACTCACGGCACACTAGTGTGCCCCGGCACACTGGTTGGGAAACACTGCATTACATAATGATAAGCCGACGATCCGATGACATTTAAAGGTAAGTTGGAGATGTTCCTATATTCGTCAATTCTGATAGAAAATAAATTTGCCTGAAGAAAAAACGGAACACCCAGCCTCAAATCAAAATGTTCCAAATCCATATCCTGATATCATTGGCTGCAGTGGAAAATGCCTTTTCTTTCCCCAGAGAAGTTTCCTCACCTTTTTGGCTGGGTTCTACAGCATCACCATGCCTGGAGAACAAAACAGTGCTGCTGTCTGGGCAGAACCGATAAGAACAGCAGATGAAATGGCCTGGAACCTGTTCAAAAGTGAATCCCTTTTGAATTGCTACCACAAAAAGGAAGGCGCTCAGTCTTAGTACATTTTCAAGATCAAACAAGAGCAAGGACAAGAAAGAATGGCATTCAGGCAAGCTTTAAGGTTAATGATTCACGGAAAAAACAGGGAAGAGCCAAACCGACTTCCTCTCTCCAGCTGTTCCTCCCTTTTAGCCTCTCAAGAGCAGTCCATAGGTCTCTCTTCCTGGTACCGTAAATGTTGTAAGCTCAGAGCAAGTAGCTGAGTGCAGCACTAACCAGAGAGACAAGACAGCATTGGCACTACCTGAATTATCAAGTATGAAGTGCTTCTTTTGAATATTTCTTTAACTATGCACTCACGAGATCAGTGTTTCCCAACCAGTGTGCCGTGGGAAATTGGAACCTCCAATACCCTTTCTTCCCCCTCCTGCCGAACACGTTTTCTTCTCCACTCGGGCTCCCTTCTTCCCAGCCTCGCTCTGCTCGCTTTGCTCTGGGGCGAGTCTGTGCAGTAGCGCCTGCACGGGTCACATCTTCCTCCCCCCCCGAACACGCTCCCGCTGCCCCCTCGGATCAAAATGGCGGCAGAAGCAGCAGTGTAGAAGAAAAAGTAAGTGTTCGGCAGGAGGGGGAAGAAAGGGCACAAAGGGGAAGGGGGAGGAAGAGGTCTCTGTCGAAAGCTGGCATGGGCAAACTTGGACCTTCCAGGTGTTTTGGACTCCAACTCCCACCATTCCTAGCAGCCTCCGGCTCTTTTCCTTTCCCCCCCTCAGCCACTTAAGCAGGAAAGGGCCTCAGACTGTTAGGGATGGTGGGAGTTTTTTTAAAAAGCATCCCCAGAAAAACACAGTTTTCCCAAGCCTGTTTTAGGGACCTTAAAGTGGTGAGCCTCCTTCCAACATTGTGATTCTGGATAGAAAACAAACAACAATATAACATAACATTGTTTGAGTCCACAGTGCTCTCTGGGTGTAGGTGAACGACAACTTCCAAACTCATGGTCAATTCCCAAGCAAACCCTTTCAGTACTTTCTGTTGGTAATGAGACTATGTGACAAATGTTGCTGTCCTTGAGTAAGCAGGGATCACCAGCACTGAGGCCATGCTATTGAGAACACAGCTGCGCTGGGCAGGGCACATCTCTAGGATGGAGGACCACCACCTCCCAAGGATACTACTCTACGGTGAACTTGCCACAGGTCAGTGAAACAACATCTCAGGCTCAGCCAGATAGATCTCCAACAATGGTCCACCCTGGCCTCACATGGGGAGGCATGGAGACGCACTATCCACAATGCTGTGGCCTCTTTCAAGAAGACACGCCGAATGGGTCTCAAAGAGAAACGACAACGCAGAAAGAACCGCAACTTGGAAACAACATCACCCAAGGAGAATTTCTGCTGTGCTTTCTGCAACCGAACTTGCCTATCTCTGATTGGCCTTTTTAGTCATCAAGGCGCTTGTAAAACGCATGGGATGAGTCCTTCCTAAGAGTCTTTGTTTGCGAAGTAATGCCGAGAGAGTGGGTGGGTGATAGATATGCTGCCGAGGAGAGATGCTCCAGCAAAGGACCTTCAATAAGAATAACAAAGGTTCCACTGAATGTGTTGTTCAAGGATACTGTGCAACAATAAGAGCAATCATGTCATGGCAACCCCATGCTGGCCATATTTTAAGTGTTTCATTAATAATAGACATGGCAATATTGCATCTGGACTTTTAGCAAGAGCACTGTAATTTTATGGATGTTTTATCTCCCTGAAGGGCTGGAGAGAGATCCCATGGCACAAGCTAAGCTAACATCCCATTGTTGTCAGAGCTTGAGAAATGCATTAGAAGAGCCTTCAAAGCACCATAGCCATTAAACTTTGCCTCCCCAGAGGAAAACTAAAAGCGAATCTGGTATAATGTAAAGGGTATAAATTTAGCAAGAATAGGATCACTGAATGTATTTAGACGACGCCTGTGGCCCAAGGAGAATTTTGTGCAGTCTTAACCAAAGATGAGCCGGCCGTAATAAGACAAATGAAGAAAGTCAGTTTTATTGTTGTGCCCTGCTGTTCAACCCATTAAATAATCTTATCAAGGTGATTGCCTAAGTGGTGCAGGGACATAATTAAACAGCAGGCTTTCTAGTTCTACAGAAATCAATATGGACATTAACATTAATTTCTCTCTTCCATGTGCTGCTTTTGTACATGGGTATATGTGCGGAATTATGGTTCAACCGAATAAAGAAGTCTTCTTCATCCAAACATGAACTGGGAATGTTTGCATCTATTTAAATGTTCACAATTTTGCTGAAACATCAAATCAGCGGAAGGAGAAATAGCAGAATTTAAAAATTGTACAGTAATCATTGTTGCTTCATACGACTGCTATAAGACTACTTCTTATGTTACTGTAAAAGTTCACACAACAGCAGAAATGCACAAAATTTCAGGTTTTATGGCTCCAACTAGTGATACATGAACGTACTTAGCAGGGCACAATTATGGCTCCAGGCCAGAAAGTAAACTGACAGATTTGATATTAATTTGCATGGTTCAGAACTTGGAAAAGTTACTTTTCCCCAAAACTCTTGCGCCCAACTATGTTCTTTTTTTATACTCTAGTTCTGATCCTTTATTGGAAAATCTGGCAACTATTTTTATGCAGCTTATTCTTCACCACCACTGGCTTCTGGCTGCAAAGAATTGCACTGGCGTGACGCAAGGCAATCATGCACAGGTCCAAGCCCGGATTAACACCTTTTTGCACTCTAGGCCAGTTTGAAATTACGCCCCCTTTAAGCCAACCTCTACCGCACTCCCCCCCCACCTCGCGCCATCGCATCCTTCCCGTCCTGTGCCAATGGGGCTGAGGGGAAAGGTGCACGCACGCTGTCACTAAAGAGAAGAAGGGAACGGGCCTCTGTGTGGCGGGGAGCGAGTTCATGACCCCTCAGGAAGGAGGCAGAGGAGGGCGAGTACCGCAGTGTGGTCCTTGGCTATGCCGCTGGGTGTGGCGAGAGGCCCACTCCAACCCATCTGGAGAGGGCCAAGTCAGTCGAAGAACTGGAAGCAGAGGAGAGGAGAGGAAGAGGCTCCCCTCCTGCCCCTTGCCAGTCTGGCCAAACAGGGGCATTAGAGAGGCCGATCCCCATTCCCCCAGTCCCCCTCAGCCCTTCCTCCCCCCCCCCCCACATCATCCACTCACTACTGAGGCTCCTCCCCATGCTGGGAACAACCGGAGTGGAGGGGGGCCCTTCAGCACCACGCCCCTGCCGCCTGGCAATCCCAAAGAACTACGTGTCCCAGCATGCCCCGTGGCTGAGAGGCTGGCGCCACCGCCGCATCTCAGCAGCCCCCGCGGCCTCAAAGGCGGCTCTGCGGCCTCACGCTGGGTGCACGGAGGGCAGCGGCTGCAGAGAGTCGGGACCTTCCTCCGCCTCAGGAGCCAATCGCGACCAGCATGGGCTGACAGAAGATGCCTCCTCCGTGGAGGTCTCTTCCTTCAGCCCATGCTGGTCGCGATGCTCCACCTCTTCCTCCCCATGCTGCTGCTGCTGCCTCAAGTGGAACCCTGGTCATGTGGTGCGCCCTCCGCCAGGTCACGTGGGGGCTTGCTCCTGGCTGTATTGTCTGCAGGGCGCCGAGGTGGCAGCCCCCCCTTCCTTTTGGGTACGAAGCTACAGGAGCCAATCGCGGAGTGATTTTTTAAAGTATTTTATAACATTTTTATTATTCATTTGGGGGGGTCGTGATCTGCGCCCCCCCCTCAGCTTGCACCCCTAGTCCATGGCCTTGTTGGCCCTATGGGTAATCCGGGCCTGCACAGGTCCTTGTGGTAATTGTTCTTGTGGATGATGTGGCGGAGACTGCTGAGAGTGGCGTGTGCATTTTTGTTGATGGTAATAATCTCATAAGAAGTTGCTGGCTTATGTTGACCTGCATGCTTCTTTAGGACCACAACGATGCCCTTCCCAACAGCAGCTGGCTCCACCTTGACCATCTTACAATGGATCAGTCCGTTGTAGTGGAAGGAGTTGTGGGCTTTAAGGTTGCTGGGTTTCATGCTGAACATGGAACCTGCTCCATGTTCTAAGAGTATGTTTTCCAAGCAACTGCTTATGCTGACTAATTATGAGTTGTAGTAAAAAAAAAAACAACTCTTCCAAGCTACGTAGTGCTTTTGTAGAAGCTCAAGTGCATCAAGGATGAACATGTAGATTCTAAGGCACCAGACAGAGGGACCCATTGAGGAGTATTTGCATAAGGCAGTGTCTCACCTGATTAAAATGTTTTTTTAAAAACAAATATGGAATGCGGGATCAACGTGAAGGTACATAACACTGGAATTATATACTTGACCCATTTGGTAGATGTAGTCTGAGGCTGTCAAACTTCTGGAATTGACCTTGCCAATTCTGTACGCCAGCTGATGTGTTTTTCAACAAAAATGGAGCAGTTGCACTAAAATGCTTGCAAGGACATGTAAGTACTGAGGATATAAATCAATCAACCAACACTTCAAAGATTGGTGATATATGATACTCCAACAACCCACACATTCACTGTCAAGAAAGCCTTCTAAGTTAATGCCTTCATCAGAATCAATGACACCCTGAAGAATGTGTTAAAACATCTGATCAGAGCCTACAATGATACCGACAAAACCTCCCGTGTCCTGACAGTTCTTTTGTTTTGTATTTCCAAGTTCACAAGTTGCAACGTCAGTGAGAAATGCCCAGATGAGCTCCCAATAGAATTTACTGAGCAATTGCAATTGTTGAATTCACTTCTTTCTCCGATACTAGGAGAAATTATTATGAAAACAAATCTATTTGGGTATGTGGCGTTATCTTTGAATCCAACGTGACAGACTGTTTCCTGAAATGCTGAAACTGCACTGTGACTATATTAGTCGCTAATGAAGAGCGACTGCAGCAGAGAACAGTCTTTTTTTCCTTCTAAAAAGGGTAAATAAATGTTCTCGAATCCAGTGCAACTCAAAGCATCCCATTGCCTGGTTCTTCCTAAGCACAAAGTAGAAATATGAGCTAGCTCTGGATTACTATGGTATCATTCATGACTTTGCTAGAAACAAACTGAGAAAGAAAGTGTTGAAGAAATGAGCATGTTGCATTATTTAAAATTTACCTTTGTCTTAAATCATTTTAGCTGACTTTGATGTTTCTATTTTCTACAATATACAGCACTTTTCACTTCTGGCTTTCCCTCCTGTTAGCCCCTTAAAGCATTCATAAATTTAACCCAAGTCCATTAGTAGTATATAAATATTAGGCCTGGGTAGGTTTGTCAGAATCCTCATAAAATCGGAATGAATTTGGATTAAAATCACTTTTGAAGCTGTTTCGAGGCGATGTAAGCCGGTGTTTCCCAACCAGTGTGCCGCAGCACACTAGTGTGCCGTGAGCGATCATCAGGTGTGCCATGGGAAATTGGAACCTCCAATACCCTTTCTTCCCCCTCCTGCCGAACACTTTTTCTTCTCCACCCGGGCTCCCATCTTCCCAGCCTCGCTCTGCTCGCTTTGCCTCGCTTTACTCACGCTGCCGCTTCTGCAGCCATTTTGATCCGAGGGGGCAGCATGAGCGTGTTCAGAAGGGGAGGGGGGAAGACGTGGGGCGAGTCTGCGCACAGATCACGTCAAAGCGAGGCAAAGCGAGCTGAGTTTGCGCAGTAGTGCCTGCAACGGGTCACGTCTTCCTCCCCCCCCCCCCCCGAAGAAGGGAGCCCGAGTGGAGAAGAAAAAGTAAGTGTTCAGCAGGAGGAGGAAGAAAGGGCGCACAGGAGAAGGGGGAGGAAGAGGTCTCTGTCGAAAGCTGGCATGGGCAAACTTGGACCTTCCAGGTGTTTTGGACTCCAACTCCCACCATTCCTAGCAGCCTCAACCCCTTTTCCTTTTCCCCCTCAGCCACTTAAGCAGGATAGGGCCTCAGGCTGTTAGGAATGGTGGGAGTTGGAGTCCAAAGCACCCAGAGGGACGAAGTTTTCCCATGCCTGTTTGAGGGACCTTAAAGTGGTGAGCCTCCTTCCAACATTGTGATTCTGGATAGAAAACAAACAACAACATAACATAACATTGTTTGAGTCCACTGTGTTCTCTGTGTGTAGGTGAACTACAACTTCCAAACTCAAGGTCAATTCCCAAGCAAACCCTTTCAGTACTTTCTGTTGGTAATGAGAGTTCAATATGCCAAGTTTGGTTCAATTCCATTGTTGCAAGAGTTCACGATGCTCTTTGATTGTGTGTTAACTAAAAATCCCAGAAACTGTAACTCCCAAATGTCAAGGTCTATTTTCTACTAGGGGACACTCCCTGAAGCTCCAAGGTAGGAAAGTTAGGACTAATAAAGGGAAATATTTCTTCACCCAGAGGGTCATTGGGTTATGGAACTCACTTCCAGAGGAGGTTGTGACAGCGGTCAGCCTGGACAGCTTCAAGGCAGGATTAGACAGATTCATGGATACCAAGGGAATCAGTAGTTACTGAAATGGACATCCAAGTGCCACCTCTGTGTTGATGGAGGCAGGCAGGGTTTTCCCCGGGTACTGGTTGTGGGGGGTCGGGAGCAGGTGAGGGTTTTGCCCTCCTTTCTGCTAGAGATCCCTGTGTACAACTAGTGGGCCACTGTGTGACACAGAATGCTGGACTAGATGGGCTGAGGCCCGATTCAGCATGGCTCTTCTCATGTTCTTATGTTCTTATGTTCTCCAAACTGTGTTCACATTTGGGCATATTGAGTATTCATGCCAAGTTTGGTCCTGATCCAACATTGTTTGAGTCCACAGTGCTCTCTGGATATAGGTGAACTACAACTCCAAAACTCAAGGTCAACTATATGTATTACTGTGTTAGAGTGTCATTTTGGTTGGTGGTGTGCCTCAGGATTTTGTAAATGTAACAAATGTGACGCGGCTCAAAAAAGGTTGAAAAACACTGATGTAAGCAACCCGGAAGTGAATTTGCCATTTCGAAGCCACCACCGCCATTTTCGGAAAGGAATCATTTGGATGCGGATGTCCTTCCCTCCGCGTTAGACCTGGGGTGAGACGCAGAGGGAAGCACATCCGCGTCCAAACTGGGTGTTTAACTGAATATTCACTTCACCAACTGGCACCAATGACTACAATGACATGAGACCACACAATACCAAAAGAAAACTAGATTCCATACAAGAACGTGGCTTCTTAAAGTGATCAGGGAGATGTGGGACCTGAGGCAAACATATGTTCTCACGTAAGATCCCATGTTCTGCTTGGAATTAGGTCCTAGCCAAGTAGGTGTTTGGCTATGGTTTACCACCACTTGCTCCTTCTTGCTTGCCTCTGCAGGAATTGAGTAAGTCTGACAAGTTCTTCCTGCCCTTGGGGGAAGCAAACCTGGTAAGAAGGGTAATCACAGAAGCTAACATCTTCCTTGGAAATGTTCTCCATATGTTTGTAGCTTGGCTGGATTCACCTCTGTAAGATACAGGCAGTCCTCAAGTTACAGCACAAACAGTCAATATAAATCTATCTTGTGTAGGGATACAACAACAACTTATGCCTGCATCAAATAAGCACAATGCACAAAGTATCAAAATATAATTATCAACAGTAATACAGAGAGGATGCTCCCATTGAATACACAAACATCACATATATATACATATAATCAGTCTAGATGCTATAGTACATCAATACTCCCGCGTGGGCGCTGCTTAAAGCAAGCGGCAATGATAAACTGTCCTGGCGTGGCGATACCAATGAACGAGGCTCGAGATATCGTTGTACTCACAATCCTGTAGGTAGTATATTCAAAGTAAAACCAAAATAGGTTGGAAATAAGCCTCACAAACGTATTCAAAGTTCGTTCCGGCGGGCGGCTTTTGCGACCCGCCGCAAATGCCTCCGTTGCAGGGAAGCGCCGTAAAGCTCACCAGTAGCGTTGCGCAGGAAACTTTTTGCGACAATGATGTCTGTTTTGGCGGCGCATTCAAACTGGCAAAGCACAAGATGGGATTCAAGGGCAGAAGCAAAGGAAGATGTAGCAATGGACGGGAATAGAGGTGCACAAAGTGGGAAATCGCCAAAGGAGGATCCAAAGAAGACTGGGTGATGGTAACTCAACGCCTACGGGTACAAAATCAATGGACCAATCCCGTTTCATCTCCACTTCCTCAGGGCGGGGTTAAGATGTTCAATATCTGTCTTCTCAGTCAAGTATATAGAAATCCATACATAGGAACAAGAGTATAGTCTCTAGGTATATGACAAAGAGGTATAGGCCGCGTATAGATATTGAACATCTTTACCCCGCCCTGAATCCCATCTTGTGCTTTGCCAGTTTGAATGCGCCGCCAAAACAGACATCATTGTCGCAAAAGTGTTCCTGCCTCGTTCATTGGTATCGCCACGCCAGGACAGTTTAGCATTGCTGCTTGCTTTAAGCAGCGCCCACGCGGGAGTATTGATGTACTATAGCATCTAGACTGATTATATGTATATATATATGTGATGTTTGTGTATTCAATGGGAGCATCCTCTCTGTATTACTGTTGATAATTATATTTTGATACTTTGTGCATTGTGCTTATTTGATGCAGGCATAAGTTGTTGTTGAGTCCTCAGTTACAAACATATGACTCCTGGTTAAGAATGGGGTGGTGAGAACACAATAAGTGAGAGAAATCTACTCCTAGGAAGGGAAATTCACTTCTGTAAGAGTTATCATTGGGGGGGGGGGGGAGAGTATCTCCACTGAAGCTTTATCACCAATCCTTGTTTCTACAAAAACCTAAAATTTTCAAAATCCAATTGTTACAGGGACAGAAAATGAGGTGAAATCTTCTGAAACTGGGGCACAGGCAGCAAAACAAACATTACAGGAGAGTTAAGCCTTCCTTAAAAAGCTATTTTTTTAAAAAAAATGTACCTGTTCCAACTTACATACAAATTCAATTTAAGCACAAACATACAGAATCTTGTTCATAACTTGGAAACTGCCCGTATCCAAGGAAATTCAAATTAAATTAAAATATGATACATCATCTTTGGTCCCACACCCGGTTAACAGGAGACAAGCAGAATAGAGTTGTGTAAACCTATTAGAAATACTATTAAATGGAGACAGAATGAAAGCCATTCTTGTTTCTCCAGAACAACAATTAGTAGTAGAGGCAAAATTTGGTTTTAGTAAGTGTATAGGCTTGTGAATACAGGTCTTCGGGCCACACCTAATGCATCATGGGATGCTACTAGACTCTTGCTTGCAAAACCAGAAGTAAAAAAGATGTACTAATGTTAGTAAGCAGGCCTTTTTCCATCTCCGGCAGGCGAGACAGCTGGCACCATACCTTTCAGAGGAAGCCTTGGCTACAATCATCCATGCGACCGTCACATCTAGACTGGATTATTGTAACGCCTTGTATGTTGGTCTTCCCCTGTCGACTACTCGGAGGATCCGCATTATTCAAAATGCGGCTGCCAGGCTACTTGCAAAAACACCTTTGAGGTGCGACATAACTCCAACTCTTTTACACACTGGCTTTTGTTGGTTCTGACCTTTAAGGCACTTTATGGTCAGGGGCCAGAATACCTCAGAGACCGCCTCTCCCCTCTTCGCCGCCAGTGGTCGCCACAACTCCTCCGACTAAACTTCCTGTATGTTCCAGGCCTCAGGGAAGTACGTCTCGAGAGCACAAGACGTAAGGCCTTCTCCATCTCTGCCCCTGTCTTGTGGAACCCCTTGCCTCCCCACTTGAGGGCCATGCGTGACTTGCGACCCTTTGCTCAGGCACTCAAGACCTGGCTTTTTAGCAGAGCTTTTAATGTTTACTGCTGTCTATTTGGTATTGTGTATTTTTTAATGCAATTGTTTTATGTAAATCGCCAGGAGCATTTTAATGGAGGGCGATTAACAAGTGAGAAACTGATGCTGCTGCTGTGTAGTCAAAGGTTTTCATGGCTGGAATCACTGGATTGCTATGAGTTTTCCGCTGCCTCTCTTTGAGGGAGAGCCGCTGATCCCGGCCCCGTCGGTGAAGAGTCTCGGTGTGATACTAGACTCGAGACTCTCACTGGAGGCCCAGGTTGCTGCGACAAGTAAGGGAGCCTTTTTCCACCTACGCCAGGCACGTCAACTGGCACCTTACCTTCCATCAGATGCGCTGGCTACGGTGGTCCATGCCACAGTGACATCACGGCTGGACTACTGTAATGCCTTGTACGTGGGGTTGCCGCAGTCAACCACTCGTAAAATCCAGCTAGTGCAGAATGCAGCCGCCAGACTCCTCACCGGGACACCTCTGAGATGCCATATCGCGCCATCTCTACAGCGCCTGCACTGGCTGCCAGTCGAGCTCAGAGCCATCCACAAGATCTTGTCGCTCACCTTTAAGGCCCTCCATGGCGCCGGCCCAGCTTATTTAAAAGACCGCTTGTCCGAACCAGCTCATTTAAGGTCGCGCGTTCAGGAAACAGGGACCTTCTCCGCATCCCAGGTGTGAGTGAGGCCCGCCTCGACACCACGAGACGGAGAGCCTTTTCCATCGCGGCCCCTGTTCTTTGGAACTTGATGCCGGCGGATCAGAGAGCCATCCGGGACATGCCCCAGTTCCTGACCGCACTGAAGACCTGGCTCTTCCGAAAGGCTTACGGCTAAGGACACCCTCCAGACTTGGCCTGAGTTACTGGAACTATTTTAATTAATCTTCCTATTCTTTTAGCTTTTAACTATTGAACTCTTTTATGTGTTTTATGTGTAAGTCGCCCGGAGCACTGACGTGGAGGGTGACTCATAAATAATAAAATCAATCAATCAATCAATCAATATGGCCATGTTCCAAAGCATTCTCTCCTGCTGCCATAGATGTGGATGAAACGTCAGGAGAGAATGCTTCTGGAACATGGCCATACAGCCTGGAAAACTCACAGCAACCCAAAGAAAGATGCAGTTAGAAAAGAATTATTTGATATGCAGTCACACATTAATTTCTTGTCTCCGTTTTCACCTCACAAAATAACATTCTAACCAAAATTAATTCCTGGCTGGGGCCACAGTAGAAAGGACCACAATGGAGGACGTAATGTGCCATTATTACTGCCTATAAAATGTCACCCTTATTATTTATTTATTTATTTGGACTTGTAGACCACCACTCCCAAAGGCTCGGGGCGGTTTACAACACAGCTCAATAAAACAGGCAATGAGTAAAACATAAAATGCAATATACATAAAACAGCAGATAAGCATGTTTAAATCACAGGCTTTCGAAGGCCTGTCTAAACAAATGCGTCTTGCAGGCTCTGTGGAAGGTGGCCAGATTTCGTAGAGCCCGCATTTCTAGTGGCAACATATTCCAAAGGACTGGGGCAATGATTGAGAAAGCCCTGCGCCTTGTCGAAGTCAGATGGAAAGACTTGACACTAGGGAAGGCGAAAAGATTCTGGTCTTCAGCAGGGCCGTAGCCAGGATTTTGATTCGGGGAGGGCTGAGTTTGATTCGGGAGGGGCTGAGTATGAGTAAGAGAGGGACTACCCTACCAAACCTTTTCTACTGTTATCCCAATAACCCCATGAATGTGGGATATAATGAGCATGGTGATCAGATCATGATGTGAATAAACATAACAGTTTAAATAATGTACCAGTAAGGCCTTCTCGTGGAGCACCCTAAGAATTTCGGAGGGGGGGTTGAAGCCCCCAAGTCCCCCCTCCTGGCTACATGCCTGGGAGAACGGAGTGATCTCGGGGGGTTATATGGAATCAGGCGATCCCGTAGGTCAGTGTTTCCCAACCGCTGTGATGCGGCACAGTAGTGTGCCGTGACGGACCTCCTGCTGTGCCATGAGAAAAGCTCTCTGTCCCCCTTCCTTCCCCCCTCCTCCTGACAAACACCTGCTGCTTTGGGGGGAGGAGGAGGAAGGGCCAGACACCGGTGAAGAAAAAGAAGAAGGGGCCGGGGTGTCGCCTCCTTCAGCCGTTTCCTCAGTCAGCCTCCAATCTGCCATGACTCCCACCCCTCGCCCGCTGAAGCCGCGCAGAGGAGGAGCCCCGCCCACTTAAGCCTGTCTACCGCTCATGCTCCTCCTCCTTTGCGCGGCTTTGGCTTCAGCTGTGGGAGCGCTAAAGCTGGAGGAGGGGGCAGGGCATGATGCGGCCTGGCTCCGCCCCTCCCCACGGCTTTGGCCCTCCCACAGCTTCTCCAGCCTTGAGGGGACAGTGCCAAGCCAGCATTGTGCGGGCTCTTCCACCGCTGGCTTGTCACTGCCCCCTCAAGGCTGGAGAAGCTGTGGGAGAGCTGAAGTCTGGGGAGGGGGTGGGGCGTGACGCGGCTGGCTCCTTCCCCTCCCCCGGCTTTGGCACTCCCAGCAGCTGCTCCCAGCAGGCCACCATCCCCCAGCCATTCTTTACTGTGTTAGAGTGTCATTTTGTGTCATTTTGGTTGGTGGTGTGCCCCTGGATTTTTTCAATGTTAAAAGTGTGATAAAAAAGGTTGGGAAACACTGCCGTAGGTACACTAGCCCCAGACCATGTAAGGTATTGAAAGTAAGAACTAACACCTTGAAAGTGATCCGGCATTCGATTAGCAGCCAGTGCAGGTTCTGCAGTATAGGTGTTATGCAGCAGCTTGCGGGCTCCCCCGTGAGCTGCCGGGCTGCAGCATTCTGCACTAGCTTAAGTTTCTGGATCATAGTCAAGGGTAGGCCAATGTAAAGAGCGTTACAGTAGTCAAGTCTTGAGATGACAGTGGCTTGGATTACCGTGGCTAGGTCGTTCCATGAGAAATAGGAAGCCAGATGCTTCGCCTGTCGCAGATGGTAAAATGCGATTCTGCTGACATTGGAGATTTGAGTCTCCATTGACAGCAGAGGGTCCAAATGGATGCCCAGGCTTTTTATTGATGATGACGGGCGTAATTGGATTATTTTAGTGAACGGCAGTTGGATTTCCCTATCGCCCGGAGAACCCAGCCAGAGGATCTCCATCTTCACCGGATTCACCTTCAACCTACTGGCTCGCAGCCATCCAGTAATGGCTGCACAACTCAAATGCCTGCTGGAACAGATGAGTTTTGCAGGCCCTGTGGAAGGCCACCAGGACCGTAGTGCTTGGACCTCAGGGGGAAGAGCATTCCAAAGCAATGGAGCAATGATCGTGAAAGCCCTATGTCTGGTCGCCATCAAACGAAAGATCCTGCAACAGGGAATTTCCAATAGGTTTTGATCTTCTGAACACTCTTTTTGCCATTCTAAGGTATGCTAACCTGAGTCATAGAGGATCAAGTTCACGACAATAGCTGGGCTCCAACTGATGAGATCAAGTACATACTGGAAGAGCAACATCAAAATGAAACAAGTCGATCTGGGAATTCCCTCCTTATTTTTCATTGCACCATGAGCCAACAAAAGAAAAAGTATGAGGAGGCTTGAGACATTTGTTTTTCACATCAAAGCAGCGGGAAAAAGGCACCACGCAACTCAAACTATAGGCCACTGAAGTTTTCTGTACCACTTTTAATTAATAGAAATGATTGAATTGACTAAAAATAACTCTGATTTGTTACAGTAAGTCGTAGCAGGACCAAGTGTGTGTGATGAAGAAAAACCTTATGATGGTAATTATTATGTGCAGCTGGGAATGTAGGTCAGCCAGCATGTTTGGGCCACACCCGGTGGGGCATAACGGTATGGGTTTTAGAATACAGTTCAGTTTTTGCTCTGAGGAGCTTTAGGCCAGTGTTTTTTAACCTTTTTTGAGCCGCGGCACATTTTTTACATTTACAAAATCCTGGGGCACACCACCAACCAAAATGGCACAAAATGACACTCTAACACAGTAATACATATAGTGAATATGTTTTAAAATGTATTTATACACTCACTATAAAACCTGGGCCTGTTTCGATGAACACAACATAGATATCCTGGCAGGAATGGCAGAAGGACACAAACCTCCCACACAGAACTCCCATAACCAAGAGAAAATACTATAAGAGTTTGGTGGTATCAAATTGCATTAATTCTGCAGTGTAGATGCACTCCTGGACCTCACGAGCAGGCGAAAAGATGACTGACTGAAAGAGCAGTCTCGTAATGAGCACGCCATATATTCTCTTGCAAGATGTGCTGCAGTTCTTCTCTAAAGGAGATACCAGTCATTGTGCTTTAGTATTACAAGTTCTCCATTATGTATGTCTTTGGGGGATATATGAGCTACTACTCCTTATAATGAGAGTGGAAATTGCAATTGCTCATCATATTTCCAAATATCCTTTGGGTTTCGTAGTAAGTGTAATGTCTGAACACTGAAAAGGCCTGAAACCCTGCAAATGAATCAGCTGAATAGATAATTTGCCCTAGTCTCATGAAATGGTAATATATTTGCATCTCTTGTCGTGTCTGACATGGCTGCTAATGTGAATCAACATTAGCAATGCAATCTCATGCCATTCCCTATATTGTATTTACAGTGGGGCTCTTATTCGGAGTAGGAATTAGCATTCAAGAAGAAGCAGAAGTTCGTAACATTAAATGTCATTATCCGTACTGAATGAGAGATGCTGCATTAACTTAAACAAGAATCTGTTTATAACCATTGAAGAAATAAATATCCTCAACTCTTAAGAGGCTGGGGATATTCAGCACGGCAGAATACATATACCATTTAAAGAAGGCAACAAATCACTACTGAAAAGCATTCATTTCAGACTTCTAAGTCAGTGTTGCCCAACCAGTTTCCCAAACAACTCGAAAAAGGGAGCTCATGGGCAAAAGTGGTTTAGGGCCTCCTTAGGGTGTGTCAGAGCCCGTTTTGCCCATGCGGTCCCTTTATGAAGTGTTTTAGGGCCTCCTTAGAGTGTGCCCGGGTCCATTTTTCCCATGCGGTCCATTTTGGAAGTTGTTTAGGGCCTGCTTAGGGTGTGCCAGGGCCCATTTTTCCCATGTGGTCCCTTTAGGGCCCCGGCACATTCTAAGGAGGCCCTAAACCACTTCCAATAGGGACCGCATGGGAAAAACGGGCCCGGCACACCCTAAGTAGGCCCTAAACAACTTGAAACAGGTATCGCATAGGCAAAACAAGCCCCATCACACACTAAGGAGACCGTAAATAACTTCATAAAGGAACCGCATGGGCAAAATGGGCCCCGGCACACCCTAAGGAGACCCTAAACAACTTCAAACAGGTACTGCATGGGCAAAACAAGCCCCGGCACACCTTAAGGAGACCCTAAACAACTTCCTAAAGCAGTGTTTCCCAACCTTTTTTGAGCCGCGGCACATTTTTTACATTTACAAAAATCCTGGGGCACACCACCAACCAAAATGACACTCTAACACAGTAATACATATAGTTAATATGTTTTTAAATGTATTTATACACTCAGTGTGAAACCTGGGCCTGTTTCAATGAACACAACATAGATATCCTGGCAGGAATGGCAGAAAGACACACATGAAGGTCTTGCTCAACAGCTGGGAGTTATAGTTCACCCGCAATCAAAGAGCATTCTGAACTCCACCAATGATGGAATGGAATCCAACTTCCCACACAGAGCTCCCATAACCAAGAGAAAATACTATAAGAGTTTTGGAGTTGTAGTTCACCTATATCCAGAGAGCACTGTGGACTCAAACAATGTTGGATCAGGATCAAACTTGGCATGAACACTCAATATGCCCAAATGTGAACACAGATGGAGTTTGGGGAAAATAGACCTTGACATTTGGGAGTTACAGTTTCTGGCGTTTATAGTTAATACACAATCAAAGAGCATCCTGAACTCTTGCAACAATGGAATTGAACCAAACTTGGCATATTGAACTCTCAATTTCCCACGGCACACCTGATGATCGCTCACGGCACACTAGTGTGCCACGGCACACTGGTTGAGAAACACTGTCCTAAAGGAACCGCACGGGCAAAATTGACCCCGGCACACCCTAATTAGGCTCTAAACAACAAAATACAAAATGCAAAACAAAATACATCAGAAATAATAATAATAAAAGAAAAAATACAATTACAATAATAAATAAAATAATTTGACTGTAGTTTTTCTAACTTTCAGAGGCATATCAAACAGGGGGAGACCCAATCAATGAAATCTCCCCCCCCCCCCCATGGCTCCAAATTTTATAACAACAACAACAATAATAATCATCTTTATTTATATCCTGGCTCCTCTCTCTGAAAGGACTCGGGGTGCCTTACAACAGTATAGTAATAGTAAACATACATACCAAATTAAACTTAAATTACACAATACTTAAAGCACAATTATTTTATGTGAAAATTATATGTGATGGGTCAACTGTATCCGTTTTACAATATAAGAGGTCAATTTGTGTGACCTATCCACGTGGTAAGTCTGAATAATATAGGTAGGTTCTGGATAACAGCTCCCAGAATTCCCCAGGCTGGTTACTAGTTATGAGAGCTGAAGTAGCTTGGGAGGTGTATGAATTCCCCCCCCCCCCAAGTATCAACATAGCACATGTATCCATGCTATAAGAGACAGCAGTTTCATAAATACAACAAATTATATAGTATAATCTGAAATAAAATTCTAGAGCCCAAAGGTAAACCACCCCAAATAAAGGCACACTTTTGCCTGAAGCAGCTGATTTGACCTCAGTCAAGACAAATAAGATTTCAAGCCCTCCAAAGAACAGACAGGAACACATGATTCCTCGCCACTATAGACGTATTATTATAACACAAAAATAATGCACTATTTGGTTAGAGGTAGGTGGAATCACACACGGAACCAAATGCCAGTCACAGGTTCCTGGCACAATTCAAGCATGCCTTGCATCTTGAATGGTAACTGAGGGGATGACATATATATATCCATACAAACTGTGGGCTATCATTCATCTCTGGCAAACAAAGGGAACTGTTTCAAGTCCATTTCAAATTATCTCTTAAATCAGTGGTTTTTAACCCTTTTGGTTTGCATATTCCCTTGAGAAGCCATTGAAAACTCTGGACTCCCTCATCATGAAAATGCATTTGAAACACATTTTTTAGGTTGTAAGAAGGAAACCACAGGGAAACATTATTTATTTACTTTATTTCTATTCCACCCTTCTCACCCCACAGGGGACTCAGGGCGGATTACAATGTACACATTACATTTAGACACACAAACACACAAGACAGACAGGGGCAATTTAACATCTGGCCACCAGGGGGACCCGTCGCACTCCTTCATTCCTCCTTCATTCCTCAGCGTGTTTCCTGGAGATCTTTATCTTATGGCCTCGTAAATCAGTTAAATTTGCCTCCCCACTAAGTGGTACCTTTAATTTCCTACTTGACAGTTGCAAAGGTCGGCAACAGGCTACACCAGGTCGGCAAACACAAAGGTTGGCAACAGGCTACAGGCTACACCAACTTTTTCAGCATGTGAGCTACTCTTAAAGCAACCAAGTCCAAAAGATCTACCTGCCCCCGCTGCCATGCGCTCCTGCGCGCTCCCGCCGCCGCGCACTCTTGCCATTGCACATACTCCTGCTGCTGTTTTCCGCCCACGCAGCACTTCTTCCGCCTGCGGGGCATTGCAGGAAGGAGAAAACACGAGGCGGGGCATCCAGAGGGAGCGCTCCACCTGGCCTGTCTCGCCGGCAACGGAGGCTGCACAGCTGCTTCTGGATGAGAGAGAGGCAGGGTGCTCCCTCCAGAGGCCCTACCTCGTGCTTCCTTCTTCCTGCACTAACCCGCAGGCGAAAGAAGCACCGCAAGAGCGGAAGCCAGCAGCAGGAGCGCGCGTGCGCGCAGGGTGTGCACGCGCATGGCAGGAGCACCTCATCTGGCTGGTGAGGCCCGAAGATCACCTGGAAGAGGGCCGAATATCTACTAGTAGCTCCCGAGCTACCTAATGAGCACCCCTGGGCTACACAATAGGTCGAGGGCCCACCTCGACCCGGGCAGGCCTCGAACTCATGACCTTCTGGTCAGTAGAGATCTTATACAGCTGACACCCAGCCAGCTGCGCCACATTCCCAGTACATAGTTTGTTGTACTGGTTAATAGATATACTGGAGTCCATGGAGAAAAGGTAAGAACATCTGACTTATTCCAATAGATAAGAGAAAGTCAAAAGATACTTTCTACAAACTTTCCAGACCACTTGCAAAAGGGGGGACTGGAATGATGAGAGTTGGACACATGTATTACAGAAGACCCAGGAAATCCTTCACTGGGAGGACATTTTCTATGACAGAAAAATGCATGCTTATAATTCTCCACAATTACAACATATACGCCCAGCAAAACTTGCAAGTCAATCCCAAGCACTATACATAAGCAGTGCAGGCCTGAGAGTCACAAAGAAAGCACTGAAAGTACCATTTATGCACCTGCAAAGTAAAACACCCTTACCTGTCATTATCCTTTGAGCTTCATAGGGCTCCATGTAGCCAGTGTTTTCTCCTTTGCCAGTTTTGCTGCCTTCGCTTTTAGCATCAAATGGATCAGAGTAGTCATCTGCTATTAGGACCTGTAACACAGAAAAATAAAATTATGAGGACTTCTATTGAATAAGGTTTTTAAAGAGCACTAAAAAGCATCCACTTCAAAGGGTTCATCTCCAGAACATTGCTGCCGCACCCTCCTCCTCAACTTCTAATGGATCATGAAAAAAAATTCAGTTAAATTTGGAAATATACTTTGTTGCTTTCTTAATTAATTTCCTTAATTTGCACCTGTATAGTCCAGCTTTGATAATCAGTCTAAGGCAGTGTTTCCCAACCTTTTTTTGACATTTTTAACATTAAAAAACACTTTTAACACTTTTGACACTTTTAACATTAAAAAAATCCGGGGGCACACCACCAACCAAAATGACACAAAATGACACTCTAATACAGTAATACATATAGTTAATTGACCTTGAGTTTTGGAGTTGTAGTTCACCTACAACTCCAAAGAGCACTGTGGACTCAAACAATGATGGATCTGGACCAAACTTGGCAAGCGGGCCCCTTAGGCAGTAGAGCCGGCCAAGGGCCGCCACCAAGCCCAGACTCCGGCCCAGACTCCCGCCGCCAGCCTCAGTCACTCCCATTGCCACGGGTAGCGGCTCACGGGCGACGGGGGAGAGGGAGAAGGCGGAAATTCCCCGTCCCCGGCGCCGCTCTCCGCCATGACTCCAGCCCCTCGCTCGCTGAGGCCGGCAGAGGAGGAGGAGCATGAGCGGTGGATGGGCTTCAGCCCGTCCACTGCTCATGCTCCTCAGCGACCGATGCATAATGCCGGTTTACACGCGTCGGGGAAAGATTCCTACCACGATGCGATAGATATATAATGCGGATTATATGTACTACCGCCATTCTCTAAGACTCAGGAAGACTCCAAGAAACGTCGAAAAGGCCTTGATAAAGACCCACATAGGGTCGAAACGGGAGCAGGATCCTGAGGTATAGTCGCCCTCGTCGGCCGAATTCGACACGGTGACACCATTCACCCCAGCTTCATTTATGTCTCCATACTTACGAAATTTACTATTGACACCTGAGATCCAGAGGATTAGCCACGTTGTGTGTTGAAGAATATTATTTGTTCATCATATAGATATGTTTGGATTAGCTAAATTGGTAGCGAAGATTATTTTGATTATGGTTTCATCGTTACTCCTACTTATGGATGATAATTCAACATAGCGTGAGTCATACACTTAAGACTATAACTTGTATTGTACTGGACATTTAATTTCGTGTATGATCCTATGAATGGACCACAATTCTGTATGACTAGTATACTAAAGCATGGTACATATTTCTCCATGATTGCATGATTATATATTGTCAATACATATAAGTACTTTGCCTTTCTTTTGTGTGTTGTTAGCATAGAGCAACTCCCGTGTTTTGTTAAGTGGTCTATTGTCAGCTTAGGCCAGTGTTTTTCAACCTTTTTTGAGCCGCGGCACATTTTTTACATTTACAAAATCCTGGGGCACACCACCAACCAAAATGCCACAAAATGACACTCTAACACAGTAATACATATAGCTAATATGTTTTTAAATGTATTTATACACTCAGTGTGAAACCTGGGCCTGTTTCGATGAACACAACATAGATATCCTGGCAGGAATGGCAGAAAGACACACATGAAGGTCTTGCTCAACAGCTGGGAGTTATAGTTCACCCACAATCAAAGAGTACTCTGAACTCCACCAATGATGGAATGGAATTAAACTTCCCACACAAAACTACCATAACCAAGAGAAAATACTATAAGAGTTTGGTGGGCATTGACCTTGAGTTTTGGAGTTGTAGTTCACCTATATCCAGAGAGCATTGTGGAGGGGAGGGAGGAAGACGTGGGGCAAGTCTGCGCAGTAGCGCCCGCACGGGTCATGTCTTCCTCTCTCCCCCCTCCCGCAGAAGCGGCAGCGTGAGCAAAGCGAGGCAAAGCAAGCAGAGCGAGGCTGGGAAGGAGCCCGAGTGGAGAAGAAAAAGTGTTTGGCAGGAGAGGGAAGAAAGGGTATTGGAGGTTCCAATTTCCCACGGCACACCTGATGATCACTCACGGCACACTAGTGTGCCACGGCACACTGGTTGGGAAACACTGGCTTAGGCTATGGTCAAGACTCTAGGCTGAGACTTGGGGGATTCTGGTTAAAGTAACTGCTCAACAATTGGGGGTAACCATGGCCTAATGTCACTCCCTCTCACAGTCTGGTCATCTTCAGAAGGTTGCTGGAAGCAACTAAAGCAGTGTTTCTCAACCTTCCCAATGCCACGACCCCTTAATACAGTTCCTCATGTTTTGGTGACCCCCAACCATAAAATCATTTTTGTTACATTTGGCACAAATACCCAATACAACCAAGTTTGAATACTGGTGGTGTTGCACGGGGTGATTGTCATTTGGGAAGTGTAGGTGCTGGGATGTATAGTTCACCTACAATCAAAGAGCATTGTGAAATCCACCAACGATGGAGTTGAACCAAACTTGGCACACAGAACTCCTATGACCAACAGAAAATACCGGAAGGGTTTGGTGGACATTGACCTTGAGTTTGGGAGTTGCAGTTCACCTACATCCAGAGAGCACTGTGGACTCAAACAATGGTGGATCTGGACCAAACTTGGCACGAATAGTCAAGATGCCCAAAGATGAACACTGGTGAAACTCCAGGGGATAATAGACCTTGGCATTTCAGAGTTGTAGTTGCTGGGATTTATAGTTCACCTACAATCAAGGAGCATTTTGAACCCCACCGACGATAGAATTAGGCCAAAGTTCCCATACAGAACTGCCATGACAAACAGAAAATAATGTGCTTTCTGATGGTCTTTGGCGACCCCTCTGACACCCCCTCGAGACCCCCATAGGGGTCCCGACCCCCAGGTTGAGAAACACTGAACTAAAGTAACCCAACTTGGAAACGAATATGGCTATAATGAATAAATTGCATTAATAAATCCCACATAAAGCCAAGTAGTGGTGTGGCAGATGTACCTGGAAAAGTACTTCCCAGTAATACTTGGGGAATCAAGCTCCAAAAGCAAGGCTTTATCCTTCAGTAACATGACAAAGCATAACACACAAGTAGAAAGCAAAACAAAACAAAAAATGGCATGGAGGCAGCTGTGCTGGAGAAATCATTGCCTGGTCATGTAAGGGTGCTCCTTACCATCCTTACGTTCTTAAGAGCCCTGATATTACCGTTCCAGAGTAATTATGGCTTCATCTTTAAGCTTCCTTTTCTTTTTTGTTATTTTGGACCATTCAAGTGTAAGCCAATGCTGTCCATCATTTGAGGTGTAATTTAAGGTGTATTCAAGGGTCTCATTAAATGCAAATTGCTAAAGATGACAAGTGCAAAATGAAGGGATAGGGAGGGAGGCATCCCCCCTTCCCCCACCCTCACTAAAGATCTGTAATGAATGGCTTGTTATTGCAGCTCTAATGGATCACTCAAAAAGAGAGAGAGGGAGAGATGGGGAATGAGAGGAAGGAAGGGAGAGGGAGAATGAATTGCCTGGTATCTTCTGCCTCATGCGGGCTGAGGCTGTAATCAGCCGCCCTGTCAGAGTGGTGTCAGGGGCTGGGGGCGCGCAGCTCAAAGACAACAGTGTGCATCAGGCAGGAGTAATTTCTCCTCCTAACAAGGGCAGGTTTTATCTGCAAAAGCCCTGCAGCTAAAACACCATCCATTTACTTCCCCGATGATGCCTTGTCAGCTGCTGATAGATAAGTATCTTGGGCACCCCACTGCCCCCCTCCCTCCGCCATATAGGGGCTGACACTGTAATAGTTGCCTTTCTTTGGAAATAGCTGCAGTAAAATGACATGAGATGGGGATAGGGGAGGGGGGAGGAAAACACACAAAAGACTAGCTAATGTATTTTCATTTGATCTTGCTACTTTCTCATTCGGAGTAAATTACACACATAAAAACAGTCAAAAATTGAATTTGTTTAAGCACAACTGTAACACTTTCCAAAGCAGTATCGGACATGAGGACAGCTATGTTGTATGAGAAATGAAACAGTATTTTTAAAATTACAGAAACTCTTGTCACTTGAACTACCCATATTTACGGCGTAGTTTATATCATGCCTAAAACAGCTGGATGTTTATGGAGAGTTTTAAAAAATCCTTCCAAAATATCAGGCAGCCAAACCTTTCAAGCTGGATGCAAGTCTCTTCTTCATCCCCTTTTAGGGCAGTGTTTCCCAACCAGTGTGCCGTGAGCGATCATCAGGTGTGCCGTGGGAAATTAGAACCTCCAGGAAGGGAGGGGGGAGAGTCTAGTGTGTTGAAGTATAAAAACCCTAAGAAACCTACCTCGATAAAGGCCCCCTTCCTACCCGTTGTCTACTTGGCCTCTCCCTCTCCATGCATTGGGAAGACCTGCCTCCCTTTCCCAAAGTAGAGACCTCCTCTTGCCTCCTGGGGGTTCTGTGTGGGAAGTTTGGCCCAGTTCTATCATTGGTGGGGTTCAGAATGCTCTTTGATTGTAGGGCAACTATAAATCCCAGCAACTACAACTCCCAAATGTCAAAATCTATTTCCCCTGAACTCCATCTGCATTCATATTTGGGCACATTGAGTATTCATGTCAAGTTTGGTCCTGATCCAACATTGTTTGAGTCCACAGTGCTCTCTGGATATAGGTGAACTACAACTCCAAAACTCAAGGTCAATGCCCACCAAACTCTTATAGCATTTTTCTCTTGGTTATGGGAATTCTGTGTGGGAAATTTGTGTCTTTCTGCCATTTCTGCCAGGATATCTATGTTGTGTTCATCGAAACAGGCCCAGGTTTCACACTGAGTGTATAAATACATTTAACAACATATTAACTATATGCATTACTGTGTTAAGAGTGTCATTTTGTGTCATTTTGGTTGGTGGTGTGCCCCAGGATTTTGTAAATGTAAAAAAAGTGTGCCGCGGCTCAAAAAAGGTTGGGAAACACTGTTCTAGGGCATGCATTTGACTGGCATAATGAACAGCACATACTCACGTATAATAATAATCATCATTATCATCATCATCTTTATTTGTACCCCGCCACCATCTCCCCGATTTCATTAATGATAGTCAATTGATGTTCTGTACTATTGGGTTCTACTACAAAAATGTATGTGTGGGTATGCATACACCTTAAGATGTCTGTTCACCTATGATGACCTCAAAACTGTAATTCTCAAGACTTGAGAAACTGGTCATTTGAATACAGGTCAGTGGGTACAGTACACATTGGCACAAATTTGGTACATGTACATCAGGGGTGCTCATGATCTACTGGTAGATCGCCTAGGGCGTCCTGGTAGATCGCAGGCAGGGTGGGAGGAAGGCTCAGTCCCGCCCCGCAGGCTCCCGACGCTGCCCAGGTGCAGAAGGAGGTTGGACTGGATGGCCCTTGGAGGTCTCCTACTCTAGGAACCTATTGTTGTTGTTACTAGTAGTAGTAGTAGTAGTAGCAGAGGCTGAATGAATATTATTATCATCATTATTATTATGAATAACTTCAGGGCCTTATTATACTCACATTTAGTTGAATTCAGTCTTAAAATATATTATATGGCTCTCACTGAAATAAATGTCCAAATATTTTGCTTTTATGGCTCTCTGAGTAGTGGGGAGGGAGATCATTTTGACTTGGTTGTTTTATAAGTAGCTCGCATGCTGAAAAAGTGTGAGCACCCCTGATCTACATAAACTGTCAACGTTTGTTACAAAACAATGAAATTAAATCATAACCTCTTGTAAATTAATTGCAGCTTATAATTAACCAAGTTTCTGAAAATTCACAATATTATGCAAATTATGTCCAAGAAACTGAACAATTGTTCTTGGCTTTTATCCTATAATCTCTGAAAGATGGGAAAGGGAGAGAGGAAAAAGAGGCAATCTAAGCAATTACTTCTTTTTTTTTTACAGAAGGGGTGTATATATGTGATATGTACAAACACAGAGACTCTTATACACCAGTGACTGTGGAACCAAACGTCCTTCTTTAACTTTGCAGCCCAAGTAATCTATCAAGGAAATTCGAAAATATAGGCCACCACCTAAAAGAGGACATAATTGGTTCCATACTATATTTGACTGTAGCGAAATAACAGGCTGAGAATTGATCAGACGATTGACAATATTTGACTGGGCAGTTGACTTCTAGAGTCCCAATCACAGTGCAAAATCGATGGTTGCCTTGGGATTTGTGGGAATCATAGATTCTTGCAACTGGATCTCTTCCTTTGCTTCACGAATCAACAGCAAGCCTTCTGAGTCCAGTAAGCCTGCCAAGACCTAAGCTGCAAGTAGTATAGTCTGCTCCTACCAGAGGAATGATTAAACAGCTGAGGTAGTAGGTGGTACTGAAAGCATCCATCATAAATTCCAAGATCAATATCTGAAATAAATCAAGAGCTTTAGCTCTCGTAAACACAGAGCATTTCGGAAAATCGGCTAATCCAGTATCTGGACAAACATGGCAACCTGGTCTGTTTCAAAGGCAGCAACAGACCCGCGTTCTAATTAAAATTAGATATACAGCTCAAGAGCTGTCAAAAGAGAGTCCAGCTGCTCGAGATGCTATTTCGGTTTCAATTACAATTCAGAAAAATTTGGCATAGGCAACGCAGCTGGCCTGTGCTAACACATGGCTTCCTTTATACTTGTTGACAGTTTTTTTAAATAATCTAGAAAGTTTGGGGGAAAGGGTTTCTTTCATCCATATAAATCTGCTTTGATATGGAAGAACACCATCATCCCCACGTCAGCATAGGCAAATCTGTGCCTAAGTCCGTTCAGCAGTTCACCTACCTGGGAAGCATCATCTCTTCAGACGCCAAGATTGACAAAGAGATAGATCACAGATTAGCAAAGGCATATAGTGCATTTGGAAGGCTTCACAAAAGAGTCTGGAGCAACAAGCACCTGAGGCAACGCACCAAAATCAGCATGTACAGAGCTATCGTACTGTCTATTCTCCTCTATGGGTCTGAAACATGGGTCACCTATTGCCAACACCTACGACTCCTCGGATGCTTTCATCAGCGCTGTCTTCGCACAATCCTAAATATACACTGGACCAACTATGTGACAAATGTTGCTGTCATTGAGCAAGCAGGGATCACCAGCGTTGAGGCCATGCTACTGAGAATACAGCTGCGCTGGGCAGGGCACGTCTCTAGGATGGAGGACCACCACCTCCCAAAGATACTACTCTATGGTGAACTCACCACAGGTCGGCGCAAGATAGGCGCCCCCAAAAAGAGATATAAGGACTCCCTGAAACAACATCTCAGGCTCGGCCAGATTGATCACCAACAATGGTCCACCCTGGCCTCACATCGGGAGGCATGGAGATGCACTGTCCACAATGCTGCGGCCTCTTTCGAGAAGACACGCCGAATGGGTCTCGAAGAGAAATGACAATGCGGAAAGAACCGCAACTTGGAAACAACATCACCCAAGAAGACTTTCTGCTGTGCTTTCTGCAACCGAACTTGCCTATCTCAGATTGGCCTTTTTAGTCATCAAAGCGCTTGTAAAAAGCGTGGGATGAGTCCTTCCTACGAATCTTCATTCGCAAAGTAATGCCGAGAGATATGGGATGTTAATTTGATCTACTTCCAGAAAGTCCTACTCTACCACCTCTTTGTTATGTGGAGGTGATGCTGGGTTCTCAATGTTGGTAGAAAGAAAATTCTGGCAGTTTCCGACTCTGGAGGTGAGCTGTGTATCTAGCGACTGAGAATCAATCTAGCTAAATACAGAGAAGTGCAAATTGGTCTTGACAAAGATTAATGGAACAGTTGCAATCTGCATTGGTTAAGGGATTACGTACGTCAAGTAACTCGCAGTTCTGTAAGGCAAGTATCATTCTAAATCTCAAGTCAGAGCAAAAGCCTCATCCCATTCAGTGTATGTTGTAACTGCTGCTGCACACGCACACACACACACACACTTATGGTCAATGACCAGCACCCAAAGAAAAATGTACAAATGTCAGAATAAGAACATATATATTTAGGCATTAAGAATAAATGTCTGCTGCATCTTGTCCTTTTGCAATTTTTGCTATATTACTTTTTTAAAAATTAAAATTAGATATAATAATAATAAACTTTATTTATAAGCCGCTTCCCTCTCCCCAAAGAGGACTCGGAGCGGCTTACATGGGGCCGTGCCCAAACCACAAATCACAAAATATCAGACATTTTTAAAAAAACAGTAAACACAATAAAAACAGTAACACAGTGAAATGAATACATCTAACAAAACACTATAACAAATGCATCTAAAACAGGGGGGGGGCGAGAGGGCGGGCCACATGTACATATAAAATGTTTAAAAACTGGGGGGATAAATGGAATAGGGCCATTTAGATATACAGCTCAAGAGCTGTCAAAAGGATACTCCTGAACAGATTAGTTCCTGATATTGCAGAAGAACTTCTCCCGGAAAGCCAAAACCCTATACGGTCCCGGCCCAGTTTACCTGTCTGAACGTATTCTCCCCTATGAACCGTCAAGAGTGCTAAGATTTTCTGGAGAGGCCCTGCTCTCGGTCCGACCACCTTTGCAGGCACGTCTGGTGGGGATGAGGGACAGGGCCTTTTCTGTGGTGGCCCCCCCGGCTGTGGAATTACCTCCCAAATGAAATTAGATCCGCCCCCTCCCTCCCGACTTTTAGGAAGCGGGTGAAAACGTGGCTGTGCAATGAGGCCTTTGCAGAATGAAGGAGGAGATCGCGAATCGACTAAAGTCGCCAACCACTTGATATGGACCGAATATATGGATTAAGTTGGACTTGATTTTACTTTGGCGAAAGGCTTTTTAAATGTATTTATTGTATTGTATTTTATTGTAAATTTTATTGTAAATGTATGATGTTTTTAGATTTTTAATGTTAGCGTTGAATCCTTGCTGTTTGCCGGTCTGAGTCCCTCTTCGGAGGTGAGAAGGCCGGGGTATACAAGTTTTAAATAAATAAATAAATATGTGCAAATATATATATATATATATATATATGCTATATTTTGATACAACCTATTGACGATCTATTCACTAATAGTATACCTTTCGTAGTCCTAGTGTTGTTAGTTAGCAAGGTATTACAGTTTTTTCTCTTCTTTGTGTATTTACTAAATAAAAACTCCCATGATGCTGCAGCTGTAACGACATCACTGGCAGAATTAACAATACAATACAAACTTTATTACGGTCAGTGACCAGCACAAAAGACAACATTAATGTTTTCACAAATTGCCCTTTTTGTGGATGTAGAATATTGTTTAAGAAGGAGGGATAAGGGCACAAACTTTGCTGAATGCATTAAATGACATTTATAGAGGGCTGCAATCTGTTTCAGACGCCATACAGGATTTTGCTTGTTTTGCCGCCAAATCAATACTGACAACAAACATTAGTAAAATACGTCTTTGGTTGTGCCACTGAGATGCAGAGCAAAAATCTCATGTAAATCCAGGCAAAATGCTCTTTCGGGATAAGGCCTTGAATAAAGCAGTGTTTCCCAACCTTTTTTGATCTGCGGCACATTTTTTACATTTACAAAATCCTGGGGCACACCACCAACCAAAATGACACTCTAACACAGTAATACATATAGTTAATATGTTTTTTTAATGTATTTACACACTCAGTGTGAAACCTGGGCCTGTTTCGATGAACACAACATAAGATATCCTGGCAGGAATTGCAGAAAGACACAAACTTCCCAGACAGAACTCCCATAACCAAGAGAAAATACTATAAGAGTTTGGTGGGCATTGTCCTTGGGTTTTGGAGTTGTAGTTCACCTATATCCAGAGAGCACTGTGGACTCAAACAATATTGGATCAGTACCAAACTTGACATGAATACTCAATATGTCCAAATGTGAACACAGATGGAGTTTGGGGAAAATAGACCTTGACATTTGGGAGTTACAGTTTCTGGGATTTAGAGTTAACACACAATAAAAGAGCATCCTGAACTCTTGCAACAACGGAATTGAACCAAACTTGGCATATTGAACTCTGATTACCAACAGAAAGTACTGAAAGGGTTTGCTTGGGAATTGACCTTGAGTTTGGAAGTTGTAGTTCACCTACACCCAGAGAGCACTGTGGACTCAAACAATGTTATGTTATGTTGTTGTTTGTTTTCTATCCGGAATCACAATGTTGGAAGGAGGCTCACCACTTTAAGGTCCCTAAAATTGAGATGGGAAAACTTCGGCCCTCTAGGTGCTTTGGACTTCAACTCCCACCATTCCTAACAGCCTGAGGTCCTTTCCTGCTTAAGTGGCTGAGGGGGGAAAGGAAAAGGGCCTGAGGATGCTAGGAATGGTGGGAGTTGGGAGTCCAAAACACCTGGAAGGTCCAAGTTTGCCCATGCCAGCTTTTGACAGAGACCTCTTCCTTCCCCTTCGCGCCCTTTCTTTCCCCTCCTGCCGAACACTTACTTTTTCTTCTCCACTCAGGCTCCCTTCTTCCCAGCCTCGCTCTGCTCGCTTTGCTCACACTACCGCTTCTGCTGTCATTTTGATCCGAGGGGACAGCGTGAGCGTGTTCAGTAGGGGAGGGGGAGGGAGGAAGACGTGGGGCGAGTCTGCGCAGGAGCGCCCTCAGGGGTCACGTCTTCCTCCCTCCCCCCCTCCCGCAGAAGTCGCAGCGTGAGCAGAGCGAGGCAAAGCGAGCAGAGCGAGGCTGGGAAGAAGGGAGCCCGAGTGGAGAAGAAAAAGTGTTCGGCAGGAGGGGGAAGAAAGGGTATTGGAGGTTCCAATTTCCCACGGCACACCTGATGATCGCTCACGGCACACTGGTCGGGAAACACTGGAATAAAGCATTGGTAGAAACAAAGAACAAAAGACTAACAGCAAACCCAAAGAAGAAATGTGATAAAAAACTATTTAGGAATACAAATTCCCCATATGCAAGTGCAATTCCTTTTCACAGAACAAGGGTTTATGGCCAACAAAGAGATTTCAGAACATTCAGTCTGATGTTTAATGCAAAATTTCAATTCAGAAAGTGTCAACAACAACAAAGGAAGAGTTGTCCACTCAAATGTGGGCAGCAGACAACAATTTTGACTTGGGGAAAAGATACTGGAAGGAAACCGTTGATGTTTTTCCGTCATCGCTGGTTAACAATAACAACAGGCAAGTGATTTGGCAAGGTTACAGTATTCAGTCTGCAAAATGACTGAAAGATAGATACCTTTTTTCCTCAGGTTTCAAAAAAGAAAAAAGCAACACATAGTACAGAGAGAAACAGATCATCTTCTGCAGACTGGTGAAACAGCGCATGTTCACACTCCACAAAAATGTCAAGGGATTTACTGTATCGAAAACACAAATTAGGTCTGATACAGCAGTTCTAGTCTGTACACATTATCTGTGTACAAATCGAATGTATTGTAAAAACTCCTTGTTAGTAAAGGAATTTGATTTTAACTTTGACAGCTGTGATGTCTTTCTAAATGGGAACTGTTGTGATGGAGGAATTTCAATATAAGGAAACAGGAAATGTGAGAAAGAAAAAATCAGATCCAAATGGTTTTGCTACTTCAGTACTCCTCAAGCTATATTATGAGGGCAACTTGCAGAGCTTTTTCTTTGTGTCAGAGAACAAGCACCATATTTATGCCCATTGACTACAATTGTTTCTTTCATTTACACAGTGTTTTTCAACCTTTTTGAGCTGCATTTTTTTTTACATTTTTTTACATTTACAAAATCCAGAGAGCACTGGGCAAACACCATCAAACTTGGCATGAAAATCAATATGAGCACTGTGGTCTCAAACAATATTTGGAGTTTCAGGACCAAACTTGGCAGTTGAATACTCAATATGCCCAAATGCATATTGAAACACTGGTGGAAAGGGTTTGGGAAAATAGATCTTGACATTTGGGAGTTACAGTTTCTGGGATTTATAGTTAACACACAATCAAAAGAGGCACCCTGAACTCCTTGCAACAATGGAAAACCTCGGCCCTCTGGGTGAACCAAACTTGGCAGCCTGAACTCCTCTTAAGTGGCTTACCAACAGAAAGTACTGAAAGGGTTGGGAGTTGGAGTCCAAAACACCTGATCCAAGTTTTGCCAGTTTGACAGAGACCTCTTCCTCCCAGTTCACCTGCCGAACACACCCAGAGAGCACTCTTGGAGCCTGCTCGCTTTGCTCACGCTGCCACTTCCGCCGCCATTTTGATCTGAGGGGGCAGCGTGAGCGTGTTCAGGAGGAGAGGGGGAGGGAGGAAGACGTGGGGCAAGTCTGCGCAGTAGCGCCCGCACGGGTCACGTCTTCCTCCCTCCCCCCTCCCCTCCTGAACACACTACCAGAGCGAGACTGGGAAGAAGGGAGCCCGAGTGGAGAAGAAAAACTGTTCGGCAGGAGGGGGAAGAAAGAGTATTGGAGGTTCCAATTTCCCATGGCACACTAGTGTGTCGTGGCACACCGGTTGGGAAACACTGATTTACACTATGTAACACAATGTTTGTTCCTGGTTCATAAATTTCATTTTCTAATTGGTTCTATTATAAAAACATGGAAACAGTTTCTTAAACTGCAAAAACTTTGTTGCAGTCTGTGCACTGAAAGGTTAAAATGGCATGTTTTCATTAAGGAACATTACAAAGTTCCTAGACCAGGCATGGGAAAACTTCAGCCCTCGAGAGGTTTTGGACTTCAATTCCCACAATTCCTAACAGCCTCAGGCCATTTCCTGAGTCTGTTACGAATTGTGGGAGTTGAAGTCCAAAACCCCTGGAGGGCCAAAGTTTGCCCATGCCTGGCCTAGACTGAAGAAAATAACAATACTACCTCAGCCACAAAAATGAATTTCCTGGAGTATAGCAACTGCTTTCAAATTATGTACCACACAATTAAACAGAAAATAACACTTCCAAACCAGGAACAGATTTTTCTTTTTACAGAGTGTTATCAAAACTCACTGCAAACCAGCAGCCACTTGCTCATGGATCAGCACTGGTTCATAGACGACTACTCTCAGTAGCTTGTCTCGGCATTACTTCGCGAACGAAGATTCGTAGGAAGACTCATCCCACGTTTTTTACAAGCGCGTTGATGACTAAAAAGGCCAATCTGAGATAGGCAAGTTTGATTGCAGAAAGCACAGCAGAAAGTCTCCTTGGGTGATGTTGTTTCCAAGTTGTGGTTCTTTCTGCGTTGTCGTTTCTCTTTGAGACGCATTCGGCGTGTCTTCTCGAAAGAGGCCGCAGCATTGTGGATAGTGCGTCTCCATGCCTCCTGATGTGAGGCCGGGGTGGACCATTGTTGGTGATCAATCTGGCCGAGCCTGAGATGTTGTTTCAGGGAGTCCTTATATCTCTTTTTGGGGGCGCCTATCTTGCGCCGACCCATGGCGAGTTCACCATAGAGTAGTATCTTTGGGAGACGGTGGTCCTCCATCCTAGAGACGTGCCCTGCCCAGCACAGCTGTGTTCTCAATAGCATGGCCTCAGCGCTGGTGATCCCTGCTTGCTCAAGGACAGCAACATTAGTCACATAGTCGGTCCCGTGTGTATTTAGGATTGTGCGAAGACAGCACTGATGAAAGCATTCCAGGAGTCGTAGGTGTTGGTGATAGGTGACCCATGTTTCAGACCCATAGAGGAGAATAGACAGTACGATAGCTCTGTACACACTAATTTTGGTGCTTTGCCTCAGGTGCTTGTTGCTCCAGACTCTTTTGTGAAGCCTTCCAAATGCACTCTATGCCTTTGCTAATCTGTGATCTATCTCTTTATCAATCTTGGCATCTGAAGAGATGATGCTTCCCAGGTAGGTGAACTGCTGAACGGACTTAAGTCCGTTCAGCAGTTCACCTACCTGGGAAGCATCATCTCTTCAGATGCTAAGATTGATAAAGAGAGACTCTCAGTAGCACTGATGTGAATAATATGTATGGGTTTCCAGTAAAGGAGTATATCACATATTTCATTTCCCTGTGTGAAGATGACTGAAAGGTCAGGCATGTGCAAGATGTGTACAAAAGTGTCAAGCTACCGACATATGTTTTAGATAGAAATATATTGCCATTCTTTCTCTTAATTTCTGTCTGAACCCAATTAGAAACTGTTACGAACGTAATCCCCATTGCACTCATATAACAATTCAGAAGTGAAAAGAACAGCGGAGAGAAGGTTTGGGGGAGGAGAGAACTTAAGTGACTTCACCGTCTGGCAAAAAGCACCCTATATGGTACTTATTTGGCATGGATCTCAAAAACACAAGCCAAAATTAAGCTCAGTCTGCAATAAATTGGGTATTCTTGGGTTTTCTTCTTCTTCTAAGAACTCCTGTAACATTCCTTGCTTCTGGCAATAGTTTTCCAGTGAGTAACAATACAGACTGGATGTATTTGCTTTATGTTAGGGTTACGTTTTGGTCTGTTCTGATTAAAAGACAAGTAGGCCCTATGGTCTCTCTTTCCGTGGTGTGCAGGCTCAGCAATGCACGTATTTTTGGGATCATGCCCACATTAAGGGTGCAATTTTTTTAACTGCCTATGAAATCTGGAAGAAATGGTTCACACCAGATTTTCTCCTACCTCCCTCTAGCTCAGACCTGGGCAACCTACAAAGCCAATTCAGTCTGGCCCGGGGAGAAGGGCGTCAGGGTGGGGCCAAGAGGAAGGGGTGCTGTTGCCGCCATCTCATTGCGGGCTGTGGGGCCTGCGTTGGCAGACAGCCCGCCACTCTGGAGAACAATAGGAGGAGCGGCGGCTTTGGAATGCCTGCCATCACAGGAGGCGATCTGGGGCCTGCAGCGGGAGCAGTCGGCGAGCTGTGGTGGCTGATCACCCTGGCGACCCAGAAGACTTGATCGACTTCCCGTTCGCCAGAGCGATCACCCACCACAGCTCGCCGACTGCTCCCACTGCAGGCCGGATCACCTCCCGTGATGGCAGGCACTCCAAAGCCGGGATGGCAAGCACTCCATGGCAGGGCGATCAGCTGGGGAACGGCTGGGGGCGAGAGCGGGCAGAGGCCTGCAGCCTCCGATCATCTGCTGCTCTGCTCTGCTGCGGTGGCAGCTGGGTCTGCTTTGTCATCCTCTGGGCTGGGGCCATCTTGGGATCCTTCCTCTCTTGAGGATGTCAGCCTCTATCTTGGTTCGCACCTTGTCTTCTTGAATTTTATTGGTTTTTATTATTATTTTATAATATTTTATAATAATAATATAATAAATAATATAATATAATGTTATATTATATTATAATTTCAATATATTATAATGTCTATATATATACTATAATATAATAATTATGATATTAATACTAATAATATATGAATATTTCTTGATATATTAATATGTTAATATTAATGATGTGTAATATATAGTAAATATAGCAAATAAATAAATAATGTAGATTAGAATGTAGTTCAGCCTTTAGGTGCGGCCCTCCATAATATTTTTTGGCTCTCGTGTGGCCCCTTGGAAAAAAATAATTGCCCACCCTTGCTCTAGCTGCAGATCTGTGGGGTGGGGTCTCAGTAACAAAGAATTGTTAGCAACCTCACAAAACAAGAATTTTCAGGCTTCAAAATAGTATGGGAGAGGAAGGGGTTTAGGGTTGATTCATGAAGAAACATTTTGCTGGCAAGTCAGTGCAACTATTTGTAGAGCCTAACTTGCTCTTTAAAGTTTAATTTTGATGCAGCATTAAGCCCAAACCACAAAACTGACTATGTACTGTGCCTGTGGGTAATCAAATTTCTTTCAAGAATCCCAAAGCAACATACATGTTCCATTCTCCAATAATCTTGCAAAGCAGATTAATCCAAGAGACAGAGAGAGAAACTTTCTTAAGGAGGAAAACTGCAGTCTCTCTAGAGCAGTGGTTCCCAACCTTTGGTCCTCCAAGTGTTTTGGACTTCAACTTCCAGAATTCCTAACAGCTGGTAAATAGGCTGAGATTTCTGGGAGTTGAAGTCCAAAGGTTGGGAACCACTGCTCTAAAGAGACTAATATATTTATTTATTTATTTATTTACATCATTTATATTACGCCCTTCACATCCCGCAGGGGACTCAGGTTGGATCAAAATGCACATATACAGGCAAACATTCAATGCCCTTTGACATACAAACATGTAAGACAAGACATTCAGAGGCAAATTAACATTTCAGCTTCTGGCCACCAGAGGGAGCTGTCGCGCTCCTTCACTCCTTTTACACACTTCCTGGAGATTTATGGCCTTGTAAATTAGTTAAATTAGCCTCCCCACAATGTGGTACCCAAATTTCCTACTTGACAGATGCAACTGTCTTTCGGGTTGCAAAGGTCGACAACGAGCTACACAAATGGTTGAGCCCTCATCCCAACCTGGGCAGGCATCAACCTCATGACCTTCTGGTCAGTAGAGATATTATGCACCTGACTCCCAGCCAGCTGCGCCACATGCGCCAGATGTTACTGCAGAAAGATTTTCGATAGGCATGCTTTTTCATTGACAGAATCATATGGGAATTGAACTAAATCAGTCTACAAAGGTAATAAATGATATTTGACCCAAAGAAAACCCCATGAAATTAATGGTGTCACCATAAGTTGACAGATGACTTCAAGGCACATGTGCACAGAATAAGAAGTGTACAGTGAAGATCAAAATAAGTTTATAGTAAACTAAATGTTAGTGTTGTCATTCTCATTGTCCACACATAGTTCCTGTTAGGTGAACTTTTCATCTTTCAGCTTGCTCTTGAACATGCAAACTAACTGAATGAAAGTGGTGTGTCTGAAAGGATATGGAATTTGTCTCCTGGGGGATCGTTCATTCACACTTGAGACCGAAACTTCACACATCCATCACCAAAAGATGAATATACACTTGTCAGACTTCCCTTACTCACCGCATCAGGTTACTTGGTGCACCGAAGGCATGGCTCTGGACAGAAAACCTACAATTTGGGCTGCTAGTGTGTATGCAAAACACACTGTTATACTGGGTTCATGCTACACTCCAATATTTATTTATTTTATTTATTTACTTTATTTATATTCCGCTCTTCTCACCCCGAACGGGACTCAGAGCGGAATACAGGTACACATACTTAGCAGACAATCCCTGCCTTTTCCACATACACAGTACACACTGTACACAGTACACACATATAGACAAACAGAGGCAAACTCTGGCCACCAGGGGGAGCTGACGCACTCCTCATCTCTCAGCGTTCCCAGCGTCCCTTGTTGTTCCTTCCGCATTCCTCAGTGTTCCTGGAGTTCTTTGATGGCCTCATAATTCAATCAAAATTTGCCTCCCCACTTAATGTGGTACCTTAATCTCCTACTTGACAGATGCAACTGTCTTTCGGGCTGCAAAGGTCGACAGCAGGCTACACTTAAAGGTCGAGCACCCACCTCGACCCGGGCAGGCCTCGAACTCATGACCTACTGGTCAGAGAGATCTTATGCAACTGACACTTAGCCAGCTGCGCCACATTCCCAGTATGTAGATGACAATCTTTCAGAAAAAAAGACCTGTGAAAATGCCATGTCTACCTTTCCACAGAATTTCCCGTAAACCCAAGAGCTCTAGCACACAGCTAGGTGAGACATTTCCATTTCCTGGATTTTTTGTTCTTTCTCCAACAAATTAAGTACTGTAATTCCTAGACTGAAGGATCCGTGCCAGCTTTCTTTTGAGATAAAGCTCAAAGTGTTTAAGGTAATCTAATTGGCCACAAAACACAAAACCAAACACACATGTCTTTAGACAAAATTAACTGCAGCCAGTTTTGTGCTGTGCTTTGTTTTATGACAGCTATCACCTTTCCTGCACATTTCCATAACCACAAAATACAAGGCTAGAACACTTGGCAACAACTTGCAAATACTTCATTCCTGCTGAGACTTTTCCCTGTTGCCTCACTTCAAAGGAAACAACAAACTTTGAGCTTCCAATTGGCTGGATGGGGCCTAGTCTGACACACAGCATTCTCTCAACCACAGAGTCATCTTCTCAATGTCACCTTGATCCAGTTACCCGTTCTCAATTTAACCAAACTCAACTCAAGCCCCATCTTCACTACCATATAATGCAGTTTGAACTGCGTTATAATGACCAGTGTAGACTCATATAATGCAGATTGACATATAATGCATATAATCCTGTTACATGAGGGCCAGCGCGGTCAAGTCAGATATGGCGATGCTTTCTCGGAGCCCTTTCTCATAAATAATGGAGTGAAACAAGGTTGTGTTCTTGCACCAACCCTATTTACAATCTTCTTCAGCATGATGCTCCAAAGGGCTACGGCAGACCTCGAAGAAGACGGCATATATATATGCTATCATACTGATGGCAGCTTGTTCAACTTAAGCCGCCTGAGGGCTCGCACTAAGACTCTAAACTATCTAGTCCGCGAGCTGCTTTTTGCTGACGATGCTGCCCTTGTCGCCCATTCAGAAGCAGCTCTGCAGCGCCTCACATCCTGCTTTGCAACAGCTGCAGAGCTGTTTGGGCTGTAAGTCAGCCTGAAGAAAACTGAAGTACTCTACCAGCCCGCACCACAGGAAGAACACCATCATCCCCACGTCAGCATAGGCACATCTGTGCTTAAGTCCGTTCAGCAGTTCACCTACCTGGGAAGCATCATCTCTTCAGATGCCAAGATTGATAAGGAGATAGATCACAGATTAGCAAAGGCATATAGTGCATTCGGAAGGCTTCACAAAAGAGTCTGGAGCAACAAGCACCTGAGGCAAAGCACCAAAATCAGTGTGTACAGAGCTATCGTACTGTCTATTCTCCTCTATGGGTCTGAAACATGGGTCACCTATCGCCAATACCTACGAGTCCTCGAACGTTTTCATCAGCTCTGTCTTCGCACAATCCTTAATATACACTGGACCGACTATGTGACTAATGTTTCTGTCCTTGAGCAAGCAGGGATCACCAGTATTGAGGCCATGCTATTGAGAACATAGCTGCGCTGGGCAGGGCACGTCTCTAGGATGGAGTACCACCGCCTCCCAAAGATACTCCTCTTTGGTGAACTCACCACGGGTCAGCGCAAGAGAGGCGCCCCCAAAAAGAGATATAAGGACTCCCTGAAACAACACCTCAGACTCAGATTGATCACCAACGATGGTCCACCCTGACCTCACATCGGGAGGCATGGAGACACACTATCCACAATGCTGCGGCCTTTTTCGAGAAGACATGGCAAACGGGTCTCGAAGAGAAACGGCAACGCAGAAAGAACTGCAACTTGGAAACAACATCACCCAAGGAGACTTTCTGCTGTGCTTTCTGCAACCGAACTTGCCTATCTCATATTGGCCTTTTTAGTCATCAACGCACTTGTAAAAAGCATGGGATGAGTCCTTCCTAAGAATCTTCGTTCGCGAAGTAATGCCGAGAGAGGATAATGGCCAGTGTAGACTCATATAATGCAGATTGAACGGCATTGAACTGAATTATATGAGTCTACACAGCCATAATATGCAGTTCATTGCAGTTAATCTGCATTCTGAAACTGCATTATATGTTGTCATGAAGATAAAATAATATCCCGCCTTGCATGTCTTCTTCCTGATCTAAAAGGGAGGTCAGGATACAAACATAAACATTCACCAATCTCCTTCTGCCCAACACATTTTAGAAACCCTCCTAGCCATATGACCACTTGGACTTACGTTCATAGCAAAACGATGCACTTGGCATTCTTAAGCCTTAGCAACTAGATTTAAGTTTCCTTTCTAATGCAGTTGCTCCCCCAGTCTCCAGGATTAGTTTGCATATAATCCTATCATGATTAATTACCGAATAGCAGGTGGATTAGGACAGTTCATTACACAGAAGGCTTCACATATAATCCACATTTCTAGCTGACTATGCCAAAACTGCATCATGCTTTCCATCAGCAAGCATAGTATTTATGCCGCTAGATATTTTCCCTATGCAAATCCGTTTTCTGTGTATGTAGTCATTTGTTTCCAAATGTTTTTCAGGATTGTATCAAACAAACCCAATTTGTTCTGGCTGACAGAAAAAGGCTCCTAAGGGCAAAACCACTACAGATTTTAGTGCTTCAAAATCAAAAGGCTGAAATCCACAATAACTTATCCATAATATTTTAATTCAAAAAAGAGTTCGCAAAGACAGGTAGACGATCCCATGAGAACTTCTTGTCTCGGCATCTCTGCCACTCTTCACTTCATATAAAACAGTTCTTAACCGTTTATACCTAAGGGTTTCGCTTGCACAGCAGGAAATAGAAAGCCAGACATATGATTTCCCTGAGCTGCAGAGCAGTTGGAAGTGTCCCCCTCTCTCAATAAAACCCCCAAAACTTTTCTGGGGGTATGGAGATGAGGAACAGTACCATTCCAATGATCTCTCTGTTTTGTGGGGCACAGTTTCAACCATTTACTAGCTAGAAGCAATAAACCACTTTCTTGTCTGAGGAATATTATGACCTACAAGTTGGGAATTCATAAAGTTACCATATTATGTACTTACCAGCAGGGGCGGTCTAAGGCAGTGTTTCCCAACCTTTTTTGAGCCGCGGCACACTTTTAACATTAAAAAAATCCGGGGGCACACCACCAACCAAAATGACACTCTAACACAGTAAAGAACGGCTGGGGCTTGGTGGCCTGCTGGGAGCAGCTGCTGGGAGTGCCCAAGCCGGGAGGGGCGGAGCCAGGCTGCACCATGCCCCACCCCTACCCCGGCTTCACCTCTCCCAGCAGCTGCTCCAGCCTTGAGGGGGCAGTGCCAAGCCAGCGGTGCCAGAGCCAGCACAATGCTGGCTTGGCACTGTCCCCTCAAGGCTGGAGCAGCTGCTGGGAGTGCCGAGCCAGGGAGGGGGCAGAGCCATGCCCGCCCCTCCCCAGCTTCATCTCTCCTACAGGCCGCGCCATGCCCGCCCCTCCTCCCAGCTTCATCTCTCCTACAGAGGAGGAGCATGAGCGGTAGACGGGCTTCAGTGGGTGGGGCTCCTCCACGTGGCTTCAGCGAGCGAGGGGCGAGAGTCACGGTGGGAGTCATGGCGGATTGGAGGCTGGCTGAGGAAACGGCCGAAGGAGGCGGCGCCCCGGTCCCTTCTTCTCTTTCTTCGGCAGTGCCCGGCCCTTCCTCCTCCCCCAAGCAGCAGGAGTTCGGCAGGAGGGGGGAGGAAGGGGGGCAGAGAGCTTTTCTTGCGGCACAGCAGGAGGTCCGTCACGGCACACTAGTGTGCCACGGCACACTGGTTGAGAAAGACTGGTCTAAGGTAATTTTAAATGGTAAGTGAACATTATTTTGCCCCCCCCCCCCGCGCATGCCCAGAAGCTCCTGTGCAGAAGCCTGTAAACACAGCACTCCCTATTCGGCACGCAGGGAGGTTTGCTACGGTGCGGCGTCGGAGCGCACAAGGCCCAAAAGCGGAACATTGGCCGGATGCTGTCTGGAGGGCGGGGGAATGCGCCCTTTACTCAGATGGCGCCCCATGCAGCAGCGTCCTTTGCCTACCGGTAGGACCGCCCCTGATTACCAGCAATAAATCACTTATCAGTATTATGTTTCTACATACGTTATCCAGGGGAAGTCATAGAGAGGAGGGAGCAAGCTCGTTTTTGGCTGCCCTGGAGACAAGGGTGCGGAATAATGGCTTCAAACTACAGGAAAGGAGATCCCACCTGAACATTAGGAAGAACTTCCTAACTGTGAGATCTGTTCAGCAGTGGAACTCTCTGCCCCTTCTTTGGAGGCTTTGAAACAAAGGCTGAATGGTTATCTGTGGAATTGCTTAGATTTTACTGCTTCTTGGCAGAGGGTTGGACTGGATAGCTCATGAGGTCTCTTCCAACTCTATGATTTTATGACCCATTGTTGTAGTTGAGCCTGAGACTCTTGCTACTCCTGGTAGTAGAGAATTGGGTGGGGCTGATTCTTCAGCGTCTAACAGTAGTATGGAGTTGGGTGGGGCTGATGATAGCCATTCTATGCATCAGAGAGGAAGCAAAAGGCTTACTCATGAACAAAGCGAAGACGAAATCTCCCAGTGTAAAAGGATAAGGCAAATACTTACAGAGCCCACTGATGATGAGTCTTTTGAGGGCTTCCCTGGGGAGGATGGGAGTCAGAGTGAGGGAGATACTTCATATGAAGAACAAGAGTTGGATTGGGCTAGGGTGCGGGAAGAAGGAACCCACAAGCAGTGACACCTTTTTGGGGATTTCTGGTGATGATGAATGGCCCTCGGGCTATCCTGATGACTGCTGGGGAGAACTAAGTCTTGACAGGAGATGGAGGACATGGAGGGGAGGTCAACAGTCTGCAGCTGCTGAGACAGCAACAGCTGAGATTGCTAATGACGGGGTGTTGTCAAGCTCGGGTGGGTCTGAGATGGGAGACTAATAAAATGCAGGAATTTGGGCACTTCACTTTGCGGCTGGCAAGGTCTTAAGTTTGGGATTTATGACTTTGAATTGCTGTGTCCTGTATCCTGATTCCTGTACGGAGTAACCCACTGCTGCTGCCCGTACCACGTTTGGCGTGGTTTGAATTCCTGTGAACTACTCTCCTGTTGGGACCTTGGTTTGCCTCCTCCCTCTGCTTAATCCGGTTTCCTTGGCTAGGCTTGATGCTCAACCCTTAAGGACGGCCTCTTGGTGACGACTCTGGATTCCACTTTGACTTCGCTTTTGGTTCCTGATCTGTTTGTGTTTCTTCCCTGTTTGCTATCTGCAAAGACTGTTTATTTGATGCCGGTTAGGCTGTGTTCTGAGTTTCTTTCCACTGACTTTTAAGTGCCTTTTTGTTTCTTTGAGTGTTTTTTTTAGCACAGAGACTTTGTGGACAATAAACTCTTTTTAACTCTTTATTGGGTCTGGCTCTTTAAGAGGCATCTGCTTTGACATACACACATGCTTTATTGAGCTCAAACTCATCATAATAAACTTACACAAGTCTTGTAGAATAAATCTGTTCCAAATATTTGAGTGTGGCAATGAAATGTGTTTTCAAAAGAAGTTGCTAGACATCTGTGTCACAGCCTAAACAAATTATGTGCCTCAGACCAAAGACCTGCCTAACATGACTTTGTCCCAAAAAGCAAAGTCGTATGGCTCAATAAAGACTAAAACATTTATGACAAAATGAAGTCATGCTACAATAAATTTGCTAATCCTTCATGTGAGCTACAACAAATTAACATGGTGACTCCATTAGAAATCATAATCAACCTCCAGAATCCATGGCAAAATGCTGTCTTCTACTTTCGTCTAAGGCAGGGGCAGGGAACCTATGCCTCGGGAGCCAGATGTGACTCTTTTCATGATTGCAGCTGGCACTCAGGCCTCGGTTTCATTCTTTTTCCTCCCTCTCTCCCTACCTTCTTTCCTCCCTCCCTCCCTCTTCGTTCCTTCCTTCCTCTTTCATTTCCCTCCCTCTCTCCACTGCCTTCTTTCCTCCATTCTCCTTCTTCCTTCCTTTCTCCCTTTTCACCGTTTCCTTCTCCTTCTCTCCTTCCTTTTCCCTCCCTCCCCCTTCCTTCTTTCCTCCATTCTCCCTCTGCCTTTCTCTTCCTTCCTTCCTTCCTTCCTTTCACCCTTCCCTTCTCCTTCTCTCCTTCCTTTTCCCTCCCTCTGTCCTCTTCCTTCTTTCCTCCATTCTCCCTCCCCCTTCCTTCCTTCCTCTTCTATTCTTTTCCCCCCAAGTCTTCCTTTCCTTCTCCGTCCTTTCTTTTCACTTCCCTCTCTCTCCCCTTCACTCTTTTCTTCTTTTTCCTTCATTGTTTTACTTTTCCTCACCCCCTTTCCTTTCTTTTCCCCACCCTTTCCTTTCCTCTCCCCACCCTTTCCTTTCCTCCCTTCCCATTTCCTTCTTTCTTTTCCCCTCCTTGTCTCTCTCCTGCTTTTCTTTTCTTCCATTTCCATAGTTCGTTCTTCTTTTCTTCCTTTCCCCCTCCCTCCTTTATTTCCTCTTTCTTTCTTTCGTTCTTTCCCCCTTCCTTCCATCTTCTCTTCCTTCTCAGAGTCCTGAGCGTGCCTTTTGCAGAGACAGGTCTGAAGTGTCCCGTCATTCTGTCAAGGGAATCCTTTTCTCATAGTATGTACGTATATATTACTCACATTTAGTTGAATTCAGTCTTAAAATATATTATATATTACAGTATATGGCTCTCACTGAAATACATTTCCAAATATTTTGCTTTCATGGCTCTCTGAGTCAAAAAGGTTCCCGACCCCTGATCTAAGGAAATTAATGTAGTAAGATGTAGAAAGACCTGTTTTCTAAATTTTTAGCGAATTCTTAACAAAAAGCAAAAATCCCAGCTAAGGCCATAGATACACACAAAAAATCCTAGTACACATTACAAAAAACAAAACAAAGCAAAGCTAGAAGCCCACCAAAATGTATGGCTCTCCCATGTTATGATTTCTAAGTCATCATTATTTAAACCACTTGGCACATACAATACCATGGCACTTTGGTCTTATAGCTCAGGACTGTCCAACTACCGGCCCTGCAGGTGTTTTGGCCTTCAACTCCCAGAAATCCTAACAGCTGGTAAACTGGCTAGGATTTCTGGGAGTTGAAGTCCAAAACACCTGCAGGGCCGGTAGTTGGACAGCCCTGTTATAGCTGGTTAAAAGCAGTCCTTATAAGAAAGGTGGGGGGAGAAGGGGAAGAAAGCTGTCACATTTCCCATCTTGACATGAATCCAGATTTTGACAAATGGCAAAGTTATACAGGGAACAGAGGTAAAGATACACATAGCTCATGTGGACAAGCTGTATTTCAAGTCAGAATGGCAGCTATGCCTGCTCAATGAATGACACTATCCTGAGCTTTACAGATCTGGTTCATGTGCCACCTGAATATGCTGAATCATACCTATAGATGTGCAAACACAAGTAGGCCTAGTGGGGTGGTGCAGGAGCACTTAAGGGCCTGACAACCTCATATCTCCAACAAAGTAACAGGGATTCATCATCTTCTGACAGAAATGTGGAATTACAACAGTGGTTTCTGAATTGCATTGGCATAATTGCTCAAATAAGCACCAGCTTCAACAGCCAAGACTGGATAGCTAGTTTTCCAAATGGAATCAGGCTAGATTTAATATTCACTAATATTTTATATAGTACTATTACAAGTACCGAAATAACATTCCTTACATTCTCCAAACCCTTTTCTCTCCCCCACCCCCTTCTCCTCTTCCAGTCCCGTGAGAAAGGCCAGATGGAACTGCATCTACACTTCAGAGTTGACTGCTCAAGAGCTGCCCTTGCTACAACAAATGGGAGTCCACACCTTCCAGCATGGCAGTTCCCCAGAACTCCTTTGGACTTCACATGATTATCCAGGCCAGTGTTTTTCAACCTTTTTTGAGCCGTGGCACATTTTTTACATTTACAAAATCCTGGGGCACACCACCAACCAAAATGACACTCTAATTCAGTGTTTTTCAACCTTTTTTGAGCCGCGGCACATTTTTTACATTTACAAACTCCTGGGGCACACCACCAACCAAAATGACACAAAATGACACTCTAACACAGTAATACATATAGTTAATATGTTTAAAAATGTATTTATACACTCAGTGTGAAACCTGGGCCTGTTTCGATGAACACAACATATATATGACTTCCTCTCACATATTTATACATGGCTATCATGCCTTCTCTTCTTCAGGCTAAACATGCCCAGCTCTTCAAGCCGCTCCTCATAGACCTTGTTCTCCAGACCTTTGTGAAATTTCACCCTGAGTGAAACTTGCTTCCAGTTAACTATGGATGTCATGAAGCTGTTATAAACAGTTCCTTGGGGGGAGGGGGGAGGCAACTCTCAAAAAATACAGTAAAATAGTAAAAAAAAACCCCTACATTTCCAAGCAGAGAGGCTCAATTTGTTTCTTGGAAACCTGTGAGGGGCTGCTAGGAGGGGGGAAAGTGCCAATTTCCCACGGCACACCTGATGATCGCTCACGGCACACTAGTGTGCCACGGCACACTGGTTGGGAAACACTGCTCTAATTTATTTATCTATTTACTATTTTTATATGCCACCCTTCTCAACCCTGAAGGGGACTCAGAGTGGCTTACAGCAAACAACAATACTGCCAGAGTGGCTTACAATGTACATATAACAATATTGCCGGAGTGGCTTACAGCAAAAACTGAAAAAACAACAATTAACATTACTGTCATAGCACAACATTAACACTACACATCATATTGCACTACAAAATATTGCAATATTGTTAGCAATATTGCATGTAAGACAAATATACAAATTATAATATCACGATATAATTATTATATCACATTATCATTGGCAGTATTACACTCTAACACTAATACATATAGTTAATATGTTTTTAAGTGTATTTATACACTCAGTGTGAAACCTGGGCCTGTTTCGATGAACTCAACATAGATATCCTGGCAGGAATGGCAGAAAGACACACACGAAGGTCTTGCTCAACAGCTGTCAGTCTCTCTCTGTGTTTAGAAAAAATGTGTCCATATAGCTTCAAAGCAGTCCACTAGTACTGTTCTTATGCATCAGTACACCTCATGGAACAATAATGAGGCTTCCACCTTCAATATATATGCTCCTGTATCATTCCGGGGGCAATAGATGAGTCCCACCTGTATAACTGGTGAACAGGAGAGTTGTTACACAGTCACTAGAAAGGCTATCACGTCCAGCCAATGCCAAATGTAGTAATAGTTGGTACACATAAACCCAAAAATGGCCGAAGGAGGCGGCATCCCAGATCCTTCTTCGCCGCCGCCGCCCGGCCCTTCCTCCTCCCCCCACAAGCAGCAGCAGCAGCAGGAGTTCGGCAAGAGGGGGAAGAAAGGGGGGAAGAAAGGGGGGGAAGAGAGGTTTTCCCGCGGCACACCAGGTGATCGCTCGCGGCACAGTGGTTGGGAAACACTGCTCTACTCTATGATCATCCTCAGTCTTATGGATGTTACATTCTCATATTTGCACCTTCAGATTTGCAACATCTTTCTTTCATTTCTCTTTACTTCCTTAATTCCCAGAGCTGTAACTTAGCTACTGTGTGTCATTTTATATTAGCAGGCATATGTAATGCTGCAGATTTATTTTGGAAATGTTATTAATATCTGTTGCCAAAGCATATGTGAGTCATGCAGAAAACTGCAAAATAAAATCTGAAAGCTTTCAGCTTATATACAGCTGCTTTAGCTATCAGTCCATTTTGGAATTAAAGATTTATCAACATGATTGCTCAAGTAAGGAACGATTCCCCCTCCCCTTTACTGTGCAGTAGGCTCATTGGATACCATATTTTGGGACTATGCACAGGGATGTATCATTTTTACCAACTTCAAAAAAGGTTGGGATACACTGGAGTAAAGAACCAAAACGCACAGACACACCACCCACCAGTGGAAAAAGGCAAACACACAGTTTCAAAAATCATTTCCTATAGATCGGGCCTGCCCAACAGGCGGCCCGCGGGCCGTACACATCTCCCCCAGCCCCTTTCCTTCGCCCCCCCCCAAGCTTTTTAATTAAAAATAAAAATAGAAAATAAAATAAAATAATACTGTAAAAAATTACCCACTTCCGGGTTCCGGAGCAAGGAAGACTACGCCAACCACACAAGATTTCGCTCGCAACGCAGGCGTGATCTCGCATTGCGAGCGAAATCCCGTGTGGCTGGCATAGTCTCGTGAGACTTGCTCCGGTTGCCGAAACCTCGGCTACAGATTCCCTGCGGCCCACACAGACGCGATTAGACCTTCATTGGCTCCTGGGTTGGTCGGTCGTCGCGTCTCTCGTGGTCTGGCTACTGGAAGGTAGGCAGAAGCAGGGGGCTGTATTGCTGGGCTGGGCTCCTTTCTTCCTTGCTTTAATTCTTGCTTTTATGTTATTTATTTATATTTATTTCCCTCCCATATGTATTCCCTTCCTCAATCCATCTCTCTTTGTGTGTTTCTGTTATTTATTAATATTTATTTCCCTCCCATATATATTCCCTTCCTCAATCCATATTTCTTTGTGTGTTTCTATTATATATTAATATTTATTTCCCTCCCATATATATTCCCTTCCTCCATCCATATTTCTTTGGAGGAGGGGGCGGAGCCGGGGAGGGGTGGAGCCGGGGAGGGGCGGGGCGGAGCAGGGGCGGAGCAGGGGGCGGAGGCAGACCCTTAGGCCCCCCAGGTGATCAGTGACCGGAATTCCGGCCACTGGTCCGGTAGAAGTTGGACAGCCCTGCTATAGATGCCATAGTGGATTTTACCAGCACCTCATTGTAACTTTCACAATTTCCCATAACCCTCTCTAATGTGCAGAAGTTCCCTCCCAACAGACAAACTAGTTGCACTGGAGGTTGAACACCCCCCCCCCCCCACCAATTTACCCCAATTGTCATTATTTGGTTTTGGAAAGGAGTAGAGAATTCTGGGTGCTTCCAGGCTTAAAGGGATCTAGAAACTTAGTAGACCACAAGTTGAATATGAGTCAACTGTGATACAGCAGCTAAAATAACCAATGCAATTGTAGGCTGCATCAAGAGGAGTATAGATGAATATCGAGGGAAATCATAGTCCCCTCTATTCTGCTTTGGTCAGACCTCACCTGGAATATTGTGTCCAATTCTGGACACCACAATTCAAGAAGATATTGACAAGCTGGAACATATCCAGAGAGCGGCAACCAGAATGATCAAAGAGGAATAGCTGAAGGAGCTGGGTAGGGAACAGAAATTGTTGAGAGGATGTCACGTTGAAGAGATTAAATAAGAAATTAGAAACAAAGAGTATCTGTGACAAATGAACCAAGAACAGCCTTTAGAATTAAAAGAAAATATTTTCTTCTTCCATCACAAATACTAGGGTATATTTTAAGGTATAAAAACATCTCTATACCAAAACAAGTCTTGAACAGAGTTGGGAATGTGACGCTTTGGGTTCTCAGAATCCTGTATCCTAACCCAGTGTTTCCCATGTGTGCCGTGAGCGATCATCAGGTGTGCTGTGGGAAATTACAGTGGAGAGAGAGAGAGAGCCTAGCAGGAAACTTCAGGCAGCGGAAATGAGGCTTTCCTGGCCGAAGCAGCAATGCCAACCAGCCTGGCTGCAGTCAGGAGAGCCTTCGGCATCCAGAACTTTCCTCCCTCCCTCCTCTCTCTCTCCTTCCCTTCCTTCCTTCCCTCCCTCTGCGGGCCAAGGGCTACCTGGTCGGGCTGCGACTCCTCCTACTTCCTGGCTCCTGGGCACTCTTCTGCCTTCCTCCCCTCCGGCAGCAAGGAGGAGGAGAGGGAGAAGGAATCCGCAGGAGCTGCCCCCGTCCGACCCTGCTCCTGGAGGCTCGAGGCGAGGCTTTCTGCCCTCTAGCCTCTCCGTGCCGGGGAAGGGGAGCAACCCCTCATCTCCTGGCCTCTCCTGGCTGGGCTCCGGGTTTGCTGCAGAGCAGAGCAGTGCAGAGGCCAGGATGCGCAACTCCACAGCCCAGCTTGGTCCCTTCCCGATCTGGCCTCAAGGCGACAGCTGGGAAGCCGAAGGGACGAGCGGGGTGGGGGGGAGGCACTCCTGGGGGGGGGCTGAACCCCTTCGGGAAGGAGAGCTGGGGGTGGCGACGGCTGCGAGCTTCCACTGCAGTTTGTTCCGAGGCTCGGAGCCACCCCGTGTGCTCAATTCCTATTCATCCTGTCAGCTGAGCCCGCGTGCGCTTCGGCCACTCAGCACAGCCCTCCCCCGTGGGATGGTGGTGGGAGGGGGGTTGGAGGAAGCGGCGGCGTCATGAGGGGGGGAGGGTGACAGTTAGTAAAATGACAGTAAGAGTGTCATTTGTCATTTTGGTTGGTGGTGTGCCCCAGGATTTTGTAAATGTAAAAAATGTGCCGCGGCTCAAAAAAGGTTGAAAAACACTGGCATAGACTACCACTTGGCATAGTGGAGAAGAATGCTAACCTGTGGATTGTGTGGAGGTAAGATTTAAACTCCAGTCAGTCAGGTTCTGTACAAGAAATGGGAAGGAGGGCAGGAAAGTCTTTTCAGAGTCCTACCACAGCATACATAACATAGACACCATGTGTTGTCATCTTTACCTAGGATGCCAAAAAGAGGAGGAGGAGAAAATGACCAAGGTGAAGTCTGGATAATGTTTTTCATCTATATGTGTCTTACTTCTGATAAGCTTGAAGAGGTCCACGACACTTATTTTCTGCACTTTATCCTCACAATGACGTTATGATGTTTGCTGTGGAAAAATGACTGCCCCAAAGTCACCCAATATCAGGGGTGCTCAGGAAGTTGATCGCGATCGACTGGTCGATCCTGGGACCAAGGGAGGTCGATCCCAGTTGGATTGGGCACTTCTGAGGGGGCGGAGCCATGCCGCGCTAAGCCCCATCCCCTCCACCGGCTCCAGCATTTCCACAGCTTCTCCAGGGTAGAAGGGGGTAATGCCAAGCCAGTGGTGGCTATCTATGCCACCACTGGCATGGCATAACCTTTCTGTACCCTGGAGAAGCTGTGGAAATGCTCAAGCCAGAGGAGGAGGGGGCGGAGCTAAGTCCCACCAAACTCCGCCCCCTCCACCAGCTTCAGCATTTCCACAGCTTCTCAAGTGTAGAAGGGGGTAATGCCAAGCCAGTGGTGGCTATCTATGCCACCACTGGCTTGGCATTACCCTCTTCTACCCTGGAGAAGCTGTAGAAATGCTGAAGCCAGAGGGGGGCGGAGCCAAGCCCTGCCAAGCCCCGCCCCCTTCCCCCAGTTCCGCCCTGCTTCTCTCTTGGTAGATCTTGCTGACTTGGTCTTAGTATAAGTAGCTCATGTGCTGAAAAAGTGTGGGCACCCCTGCCCAATATTTTCAAGACTCAATGGGGACTTGGATATTCCTTTTCCAAATATGGTCAGCCCAATACTCCAGTTTTTATCCAGGTTTTCTCTCTTAAGCCCTGCAGCTGGAGCGCCGGCTATCCAGGTGGAAGGGATCAAAGAGCTCTCTTGATGCAGGTTTGGAATCAGTCCTTTGGCATCAAAGCAGAAATTGAGCACTCTTTGTAATATGTGATGGAACTTGCAGATCTCAGCGAGAGAGGGAAAATACCCAGCCTTTTAAGTATGGAGTCAATATTGCCTTTGAATTGGGATTAACTTTCCAGTTACACAAAGGATATAAAGCAGAAGCAGCAAGTTTTGAGCTCATTGTTTGGATAAGTTGCCAACTAAATCTCCCTTTTAATGTCAGAATTTGAAAGGGGGAAAAAAGAATCAAACCTCTTAAAATTCACTGTCTTGGTTCATGACAGTTTTCAAGATTAAAAAAACAACAAAATACAAAAGACGGAGCTGAAAATGGCACTAATTTGATCAAAGCTATTAGAACTAAGAAATTCTAATTATGGAAACATAGTCCATGAACTTCAGGGGGAAAATCCACTGACAATATCAAAGAGAGAGTTTGCAGTCTGTTTTCTCTGCCACTGCGTGAGCTGTCCACACAAAAAGGCCCCATTTTGGCTAAAATGTAATTGTAGAAAGAAGGGCACAAGGTACAAATAAAATAAATACAGTTGATCAACAGACTAATAATAATAATTATAATAATAATACTTTATTTCTAACCTGCATCCTCTCCCCGGAGGGGACTCGGAGCAGCTTACATGGGGCCGTGCCCGAACAACACATCATAAAATATAACAACATAGAAGAACAATAAACACAATACAAACAATAAACACAATAAAATACATCTTTGAAAACACAACAGTACAGGTGAATCTAAAAACAAAACCAACAGGGCGGGCCGCATGGACATATAGGATATTTTAAAAACTCAAGGGAGAACTGGAATAGTGTCGGATACAAAGGGTCACATAAGGGAAAAAGGTCTCACAGAAATGGGGGCATTTGGGGAGCTTAATCTCTGAAGGCTAGGTGGAAAAACCAGGTTTTCAGTTGTTTCCTGAAGGATTCCAATGAGGGGCATTCTGATCTCTCCCAGGAGGGAATTCCACAGGCGGGGGGCCACAGAGGAGAAGGCTTTCTCCCTAGTGCTCATAAGCCGAGTTTGTGAGACTAGCAGGGGCGAAAGGAAGACCTCCCCTGAGGAGTGAAGGGCTCGGGCTGGCTCATGGGAGGAGAGCCGGTCACAAAGGTAGGTGGGTCCCAAACCGTTTAGGGCGTTGTAGGTAATCACCTGCACCTTGAATTGGGCTCGGAAAGTAAACGGCAGCCAGTGGAGTTCTTTGAACAGGGGGGTCGACCCCTCCCTGTAACCTGCCCCGGTTATTAATCTGGCAGCCGAGCATTGGACAAGTTGGAGTTTCCGGGCCGTCTTCAAGGGAAGCCCCACATAGAGCGCATTGCAGTAATCCAATCTAGAGGTAACCAAGGCGTGGACCACCATGGTCAAGTCAGACTTCACGAGGTATGGTGAAGTAGGGTTGCCACCTGTCCCATATTATACAATACGTATTTTTGCTCTGAATTTCGTGTCCCGTATTTTCAGCTCCTGTCCCATATTGACAGGACAGGACAGGTGGCAGCAGGAGGCGAGGCCGGGCCAGCAGGGAGGGAGGGAGGGAGGGAGGGAGGGAGAACTCTACGTGAATGCCCGGTAGCTGCCGCTCTCCCCACACAAACACAGGGCCTGGTCTGGCTTACTCACCCGAGCCGACAGCACCGCCATCTTGGCATCCTCCCTGGCTGCTCTAGCTCTCCCTCTTGAGCATAAAGAGAGGCGGGAGCAGAAGGGGGACCAGAAGGGGGCGGGGTGATTTGGTTGTGCGCGCCAAGAGTGTGGTGTTTCAGCCTGGTGCTCATGTGCATGCTAGGGATGATGGGAATGTTTCTGAAAATGCTGATGATGGAATTGTTCCTGCAAATGCTGATGATGGGATGCTTAGTGAGAACTCTGAGATGCAAAGTGACCTTTTAGATGAGGCTTCCTTTCCTGGGAACAGTTCCCTTCCCAGGGCCTCAGTAGATGAGAATTCTTGTGTTCAAGATTCAGAGAGTCTTGATGCTGATAACGGAACACCTGGGAATTTTAATGAGCTTACATTTGACCACCGAGATAGCATTCAGCGATCTAGGCAGGCTGCCAGCCTGCGACGTAGCAGTAGGTTTACAAATCAAAACTGATTGTCTTTATAATAGTTGACTAGAGAAATTGTCTTCAGATACCAGGCTTCGTTTAGAAAATCATGTCAGATCTTGTCTTGTCTTCAAGCTCCTGATTTTGCCTAGGCCTTTGTGCACATTTGCTCCTATAGATGCCTTGTATTATTCATGGGATTTTCATCAAGCATTTTACTTTTGCCTTTGGATTTTGGGATCATATCTTTGTCTTTGGATTTTGGGACTATTTGAACTGTGTATTTTACCTTGGATATATTCTACTATTGATCTTCTTTTAACCCTTTTGTTGGACACTATATTTGATTCAATAAAAGCCTTTTTATTCAGACTGTCTGTTGTGTGTGTGACTAGGTGGGGTGCTCCTTGTCTGAAGTGCAACAGAGAGTGACGGACCGGAAGAGGCGGGCCTTCCTGGAAGGGAGGGAGGGAGGGCGGAAAGAGTGGGGCAGCGGCGGCAGGAGACGCTTGTGGAGAGAGGGAGCCAGAGTGAGATTTGCGCACACAGCCGCTTGCGTCTTTGGCCTGCTGGGGATTCTGGGCCTTGCGTAATGGTTGCGGCAGAGGAGGAGGAGGCCGCATGGGAGGGGATGAGGTGCCTGGTCCGCAGAGGCGGCAGTGGGAGGTTTCCCTGGGAGCACAGGGGGGAAAAAGGAGGCCATGTAAAACATAACCTCAGTTATGTTCTATGAAGTGTCCCTTATTTTTCTGAAAAATCCCGTATTTTTAGGTAAATGTCCCTTATTTATCATATCAAAAAGTGGCAACCCTATTAAAAAGTAACATCACTATTGCAATTTTTGAAGTGGTTAGTCTATGAGGGAGACGAACATTTTATGAGTCTTACATGTACAAGATTTGTATACAACTTCAATAGGTTTCCAAGATGACAGGCGATCTTGTAGAAATTTCTTTTATGGTATTTTCTAAACTCCTCTCAAACTCCAAAGTGGATTTTTAAGAGTCAGTTTACACTAATGTGCTTGGGAAGTATCTCTCTGTCTCATCCCTAGCCCACCCTATATTCCTATTTGTTTTTTTCCAGATCGAAAAGTATAGGCAGCATCAACGTTGCCATTTGCAGGGCTTTGGCAGAGATGTTGTCTCAGCTGGATTTGTTGGTGTTAACTTCTAAGACGATTGCTAAAGCTTTGCACATCTTTGGCCAGAGATATGTAGCTGCCAGGTGCAGCAAATCCCCTTAGATGAGTTTCAGGCTTTAAAGCCCCTTAAAAAAGAGAGAGTGAGAGGGGAGAGAGATGGGTGACTGACTACATTTCTGAGAGATCTGATGTGGGAGATTTTTGGCTCAAGTTCCATACTGCCTGTCAACCTTAAGCTATAGCCAACTCATTACTTGAGTAGACACATTAAAGGGAGAGGAGAGAGGAGAGGGAGATAAATCACAGAAAGTTGATGGCAAACTTTCACTGACCATCTGCTTTAATAAGCATTGATTCTTTCCAACTTCATAGATGCTTTTAACCAAGCAGAGACAGAGTTGCAAAATTTCAAGTAAAATGCAGATTAAGATTATGCCTAATTTTAATGGTTATTTTGGCAGTCCCAATCCCAAAAATAAAACAGAAGGAATGCCTTGCAGTTACACATTTCAGGCCAATGAAGACACATGCAACAGTATCAGGAAAAATGGTAAGATACAGGGTGTGAAGACGCAGTTTACAGCGTGCGTCCACTTTGTGAGGATCACTCTAATTTTCACTTGCTGCCACCATGTACTACACTTGGCTACCCACTGGGAAGAATTGGTTTTAGAGGCTTGTGTGTGAAGGAATCACGAGAGGAGATGTCTTTCTTAAAGAACTGTAAAGTTTATTTAAACAGTGTTTCGAGCTTGGAGGTTTCAAGAGTTCAAGAGCTTGGTCGGTTACAATCTACTTAGAGCAGTGGTTCTCAACCTTCCGAATGCCGTGACCTCTTAATACAGTTCCTCATGTTGTAGTGACCCCCAACCATAAAATTATTTCATTGCTACTTCACAACTGTGATTTTGCTACTGTTGTGAAGCGTAATGTAAATATCTGATATGCTGGATGTATTTTCATTCACTGGACCAAATTTGGCACATATACCCAATATGCCCAAATTTGAATACTGGTGGGGTTGGAGGGAGAGATTGATGTTGTTAATTTGGGAGTTGTAGTTGCTGGGATTTATAGTTCACCTACAATCAAAGAGCATTCTGAACTCCACCAATGATGGAATTGAACCAAACTTGGCACACAGAACTCCCATGACCAACAGAAAATACTGGAAGAGTTTGTTGGGCATTGACCTTGTGTTTTGGAGTTGTAGTTCACCTACATTCAGAGAGCACTTTGGCTCTGGACCAAAATTGGCACAAATACTCAATATGCCCAAATGGGAACACTGGTGGAGTTCGGGGAAAATATGAGATTTGACATTTGGGAGTTGTAGTTGCTGGGATTTATAGTTCACCTACACCTACAATCAAACAGCCTTCTGAACTCCACCAAAGATAGAATTGGGCCAAACTTCCCACACACACACCCCCCATGATCAACAGAAAATGTGTTTTCTGATGGTCTTTGGTGACCCCGCTGACACCCCTTCGTGACCCCTCCAGGGGTCCCGACCCCCAGGTTGAGAAACACTGACTTAGAGGTACTTTCTTAAGGTTCCAAGTTGTTAACTATAGAGATACAGTCTAACATAAAGCCACTGTACTCCTAAAACTATATTCAGCAGTTTACACACTCTCTGCTGGTCATTAACAACCACTGCTTCCTTAGCAGGCTACACACTTACACTATTACCCTTTCCCAGAGTAAAGTCAAGCTTAGAATAAAACCCAGAGTCTTTCAAACCACGCTGAAAGCTGGCTAAAAACAGACTCTCTCACACATCCTTCTGCGTTGGCAGTTAGTCACCAACTGAAAGTATTTGAATTTGAGGATTCTAAAGCCAACTGCATGCTTAGCCTCCAGTTTCCATGGTAACAGAGGTTCTTGGAAACTCTGCTAGATAATTTTACTGTTAACCTCCTGGTCAGTCGAAAGGCCAAACAGGGCATAGGGTTACAGCCTGTGTTGGATGGGGTTACACTCCCCCTGAAGACGCAGGTTCGCAGTCTGAGAGTGACCCTGGACTCATCGCTGAGCCTGGAAGCCCAGGTCTCGGCGGTGGCCAGGGGAGCTTTTGTACAGTTAAGACTCATGCGCCAGCTGCGCCCGTACCTTGGGAAGTCTGATCTGGCTGCGGTCGTCCATGCTCTGGTCACATCCCGAATAGATTACTGCAATGCACTCTACGTGGGGGTGCCTTTGAAGACAGTTTGGAAACTGCAATTAGTCCAATGGGCGGCAGCCAGATTACTAACTGGAGCTACATACAGGGAGCATACCACCCCCCTGTTGTGTCAGCTCCACTGGCTGCCTGTACAATTCCGAGCTCAATTCAAAGTGCTGGTTTTGACCTTTAAAGCTCCATACGGTTCTGGCCCAGCTTACTTGTCTGAACGCATCAGCCGCTACGTCCCACCTCGTAATTTAAGATCAGCCGGGGAGGCCCTGATCTTGCTCCCGCCTACTTCTCAAATGCGGTTTGTGAGGACGAGATATAGGGCCTTCTCGGTGGTGGCTCCCCATCTGTGGAACGCACTCCTAATTGATATACGATCAACCACATCCCTCCTGGCATTCAGGAAAAAAGTGAAATCCTGGCTATGAGACCAGGCGTTTGCATGTTAGCACGATACAGCACTTTAGATTGGATTGTAATGGCAAGCTGGTGGACATGGCCCAATGCTTCTATTATGGATGGAATACTGTTTTTAACTTATGTGAATGTATATGATGTATTTTAATGCTAATTGTATTTTAATGTATTTTAATGCTAACTGTATTTTAATGTATTTTAATTCTGACTGTTTTTGGTTTTCTATTATATGTATACTGTGTTTTTGGCATCGAATTGTTGCCGTTGTTAGGCTGCTCTGAGTCCCCCCACGGAGATTGAGAAGAGCGGGGTAGAAATGGTGGAAATAAATAAATAAATAAATAAATAAATAAACCTTAGGGTTAGCGAAGTTCCACCCTTACAAAATACTTACATATACATAAATATCAACTACATTTACAATCTGCAACAAATAAATATGACTTCACCACACAGGGGATGTGAGGGATGCCTGAAAAAAGAAGACAGAGGAAGAATTGAGCAAGCATCATAATTCCTAAATTGAAAATCCATAATTTCCCCCAAAATTTGCACTTGACTTATACATGAGGTCGACTTATATAGGAGTATATGGTAATTTTGAACTTTTGTATGCTGTGAATTTTAAGCTATGTTTGTTTTAATTGTTGTGAGTAAGCTTCCTTGTGTCCGAAACATGGGAAAAGACAAGAGCTTTTAATTATTGTCATTACCATTATGCATTATAGTAGTTATTATGCAAGAAGACACAGGAAGTAGTTCAGCCCTATGGCAGATTGCTTGAAGTCATTGCCTTTAATTATGGGAACCTGCTTAGTATCCTTACAACACACACGTAAAGAATGTCAAGCAGACATCCATAATTTCACAAATGCTCCCCTAAGCAAATATACAGCCTGAAGTACAAATGGCAAACAATTTGAATTGGATAGAGTAGGCTATAATTAATCATGAGCAAATATATTTGTAACCATTATCACAACTAGCTTAGCATATGAAGTCTGGAAACTTAAATAGAATTAGCTCTTTGTCTTATTTTATTTTCTAAGAAGAGACATCCACAACCAGCATGTTAAATGCTTTTTGGCAAAGAATATCTTTCTTGGTCATAATTTGGGGGTAACAGCGGCCAGATGGCTATCTGCATGCACATCTATTTTTGAAAGAGAGGCTTTTACATTGAAGGCTAAAACTATCCACTGTGGTTTGTGTCCTGTCAGAGTTTTTCCAAGAAGTTCTTAGTAGACTCCGCAAAAGGAAAGAGGGGGAAAGTTAGGTGAACAAGTGCCAGAACCAGTTTTGCTAGAAGGACACATTTGAGAGAACTAAGTTGTATATGCAGCAAATCTGAAACTGCTGTATGAGTCCTGAGCATTACTGCCCTAGAACCAGACATAGAACTGAAATATTAGGGGTGCATCTGCACTGGATTAATGCAGCTTGACAGCATTTTAACAGCCATGGAATCCTGGGAGTTGCAGTTTCATCAGGTCTTTAGCCTTCCCTACCATAGAGTGCTGATGTCTCACTAAACTACAAAACCCAATATTCCATAGTTTTGAGCTGTGGCAGTTGAAGAGGTGCCAAACTGCATTGATCCTACAGTGCAGATGCACCCCAATTCACAATTTATTGAACTCTAGCAATGAAATAAACAATGTTGTTTAGAATTGTATGACTTCAACAAAACAACTGCTATCAACATCCCTCTAGGGCGGTGTTTCCCAACCGCACACTAGTGTTCCATGAGCGATCATCAGGTGTGCCATGGAAGAACCGACCACCCCGCCAGGAGTCATCTGGGCAGCCTGCCTCTTGCTCTGTTTCTCCCTCTCCCTCCCCCCCTCCCTCCCTCCCTCTCTCTCTGGGGCACCAGCAGGGCCAATCAACGCTGGCCAAGAAGCAAGCCCCGCCTCTCTAAGGGTCTCCCGCCCGGCACCACCATGTTTGTTCAGGGTGGAAGTCCCGAGAGAGAGGAGGGGGCGGCCCCCCAGACAAGAAGCGGTTGGTTGGAGGCTGAGGACGGGAGGGGTCGGGCGGCGCCTTTCCCTGTGAGGTCACTTCCGGAGGAGGCGGAGAGCTTCCGAAGAGGAGCGTTGGGCTTTGGTTTCCTCTCAGCTGGCTCAGGATTCCTTCGGGCTTTGGGGCTGAGGTGGCTCCAGGGCCTCCTCCCTTCTTCCTCTCCAGGCCTAGGCTCTGCCTCAGCCTCTCCTGATCTCAGGCCTTCTTCCTTCCTCCCTTCCTTTGCGGCCTGCCTCTCGGCTTTGGAAGGGAGCGGCCTGACCCTGCGCCTCTCTCCCTCGCTGCTTGAGGGAAACCCAGGTGAGCAGTGGTCTTGAAGCACTGAGTGGTGATGATAGGGCAGCGTCGGCCCAGGCGACCCAGTCCAAAGCACACAAGGTGGGATATCTATGTCCGAAGAACACAAGGCGGGATATCTATGCTGTGTTCATCGAAACAGGCCCAGGTTTCACACTGAGTGTATAAATACATTTAAAAACATATTAACTATATGTATTACTGTGTTAGAGTGTCATTTTGTGTCATTTTGGATGGTGGTGTGCCCCAGAATTTTGTAAATGTAAAATATGTGCCTCGGCTCAAAAAAGGTTGAAAAACACTGCTCTAGAGCATTGGTTTACAACCTGTGGGTTCCCAGGTGTTCTGGCCTACAATTTCCAGAAATCCCAGCCAGTTTACCAGCTGTTAGGATTTCTGGGAGTTAAAGGCCAAAACATCTGGGGATGCAGAGGTTGAGAACCATTGTGATAGTGCTTCACCCTGTATGTCTTATAGTGTGCTCCATATATATTTACAGAACTCTGTCAGGGGCTGAATTTCAACACAATTCCAGATCAAGGTTGGCACTAACCATAGTCTGAAAGCCAGATCATGCTCTGAACTTCTAAAGCACCTTTCTCCAACCTGATAGCCTCCAGATGTGTTTGAGCACAACTCTAACCATTCCTAGCTGGCATGTCAAAGGCCAATTATGTTTAAATGCTGCTACTTTGCTTTCAGTGCCCTTCTAATTCAATGGTACAGATCAAAATCAGAGTTCATTTTGCATCTGTGTAACAGAGTAATGGAAGGGTCTCTAGAGGCAGAACATGAGCAGTAACTACAGGCTGTTATTTCAGCCATTCCATCAAATTCCAGTTTGGTTTATGTGAACTCCTTTAATAGTTCTGTAGACCAAAGGCGAAATGGATTTCAGGATCATATTTCAGGATTACCTTGCCGGATTACATCATCCCTGGATAATGAGGTTCACCAGCCAGAGACAATTCAAAGAGAACCAAGGCTAAAAATCGAGCCGCTATGGATAACACATCAATAATGAAAATAGCATGAAAGATTTATAAACCCAAATTCACATGACAACAACATTCCATGAAAGTCAAATTGCACTCGCATATCTCCTTATAACACAGTTTTAAGTGCCCAAGGATTCAGTGCTGACAACTGCTGTTACATGAAATGAAAGTCAAATTCATCTTCCAATAGCTGTCAGACAACCAAATAATAGAGACTGTCTCAAGAAATCTGCACCATGTTCCAAATCCATATAAAACTTCAGCACAATGTGTTACATGTATTTTAAATGCCTAAATATGTACAGGCATCAATAATGAAAATAGGGAAGTATAAGCATATTCAAAATCCCAGTGAGATTTTATCCCTAATACTATAGGAGTTCTCGTGGTCCCATATCACAGAAACTCTAAAGCAGTGTTTCCCGACCTTTTCTGAGCCGCGGCACACTTTTAACATTAAAAACATCCGGGGGCACACCACCAACCAAAATGACACAAAATGACACTCTAACACAGTAAAGAACGGCTGGGGTATGGTGGCCTGCTGGGAGCAGCTGCTGGGAGAGCCGAAGCTGGGGGAGGGGGCGGAGCCAGGCCGTGCCATGCCCCACCCCCTCCCCCCAGCTTCAGCTCTCCCACAGCTTTGCCAGCCTTGAGGGGGCAATGCTAAACCAGCATTGTGCTGGCTCTGCCACCGCTGGCTTGGCACTGCCCCCTCAAGGCTGGAGAAGCTGTGGGAGTGCCGAAGCCGGGGGCGAGGGGGCGGAGCCTGGCCGCGCGGAGGAAGAGGAGCATGAGTGGCGAACGGGCTTCAGTGTGCGGGGCTCCTCCTCCACGCGGCTTCAGTGAGCAAGGGGCCAGAGTCATGGCGGGAGTCATGGCGGATTGGAGGCTGGCTGGGGAAACGGCCAAAGGAGGCGGCGCCCCGGCCCCTTCTTTTTCTTCGCCACCACCCGCCCCTTCCTCCTTCTCCCCCAAGCAGCAGGAGTTCGGCAGGAAGAGGGAGGAAGGAAGGGGTGCAGAGAGCTTTTCTCGCAGCACAGCAGGAGGTCCGTCACGGCACACTACTGTGCCACGTCACAGCGGTTGGGAAACACTGCTCTAAAGAGTTGCGTAAATTACCAATGAGCACTTTCTTGTTTAGGGAAAAAATACTCAAAAGGGAATATAATATTGAAAATTATGAACAATGTGGAGAAATTGAGAGGGGAAGCACTCCATTCCCCAGTAATACCGCAATCCAATGAAACTGGCTGGTAGTAGATTTGGGTTGGACAAAAGCAAAAAGTACTACTTCACACAATGCATATGCTAACTAGAGTAGTTCATGCAATGATAATCAACAGCTTTAATGCTTTTTACAAAGCATTACCAGGATTTTTACAGCATGCATCTAACCATAATAATTTTGCAAAGGAGGCTAAATGGAACTCGTTTATCTGACATAAATGGGCCAACAGAACATTGGATAAATGAAAATGTTGGATAATATGGAGTCTCCTACTGTTACCCACCTGACGCGGCGCTAGACACCTAGAATATTAACAACACAGGCTCAAAGGGTTAAGGCCGGGGGGCCACCACAGAGAAGGCCCTCTCCCTTGTCCCACCAATCGCACCTGCGAAAGGGGCATGAGTGAGAGCAGGGCCTCTCCTGATGATCGAAGAGATCGCGTGGGTTCGTAGACAGAAATACGGTCACGTAAGTAGGTCCCAAACCCTTCAGGGCTTTCTAAGTAAGAACCTGTACCTCAAATTGGCACCGGAAAATGAACGGCAGCCAATGGATGTTGGATAAGAGCGTCGGATAAGACAGAATGTCGGATAAGGTTGGATAAGTGAGATTCTACTGTATATGTCTGTGTTCAGGGAGAATCGGTCTTTAAGTCACCTGTCGACGTATGGTGACCCAATCAATTTCGTAAGCTCGGAGGTGTTTTTGCCAGTTCCTTACTCTGAAGTATAGCCCACAGCACCTGGTATTTCCAGTACTAACCATAGCTGACTCTGCTTGGCTTCCAAGTCCAGATAGGATCTGGTGCCTTCGGGGTATTTAAGTAAACTATGCGTAGGTGGAGTCTGCCCTATTTGTAACCTTCCCACATGTATCTTGAAGGAAACAAAATGCTGGACGTCTTCTCCAGATATAAAAAAAACCCCACTCTTGTTCTTAAGTTTGGTATGTGCAAATACAGGTATTCCAAAATCGGAAGTCTAAAATACTTTTGGACTCAAGGATTTTAGATAAGGGATGTTCAACCTGTACTGAAGAGGGGCAAGCAATAAATTGTCTCAAGCATGGCTACCATCTTCATCTATTTGACCAATTATTTCAAAAGAATGGGAGCTCAAACCTCCTTCCCACCTGGTCTTGCTGTACATTGTAAGACATGGTTGCTTTCCTTTCAATCTTTTTTTTAATGGGAGCTTAACAGCCATGAAATGTAGGCAGAAAAATAGGTGAACATATCAGATTTCATACTTGAGCTTCCAGCAGTGAAGTTGCTTGTTAACCTAGAATCTAATCTTGCACAAAGTCAAAGCAGTTCCAGCTGTTTCGTCTCCCACAGAAACAGTCCAGGGCACAGAAGATGATTTCTGGGAGGAAATAAAGGATTCAACAAAACTCCAGTGGTTGGGTGGGGCTTTGCTATCTAACTACAGGCAAATGGAAAGGACCACTCACCATACCACAGAATTCAGAGTCATCAAACAAAATTCCTCTTCATTCATGTGATATAGAATTGAATTTTGGAATGTAACTGAATATACAACCCATCTCTCCTAGAATTTGGCGCTCCTGGAATTTGATAACCCTGTACACTGGCATACATCTTCGCATGCCCGGATTACCCATAAGGCCAACGAGGCCATGGCCTAGGGGCGCAAGCCAGGGGGGGTGCAGGTCACGGACCAAAAAAACCCAAAACTGGTCTGCGCCCCTCTTTCCCCCTTTCTCATGCCCCTCCTCGCTCCTTCTCCCAGCAAAGTCTCTGCTCCGTCCCCTCCGTCTCTCTCGCGCGCGCACATGCGCTCTCTCTCTCTTGCATGCATACTCTCTCTCTCGCTCTTTCTCTTTTTCACGCACACGCTCTCTCTCGCCCTCTCTCTCTCGCTCTTTCTCGCACGCGCTCTCTCACACACTTTTTCTCTCTCACGTGCGCTCTCTCTCGCTTGCTCTCTCTCACTCACTCTCTCTCTTACACACGCTCTCTCTCTCTCTCTCTCTCTCTCATGCACGCCTTTGGAGCAGGTTTGCACCCGCTGCGCTCTCCCCAAGCCTCTCGACTCCTGAGGAGACCTTCAGAGCACAGCGGAGCTTTCCAGCCGGTGGGAATGGGGACCTTGGAGGTGGTGGGAGGTTGGCTTAAAAGGGGCATAATTCCAAACGTTGGCCTAGGGCACAAAAAAGTGTTAATCCGGGCCTGCATCTTCGACAGGCTAGGAGGCTGGCCACGGTGATCCAAGCTACGGTCATCTCAACTGTAGACTACTGTAACGCTCTCTACATTGGCCTGCCTCTGACGGTGACCCGGAAACTCAAGTTGGTGCAGAATGCTGCAGCTTGGCTGCTCGCAGGAGTTCCTGTGAGCTGCCATATTACACCGATCTTGCGGGAACTGCACTGGCTTCCAATTGAGTACCGGATCACTTTCAAAGTGTTAGTCTTGACTTACAAGGCCTTGTATGGTCTGAGGCCAGTGTACCTGAGGGAGCGCCTTATCCCATATTGTCCCACGAGATCACTGCGATCTGAAGAGCAGAACCTCCTAGTCGTGCCCAGTGTGACATCGTACCATCTGACCGCAACTCGGAGAAGGGCGTTCTCCATTATTGCTCCAGTTCTTTGGAATGCGCGGCCCCCTGAGACTCCAGCTTTATGAAATTTGCTAGCTTTTCATAAAGCCTGTAAGACCACTCAGTTCAAGCAAGCTTTCGAGTCCTAATACACAGCTTAAATTGTATTTTATTATAACTGTTTTATTGCTTTTATTGTACCGCTTTGTTTTGAGTGTGAACCACCCCGAGCCATTGGGAGTGGCGGTTGATAAATAAATAAAATAAATAAATTTGTTATTTAACTTCTTATTGTTTAACTCAGTTTCAAAGACAGATTCCGATCAAATCACAAATGTTTTCCCAATGGTCTCTAAGTAAGTCCTGAAGCAACTGCCTGCTTCAAGGTGGCAGCACCACTCACACTCATTTATTCGTGAGGTGGGAAGCAGGCAGCTGGTGTACAACCTGGAGACTCTTCGTACCGTACAGATACTGGTTCTCTCCCCCAATCTCTCTCAGATTCCTAGTCTCTCTCCATTCTTGTGACTCATACACAACACAAGTAGTAAATACATGAAATGGGAGACTGGAGACAGATGTGAGGCTAGAGAGAAAAGGGTGAGGATCAGTGAAATAACAGTTGTGGATTCGCACCAAGCACTATTTTTTTTATTTCTGCTATTTCACAGATCCTAAGTATCTCTCTAATCTTGGCTCTCATTTGTTTGCAATGTGTGTTTGTGCATGTGTGGTGAAGTCATATTTCTTTATTACAGGTTTTAAATATAGTTGATATTTATATATATGTATGTTGAAGGGGTAAAAACTTTGCAAACCCAAAAGGGTTAACAGAGATATTAGTGTGCAGAATTTCCAAGGGGTTTCAGTTACCGTGGAAACAGGAGGCGGAGCCTGCAACTGGCCTTAGAATCTTCGGATTCAAACTTTAGCAGTTGGGAGTTGACAGCAAAAGTCGAAGGAGTGTGTGTGTGTGTGTGTGTGTGGAGAGTTAGGGAGTTCGTTTTAGCCAGCAGTCAGCAGGTTTAAAAAAGACTCTGACTTTACTCTGAGAGAGAGTAGACGAAAAGCTGTGTTTGAACTGCTAGGAAAGCAGTTGGGTTTAGGGACAAGCAGTTAGTGTAGAGACTGCTGAATTATTGGTTCTGGAAGTGCAGTTATATAGTATCAAGTTGTACCTCCATAGTTAAGTGTATTGTAACCTTAAGATACGTGCCTCTAAGAAGATACTGTAACCACCTAAGCTTTGAACTCTGAAACCTCCACGCTTAGAACACTGTTTGAATAAACTTTACAGTTCTTTAACAAAGATATCTCCCTGTGTAGTTCTTTCACCCACAAGTCTTGAAAACAACTTCTTCCTAATGGGTAACCAAGTATAGTGAATGGTGGCAGGGAAAGTTAACAAATAGTGTCAGTGGGAGTTTGGGTTAGAGTAATACCCTGCCCTGACACAGTAATCGAAAGGTCAGTGGGAAAGCTAATCTGTGTGAATACTTATTACATTATATGGTGGCGGCAAGAGGAATTAAAAGAGTCTTTACATAAATAGGTGGTAAGGGTGGAATAAGAAAAGTACCCGGCTACAGTTGAAAGTGTATTTTAGAAAGATCCCTTACAATAAGACTCAAGGCTGGAGAAGGCATTAGGATCTCTGAATTGGTAGGAATTCAAGCATAGTACCCCATGCCTGGCAAATACAGTATGTGCATGTATTCCAAAGTATGAAAAAAAAATCCTAAATATAAAACCCAGTGCGCAGCAGCAGTGAAAAAAGCAAATTCTATGCTTGGCATGATCAGGAAGGGAATCGAAAATAGGTCAGCAAATGTTGTATTACCTCTCTACAAATCGATGGTGAGGCCACATCTGGAGTACTGTGTACAATTCTGGTCTCCGCACCTTAAGAAGGATATAACGGAACTGGAAAAGGTACAGAAAAGGGCAACAAGAATGATCCAAGGGATGGAGCGGCTCCCTTATGAAATCAGGTTGCAACGCCTTGGTCTTTTCAGCCTTGAAAGACGGCGTTTAAGAGGTGACTTGATCGAAGTGTATAAAATCATGCATGGGGTAGAAAAGGTGAATAAAGAAAAACTATTTTCTTTGTCACAAAACACTAGGACTAGAGGGCACTCCCTGAAGCTCCAAGGTAGGAACATTAGGACTAATAAAGGGAAATATTTCTTCACCCAGAGGGTCACTGGGTTATGGAACTCACTTCCAGAAGAGGTTGTGACAGCTGTCAGCCTGGACAGCTTCAAGGCAGGATTGGACAGATTCATGGATACCAAGTGTATCGGTAGTTACTGAAAAGGACATTCAAGTGCCACCTTGGAGTTGGTTGAGGTAGGCAGGATTTCCCTGGGTACTGGTGGTGGAGGGTCGGGAGCAGGTCAGGGGTTTGTCCTCCCTTCTGCTCGAGATCCCCGTGTACAACTGGTGGGCCACTGTGTGATACAGAATGCTGGACTAGATGGGCTGAGGTCCAATTCAGCATGGCTCTTCTTATGTTCTTATGTTCTTATGAACACTTCTGGTACCAATTTTGGATAAGGGTGTTTCAATCTGCATCAACAATTCCAGAGGTTAGAATCCTACTAGGCCTGGAAATGAGATGATCTCAAAGTTACAAAGCCTCCTGCAAACCTCTTCTCTTAAGGTCCCGACCATATTGGAAAGGGAAATTGTAAGTTGGTTGGGGTGGGATGGAGGACCTCACTGGCCAGGAAACAGTAACGAAAAATGTTAAGGATCCAACCCATTCCATTCTTATATGGAGATAATCTTGCTTTCTCTTCTCAACGGTCATCCTCCATATTCATATGTTGAGGAAAACATGACATTAGAAATCTTCTGTTACCCTTGAAACCCTAAAAACTTGTATGACAAAAGAGTCCCAACAACTTTTTAAAAAACTGCTGGAAAGCATTTGTAAGCCACTCTCAGGCTCTTTGGGGGATGAGTGCTCAATACAGAATTTATTTATTTATTATTTAAAACTTTTGTACCCCGACCTTCTCGCCTCTATCGAGGGACTCAGACCGGCACAACAGCAAAATTCAATGCTATACAATTTAAAAACAACTACAACAACATATTAAAATACATAAAAACTCAGCATAAAACCACATCGCCATTAAAACAATTCCACTCAATCTGTAAACATGGTCATACATTCAGACAATAGCCAATCTCAGCCTATTCTGGGAAGGCTTGGTTCCACATCCAGGTCTTCACCAGCCTCCTAAAGGACAACAGAGAGGGGGCAGACCTAGCATCACTGGGGAGGGAGTTCCACAGCTGAGGGGCCACCACAGAGAAGGTCCTGTGTCTCGTCCCCACCAGATGCGCTTACGAAGATGGCGGGATCGAGAGCAGAGCCTCTCCGGAGGATCTTAATGTTCTTGATGGTTCATAGGGGAGAATCCGTTCGGACAGGTAACCTGGGCCAGAACTGTATAGGGTTTTGTAGGTTAAAACCAGCAGTAGGTTAAAGCTAATTGGCAGCCAGTGGAGCTGGCGCAGCAAGGGAGTTGTATGCTCCCTGTGCCCCACTCCTGTTAGTAACCTGGCTGCCAAATGTTGGACTAATTGCAGCTTCCAAGCAGTCTTCAGAGGCAACCCCACGTAGAGAGCGTTGCAGTAGTCTATTCGGGATGTAACCAGAGCGTGGACCACCGTGGCCAAGTCTGACTTCCCAAGGTACGGGTGCAGCTGGCGCACAAGCTTTAACTGTGCAAAAGCTCTCCCGGCCACAGAACTGATAATGAACACATGGCTTTAGGATTTTCATGTGCTTTCAACGCCAATTTGGGTTGAAGAGTAGTATTTTCTGGAGAGGAGACAAATATGATATTTCCAATTATTTCCCAAAGGCAATTTGAGAACAACACAAACGCTTTCTTATTTGTGTTGCTCTCTGGATGTTTACCTTTGGGAAATAACTGGAAATACCAGATTTTAAGGCAAACCCATTTTTAAGGCAAATAACTCTTTCTGTTTTATTTATATAGGGTCACTTGAAATTACAGGTGATATTCTAGCAACTGCAAACAGAAGAAATAGAAAATGCCATCCAAGGAAGGTTTGACATCAATTCCAAGTTACTACTTCCTTTCTGAGAAAAGACTGGCGGATGTGACACTCAATCAGGCCAGCTGCCGACAACAAGGAGACCAAGCACAAAATGGATCAAGGAAAATATGCACATGCTCCAAATCTTTGGGGGTGGGAAGGGGGAGCAGGACTGAAAAATTCTACATTAATCAAGCTGTTACAGCCAAATGCAAAGACACTGTCAAGCCACAGCTGCCATGTGCCATTTTAAGAGCATCTTCCACATTACTTGCAGATCCCTCACACATTAGTGAAATTACTTTATAGGGGGTGCTCCTCTCCAATGTATTGAAGCCAAGTCCACACATTTGGGGGGGGCACACATGCAATTTCCTTTAAATCCCATGGGTAGTCTCCCAACATATGTGGATTGTCAAGGGAAAAACTGGAGCAGAAGAAACGAAAGAGTACTTTGATATTAAATACCGTATTTTCCGGCATATAGAACAACTGGGCATATAAGATGACCCCAACTTTTCCAATTAAAATATAGAGTTTGGGATACACTCGCCATATAAGACTACCCCTCTTCCAATGCACACCAAATAAAAAAATTTAAAGCATCAGATTTGATTTCAATATGGTAATTTTCCTATTGCTGTACCTCCTTCTCTTCCTCTCAGATCTCGCACATGCACACCTGCACCGCTTCACTGCCGTCTTCAGGAGCGAGATCTGAGAGGCAGAGGAGGAGGTACAGTCATAGGATACAAGGGCGGGCCAGGCAGGTAGAAGAGGTGTGTTTTTCTGGGCCCAGAGCCACTCTATCTCTTTTTTTCCATACCTCAGGTGCCCTGGACACCCCCAGCTTGCTCCGCCCTTCATTTACACCTTCCCAGTGAGGCGCAGGCCCGGATTACCCATAAGGCCACCCTAGGCCAAGGTCTAGGGCGGCAGCTTTGGAGGGGCAACAGATCCAGACCCCCCAAAATTGAAAAAAAAATTTAAAAAATTTTCATCCGATTCTCTGGCGCTTGCTTTTGCGCCTGCGCACTGAGGAGCAAGGCAGAAGGAGCCGGGAGAAGTCCCGCCACCCCTAGGGTGTCTGACGTGGCTTCCCCCGCCGCCTCCTTGCTCGCGCGGGCAGGCACCCCTCAGTGAAGGGAGGAGGGGTGCCCGTGCGAGCGAGGCGGTGGCGGGGGAAGCCATGTCAGACGTCCTAGGGGTGGGACTTCCCCCGGCTCCTTTTCCTTCACGCCGGCTCCGCCCCTCCTTCCTTCAGTGAAGGGAGGAGTGGCGCTCACCCCACGCGAGGGAGAGGGAGCTGGGGGGAAGCCCGCCGCCCCTAGGGCGACTGACGTGGCTTCCCCCGCCGCCACTTTGCTCGCTCGTGAGGAGGTGGCGGGGCAAGCCACGTCAGTCACCCTAGGGGCGGGACTTCCCCGGCTCCTTTTCCCTCGTGCCAGCCCCGCCCCCCTCAACAGCCCCGCCCCCCGGGGGTGGCATTTAGAGTGTGGCCTAGGGCACTACTAAAGATTAATCCGGGCCTGGTGAGGGGCCCCTTCACCTCACCATCGGGACCGCATTAAGTCCATGAATCCCGATGAATGGATTTTCTTCTACCGTACTTGTACAGCGTCGCCCTTAATGCTTTCATACAGTCGCTGCATACGGCAGGGACACAGCCAGTGCCATTTTTGAGCTCCTCCCACCATATGCGGCAACCACAGATTCTTCAATCTGGATTGGAAGTTTCAGCACCCGCTCTATAAGATCTGCCCCTGTATATATGGTACAATCACTATCTGGTGGTTATATTCTCTCAGTTTTCTGCACCCATTCAGTGAAAAGGAACCATTGGTACACCCTTCCTCACATAATAACACTTTTCTAGTACTTAAAACAAAAACCGGTGATGGAGATTTGGCCCCATCGTTGTTAGAGGAACACAATCAATTTATTCACATAATAAATGTATTGTGTTTAGTCATTTATCTCCATGTTATGAGTGATCTGGACTAAAAACTGAAATTACATGGCTTGTGAGTGATTCCTAGTGAACCGCGGAAAGAACCACTGTGTATAAATGGAGAAATTTTAGTACAAAAATTCTACCAAAAAGACCTGGATCAACTTAGCTATGAGTCAGTGGAAGTACTATACTTTAACCCAGTGTTTCCCAACCAGTGTGCTAGGGCACACTAGTGTGCCGTGAGCAATCATCAGGTGTGCTGTGGGAAATGGGAACCTCCAGGAAAGGGGGGGGGGGAGAGATTCTAGTGCGTTGAAGTATAAAAACCCTAAGAAACCTACCTCGATAAAGGCACAAAATTACAACCCCCCCCCCACCTGTTGTCTACTTGGTCTCTCCCTCTCCATGCATTGGGAAGGCCTGCCTCCCTTTCCCCAAGTAGAGACCTCCTCTTGCCTCCTGGGGTTTCTGTGCGGGAAGTTTGGCCCAGTTCTGTCATTGGTGGGGTTCATAATGCTCTTTGATTGTAGGGGAACTATAAATCCCAGCAACTACAACTCCCAAATGTCAAGGTCTATTTCCCCTGAACTCCATCTGCATTCATATTTGGGCATATTGAGTATTCATGCCAAGTTTGGTCCTGGTCCAACATTGTTTGAGTCCACAGTGCTCTCTGGATATAGGTGAACTACAACTCCAAAACTCAAGGTGAATGCCCACCAAACTCTTATAGCATTTTCTCTTGGTTATGGGAGTTCTGTGTGGGAAGTTTGTGTCTTTCTGCCATTCCTGCCAGGATATCTATGTTGTGTTCATCGAAACAGGCCCAGGTTTCACACTGAGTGTATAAATACATCTAAAAACATATTTACTATATGTATTACTGTGTTAGAGTGCCATTTTGGTTGGTGGTGTGCCCCAGGATTTGGCAAATGTAAAAAGTGTGCCACGCCTCAAAAAAGGTTGGGAAATACTGCTTTAACCCTTATAAAAATTGAAACGTTCCCTTCTCTGAAGAGAGTCATGAAAGATGAGGGCTTAGTCTGTCCTGCTACAACCTAAAAGAAGCATTGGCCTCTTGCTGTGGCAGTGCTTCTGGCCCAGGGCAGGAAAATGGTGGTGACCAGGGTGGCACTTTTCTCATCTGCAGAATGACCCCAAGCGTATCTACAGGTCATATCAATATCAAAATGCTTTCAGCTTATACATGAGTCGTATGTACTTCAGTATATGCAGTATGTCTGTTTGAATTCCAGTCTCCTGTTCAGGCCCAGGAGGAAAAGGGATGTGCAGCAGCAGTCACTATGATTGGCAAGTACTGTATATGAATCCTCTGGATCTGACAGACCTGCTATAAATAGCACCGCTCTTCCCTTGACTATTCAGCAGAGCAGAAACACCTTCTGCCTGTAGTTAAAACTCCGCCTCCAGATTATTGAGACTCAAGGTTTGAGTTTAGATGCTTCAGACCTGGATTACCATTCATCTTATAAAAAGCATTTCCCCCTGAAATATTTGTTAATCTCTCCTACACATATATAGGCATTTCGCTCTGCAAGCCTTTGCCATCCCTATGTACCTATATATCGGTATCTATCTATAATTTTATATCTGAATCCCCCCTCATATGTTTGCATGTCTTTGCTAATCCTGTATACCAGGGGTGGGCAAACTACGGCCCACGGGCCAAATGCGGCCCTCTGGGCAATGACATCCGGCCCGTGGCTTCCTTCCGGAAGAGAGGGGAGGGAGGGAGCAGAGTGCCTTCTCCTGTCCCTTGCTGCAGCTCCCAAAGAACTTCCTGCTCGATGCCGCCTGTGACTGACACGGCGGAATCCCCCTCCGACGCCGACGCCTGAGAGTTAGTTCTCCCAGCTCGATCCTCGCCCGCTGGAGCCAAGCAGCGGTGAAGCAGGACTGCCTCGGCCTCCTTCCCAAGGAAACCTTCCGCCAGGCAGGCTCCCTCCCTACCTTGCTCTCTCGCTTCTGGACTTCGGGTGCTGCTCCCCCATTTCCAGCACAACGTAAGCCCCGGCGCCTCTTCCTCCCTCACTTTGTTTTATTCCTTGCATCCAAAAGGCCACGGAGCCCTCCCCACGAGAAAACGCAGCCAGCTTTCCCCAGGAACTTGTGGGGTTTCCCAAAGAGCTTGAGTGTGCCTGCCTCTGCTTTTCCCCCTGCATTCCTAATCCAGATGTTTTTTGTTTCGGAGTGGAAACTCCAAGGGCGAACCGGAGCCAGAGGTGGGTAGAAGTCAGGAACCGGGTGCCCTCTTCCACTTGGCCTTTTGGGGGGGTGGGGGTATTATTCCTTGCATCCATCTGGGCTGGGTCATTCCATCTTGGGATCCTTCCTCTCTTGAGGATGTCAGCCTCAACCTTGGTTCGCACCTTGTCTTCTTGAATTTCATTTCATTTTATTTTAGTGGTTTTTATTGTTATTTTATAATAATTTTATTATAATAATATAATAATATAACATAATGTTATATGATATTATAGTTTCAATATATTATGTCTATATATACTATAATATAATAATTATGATATTAATACTAATAATATATTTCTTGATATATTGATATGTTAATATTAATGATGTGTAATATATAGAAAATATAATAAATAAATAAATAATGTAGATTAGAATGCAGTTCAGTCTTTAGGTGCGGCCCTCCATAATATTTTTTGGCTCTCGTGTGGCCCCTTGGAAAAATAATTGCCCACCCCTTCTGTATACATATAGATATCTAGAGATTTCCATGCACCGATAAATATATAGACGTACCCATATATACCATATATACTCGAGTACAAGCCAACTCGAATAAAAGGGAAAACATTGAGTATAAGCCTAGGGTGGAAAATGCAGCAGCTATTGAGGCATCAATAGGTTAAACGTTTTTCAATTTACATAGAACTGTAATTTAAGATATGACTGCCCAACTCTGATTAAACCATTATTCTAACCTTCTTCAATATAAATATGTTTACGTTACCTTCCAATAATAATAAAGAGAGTAAAAGAATGGAAATATAATAAGAGTAAAATAATAAATGTAATAAGAGGAATAATAAATCTAAAATGTGATAATAACAATAAAATAGTACAATGATAAATGTAATAATAATAGAGTAAAATAATAAATAACCTTGATTCATGTATAAGCCGAAGGAGACTTTTTCAGCCTAAAAAAGGGCTGAAAAACTAGGCTTATATTTATTTATTTATTTACTTACTTTATTTCTGTTCTGCCCTTCTCACCCCGCAGGGGACTCACATTACATTTAGACACACAAACACACAGAGGCAATTTAACATCTGGCCACCAGGGGGAGGTGTTGCACTCCTTCATTCTTCAGCATGTTTCCTGGAGAACTTTTTATGGCCTCATAAATCAGTTAAATTTAGCCTCCCCACTAAGTGGTACCTTAATTTCCTACTTGACAGATGCAACTGTTTTTCGGGTTGCAAAGGTCGACACCAGGCTACGCAATAGGTCGAGAGCCCACCCCGACTTGGGTAGGCCACAAACTCATGACCTTCTGGTCAGTAGAGATCTTATGCAGCTCACACCCAGCCAGCTGCGCCACATTCCCGGTGCTCGAGTATATACAGTATCTCTCTGTGTAACATCCTTGCTGATAGCCAATTCTCTCACACCAGAAGCTACTTTCAGTTTCTCAAGTTGCTCCTGTCATGAAAAAATGACTAAATCCATGTTATGGATTCATTCATGTGCCATCTTTACCATGGCATAATGGTTCTCCACATTCCAATGGAAAAGTTAAATAGAAGATTTGGACAGCCAATCCTAATGCATGAAACAGGGAAAGGATGGCCACACATGTGAACTTGAAGAGGAGGGCAAGTGTGCCACCATCTATTCCTTTAGGAAGAAACCATAATTTCCCATTGCATGGAAACTGAGCCTTAGCCTCTCTGACAACTAACTCTCTCTCTCTCTCTCTGTCTCTCTGTCTCTCTCTCTCTCTCTCTCTCTCTCTCTCTCTCTCCAACATGGTTCAATGAAGTGCAACATAATGAAGTCACAGTGAATTCCAAGCATTTTGTCAAAGAGATAATCTAATCAAAATTTAGGTCAAAAAGATAATCTAATAAACTAGACTGTAGTGCTGCAGCTAAATTTGTATTTAAGTGCCAGTGAGGGGCGGACATGGAGATCACGCAAGCCTGTACATCTGGAATGTCTCACTTGGATGACTTAGATGTTCTGGCCCGGTTATTCATCGAATACCTGTTTTTCTCACAAAACCTCATTTCTCTATGAGCTTGGGTCCTTTAGTTGACTAAAAAGGGAGATGTTATTCAAGGACACCTCACAAACCTGCACTGGCACTGTTAGCTTGACAGAGAAGGGAGTGCCTTGGTTGTATTATTTCTTCATGGCAGGCATTTGAAGCGGATGTCCCTTTGTGATCTCTTCCAACTCTATAATTCTATGATATTTTTGACAGTTTGTTTTTGAAAGAATGAGCTTTCTGTGGGATAAAAATTTGTACCTTATTTTAAAAAGATGTTCCTCACTAATTAAATATGGAGCAGGGCCCCACCAGCAAATATGAGTTCTTAGTACAACAATCAAGCCTACATAACACAGTTTATTGCTATAGTATAGACCAGGGCTGTCCAACTGGCGGCCCGGGGGCCGTATATGGCCCCCAGCCCCTTCCCTACGCCCCCCTAAGCTTTTTAATAAAAAATAAAAATTGAAAAATAAAATAAATAATAAAAATTTAAAAATACCTACTTCCGGGTTCGAGCAAGTATCGCGAGAATACGCAATCCACACGGGATTTCGCTGTCAACGCGAGATCACGCCGTTGTTGACAGCGAAATCCTGTGTGGATTGCGTATTCTCGCGATACTCTTCGGCTACTCTACTACTGGATCGCTGAGGCCCACAGACGCGATTAGGACCTTCTTCGACTCAGTCGGTCGTTGCCTCTCTCGTCGTCCGGTACTCCTGGATCCTGCGTTTTGGAAAAGGTAGGCCGAAGCAGGGGCCCTCAGGGGCTCCTCATTCCCTCTCCCCCATCTCCCCTCATGTATTAAATATAAAATTAAATATATTTAAAGATGAAATAAGGGGAGATGGGATACATTAACGGGGGAGGGGAGGATGGAATTAAATATATTTAATATTAAATTAAAATAAGGGGAGAGGGAGGGTGGAATTAAATATATTTAATATTAAATTAAAATAAGGGGAGAGGGAGGATGGAATTAAATATATTTAATATCAAATTAAAATAAGGAGAGGGAGGGTGGAATTAAATATATTTAATATTAAATTAAAATAAGGGGAGAGGGGAGGATGGAATTAAATATATTTAATATTAAATTAAAATAAAGGAGAGGGGAGGGTGGAATTAAATATATTTAATATTAAATTAAAATAAGGGGAGAGGGGAGGATGGAATTAAATATATTTAATATTAAATTAAAATAAGGGGAGAGGGGAGGGTGGAATTAAATATATTTAATATTAAATTAAAATAATTTAATATCTTATCCCTGCATTTTATCTCAGTAAAAGATTATATTTGACTATATGCATGCGGGGGTGGGGCGGGGGCGGAGCCGGGGAGAGGGCGGAGCCAGGGCGGGGGCAGACCCTACGGCCCCCCAGGTCATCAGTGACCGGAATTCGGGCCCCTGGGCCGGTAGAAGTTGGACAGCCCTGGTATAGACCACTGATTCTCAAAGTGGACGGCACTGCCCCCTGGGGGGCGGTGGGTGGCTCAGGGGAATTTGGGGGGCGGTGAACCCCTTTAAGGGGGCGGTGAACAATTGGTCATTTAGGAGGGGTCGCGCAGCCCTCTTCTTTGGCCCCGCCCCGCCCCCTTCGCTTTGACCCCAACATGCAGTGCAGTGCGAAGGCTGCAGTGCAAAGGCCTCCGCGTCCTCCGGCAGAGCCTCCCCACCAACATGGAAGAAAGCGTGGTCTTCCCTGGCGGAGGCGGTGGCAGAGGGAGAAGGAGAGCCCGAGGCTTCCGCGGGGAGAGCAGGCCTCACTTCTTCGTCCCCTCAGGCTGCGGCTGCCTCAGAGCCCTCTCCAGCGGCGGCATGGCAAGACTCCCCTTTTTTCACCACTTTCCCCCCCTTTTTGCCCCTCCCCTTCCCCACAACCTGCGGGGCCAGCAAAAGGCAACATCCGCCGCCCCCTGCGCACCATCCCTGCAGTCTCCCCAATAGGGTCCTCTCTCTGCCGCTCCCCAATGCCAAGCAGGCAGGCCAGAGGGGGCACAAAATATCAGTTCAACTTTAAAATAAGTGCTTAACGCTACTATATATCAATTGTTAAGTATAACAGATGATTGGATTTGTAATACCTTCAAGAGCATCATCTGTTGTCCATACTCCCCCAAACCCCTCCAGCATTTTCTGTTGGTCATGGGGGTTCTGTGTGCCAAGTTTGGCTCAATTCCATTGTTGGTGGAATTCAAAATGCTCTTTGATTGTACGTAAACCATAAATCCCAGTAACTACAACTCCCAAATGAGAAGGGCTATTTTCTCAAAACTCTAGCAGTGTTCAAAGTTGGGCATATTAAGTATTTGTGCCAAGGCTCGTCCAAATCCACAGTTGTTTGGGTTCATAGTGCTCTCCAAATGTAGGTGAACTACATGTCCCCTAAATCAGTCAATTCATTCCAACCCCCCCCCCCCCAGTATTTTCTGTTGGTCAGGTGGGTTCTCTGTGCCAAGTTTGGTCCAATTCTGTAATTTATGGAGGTCTCAGTGGTCTGTGGAAGTCAGAGCTGAATCCACTGAAGGTACTGCAAATCCCATCGTCTGTTGTCCATACTCCCCCAAACATATTGTTTTTGTGATTAATCACTATGCTTTAATTACGTTCGATTTGTAACAATGAAAATGCATCCTGCATATTAGATATTTGCATTAGAATTCATAAGAGTAGCAACATTATTTATGAGTATGCTAAAGTAGCAACGAAAATATGGTCACCACAATATGAGGAACCTTATTTAGGGTTCACAGCATTAGTAAGGTTGAGAACCACTGCATTAATACATATATCTTTCTGTTTAATTGCTATTAAATTAAAAAATAATAATTTCTAGAGGGGAGGTGAGTAATTTTTTTTCTGGAAAGGGGGCGGTAGGCCAAAAAAGTTTGGGAACCACTGGTATAGACTATACTAATAAGGAAATACTTCAGTACTCTAACCACAATGTACTGAGCATGATGCGGTACACATTTTCTCCCTTTGGTTAAGAAGCACTCCTGTTTCTATGGACACATCTACACTGACACTATAATGTGGCTTCAAAACTATGCTGGCCACAAAACACACACCATCAATGCACATTGCAGTGTAGATTAAAGGCTATGCAGTACATTAAAGCCTCCGGTGGCGCAATGGGTTAAACCAGTGTTTTTCAACCTTTTTTGAGCCACGGCACATTTTTTACATGTACAAAATCCTGGGGCACACCACCAACCAAAATGACTCAAAATGACACTCTAACACAGTAATACATATAGTTAATATGTTTTAAAATGTATTTCTACACTCAGTGTGAAACCTGGGCCTGTTTCGATGAACACAACATAGATATCCTGACAGGAATGGCAGAAAGACACAAACTTCCCACACAGAACTCCCATAACCAAGAGAAAATACTATAAGAGTTTGGTGGGCATTGACCTTGGAGTTGTAGTTCACCTATATCCAGAGAGCACTGTGGACTCAAACAATGTTGGATCAGGACCAAACTTGGCATGAATACTCAATATGCCCAAATGTGAACACAGATGGAGTTTGGGGAAAATAGAGAAGAGAGTGGAAAAGAAAAAGTGTTCGGCAGGAGGGGGAAGAAAGGGTATTGGAGGTTCCAATTTCCCATGGCACACCTGATGATCGCTCACGGCACACTAGTGTGCCATGGCACACTGGTTGGGAAACACTGGGTTAAACCCTCACTCTAACCCTTGTGCTGGCAGGACGGCTGACCAAAAGGTTGACAGTTCAAATCTGGGGAGCGGAGTGAGCACCTGTCTGTCAGCTCCAGCTTCTCATGCAGGAGTATGAGAGAAGCCTCCCACAGGATAGTAAAACATCTGGAGTCCCCTGGGCAACATCTTTGCAGAAGGTGAATTCTCTCACATCAGAAGCAAATTGCAGTTTCTCAAGTTGCTCATGATATGGGGAAAAAAAGCATGTGAAAAATGGTGAAGGAAAGTCTGAGTTAAACCCTCAGCAGATCCCAATATTTCCCAGATCCCAGGGCAAAATCATAATGTAGACATCTGTGCTTGCTGATGCGCTTTGCAGAATTCAGAACATGGGGTGAGGACACTGCTAAAAATGCTCAAATGGCATGGCTAACCAGCTAACCGACCCCCTGATAAATGTAATTTATTACTTCTACTCTTTTTCATCTTCTATGCCTCTGAAGCACGTATGTGCATCTCACTTGGAAATAGGACACCTGCAGAGTGGTTTGAGGCCAGGTTCTGTGTTAATGGAATCACCTTCCTGGCCTCAAACCAGTTCCAGACCTGTCAATCCAATCACCCATGCACCAAAACCAGTTCCTCCCAAACCAGATCCAAGCGGCATTATAATATCAGAGTAAATGGGGCCCTTGATGAAGGAAATGCCACGTCTAGACTCAACCTCTATGGAAGCGTTCCTAGAACACATATTATCACCCCAACATTTTTAGTCAAAGAGATCTGGCCACTGGCTCAACTGGGGAGGAAGTCGATAAAAACTCTGAAGGAACACTTTGTAGTTTTCCTTTGTGGTCAGGAAGTCAACTCCTACAAAAGTTCGCAGAAATATCATCAGAGATATCTGAACAGGAAAATAAGGAAAGTTCCATTGTTGGATCTGTGTCATTAAGAGTTCAGAGAAATCTTGCTGTAGATTCCAATGATCTGAAAAGGATTCGTGTTAATGATGCCTCGGGTTCAAGTAAGGCAAATAGAAATGCAACGCTAGTATATGCCTCAACCACAGTAGTTAGGCAAGCTTTTACAATAACACATTTATATTTCAAAAAGAGATAGAATACCTTCATGCCGTTCATTCTGCAAAGCCCTCAGATAAGCAACAGAAATCACTTGATGTCCTCTACCTCAGTGTTTCTCAACCTTCCCATTGCCACGACCCCTTAATATGGTTCCTCATGTTGTGATGACCCCCAACCATAACATTATTTTCGTTGCTACTTTATAACTGTAATTTTGCTACTACTATGAATCGTAATGTAAATATCTGATATGCAGGATGTAATTTCATTCACTGGACCAAATTTGGCACAAATACCCGGTATGTCCAAATTTGAATAGAGATTGATTTTGCTTTTTTTGGGATTTGTAGTTGCTGGGATGTATAATTCACCTACAATCAAAGAGCGTTCTGAACTCCAGTAACGATGGAATTGAACGAAACTTGGCACACAGAACTCCCATGAACAACAGAAAATCCTGGAAGGGTTTGGTGAACATTGACCTTGAGTTTGGGGGTTACCTATATCCAGAGAGCACTGTGGACACAAACAATGATGGATCTGGAGCAAACATGGCATGAACACTTGATATGCCCAAATGTGAACAAATGTGAACACTGGTGGAGTTTGGGGAAATAGACCTGGTCATTTGGGTGTTGTAGTTGCTGGGATTTATAGTTCACCTAAAATCAAAGAGCATTCTGAACCCCAGTGACGATGGAATTGAGCCAAACTTCCCACACAGAACCCTCATGATCAACAGAAAATACTGTGTTTTCTGATGGTCTTTGTTGACCCCTCAGATGCCCCCTCATGATCCCCCCAGGGGTCCCGACCCCCAGGTTGAGAAACACTGCTCTACCTGCACCCAAAACTTTGGCGAAACCATAATCAACAAACAAACAAAGTATAATCTAGGACTGTGCTTAACAAATACTAGAAAAACACGCGGAGTATGGAGAAACTATAATCTATCTATACACATAATAAAAGTGAAAAATGTGTATGTATCTATGTGGCAGAGTTGTCCACTTACACAGACAGTCTCCGGCCTCCACAAACAGGCTATAGTTCCAAGTGCTGAGAAGCCTCCAAAGCACTCCCTTCATGGACAATGCAGGTTAGAGTGAGTGCCATGAATATGTGGCCCAAACCCTTCCAGTGTCCTCCACACACACTACGACCCACCATCCAAGACATGCTTTCATTCAGGGACAATTTTAGCCTAGATTGTAGGTGTTTCCTCCACCACAGGCAGGCATCCCAGGATTCCTTTCTCTTTCCATTTGCATCACCCCACCCACTGCCTCTCCCTTCACCCTTTCCTACCCTTTCCTGTGGCACACAGCAGAAAGGAATTGATCAGCAACTGAACAGACTGGATGGGTTTGGGGGACTGATTCAACAGGGAGCTTTTTTCCACCTACGCCAGGCACGTCAACTGGCACCTTACCTTCCATCAGATGCGCTGGCTACGGTGGTCCATGCCACAGTGACATCACGGCTGGACTACTGTAATGCCTTGTACGTGGGGTTGCCGCAGTCAACCACTCGTAAAATCCAGCTAGTGCAGAATGCAGCCGCCAGACTCCTCCCCGGGACACCACTGAGATGCCATATCGCGCCATCTCTACAGCGCCTGCACTGGTTGCCAGTCAAGCTCAGAGCCATCCACAAGATCTTGTCGCTTACCTTTAAGGCCCTCCATGGCGCCGGCCCAGCTTATTTAAAAGACCGCTTGTCCGAACCAGCTCATTTAAGGTCGCCGCGTTCAGGAAACAGGGACCTTCTCCGCATCCCAGGTGTGAGTGAGGCCTGCCTCGACACCACGAGACGGAGAGCCTTTTCCATCGCGGCCCCTGTTCTTTGGAACTTGATGCCGGCGGATCAGAGAGCTATCCGGGACATGCCCCAGTTCCTGACCGCATTGAAGACCTGGCTCTTCCGAAAGGCTTATGGCTAAGGACACCCACCAGACTTAGCCTGAGTTACTGGAACTATTTTAATTAATTTTCCTATTCTTTTAGCTTTTAACTATTGAATTCTTTTATGTTTTTTTGTGTAAGTCGCCCGGAGCATTGACGTGGAGGGCGACTCATAAATAATAAAATCAATCAATCAACACGGTGGGGTTGTAGTTCACTTTGCATCAAGGCACACCCCCTTCAATAATAGATCTGGATCACATTTGGCATGTAGAGCCCCAATGACCAGGTTTAGTGGGAATTGACCTTGATTTATAGGAGTTGTAGTTCACCTGCATCCAAAGAGCACTGAACCCAGCCAACGTTGGATCTGAACCAAACATGGCACACAGACTCAACATGACCAACTAGAGGGTTCGGGGGTGACTGCCCTTGGCATATGGGAGTTGTAGTTCACTCTTAGACAGAGAGTATTAACCCCAGCCGACATCAGATCTGGACCAAACTTGGCACACAGACTCAACATAGCCAGCTGTGTATACAGGCCTGGTCTAGGGAGGATTGACCCACGGTTCTCGGAATTGAGGTTCATCTGCATTCTTATGTATTTTCTAACGGGAGCACTAATAAAAACTGAATCAAAGACTGGGTTTTTTTCTAATAAATAATGTTTCTACTTAACTACATGATATTATCTTACACCCTAAAACAAACAATTCATTTTTTCAAATACCCCAGGCACTGCCAGGTACCCTAATTACTACATATCATAACAGTCCATGTATGTGGGTATGTATGTGTGTATGTGTCAGCTTTCTGATTCGCTCCCACTTCCACAGGCCACTGTGACCCACACGACTGACAGACCTGGACCAAACTTGGCACACATAACCCCAATGACCCACTTTACATCCTGGTGCCATTTAGGGGAGGATGGACCACAAATGATGGGATTTGCAGTACTTTAATTTGCTTCGGCTCCCATAGAACACTGTGAAGCCCACCAATGACAGATCTGGGCCAAAGTTGGCACACTCTACATCCTGGTGCGGATTTGGGGATAACGGACAACAGGTGATCTTTTCAACTTGATTGTTCATATAGTAGCTCGCGTGATGAAAAAGTGTGGGCACCCCTGACCTAGAGATTCCTGTTCTCAAGTAAAAGAAAAGGAGGCTTTTTATTTAGTTTTCCTCTATGGCAGGACTGCCCACGAAGTCGATCGCGATCGACTGGTCAATTGCGGGTTGAAAGAAAGTCGATCGCAGCCGGATGGAGCGCTTCTGCCCTTTGCGTAGCGCACCTTCCGCACGCGCAAATTTCGCTCGGCGCTCCTTCCGCGGGGCATTGCGGGAACGAGGGAGCGCCTTCCATGGGGCATTGCGGGAACGAGGGAGCACAAGGCGAGGCCTCGGGAGGCCCCGCCTCACGCTCTGCACTGCCTCTCTCTCACCGGCAGTGGAGGCTGCACAGTTGCTTCTGGACGACAGAGAGGCAGGGCAGAGCACAAGGCGGGGCCTCCGGAAGCCCCGCCTCATGCTCCCTCGTTCCCACAATGCCCCGCGGAAGGCACTCCCTCGTTCCTGCAATGCCCCACGGGCGTTCCCTCGCAATGCCCCACGGAAGGCGCTCCCTCATTCCCGCAATGCCCCGTGGAAGGCGTTCCCTCGTTCCCACAATGCCCCATGGAAGGCGTTCCCTCGTTCCCACAATGCCCCATGGAAGGCGCTCCCTCGTTCCCACAATGCCCCGCGGAAGGTGTTCCCTCGTTCCCGCAATGCCCCGTGGAAAGCACTCCCTTGTTCCTGCAATGCCCCGCGGAAGGTGCTCCCTCGTTCCCGCAATGCCCCATGGAAAGCGTTCCCTCATTCCCACAATGCCCCACGGAAGGCGTTCCCTCATTCCCACAATGCCCCATGGAAGGCACTCCCTCATTCCCACAATGCCCCGCGGAAGGTGTTCCCTCGTTCCCGCAATGCCCCGTGGAAGGCCCTCATTCCCTCGTTCCCCCGCAATGCCCCGTGGAAGGAAAGCACTCCCTTGTTCCTGCAATGCCCCGCGGAAGGTGCTCCCTCGTTCCCGCAATGCCCCGCGGAAGGCGCTCCCTCATTCCCACAATGCCCCGCGGAAGGTGTTCCCTCGTTCCCGCAATGCCCCGTGGAAAGCACTCCCTTGTTCCTGCAATGCCCCGCAGAAGGTGCTCCCTCGTTCCCGCAATGCCGCGCGGAAGGAGCGCCGTGTGGATGGTGCGCATGCGCGCAAGGTGCACTGCACGGAAGGTAGATCTTTTTGACTTGGTTGTTTTAAAAGTAGCTCGCATGCTGAAAAAGTGTGGGCACCCCTGCTCTATGGGTTCTGCACACCTAACATCAGTGAATGTGTGAAGTTGATGGTAATCCCAAAATGTTCTTCCTGGACATTAATTCAGGTTATTCTCTGTGATGCTTTCAAGTCTTCCTGAGCTGGGCTCAACAACAACAACAAGGGTACTAAAGATGTCTCAACTTCAACTTCAAAACATAGGTCCATCTTATCTCAGCTTCCTTCTCCCACTCCCTTGTCCCATTCCATTCTTCTTGTCCCCGAAGGATCCTTCCTATCAGTCTACCAGTCCCGATATATGCTCCTCACCCTTTCCTGTCCTTACTGATAAGCAAAAGCAGTGAGTGGCAAACAAAAGGGCATGGAGTGGGGGAGATAGAGAGAAAGAGGGGGGAGGGTCTTCCCTCCTCTCCCTGTGGTGTGCTTCTGTGCAACAAGGCAAGGCATCAAGATTTTTACAAAAAAATATTTGCTACTTTATATTGGTTTGGGAATTTTGGAATTAATAAAGAAAAAAAGACACATTAAAAATTAAAACGGAGAGGTACGAATTTGTATCCAAGTGGTATTTGACAGCAAGATGATCAAACAAGACTATACACCCTGCAGTTTGATATCTTCTTCTTAGGGAAGCAAACTCCACTATCACTTAATTAAAAAGTATGCAATTAGGCTTGTTTAGTGAGATGCATCTAGACTTAAAAAGCAAATACTGTTGGGACCAGTTATCTTGGTTTTATTTTTGCTGTCTTCTTTCTCTCTTTTTTTTCTTCACTTTGAGGGTATAGCTAAATCGAGTTCTTTTTATCTTGATATAAGATTGCCAGAATCAGACCATTCCAGTTTGCTTCTTCTACAAAGACTTCAGCTCATGCTTTTATCATTGCTTGCCCTGGCTACGCTAGTCTTCTTTTGACCAGTCTTTCTTCAATTTGTCTTACTCCCTGGTTTCCATTCCTGCTAAGATTATATTTTATGGCCCATTGATTTGATTGTGCTACCCCAACTGTCACAACTCTGCTTTTTTCGTTTTAAGGAACCATTATAAGCTCCTCGAAGAAGAAGACGGCATATATATACGCTATCGTACTGATGGTAGCTTGTTCAACTTAAGCCGTCTGAGTGCTCGCACTAAGACTCTAAACTATCTAGTCCGTGAGCTGCTTTTTGCTGACGATGCTGCCCCTGTCGCCCATTCAGAAGCAGCTCTGCAGCGCCTCACATCCTGCTTTGCAGCAGCTGCACGGCTGTTTGGGATGGAGGTCAGCCTGAAGAAAACGGAAGTCCTCTACCAGCCTGCACCACAGGAAGAACACCACCATCCCCACGTCAGCATAGGCAAATCTGTGCTTAAGTCCGTTCAGCAGTTCACCTACCTAGGAAGCATCATCTCTTCAGACGCCAAGATTGGCAAAGAGATCGATCACAGATTAGCCAAGGCATATAGTGCATTTGGAAGGCTTCACAAAAGAGTCTGGAGCAACAAGCACCTGAGGCAAAGCACCAGAGCTATCGTACTGTCAATTCTCCTCTATGGGTCTGAAACATGGGTCACCTATCGCCAACACCTACGACTCCTCGAACGCTTTCATCAGCGCTGTCTTCGCACAATCCTGAATATACACTGGACCGACTATGTGACAAATGTTGCTGTCCTTGAGCAAGCAGGGATCACCAGCATTGAGGCCATGCTATTGAAAACACAGCTGCGCTGGTCAGGGCACGTCTCTAGGATGGAGGACCACCGCCTCCCAAAGATACTACTCTATGGTGAACTCGCCACGGGTCAGCGCAAGAGAGGCGTCCCCAAAAAGAGATATAAGGACTCCCTGAAACAACATCTCAGACTCGGCCAGATTGATCACCAACAATGGTCCACCCTGGCGTCACATCGGGAGGCATGGAGACGCACTATCCACAATGCTGCAGCCTCTTTCGAGAAGACACGCCAAATAGGTCTCAAAGAGAAACAACAACGCAGAAAGAACCGCAACTTGGAAACAACATCACCCAAGGAGACTTTCTGATGTGCTTTCTGCAACCAAACTTGCCTATCTCAGATTGGCCTTTTTAGTCATCAATGCGCTTGTAAAAAGCATGGAATGAGTCCTTCCTAAGAATCTTCGTTCGCGAAGTAATGCCGAGATAAGCTCCTTGTTTTAATTTGTTTGCCCCATTTCTCATTTCTAATTATTTTCTTGCTCAGAATCTTTGTTCCTTGAATTCCACTCCTTGCTCAAGCCAGGATTTTGGTTTTGTTTGCTTTTTTCCACTGATTGGCTTTAGCTTTTCTCCCTTGCTGCTCCATAGTCTTGGAACTGTCTCCCCAAGTATTTGCAGCTTTTTTCTTCATATGTTGTTTACAGTCTATTAGCTTTTTGTCTCCAGTGTGATTCTATAGTCAACACTGGAAATTGATAGATTTTGAAAGAATTCCGTAATATCAAGCAATTTGGTCAAAAGATGGATTGCTGTTGTGGCCTTGAAGCCAAGTCCAATTTATGGCAACCTATCAAAGGGTTTTATTCAGAGAAGTTTTGGCATTCGCTTCCTCGAAAGTTGAGACACACACTCAGGATCATCTAATGCAGGGGTGGGCAATTATTATTTCCAAGGGGCCACACGAGAGCCAAAAAATATTATGGAGGGCCGCACCTAAAGGCTGAACTGCATTCTAATCTACTTTATTTATTTATTTATTTACTATATTTACTATATATTACACATAATTAATATTAACATATTAATATATCAAGAAATATTCATATATTATTAGTATTAATATCGTAATTATATTATAGTATATATAGACATTATAATATATTGAAATTATAATATAATATAACATTATATTCTATTATTTATTATATTGTTATATTATTATTATTAAATTATTATAAAATAATAATAAAAACCACTAAAATAAAATAAATTTCAAGAAGACAAGGTGCGAACCAAGATAGAGGCTGACATCCTCAAGAGAGGAAGGATCCCAAGATGGATTGGCCCAATGGACCCAGCCCAGAGGATGACAAAGCGGACCCAGCCGCCACAGCAGCAGATGATCGGAGGCTGCAGCCCTCCGCCTACTCTCGCCCCTAGCCATTCCCCAGCTGATCGTCCTGCCATGGAGTGCCTGCCATCCCGGGAGGAGATCTGGGCCTGCAGCGGGAGTAGTCGGCGAGCTGCGGCGGGTGATCACCCTGGCGAACCGGAAGGTGATCAAGTCTTCTGGGTCGCCAGGGCGATCAGCCACCGCAGGTCGGCGACTGCTCCCACTGCAGGCCCGGATTACCTCCCGGGATGGCAAGCACTCCAAAGCCGCCGCTCCTCCGATTGTTCTCCGGAGCGGTGGGCTGTCTGCCGATGCAGGCCCCACAGCCCACGATGGGATAGCGGCAGCGGCACCCCTTCCTCTTGGCCCCACCCCGACACCCTTCTCCCCGGGCCGGACAAAATCGGCTGCCGGGCCACATCCGGTCCGCGGGCCGGAGGTTTCCCAGGTCTGGTCTACTTTGTTTACCTTTTTCTGGAGTCTACACTGCCATATAATCAAATTCAAAGCAGATAATCCAGATTTCATATGCCAGTGTGGAAGGGGCCTCAGAAGCCACTGCAGTAATCTTTGAGAATTCTTGGAGGACAGGAGCGGTCCCAGCAGACAGGAGGAGAGAAAGTATTTCCCCCCATCTTGAAAAAAAAGCAAAGAGGGCTTCAGAAACAACTGATCAGTCTGTTTGATGTCAGTGTCAGGAAAATTCTAGAACTCGAGCACCAAAGTAGGGAAACACTGACTTAGATGATAGAACAGAAGGCATATCTATCTACTCTGAAAATGATTTCAAATGAGTAGATGAATAGCTAACACTCCAGAGAACAACAGCAGAATTGAAAATGATCTTGACCAGTGATTCTCAACCTTCCTAATGCTGCGACCCCTTAACACAGTTCCTCATGTTGTGGTGACCCCCAACCATAACATTATTTTCATTGCTACTACATAACTGTCATTCTGCTACTGTTATGAATCATCATGTAAGTATCTGATATGCAGGATGGATTTCCATTCACTGGACCAAATTTGGCACAAATACCCGATACAGCCACATTTGAATAGTGGTGGGGTTGGGGAAGGGATTGATTTTGTCATTTGGGAGTTGTAGCTGCTGGGATGTATAGTTCACTTACAATCAAAGAGCTTTCTAAACTCCACCAATGATAGAACTGAACCAAACTTGGCACACAGAACTCCCATGAGTAATAGAAAATACTAGAACGGTTTGGTGGGCATTGACTTTGAGTTTTGGAGTTGTAGTTCACCTACATCCAGAGAGCACTGTGGACTCAAACAATGAAGGATCCGGAGCAAACGTGGCATGAATACTCAATACACCCAAATGGAAACACTGGTGGAGTTTGGGGAAAATAGACATTGACATTTGGGAGTTGTAGTTGCTGGGATGTATAGTTCACCTATAATCAAAGACTATTCTGAACCCCGCCAATGATAGAATTGGGCCAAACTTCCCACACAGATCTCCCATGACCAAAAGAAAATTCTGGGAGGGTTTGGTGGGAATTGACCTTTAGTTTTGGAGTTGTAGTTCACCTACATCCAGAGAGCACCGTGGACTCAAACAGTGATGGATCTAGACCAAATTTGGGACAAATAATATGCCCAAATGTGGACACTGGTAGAGTTTGGGGAAAATAGACCTTGTCATTTGGGAGTTGTAATTTCTGGGATTTATAGTTTACCAACAATCAATGAGCATTCTGAACCCCACCAATGATAGAATTGGGCCAAACTTCCCACACAAAACTCCCATGGCCAATAGAAAATGCTGTATTTTATGGTGGCCTTTGGTGACCCCTCTGACACCCCCTGGCGACCCCCCTAAGGGTCCAGACCCCCAGGTTGAGAAACACTGATCTTGACAGATTGGAGAGCTGGGTCAAAAACAAACCGAATGAATTTCAAAAGGAAGGAATGTAGGCAGAAAAAATGAAATGCACAGATACTGGAATGATGCCACCTGGTTCACAACACACGTGAAAAGGATCTTGGAATCTTGGTAACAACAAGTCAATGATGTGATGCAGAAACCAAACAAAACCAATGCAATTCTGGGCTGCATCAACAGGAATACAATGACCGGAGTGTGGGAAGTAGCAGCACCACTCTCTCCAGCTTTATCAGACCTCACTTGGAACAGTGTCCAGTTCTGGCCAATACAATTCAAGAAGGATACTAACAAGTTGGAATGTGACCAAGATGATGAAAGGTCTGGAAACCTAGCCTCATGCAGAATGATGCATTTTGCTTGGACAAGACTGTGTGGTGACGCGACAGACATTGCTGAAGTGATGTCATGTAGAAGATGAAGCCGACTTGTTTTGTGCTTCCCCAGAGAATAGAACATGAACAAATCAATTTAAATTACAAGGGGAAAAAGTCTACCTAAACACAAAGAACTCTTTTTATTGACTTTAACAGCTGTTCAATAGTGGAATAGATTGCCCCAGAAGATAGTAGATTCTCCCACTTTGGAAATATTTAAACAGAGGCTGAACTGTCACCTCTCAGGAGTGCTTTGATGGCAGATGGAGCAGCTGCTTGGAGCACATGGCCCTACAGAGGAGGAGCATGATCCTTTCCAACTCTGAAAATTCTATGATCTAATGCAGTGTTTCCCAACCAGTGTGCAGCGTGGCACTACTGTGCCACGGCACACTGGTTGAGAAAGACTGCCCCAGAAGATAGTAGATTCTCCCACTTTGGAAATATTTAAACAGAGGCTGAACTGTCACCTCTCAGGAGTGCTTTGATGGCAGATAGTTGGAGCACATGGCCCTTATGATCCTTTCCAACTCTGAAAATTCTATGATCTAATGCAGTGTTTCCCAACCAGTGTGCCGTGGCACACTATTGTGCCGTCAGCAATCATCAGGCGTGCCGTGGGAAATTGGAACCTCCAATACCCTTTCTTCCCCCTCCTGCCGAACACTTCTTCTTCTCCACTTGGGCTCCCTTCTTCCCAGCCTCGCTCTGCTCGCTTTGCTCTGGGGTGAGTTTGTGCAGTAGCGCCCGCACGGGTCACGTCTTCCTCCCTCCCCCTCCCCCTCCTGAACACGCTCATGCTGCATAAGTGGCAGTGTAGAAGAAAAAGTAAGTGTTCGGCAGGAGGGAGAAGAAAGGGCACGAAGGGGAAGGGGGAGGAAGAGGTCCCTGTCGAAAGCTGGCATGGGCAAACTGGGACCTTCCAGGTGTTTTGGACTCCAACTCTTACAATTCCTAGCAGCCTCAGGCTCTTTCCCTCCCCCCCCCCCTCAGCCACTTAAGCAGGAAAGGGCCTCAGGCTGTTAGGAATGGTGGGAGTTGAAGTCCAAAGCACCCAGAGGGCCAAAGTTTTCCCATGCCTGTTTTAGCGACGTTAAAGTGGTGAGCCTCCTTCCAACATTGTGATTCTGCATAGAAAACAAACAACAACATAACATAACATGGTTGGAGTCCACAGTGCTCTCTGGGTGTAGATGAACTACATCTTCCAAACTCAAGGTCAATTCCCAAGCCACCCCTTTCAGTACTTTCTGTTGGTAATGAGAGTTCAATATGCCAAGTTTGGTTCAATTCCATTGTTGCAAGAGTTCAGGATGTTCTTTGGTTGTGTGTTAACTATAAATCCTAGAAACTGTAACTCCCAAATGTCAAGGTCTATTTCCCCCAAACTCCATCTGTGTTCACATTTGGAAATATTGAGTATTCATGCCAAGTTTGGTCCTGATCCAACATTGTTTGAGTCCACAGTGCTCTCTGGATATAGGTGAACTACAACTCCAAAACCCAAGGTCAATGCCCACCAAACTCTTATAGTATTTTCTCTTGGTTATGGGAGTTTTGTGTGGGAAGTTTGTGTCTTTCTGCCATTCCTGCCAGGATATCTATCTTGTGTTCATCGAAACAGACCCAGGTTTCACACTGAGCATATAAATACATTTCAAAACATATTAACTATATGTATTACTGTGTTAGAGTGTCATTTTGTGTCATTTTGGTTGGTGGTGTGGCCCAGGATTTTGTAAATGCAAAAAAATGTGCCGCGGCTCAAAAAAGGTTGAAAAACACTGATCTAAAGGTTTGGGCACTGGAAAAAAAGCATCCATTTGTACAGTAGAGTTAATAAAGTTTTATGTCATTTGATATGACTCAGCATTATGGGAGTGGCATTTTTTCAAGGTGTTTGGCTGCCCATGCCAAAGAATGCCTGTGCCTCACCAAACTAAAAATCCCAATATTCCATAGCTTTGAACCATGACAGTTAAGTGGTGTCAAACTGCATTAATTATACAGTGTACGTGAACCCTGAATATATTCCAGATATCCTTCTGTCTTCCACTGACGACCCAGTTCTGATCCCTGCAACATTCGGAACGAGAAGCAGGACCCATCTGTGCTGGCACCTTCCTTGTGAATTACTGTCACATTGGAGTTCAGAGAGTTTGAAGATCAATCAGACCAAAGCAGAAAAGTGGAAACCTCCGTGAAAATTAATGGACAGCTTTTGTACATATCACCACTGAAGCCATCTGGCTAGGATATATATTTTGCAAACATTAATGACATAAAAACCGATTTTCTCATGAAGGGATTCTTGACTGGGTTTGGCAGAGACCTACGAGGTTCAAAAGCACAATTTTGGATTGTTAACCATTTCCCTGAGACAAATGTCCCCATTTAAAAAATGGCCTAGTTCTTACACTGCTCAACATATCAGGAATATTTGTAGCTAAAGCAAGGGCATCATCCCCCAGGCTGCAAAATGGACAACACTATCATAACCCTAGATTGCAACACTTGGTAAACATGTAGAAATACTTGGGAACAAAGCGCATGCTTCCTGCTTCTGCCTCTAGCATTGTCTTGCTTTGAAATCGTACCTTCCCACTGCAAAAGCGGAGAGATATAAATATGTTGCAACTGATAACAGTCTTTTCAACTTTGATCTCTGCCTTACCTGTGCAACCAAATTTCTTCTTCTGTTTACACATATTTATATCAAACCTATCACCATCTGCTTCTCTCTGTTGTATCTATTCCAGGTCCAAAGCCTCCATTGTTGCTAGATACTATTAATTGACAATGTACATAGTCCAGATATGAGTATCTATTCAAACCACTCTAAAAACATGTGCACAAGTCCCCATAATGGTAATAGAAAATGACTGGGGAGGGAAGCAACAAAAGATGAGCTGCAGCACAGTTAAGGCCAGGAATTATGGGAGCTGTTGTCTCAAAGATCTGAAAGGTAAGCAGTCTAAAGAAAAAGAGATTCCACCTAAACATTAGAAAAAATGTCCTGATGATAAGACCTTCTCCGACAGTGGAATGTGGTGGAGTCTCCTTCTCTGGAAGCTTTTAAACAGGGTGACCATCTGTCGGGAGTGCTTTGATTGTGTGTTACTGCATGGCAGCGGACTGGACTAGGTGGTACCTCGTGATCTCTTCCAACTTGATGTTTCTATTATTCTAGTGCCCTTCAGATCTTTTAGATGACAACTCCAATAATCCCTGACCATTGGCCACAGGCATAACAGTGGGCAGAAAGTCTCTACTTGCCATTTTAGAAATTGTTTCTGCTCACAGCACTCAATTCTATTGTAGATCACAGACCAGTGGTCTAAAGCAGTGTTTTTCAACCTTTTTTGAGCTGTGGCACATTTTTTACATTTACAAAATCCTGGGACACACCACCAACCAAAATGACACAAAATGACACTCTGACACAGTAATACATATAGTTAATATGTTTTTAAATGTATTTATACACTCAGTGTGAAACCTGGGCCTGTTTCGATGAACACAACATAGATATCCTGGCAGGAATGGCAGAAAGACACACACGAAGGTCTTGCTCAACAGCTGTCAGTCTCTCTGTGTGTTCTTATGCATCAATAAGGAAAGAAGGAAAGAAGGAAAGAAGGAAAGAAGGAAAGAAGGAAGGGAAAAGAGAAGGAAGAATAGAACCAAAGAACAAAGAAAGGGAGGAAAGAGACAGGTAGAGAAGGAAGAAAGAAAAAGGGAAAGAAGAAGGAAAAGAAAAAGAGGGGGGAAAGGCAACTCTATGAATGGAAGCTCTCAAAGACACTGGCATGAACAGCCCTGCTAAGATCTTGCAAACTCAGGGCGGTTGTGACTTCCTTAAGCCAATCCACCAACAATGTGACCTCCCTCTTCTGTTAGTGGCTTCAACTTCATCAATGCATTTTTACGTAAGTATCATTAAAGAACCATGATAATGAAATATCACAAATTATTTAAAAGTCCTGCCCAGGCAGGACACGAGGGCTGAGCAAATTAGCTGCATACAGCAAGAGAAGCTTTGAACTTCATTTTCTTGAACAACAGTTCATGCTGTGCTATGTTGTAAAACCATCTTTGAAAACAAAGGGGAATTTCAAATGACAGGGTGCCATTTCCCCCACTTTATTCTAGGGAATGTTGGAATTCCATGGAGGCTTATCAGGGCTTCCTCAATGAAAAGATCAGGGGAAAAGCCTACTCAGGAGAAGGACAGCTTATTAACTCATTGTTAAGTAACTCCTGCCACTGAGAATACCAAGAGAGTACTAAATAAGATACAGGGGGCACATTTACAGTTGATAAGGCTCAACAGGCCTAATGTAAAAAAAAGTGGAGAAGACCATAAAGGATATAAACCAGTGTTTCTCAACCTGGGGGTCGGGACCCCTATGGGGGTCGGGACCCCTATGGGGGTTGCGAGGGGGTGTCAGGGGGGTCGCCAAAGACCATCAGAAAACACATTATTTTCTGTTGGTCATGGGGGTTCTGTATGGGAAGTTTGGCCCAATTTTGTCGTCAGTGGGGTTCAGAATGCTCCATGATTGTAGGTGAACTATAAATCCCAGCAACTACAACTCCCAAATGTCAAAGTCTATTTTCCCCAAACTCCACCAGGGTTCACCTTTGGGCATCTTGACTATTCGTGCCAAGTTTGGCCCAGATCCACCATTGTTTGAGTCCATAATGCTCTCTGGATGTAGGTAAACTACAACTCCAAAACTCAAGGTCCATGCCCACCAAACCCATACAGTTTTTACCGTTGGTGATGGGAGTTCTGTGTGCCAAGTTTGGTTCAATTCCATTGTTGGTGGAGTTCGGAATGCTCTTTGATTGTAGGTGAACTATACATCCCAGCAACTACACCTCCCAAATGACAAAATCACCCCCCACAACCCCACCAGTATTCAAACTTGGGTGTATCAGGTATTTGTGCCAAATGTGGTCCAGTGAATGGAAATACATCCGATATTTTACATGATGATTCATAACAGTAGCAAAATTACAGTTATGAAGTAGCAACGAAAATGATTTTATGGTTGGGGGTCACCACAACATGAGGAACTGTATTAAGGGGTCGCGGCATTGGGAAGGTTGAGAAACACTGATATAAACAAAGAGGCCGAAATACAAGATCTCAGTCATACTGGAAATGCTTTCAAATGCTTTCAACCCATTTACCAAGTCCTACACAGTCATAATCTTAAAAACAACTGATATATCATAAAATATCAAAACAGAAATAACTGAATATCTACGTATGCTTTTAGACATGAGTACTATGGGTCTTTGTTGCCATTAATTGAATGTTTTACTTTTTCAGAGTACGACAAAAAGGAACCGTAAGCGCATTCCTAGAGATAGAATCATAGAATCATGGAACTGGAAGAGATCACAAGGGCCATCCAGTCTAGCTCCCTACCATGGAGGAAGACACAATCAAAGCACTCATGACAAAAGGCCATCCAGCCTCTGGTCTCTTCTTGTTTAATAGGGCTGGAGAGGACCCTTCATGAACTGAGAACAGACCTTGAAACTCCTTCTCTTGAAAAAGCTGGATTTGAAGAACCTCAAAAGCAGTATGCTGGTGCCACTTCCCCTTGATTTCATTGACTGTCACAAATGATTATCCATGCCGGCTGGATACAAAACTGAAACTGATTAAAACATGTCTGCTGCATTTCCAACACATGGCTGACACAAAAATTATACACACTAATGTGATAGCATATAGGATATTCAGCACACTCCTTTGAATGCATGTGTACTGACTTTAAGCAGCAAGGAGTACTTTGCATATGACTCAGGTTATGGCAGTTCAAATAAACCCTGCTACCCAAGTTCTTGATCTGAGGAATTAAAACATTTTCTCTCTTTCATGGATAATATGAAATATTATATCCATCTGTTACATAGTCTTGACAATAGTCGCAGCAAGCTGTGATAACTTTCAGTTGGCCAGATATTAAGCAAGGCCTTACTCGTTCACCGAAGGAACCAAATTGACCAGACAGAGGTCTCTGCTCCCTTTGTGACTTGAACAGGTTGCATTTCAAGAGTGGAGCACTGACCAGCAATGCACAAGTGTGGCTGAAAAGTTCTGAATGCAGGCCCAACCCACCACAATCCCCAGATTTAAGCACCCAAACTGGCAACACCTATAATTTGTCCATCAGAAAGCTGGAGGTGTTGACAAAAGAAAGACTTGTCAAGCCAGAAATGCCTGGATCTGGTTCCCAAGCTCAGCTGCAAAATCTGCCTGAGGAAATTGTCACCCACTCCAGCAAAGAGGAAGGAAATGGTAATTGGTTAAAGCCCTGTCACTGCCCTATCAATGCCCTGTGAGAAATGGATGCAGGCAACATCTAAGCCAGGAGTGTCACTATAGGACTCTCTGCCGCCACCATCATCAACATACTACCCAGGGGGGAAAAAACCTTCAGTTTTGCCTTTGAATAGTTGCATAACGCAGGGTGGAGGTAGACCTATTTGTAATAATCTGCACCTAAGCCAAAGAAGTGTTCCTTATTTCAGAATCCATACCAAAGGGAAGAGTCATCTGCCTGAGCCACTGTAACTCATCTTTAGAGGACTGTCCAGGTAGAGCCAGGGTGCAATATGGTTGATTTGGCTTGGAAAGGCCATGCCACCATTTCTCAGACTGGATATACACGACCATATAATGCAGTTTCTTACTAGATTGTGTGAGCCTACACTCACATATTCTGAATTCTGAAACTGCACTGTATGACAGTGTAGCTCCGGCCTTTGTACAATCTAAAGCGGTGGTAAGAATACAGAGGTACAATCCCACACGAAGCATGACGATGAAAGAGAACTTAATGAGATCCACCAAACGAAGCCTCCTGAAGAGGTCACATCCCTGCATGCAGGAGTCACTGGTGTTGTTGACAACCAGACTCTCTCCATGCATCATGGCAGTCCCCAATCTACTCTTGACCAGTCTCTTTGCTGTCCCAAATGTTGTCCCTTTTGTGTTTTGTAGGCACTTCCCACACCAACTGAAACTAGGAATAGGCTTAGTGACCAAATCTCAGGCAGTCAGAGCTGGTTCAACCGCAGGCCATGGACTCAAGCCAGGGAGGAAGGCGTTGCCTGTCCACATATCCAAATCAACCTTTGGGGTCAAGGTCTGCTACAAAAAGATCTTTCCAACCCCCCACACACACACACACACACCACATCTTGACTTCAGAAAAGGATGTGTTCACCTTGGTGGTCCATGTCTTATTTACCTCTAGATTGGATTACTGCAATGCGCTCTACATGGCGCTACCCTTGAAGACGGCCCGGAAACTACAACTCATCCAACGTTTGGCGGCCAGAGTAATAACTGGGGTGAACTACAGGGAGCGGCCAACCCCCTGTTTAAAGGGCTCCATTGGCTGCCGTTTATTTTCCGGTCCCAATTCAAGGTCCAGGTCATCACCTACAAAGCCCTAAATGGTTTGGGACCTGCCTACCTTCGTGACCGTATCTCCCTCCATGAACCTGCCCGATCCCTTCGATCCTCAGGGGAGGGTCTCCTCTCACCTCTACCACTGTCCCAATCCCATCTTGTGGGAACAAGGGAGAGAGCCTTTTCATCAGTGCCCCCCCCCCCCCAAATCTATGGAATGCACTGCCTGTTGAAATTAGGCGAGCCCCCACTTTAGAAAGTTTCAAGAAGAATCTGAAGACCTGGCTCTTCCCGCAGTGCTTTTGGAGATTAACTATATAATCATGTTATCATCCACCCTCAATATCTGCTCTGAGTGTATACCGCCCCCCCACTTTACATGAAGGCCCTTCTGCTTGACCCAAGTCTGAAAAGAGTTTTCTCCATTACAAATAATTTGCACCACTGCTATCTCACCCCGTTTTTATATTTTCTATTTTAATCTGTACATGCGGCCCCGCTCATTGTATTGTGACATGAATGGTTTTATTTTATTTTATTTTAATTTATTTTATTTTAACTGGTTGTAGCATTTTGTAGCCTATGCTTTATGTAATTCATTATAATGTTTAATGTATGATGTTACTTTGTTGTTGGGCTCGGCCTCATGTAAGCCGCCCCAAGTCACCATTGGGGAGATGGTGGCAGGGTATAAATAAAGTTTATTATTCTTATATTATTATTATCCTGTTACATGAGGGCCAGCGCGGTCAAGTCAGATACGGCAATGCTCTCTCGGAGCCCTTTCTAATAACTAATGGAGTGAAACAAGGTTGTGTTCTTGCACCAGCCCTATTTACAATCTTCTTCAGCATGATGCTCCAAAGGGCTACGGCAGACCCCGAAGAAGAAGACGGCATATATATACGCTATTATACTGATGGTAGCTTGTTCAACTTAAGCCGTCTGAGGGCTCGCCCACTAAAACTCTAAAATATCTAGTCCATGAGCTGCTTTTTGCCGACGATGCTGCCCTTGTTGCCCATTCAGAAGCAGCCCTGCAGTGCCTCACATCCTGCTTTGCAACAGCTGCAGAGCTGTTTGGGCTGGAAGTCAGCCTGAAGAAAACGGACGTCCTCTACCAGCCCGCACCACAGGAAGAACACCATCATCCCCACGTCAGCATAGGCAAATCTGTGCTTAAGTCCGTTCAGCAGTTCACCTACTTGGAAAGCATCATCTCTTCAGACGCCAAGATTGATAAAGAGATAGATCACAGATTAGCAAAGGCATAGAGTGCATTCGGAAGGCTTCACAAAAGAGTCTGGAGCAACAAGCACCTGAGGCAAAGCACCAAAATCAGTGTGTACAGAGCTATCGTTCTGTCTATTCTCCTCTATGGGTCTGAAACATGGGTCACCTATCGCCAACACCTACATCTCCTCAAACGCTTTCATCAGCGCTGTCTTCGCACAATCCTAAATATACACTGGACCGACTATATGACTAATGTTGCTGTCCTTGAGCAAGCAGGGATCACCAGCATTGAGGCCATGCTATTGAGAACACAGCTGCGCTGGGCAAAGCATGTCTCTAGGATGGAGGACCACCGCCTCCCAAAGATACTACTCTATGGTGAACTCGCCACAGGTCAGCGCAAATGAGGCGCCCCCAAAAAGAGATATAAGGACTCCTTGAAACAACATCTCAGGCTCGGCTAGATTGATCACCAACAATTGCCCACCCTGGCCTCACATCGGGAGGCATGGAGACGCACTATCCACAACGCTGCGGCCTCTTTCGAGAAGACATGCCGAATGGGTCTCGAAGAGAAACGACAATGCAGAAAGAACCGCAACTTGGAAACAACATCACCCAAGGAGACTTTCTGCTGTGCTTTCTGCAACTGAACTTGCCTATCTCAGATTGGACTTTTTATTATTTATTTATTTATTCAGTTTTAAATTCCGGTCCTCCCTGCAGGCTCGGGGCGGATCACAACACCATTCAGTAAAAACATCAAAATACAACAATATTAAAAGACCACAAGGGTTACAGATTCTTAAAAACTCAAAAAACATGGTCATACAATACATTTTAGTCATCAACGCGCTTGTAAAAAGAGTGGGATGAGTCCTTCCTAAGAATCTTTGTTCGCGAAGTAATGCCGAGAGACAACTTTGTTATTGGGCTCGGCCTGATGTAAGCCGCCCCGAATCCCAATTGGGGAGGTGGTGGCAGGGTATAAATAAAGTTTATAATAATAATAATAATATTATCCAACATGTGTTAGTCAGAACCAAACAGTGGGATCCTCCTTCCTTGTGAACCCTAAACTACACCGGGACCTTCCTGTAGAATCAATGAAGTGAGACGACACCACGATTGAATACTAACTAGGGAATCCTTGAAGTTGGGTCCTTTCACAAGGTTCTGGGACTGTGGCGCCTCACCCAAGTGCCATAATAATCCCTATTTAGTGGGTTATTCGATGGGGTTATTCAGGCGGGCTTTGAAAGAGGAAGGTACATAAAATCAAGTCAGGGGCTGCTGTAATTGCCGGAAAGAATTCAGTTTAAATTTTTGGTATGAGAGTGTCTCTTTTAGCATCCTAATAGCAGAGGACACCAAATTGGGAGGGATAGCCGATACTCCAAACTCTTATAGTATTCCATGAAATGAAATGCAAAGATACAGAATGCAGGACGCCTGGCTCCTGTGAAAAAGATCTTGAAGTCTGGGCAAGTTGAACATGAGCCAACAATGTCACATGAATTTTTGGTCTGCATAAATAGGAGATCAAGATCTGAGGCTACCCTCTAGGGTGACTAAAATGATGCAGGAGGGGACTAAATGATCAAGGGACTGGAGAACAAGTCCTATGAGGAGCAGCTTAAAGAGCTGGGCATGTTTAGCCTGCAGAAGAAAAGGCTGAGAGGAGACATGAGGGCCAGGTGTAAATATGTGAGGGGAAGTCATATGGAGGAGGAAGCAAACTTGTTTTCTGCTGCCCTGGAGACTAGGGCATGCAACAATGGCTTCAAAGTACAGCAAAGGTGGTGATGGGGGTGAGGGGCTAACCCCCTCAAAAAAAAATTCCCCAGGGGTACTCATGAATTTTACCTGCTAACCCCCCAAATTTTCAGGTTAAAAAAAACCTGGTTTACTCATGAATTTTACCTGGTTAACCAAATCCCCATGCTAAGTCTACAAGAAGCAAACATTACATTGATTTCATTAAGTCTATATAAAATATTGAATTATTTATTTATTTATTTATTTACAGTATTTATATTCCATACTATTTACATATTTATATATTTATATTTATTTATATATTAATATATATTTATATATATTTATTTTTATATATTATATATATTAAATATATTATTTAATATATATTAATATATATAAAATATATTTATTAATATATATTAATATAGTAATAAATATTTAAAAATATATGCATATACCATACTATTTAAATTATTTTGTGTTATGGAACTGCTCCTCATGATTTGCTAAAAAATTTTCAAACATGCCCACTCCCCCCCCCGGATTTTTTTTTTCTGCCAACAAAGCTGGATGGGTGTCACAATATGAACGTAACTCTCTCTACAGGATTTATTTACAAGACCTCACAACCTCTGAGGATGCCGGCTGCCATAGATGCAGGCGAAATATCAGGAGATAATGCTTCTGGAAAATGGCCATAGGTAAAGGTGTCCCCCTGACATTAAGTCCAGCCGTGTCCCTGGGGGTTGGTGCTATCTAGGTTTTTGATTTGGGGGGGGGGCTGCGTCTTGAGTGAGAGAGGGTCTACCCTAGCAAACCTTTTGTATCATTATCCCAATACCCCCATGCATATGGGATATACGGAGCATGGTGATCAGATCATGATATGAATAAACATAACAGTTTAAATAATGTACCAGTAAGGCCTTCTCGTGGACCACCCTGAGAATTTTGGGGGGAGGGGGCTGGAGCCCCTCAAGACCCCCCCCCTACATGCCTGCTCATCACAATTTCTAAGCCAAAGAGCCAGCGTTGTCCATAGACACCTCCAAGGTCATGTGACCAGCATGATTTTATGGAGCGCCAATACCTTCCCACCCCGCCAGAGCAGTACCTATTGATCTACTCACATGTGCATGTTTTCGAACTGCTAGGTTTGCAGAAGCTGGGGCTGACAGTGGGAGCTCACGCTGCTCCCCAGATTCGAACCTGCGACCTTTAGGTCAACAAGCTCAACAGCTCAGTGGTTTAACCCACTGCGCCACCAGGGATAGTAATTGATAAAGCCTCCATAGGTGAGATAGGTAGAAAGCGCTATGATTGGTGAGGGGGCTCTGACCACGGGATAACAGAGGAATTAATCTTAAGCTGAGAGATAAGGTGAAGAGCATCAGAAAGGCAAGTCATGCTGGTCACATGACCTTGGAGGTGTCTCCGTCCAGTCCAACCCCATTCTGCCAAGGGGCAGGAAAATCACATTCAAAGCACCCCGGCAGATGGCCATCCAGCCTCTGCTTCAAAGCTCCGCCACACTTGGAGGCAGAGAGTTCCACTGCTGAACAGCTCTCTCTCTGAACACACACCTGGTGGGCCATCTCAGCCCAGCCCCCCTTCTGCCAAGGGCAGGAAAGGCATATTCAAAGCACCCCCGGCAGATGGCCACCCAGCCTCTGCTTCAAAGCCTCCACCACACTTGGAGGCAGAGAGTTCCACTGCTGAACAGCTCTCTCTCACACACACACCTGGTGGGCCACCCTCCAGCCCAGCCCCCTTCTGCCAAGGGGCAGGGAAGGCATATTCAAAGCACCCCCGGCAGATGGCCACCCAGCCTCTGCTTCAAAGCCTCCGCCACACTTGGAGGCAGAGAGTTCCACTGCTGAACAGCTCTCTCTCACACACACACCTGGTGGGCCACCCTCCAGCCCAGCCCCCTTCTGCCAAGGGGCAGGGAAGGCATATTCAAAGCACCCCCGGCAGATGGCCACCCAGCCTCTGCTTCAAAGCCTCCACCACACTTGGAGGCAGAGAGTTCCACTGCTGAACAGCTCTCTCTCTCACACACACACCTGGTGGGCCACCCTCCAGCCCAGCCCCCTTCTGCCAAGGGGCAGGGAAGGCATATTCAAAGCACCCCCGGCAGATGGCCACCCAGCCTCTGCTTCAAAGCCTCCACCACACTTGGAGGCAGAGAGTTCCACTGCTGAACAGCTCTCTCTCACACACACACCTGGTGGGGCCACGCTCCAGCCCAGCCCCCTTCTGCCAAGGGGCAGGGAAGGCATATTCAAAGCACCCCTGACAGATGGCCATCCAGCCTCTGCTTCAAAGCCTCCACCACACTTGGAGGCAGAGAGTTCCACTGCTGAACAGCTCTCTCTCACACACACACCTGGTGGGCCACCCTCCAGCCCAGCCCCCTTCTGCCAAGGGGCAGGGAAGGCATATTCAAAGCACCCCCGGCAGATGGCCACCCAGCCTCTGCTTCAAAGCCTACCACACTCTGAGGCAGAGAGTTCCACTGCTGAACAGGCACGGCGCTCGCGCTGGCTGCGGAAGAGCTGCGGCGAGGCGGAGGCCACCGAGGAGGAGGATTCCCCGGTGCTGGCGCTGCTCCCTCCGCAGCAGGAGCCGGTGGAGAAGGGCTTGGCGGGTCCGGCGGCGCTTGTGGCGTCGTTGCTCTCGGCCAGGAGCAGCTCCTCGGGGCGCAGTACTCGGCGCGGCAGAGAGCGCGCAGCTTCCGCAGCGAGGAGCCCGGCCCGCTGTAAGGGTCCTCGAAGTCGCGCTCCTTCTGGGCCCGGTAGGCGCGGAGCAGGTCGCTGGTGTCGTGGCGAGGGAAGGCCGGCGAGGTGTGGTGCCGGTGGCTGTGGCTGTGGTTCAGGCTGGGGTGCCCTCCGCCCCCTCCGCCGCCGCCGCCGCCGCCTCCTCCGCTGCCGTTGCCTCCGCTCCCGCTCACCGCCGTCCCGTTGCTGCGCTTGTCGCGGTAGTCCGGCCGGGGCGGCTGCGGGGGGCTCTTGGTCTTGTTGTTGCCCAGGCTGAAGTACTTATTCAGCCATTTGGCCATGGCGCCTCCTCCTACCCATCCCGGGGAGGCTCAGGGCCGCTCCCGCTCCATGCCGCGGAAGTTTCTTCCCCGTCCTCTGTGGAGAGAAAGCGACAGAGGCGCCTTCGCCGGGCTCGCCTCCCGGGCGCCGCTCGCCTCTCTCTCCCTCTCGCCTCAACTTTGCCGACTTTGCCAGCAGGACCTGACGCGCGCGCGCGCTCGCTCCTCCTCCTCTTCTCCCAAGCCTTGCCCTTCCCTCCTCAGAGGAGACCTATCGCCGCCCCGCCGCCGCCGCCGCCGCCTCCTGCGCTCGCGCTCGCTCTCAAGCTCTTCCTCGCCCCTCCTGGGAAAGGGGCGGGGCAAAGGGGCGGCGCGCGAGGGTGCGCTCCCCTGCCATTGGCTCAAAGAAAGGGGCGGGCTGCTCCTTTCACCTCGCTCTCCCTCCCTCCTTGCCGCCCCTCGCTGCAGGTGGTCAGCACTCCTGCCTGCCCTCCCAGGGGAGGGATTTAAGGCAGGCTAGGAACAAAAAATCATTTTGTCACCAACGCTTTTTAACATCTACGTCCAACCCTTGGCAAGCATAGCCAGAAGTTTTGGATTGGGGTGCTACCAATATGCAGATGACACCCAGCTTCTGCTGAAGCTTGAGCCAGGTGCAACATCGGTGCCTGAGAACTTCAGACAAGGACTAGAGGCAGTGACCAGATGGCTCCGCTCATACAAACTCAAGATCAATCCATCAAAGACTGAGATTCTATGGCCGGGACGCCCAGAGCCACCCATTCCGCTGCCTCTCTTTGAGGGAGAGCCGCTGATCCGGCCCCGTCGGTGAAGAGTCTCGGTGTGATACTAGACTCGAGACTCTCACTGGAGGCCCAGGTTGCTGCGACAAGTAAGGGAGCTTTCTTCCACCACGCCAGGCACGTCAACTGGCACCTTACCTTCCATCAGATGCGCTGGCTACGGTGGTCCATGCCATAGTGACATCACGGCTGGACTACTGTAATGCCTTGTACGTGGGGTTGCCGCAGTCAACCACTCGTAAAATCCAGCTAGTGCAGAATGCAGCCGCCAGACTCCTCACCGGGACACCACTGAGATGCCATATCGCGCCATCTCTGCAGCGCCTGCACTGGCTGCCAGTCGAGCTCAGAGCCATCCACAAGATCCTGTCGCTTACCTTTAAGGCCCTCCATTGTGCCGGCCCAGCTTATTTAAAGACCGCTTGTCGAACCAGCTCATTTAAGGTCGCGCTCAGGAAACAGGGACCTTTTCCGCATCCCAGGTGTGAGTGAGGCCCGCCTCGACACCACGAGACGGAGAGCTTTTTCCATCGCGGCCCCTGTTCTTTGGAACTTGATGCCGGCGGATCAGAGAGCCATCCAGGACATGCCCCAGTTCCTGACCGCACTGAAGACCTGGCTCTTCGGGAAAGGCTTATGGCTAAAGACACCTCCCAGACTTAGCCTGAGCTACTGGAACTATTTTAATTAATCTTTTTATTCTTTTAGCTTTTAACTATTGAATTCTTTTATGTGTTTTTGTGTGTAAGTCGCCCGGAGCACTGACGTGGAGGGCGACTCATAAATAATAAAATCAATCAATCAACGCAGGGGCGGTCTAAGGTAATTTTATATGGTAAGCGAACTTTATTTTGGCGCCCCCCCCAAACATTATTTTGGCGCCCCCCCATGTAAAACAAATATACAATTATAATATCACAATACCATTAGTAGTATTGTATTGTATCAATGTATATACAATATATTATAGTACATACTCGTACTTTTTATTTATATCATAATTATATTATACATTACAATCTAATCATATTATAATATATTGACATTATAATATAATATAACATTCTATTATTATTATTATAAAATAATAAATAAAATTATTTATTTAAATAAAATTATCCTCTACTAAATATTTTCATTACTCCTATAAAACTCAAATAACCCCAAAATAAAGTAAAATAAAATATTATATACTACTATTTGCCTGCGTAGTTGCGCCTGTCTCTCCTTGATGTTCCTGGCTGGTGCGCGCGTGTGGGGAGGTGGGCGGGTGTGGTAGGGTTCACACGTGATTGGGCCTGGCGAGGGAGTTCGCCTCAGCGCGCGGCAGCTACTTCCGGTGGCGGGTGCCAGGAGACAATACGTCGCCAATACCCCTTTGGCTCCATTCCCCTCTCTCTTTGTCTCCGCCCCCTGCCTGCCCAATTGGGTCACTGTATTTGGCGGCAGGGCAGAGACAAAGGGAGAGGGGAAGCACTGCCTGCCTGCCTGATAGGGAGTGCTTTGCTTACAGGCTTCTGCGCACAGGAGCTACTGCGCATGCGCTCAACTTAAGCTCCGGAGCAACTGCGCCTGCACGAAAACCTCCCCGCATGCCCAGAAGCGGCATCGGAGCGCACAAGGCCGGGGCCCAAAAGCAGGCAGCCACGGCGCTGCCTGAGGAACATCGGCAGGGCCAGGACGCTGTCTGACACCGGCGCCCAGTGGACGGGGGAATTCGCCCCTTCTCAGATGGCGCCCCATGCAGCCGCTTCCTTGGCCTACCTGTAGGACCGCCCCTGGATCAACATAGCGCAGTGTTTCCCAACCTTTTTTGAGCGGCGGCACACTTTTTACTTTTGCAAAATCCTGGGGCACACCACCAGCCAAAATGACACAAAATGACACTAACACAGTAATACATATAGGTAATATGTTTGTAAATGTATTTATACACTCAGTGTGAAACCTGGGCCTGTTTCGATGAACACAACATAGATATCCTGGCAAGAATGGCAGAAAGACACAAACTTCCCACACAGAACTCCCATAACCAAGAGGAAATGCTATAAGAGTTTGGTGGGCATTGACCTTGAGTTTTGGAGTTGTAGTTCACCTATATCCAGAGAGCACTGTGGACTCAAACAATGTTGGATCAGGACCAAACTTGGCATGAATACTCAATATGCCCAAATATGAACGCAGATGGAGTTCAGGGGAAATAGACCTTGACATTTGGGAGTTGTCGTTGCTGGGATTTATAGTTCCCCTACAATCAAAGAGCATTCTGAACCCCACCAATGACAGAACTGGACCAAACATCCCACACAGAACCCCCAGGAGGCAAGAGGAGGTCTCTACTTGGGGAAAGGGAGGCGGGCCTTCCCAATGCATGGAGAGGGAGAGACCAAGTAGACAATGGGTGGGGAGGGGGGGTGTTTGTAATTTTGTGCCTTTATCGAGGTAGGTTTCTTAGGGTTTTTATACTTCAAAACACAAGACTCTTCCCCCTCCCCTCCTTTAGGTTCCAGTTTCTCATGGCACACCTGATGATCGCTCACGGCACACTAGTGTGCCCCGGCACACTGGTTGAGAAACACTGCTTTAATATAAGAAACTAGCTTGGGGAGCCGGCCCTGACCCGGGTTAATTGAGAAAGGCATTGTGTGCCAAGGTTGGTCCTTATCAGTTGTGTATTTGGCTCGCAGTTAGGGTTGCCACTTTTTTAAAAAAATTCTTTATTAAGTTTTAGTTAAAAGAAAACAAAGACATCACATATAGAAAGAATATGAATAAGAGAGCAGGGTGGGACAAGGTTGGGGGGGGGGTAAAAAGGGGAGGGAGGAAGTAAGTGGGGGGGGAGTAGTGAAAAGTATAAAAGCGTATAAGGCATAGCGTATTCTACATCTATTATATAAATGAGTTCACGTCATGTGATGTATACCTCAAACAAAGAAACCATACAACGCAGAAACACAATACTTGCCAACAGAAATAGGCCTCAAGCAAGGTACGTTTGTAGCAAAGAAATTTCCAAACCTAAAAGGCCCCCCAAAACAACGAGTAAAAATAAAACTACATTTACCAGCATCCTCCGGGGCAGCCAAAGACTCACCCAGCCTCTACATTCTGAACAACATGATTGGCTGCCAATAAGGGCGGATTTGCATAACTGCTGTAACCATAGCAACGCTGGCAAGAGCCATCCAAGGCTAGGATAGAATGCTGAGAGATTTCAGTTGGTGTTTGAGGGTTAAACTGCCAAAACCAAACTCTGAGGGAGCAATTCTCCAGCAAATTCCTACCTACACAACACATCATTTCCAACCCTTACATACTCAGACTTTCTCGCATCTCCTAAATAGGGCACAGCAACACGTGCCGGGTACAGCTAGTTTCAACTAAATTTGGTTACTTTTTCAACTCTTCCTTGGAAACCTTGGAAATTGTTGCCTTGAAGCCGTCACTGGATGGCTGCGAGCCAGTAGGTTGAAGGTGAATCCGGCAAAGACGGAGATCCTGTGGCTGGGTCCTCCGGGCTGTAGGGATGTTCAGCTTCCAACCCTGGACGGCGTGACATTATGTCCGTCGCCCTCTGTTAAGAGCTTAGGAGTAACCTTGGACCCCCTGTTGTCGATGGAGGCCCCGTCTCCAGCGTCAGCAGAGTAGCATTTTTCCATCTTCACCAGGCGAGGAAGCTGGCCCCTATTTGTCCCGGCGCGACTTAGCCACAGTGATCAAGCCACGGTCATCTCGAGGCTGGACTACTGTAACACTCTTTACATTGGCCTTCCTCTGTCGGTAATCCGGAGACTCAAGCTGGTGCAGAACGCTGCAGCGCGACTCCTGGCAGGGGTCCCGATTGGCCACCACATCACGCCAATCCTGCGTGAACTGCACTGGCTCCCAATTGAATACCGGATTGCCTTCAAAGTGTTAGTCCTGACTTTTAAGGCCTTACATGGTCTGGGGCCAGTGTACCTGCGGGACCACCTTGTCCCATATCATCCCACCAGATCACTGCGCTCCGAAGAGCTAAACCTCCTGGTCATCCCAAATGTGAGGACCTACCATCTGTCCGCAACCTGCCGCCGGGCTTTCTCTGTTGCAGCCCCTACCCTGTGGAACGCACTGCCCGCCGGCATCCGTGCCACCCAGGGTCTCCTCCCGTTCAGGAGAGCAGTTAAGACATTGCTGTTCCAACAAGCCTTCGGAGTTAGCTAAACTTTAGCTCACACCGCCTAGCTGTCAGCCCACTGCGACTCCATTTGTTGCTTCAACTGTTCTAATTGTAATTCCATCTTAATGGTATTACTGTGAGTTATTATGAGTTATCTGACAATTGTATTTTACAAACTGTTGTAAGTCGCCCCGAGCCGTTGGGGGGGGGGGGGCGACAGACAAACGCGAAATAATAAATAAATAAATAAATAAATAAACCTCCAAGATTCCTAAAGTAAGAGAAAAAATGTAAAGATATTTTGATTCATTTAATAAAATATTATTCTTTCTTAAAATTTTCTATACTTATATCAGAGGTTTATTTATTTACATTTTCAAATCTATTTCTAAATTGAATTCAGTTTTACAATAACTTAAATACCGTTCATATTTTTCTGAACCTAGATTCCCTTTGTTTATATTCTCTCTTAAACTATCTGTCAATCTTTCCACCTGGATAGTATCTATAATCCTTAATATCCATTCCTCTTTTCCGGATCTTTGTCCGATTTCCAGTGTTTGCAAGTGTCATCTTTGCCGCTGTTGTTATCAACAAAAATAAATTTTTTTCTGTTTTATCCAGTTCTTGGTCTACTATTCCTAAAAGAATAGGGTTGCCACTTTTTGATATAAGAAATAAGGGACATTTACCTTAAAATATGGGATTTTTCGCAAAAATAAGGGACACGTCATAAAAACTTGAAAATTAAACTTTTAGGCATCCCTAACTATACTACTTTTGATGCAGCCTTGGCTTTTTCAGCTGCGGCATCACACTGTTGACTGGGGTCTAACAGAAGCCTCCTTTTGCATGCATTCAGGGCAATATCATCTACTTGGGCCATTCTCCAAGAAGGTACAACCCAAGCCTTCCTGACAGATGCCCGTCCAGCTCAAAAGCCCCCCAGAGACACCCACCCGCCCCTCAGCCCTGGTGTGGCTGTGATTTGTGTGCCTGGCAGGGGCCAACTTCCTTCCTCCCCCAGGGGTCAATGGTGAAGGCGGCCCCGTGGTCCAGGTGGGTGAGGGCGCGGCAGACCTGGCTCTGGGTCTCCATGATCAGCAGCTCCATGCGGGCCCGCATCTCCCTGCGCTGTGCCTGTAGCTCCCTCAGACCACTCACTGGTGGCGCCAGCAGGACCCCTTCTCCCTTCTCCTTCTCCCCCCCCCCCTCCGGAGCAAGGGCTCTTGGGAAATGGAGTCCCGCCCAAAGGGCTGCGCGTGCCTCTTACTCAAGAGGAGGCAGCCTTGGACTACAATTCCCATCCGCTTGCGGGGAGGCGAGAGCAAACAGGAGGAGCCAAAAGGAGTAGCAGGATGGATGAGGAGAAAGAAGGAAGCATGTATGTATATGGACTGGCTCAGCCTCACCTCCTGCTGCCATCTGTCCCGTCAATACAGGAGCTGAAAATAAGGGACAGGAGCTGAAAATAAGGGACAGGAAATTTGGGGCTGAAATGAGGGACGTCCCTTAGAATAAGGGACAGTTGGCAACCCTACTCGCTGTGCTCTCAGGAAGTGAGTGAAGGTAATTCAAGTCCCATCATCTGTGGTCCAATGTCTTCCAAACTGGAGTAGGATGTGGTGTGGGTCATGGGAGCTCTGTGCGCCAAGTTTGGTCTTGATCAGTCAGTGGATGAGGGTTCCAGCGGTCTCGGGAAGTGATTGGAGGTACTTAAAGTCCCATCATCCATGGTCTGCCCTCCTCCAAACTGCAGTAGGATGTGGAGTGGGTCATGGGTATTCTGTGTGCCAAGTTTGGGCCTGGTCTCTGATTTGTAGGGGCTTCAATGTTCTGTGGGAAATGAATCGGGTGAAGATACTGCAAATCCCATCATTTGTGGCCCATCCTGCCCTACACCGCGCCAGGTTGTAAAGTGGGCCAGTGGGCATCTGTGTGCCAAGTGTGGTCCTGATCCTTCTATGGTGTGGGCCAGAGTGCTCTAAGCAAGTGAGTTAAAGTACTACAAGTCCCGTCATCCATGGTCCATCCTCCCTCAAACTGCACCAGCATGTAGAGTGGGTCTTGAGGGTTCTGTGTGCCAAGTTTGGTCTTGTTCTCTCATTGTTTGGGGTCGCAAGGGGGTCGCAAAGTGTTTTGGCCTGAAACTCCCACCATGCCTGACTGCCTCAGGCCTTTGCCTTATCCTCCTCTGCCAGTTTAGAGGGTCGGAATGTTCATGTTGGCTGGCCAGTAGAGGCGTTATGCAAATACTCCCTCACTGGCAACCAATTATGTTGTCAGAATGTAGAGGACGGGAGCCAATCAGAACACTGCCACATACATACAAACATTCCGCTTTATTTTATTTAGAGATAAGGGATTTTTCACACACAAAAATATGGGAGACTTCGTTAAAAACTTGAAACTCAAACGTTAGGTAGAAATAGTTTTATTAACAGAATGAGATAATGATTGAAACTCAAAAAAGAAACTGACTTACACCCACTTAACAGGACATGGTATGTTTCTGCATGTGTTGTCATGCAGGAAAAAAATTTATTAGAACTACCTTATTTTCTCCATCTGTATTTATTTTCTCCATCTGTATTTTCTCCAAAGGGCTACGGCAGACCTCGAAGAAGAAGACAGCATATATATACGCTATCGTACTGATGGCAGCTTGTTCAATTTAAGCTGTCTGGGGGCTCGCACTAAGACTCTAAACCAGGGGTGGGCATTTGGCGGCCCACGGGCCAGATCCGGCCCTTTCGGCGATCCCATCCGGCCTGCGGCTTCGTTGCTGAAGAGAGGGAGCCGCCTGGGGTAGCGCAGCTTTGTTGCGCGGCGGGGCTTGCTACAGAAGTCTTCCTGGAGCTGAAACGAGGGAGAGCGACGCACTTTGCTCCCTGCGTCCCTTCCATAGCAAGCCCCGCCTCCCGCGCGATGCCGTCTGTGACCTCATCGCACGGGAGGCGGGGCTTTTTACGTAAGGGACGCAGGGAGCAAAGTGCGACGAAGAAGAGAAGGCAAAGCAACACGTGGTTTTGTTGGTGAACTGGGCTCCCTCTCTTCGGCAACGAAGCCAAGGGCGAGGAAGAGGAGGAAAGAAGAGAAGAGGTAAAGGCAGGTGTGTGATTTACTAGGATTCTGTAATTCTGTATTCTGGGATATGTAGTGTGTTTTTAATTCCCTGGTCAATGCATCTGAATGTATTCTGGGATATGTAGTGTGTTAAAGAAATTGAATTGATATTATGTAGAATGCAGTTCCACCTTTAAGTGCGGCCCTCCACAATATTTTTTGGCTCTCATGTGGCCCCTTGGAAAAAATAATTGCCCACCTCTGCTCTAAACCAATGGTTCCCAAAGTGGGCGGTACTGCCCCCTGGTGGGCGATGGGGCAATCCAAGGGGGCGCTGGGAGGCTCAGGAGAATTTGCGGGGCACTGAACCCCTGTAAGGGGGCGGTGGCGTGAGCCAGGCTTGCTTGCCACTTGCAGGGTTGCGCGCTTGCGAGGACATACCCTTTGGAAGAAAGAGGCGATACACAGGACTGCGCCGTGGATGGAATTGATGAGAGGAAGGAGGCGCGTGCTGCGGTTTCCATGGCAACGCCTGCCCAGAGATTCCAACTTGCAGGGACACAGTCACAAGCGCGCGGTCCCCGGGCAGGCGTTGCCATGGAAACCACAGCGCGCGCCTCCTTCTTGTCAACCCCGCCCACGGTACAGTCCTGTGTATTGCCTTTTTCTTCCAATGGGGACGTCCTCGCAAGCACGTCTTGCTGGGCGCGGGGCGAGCAGGAGGCGCTTTTCAAGGTGGGCCTCGCTTGTCCAGTGCCGACCCCTAATTTTTTCAATGCCATAAAAACAACATGCAATTAAAATAACATTAAAATTAAAACACATTAAAACATTTAATTTTACAAAAAAAAGGTAGAAACATTAATACATATATCTTTCTGTTAATTGCTATTAAAATTTTTAAAAAATAATTTCTAGGGGGACAATGAGTAAATGTTTTTCTGGAAAGGGGGCAGTAGGCCAAAAAAATTTGGGAACCGCTGCTCTAAACGGGTTTTTCCCAATCAGTGTGCCGTGGCACACTAGTGTGCCATGAGCGATCATCAGGTGTGCCGTGGGAAATTGGAACCTCCAGTACCCTTTCTTCCCCCTCCTGCCAAACACTTTTTCTTCTCCACTCGGGCTCCCTTCTTCCCAGCCTCGCTCTGCTCCCTTTGCAGTAGCGCCCGCACGGGTCACATCTTCCTCCCTCCCCCTCCCCTCCTGAACACGCTCACACTGCCCCCTCGGATCAAAATGGCGGCAGAAGCGGCAGTGTAGAAGAAAAAGTAAGTGTTTGGCAGGAGGGGGAAGAAAGGGCGCAAACGGGGAGGAAGAGGTCTCTGTCAAAAGCTGGCATGGGCAAACTTGAGCCTTCCAGGTGTTTTGGACTCCAACTCCCACCATTCCTAGCAGCCTCAGGCCCTTTTCCTTTATCCCCCTCAGCCACTTAAGCAGGAAAGGGCCTCAGGCTGTTAGTAATGGTGGGAGTTGAAGTCCAAAGCACCCAGAGGGCCAAAGTTTTCCCGTGCCTGTTTTAGGGACCTTAAAGTGTTGAGCCTCCATCCAACATTGTGAGTCTGGATAGAAAACAAACAATAACATAACATAACATTGTTTGAGTCTACAGTGCTCTCTTGGTGTAGGTCAGTGCTGTCCAACTTCTAACCGGCCAAGGGCCGGACTTGAGGTCACTGATGACCTGGGGGGCCGTTCGGCCCCGCCCCAGCCCCGCCCCAGCCCCGCCCCAGCCTCGCCCCCGCCCCGCCCCTGGGCGCGCGGGGAAGGAGAGAGAGATGCCAGTCAGCTGACTGGCTTTCTCTCTCTCCTCCCTCCCGGCGCGCGCCGACGCCTGGGCGCGCAGAGAGAGAGAGAGAGAGATGCCAGTCAGCTGACTGGCTTCTCTCTCTCTCCTTCCCTGTGCGCGCCGATGCCTGGGGGAAGGAGAGAGAGAGAGAGAAGCCAGTCAGCTGACTGTCCGCTGAGGGAAGAGAGAGAGAGAGATGCCAGTCAGCTGACTGGCTCTCTCTCTCTCTCTCCTTCCCAGCAGCCGACGCCGACCTGGGCGAGGGAGAGAGAGAGAGATGCCAGTCAGCTGACTGGCTTCTCTCTCTCCTTCCCGTGCGCGCGCCGACGCCTGGGCGAGGGGAGAGAGAGAGAGAGATGCCAGTCAGCTGACTGGCATCTCTCTCTCTCCTTCGCATGCGCGCGCCGACGCCTGGGCGCACGGGGGAGAGAGAGAGATGCCAGTCAGCTGACTGGCTTCCCTCTCTCTCCGTCCCAGCGCGCCGACGCCTGGGATCCCTGCGCGGGAAAGAGAGAGAGGAGAAGCCAGTCAGCTGACTGGCTTCTCCTTTCTCCCTCTTTCCAGCGCGCCTTGCCCCGATCCCGAGCGCCGGCGCGGGGAGGGGAAGGAGGGGGGCGAGGGAGGAAGAAAGCAGCCAGCTGACTTCCTCCTCCTTCGCCCCTCCTCCTCCCCCGCGGACGCGCCGCGGCTCCAATCGTGAGCCGCGGTGCAGGGAGGGGAAGGAGGAAGGGCGAAGGAGGAGGAGGAGCCAGCTCTCTTCCTCCTTCCTGCCCTCCTCCCCGGCTGCCTTTTTTTTAAAAAATCGATTTTTAAAAAAATCGATTTTTTTTAAAAAAAAATTCAAAATGGCGGCTGAGGGCATAGGTGGGGCCGTGTCCAACAGGCTACGGGGCCGGATCCGGCCCCGGGGCCGCCAGTTGGACAGCCCTGGTGTAGGTGAACTTCAACTTCCAAACTCAAGGTCAATTCCCAAGCAAACCCTTTCAGTACTTTCTGTTGGTAATGAGAGTTTAGTATGCCAAGTTTGGTTCAATTCCATTGTTGCAAGAGTTCAGGATGCTCTTTGATTGTGTGTTAACTATAAATCCTAGAACCTGTAACTCCCAAATGTCAAGGTCTATTTCCCCCAAACTCCATCTGTGTTCACACTTGGGCATATTGAGTATTCATGCCAAGTTTGGTCCTGATCCAACATTGTTTGAGTCCACAGTGCTCTCTGGATATAGGTGAACTACAACTCCAAAACCCAAGGTCAATGCCCACCAAACTCTTATAGCATTTTCTCTTGGTTTTGGGAGTTCTGTGTGGGAAGTTTGTGTCTTTCTGCCATTCCTGCCAGGATATCTATGTTGTGTTCAGGTCCAGGTTTCACACTGAGTGTATAAATACATTTAAAAACATATTAACTCTATGTATGACTGTGTTAAGAGTGTCATTTTGTGTCATTTTGGTTGGTGGTGTGCCCCAGGGTTTTGTAAATGTAAAAAATGTGCCGCGGCTCAAAAAAGGTTGAAAAACACGGTTCTATCCATTCAGCTGGAAGTGCCCCTTTGGCTACTGCTAACAGGTGCTGCTGGTCTTCCGGATGCAATTCCTGTTTTTGTCTATGGACAACTGTCCCAGGGCTGGCATCCTTTCTTTTCCTGCCTCTCCGGACTCAAGAAAATTAACAGGAGGAGTACAAAAGCCTTGTACTCATCCAGTACTTGGTCTGGCGTTTGTTCTGCTTTATTGGCACTTCCCCAGTCGCTTTGCTCCCTGCCCCCACCAGCTGTAAAGCGGGGGTCACCCTGAACAGCCCACTTTGTGTCATAAATATAAAAGGGAATTGGGGTGGGAAGCAATGAAATGCCAGAGACAATCCATGCAGTGCTACATTCACACTAATGTGAGCAGCAGAGCCAGGCTAAGCTAGGGCATGGCTCCATCACAGCGTGCGTTCTTGCTTGTTTGGTTTTTTTCCAAGCAGAAAGTCTTTGGTTCAATTTCTAACATCTCAAGGGTGAACTAGGAAAGGATCTTGTCTGGGGAGTCACTGCCAGTTAGAATCCTGCTCAGTCGGAAGGCCGAACAGGGCATAGGGTTACAGCCTGTGTTGGATGGGGTTACACTCCCCCTGAAGACGCAGGTTCGCAGCTTGGGAGTGATCCTGGACTCATCGCTGAGCCTGGAACCTCAGGTCTCGGCGGTGGCCAGGAGAGCTTTTGCACAGTTAAGACTCGTGCGCCAGCTGCGCCCGTACCTTGGGAAGTCTGATCTGGCTACGGTCATCCACCCTCTGGTCACATCCCGAATAGATTACTGCAACACACTCTACGTGGGGCTGCCTTTGAAGACAGTTCAGAAATTGTAACTAGTCCAACGGGCGGCAGCCAGATTATTAACCACTCCCCTGTTGTGTCAGCTCCACTGGCTGCCTGTCCACTTCCGAGCTCAATTCAAATTTTGACCTTTAAAGCTCTATACCAGGGCTGCCCAGGAAGTCGATCGCGGTCGACCAGTCGATCCCGGGACTGAAGGAGGTCAATCCCAGCCAGACGGGGTGCTTCTCAGAGGGGGGCGCGGCCCCTTCCCCAGGGCACACCAAGCACCTTCTCCAGGCTTTAGGAGGGCAGGGCCTCAGCCTTGTGCACTCCCAGCACCTTCTCCAGGCTTTCCAGGAGGGGAGGGCCAAGGCAGGGCCTTGAAATGCTGGGGAGCTATGCCACCACTGGTCTTGGGCCTAAGCATTGCCATCCTGAAAGCCTGGAGAACGGGGCTGTCTTAATCCTCTGAGTGAGCTCAGCACCCACAAGAGAGCCATGAAAGCAAAATATTTGGAAATTTATTTCAGTGAGAGCCATATAATATATATAATATATTTTAAGATTGAATTCAACTAAATGTGAGTCTATACGTACATACGATGAGAAAAGGATTCCCCGGCAGAATGATGGGACACTTCAGACCTGGCTCTGCAAAAGGCATGCTCAGGACTCTGGGAAGGAAGAGAAGACAGAAGGAAGGAAGGAAGGAAGGAAGGAAGGAAGGAAGGTGGAAAGAAAGAAAGAAAGAAAGACAGAGGAAATAAAGGAGGGAGGGTGAGAGGAAGAAAGAAAAGAAGAACGAAATATGGAAAAGGAAGAAAAGAAAAGCAGGAGAGAGACAAGGAGGGGGAAAAGAAGGAAATGGGAAGGAAGGAAGGAAAGGAAAGGGTGGGGAAAAGAAAGGAATGAGAGTGAGGAAAAGTAAAATAATGAAGGGAAAAGAAGAAAAGAAAGAAGGGGAGAGAGGGGGAAGTGAAAAGAAAGGAAGGAGAAGGAAAGGAAGACTTGGGGGAAATAATAGAAGATGAAGGAAGGAAGAGGGAGGGAGGGAGAATGGAGGAAAGAAGGAAGGGAAGAGAGGGAGGGAAAAGGAAGGAGGGAAGGAGAAGGAAAGAGTGAAGGAGAGGAAGGAAGGAAGAGGGAGAATGGATGCAAAAGGAAGGAGAGTAGAGAAGCAAAGGGTGAAGGGGGAGAAAGAAAGGAAAGAAGAAGGAAGGAAGGAAGGAAGGAAGGAAGGAAGAGGGAGAATGGAGGAAAGAAGGAAGGGGAGAGGAGGGAAAAGGAAGGAGAGAAGGAAAGAATGGAAGGAAGGAAGGAAGGAATGAAGAAGGAGGGAGAAAAGAAGGTAGGGAGAGAGGGAGGAAAAAGAATGGAAGAAAAAGAGGGGGAAAAGAAAGGAAGAGACAGGAAGGAAGGGAGGAAGGAAGGAAGGAAGGGGGAGGAGGGCGCGGGGTCAAGGCGAACCTTGGTGTCGACGTCAGCGAGGCAGTCCCTCTGGAAGGCATCAAAGACGCAGCGGCTCTTGGGCTGCCCGATGATGAGGGCAATAAGCTGGGCATCTCCCAGGGGCAGCGAGGCCGGGTCCGCGGCGCCAGGACCCGGCCCACCTCTGCCGCCTCCCCCAAGGCCCGAGGCGGAGGACAAAGAGGAAAACGAGGACAAGGCGGTGCAGCCGAGTTCCGCCATCCCCTGCGAAGAGGGCACAGGGCCCTGAGAGCAGCGGGGCATGAGGAAGAGGCGGCGATGGTGGCGTGGAAGCGGCAGTCGCGGCGCATTTGCGTCACTCCTCCCCGCTGCATGCTGGGAAACCGAGGCCCGGGCAGCTCTGGAGAGCCAGATGCAATCATGAAAAGAGCCACATCTGGCTCCCGAGCCATAGGTTCCCTACCACTGGCGTAGAGCAGGGGTGGCCACACTTTTTAATCATGCGAGCTACTATATGAACAATCAAGTTGAAAAGATCACCTGTTGTGCATGTGAGCGCGCGCACGCTCCTACTGCAGCCTTCCATTTGCACGGGGCTTCTTTCTTTCTTGCCCACAAACTCACCGCCGCGCGCACCCGGGAAGGGGATCCTTCTTGCCTGCGCGCGCGCTCTCTCTTAAATGTCTTCGCTGCCTTCCTCCTTCCTGTGTGCTTTCGCGAAGCAGGAAGTCCCCATCCCATCCTGCTTTTTGCGTGACAGCAGGCCCCTCCCACACACGCAGCAGGAGGGTATTTATAGGCGCACCCGCCAGCGCTCCGGCCAGATATGGCTTTGGTGGCGGCTCGGAAGGCGCAGGGCTGGGAAGAGGGGCCGCCTGGCTGCTGCCTGGGCCGGGAAACTCAACCGAGAGAGGGACCCACGTGAGGCTGGAGCCTCCCCACGGCAGCCTCCCCCCCTCCCTCGAGGCTTCCTTACCTGGGCAGGAGAAGGAAGAGTGGAAGAGGTGCTTCCCCAAAGTGACAGATGCAGCGGGGGCTTCCTTCCTTTTGAGGGTGTCACTCAGAAAGCACGTCCAAGTGGACAGCTGGCAGGAAGAAGGACCCCTCCCACTGGTGGCAGTCCATGCCCACGGGAGAGAGAGAGAGAGAGAGAGAGAGAGAGAGGGTGGCTCTTCCTAGCTGGCTCTGAAGAGCCACCCCCCCTCTCTCCCGTGGGCCCTCGCCGCCTTTCTCCTTCGAGGGCGAGGGAGGGTGAGGCGGAGAAAGGCGGCGAGGGCACAAGCAGCAGCAGCAAGTGGAGTCTCCATCCCCGCAGCCCCCCCTCCTCGGGTTCAGCCTTCGCCTCTTTCTCTCTCTCTCCCTCTCTCCTTCCAGCGCCCGCCTGCCTGCCTGCCAAAAGGATCCGAAAAAGTTCTCTGGATTTCTTTCTTCTCTCCTTGGCTCTCTCTCTCTCACACACACACACATTCCCTCCATCCCTCCCACAGCCTCGCATCCTATCTGTGCGCGTGCCTTCGCCTTGCTCCCGGCCAGCAGCAACCAATGGGCGGTCATGTCACCACACCGTGCGTGGCAAGACGAGCGCCAGGGCCCGCCCACTAAAGCCTCATTTTGGCAAAAGAAGCCCCGCGAAGGCAGCGGCGGGAGCGCACGTGTGCGCGCATGGCAGGACCGCACCGTCTGGCTGGTGAGGCCCAAAGATCACCTGGAAGAGGGCCGAAGATCACCTAGGTGCTCCCGATCACCATAATGAGCACCCCAGGCGTAGAGGCTCCCATTACAAAGTTGGCCTGCCATCAATTCTCCTCCGGTAATTTTTTAAGTTATATATTGGTTTTTCAGTTTTTTGCTAGTAGTTTGTTGCTAGTCAGCTTTTTTATTGGAGTGTCTAGTGTAATTTTAACATATTTAAATCTTATTAAATGATACTAGTAACCGATGGTTGTCTTTTGCAATGTTTTGTGGTTTTCTGCTTGGGTATTGTAAAATAATAATGATCTATTTATATAAATGAAAAAATCTGTGATACATTTCATGCGCAGGAATAAAAGAAAAGCTAAGAACCAGTAATCGTCAGCCGGCTTACATCCGCAAGCACATTTTCTCCTCTTGCCGTGGTACACCACTAAATCTCCCTTCAGGAAATGTGAAGGTTATTTGGAAACGTTATTTACAATCTAATTACAATTTGTACATTATTATCTCTTTCAACATTAGCCCTGGATCTGGGGCTATATATAGCCTGAAATTGCTAGATATTTCTCATAATGAATTTACCTCTTCATTTGATTACTGTAGTGTACGAAGACATATTAATGTTGCTGTAAGAGCAATTTCGGAGGCCACGAGAAACAAATTAGTTAAATATCAAAGGGTCTTGTGAGCCCAACCTTGCTGCCTACGTAGGGAGTTTGTCTACTGCCCTCTCGACATGATTGACTACACTGTCCTTGCTGGCTTCTCTTCATCCTCCATACATAAACAATAAAAATACATAAACAATAAAAAAGAAATATATAAACAATAAAAAACGGAAAAAAGAAAAGCAGAAGGAGGTACGAGGGCGGGTCAATAAGTCCGTGACTTTTTGAATGAAACACAGGTTTTTGGATTAAAAAATCATTTTATTTTTCAACGTCGTCTCCTTTGAGCTCAATACACTTTGTCCAACGTTTCTCCAATTTTTTTTATCCCTTTCAAAAAATAAGATTTGTCGAGGTCATCAAAATAGGTATTTGTTTGTGAGATGATTTCATCGTTGGAGTCAAATCTCTTTCCACCGAGCCATTTCTTCAACTTTGGAAACAAGAAATAGTCACTTGGGGCTAAATCCGGAGAATAGGGCGGATGAGGGAACCATTCGTATCCCAATTCATGGATTGTTGCCATGGCAACTGCACACGCGTACACCCCTTGCATTGCCTTGGTGCAAAAGAACTTTTTTCTTGGCCAAATGCAGTCGTTTCTTTTTTCCAAGTCCTCATTAAATCGACCCAATAAGTTGGCATAATATTCGCCATCGATTGTTTTACCCTTTTGAAGGGAGTCAATGTGGATTATACCACGTGCATCCTAAAAAACGGTCGCCATGACCATGACTGTATTGGCTGACAAACCCACCTTGGCCTTCTTTGGCGCCGATTCACCCCGAGAAACCCACTGTTTTGACTGCTGTTTGGTCTCTGGTGTGTTGTGGTGGATACACGTTTACGAAACGGTGAAAAAACTCATCCGTATTGCGGTTGAACAACGCCAAACACTCCTGCGAAATTGTCACACGATTGCGTTTGTGGTCGATTGTGAGCAAACGCGGCACCCATCTTGCAGAAAGCTTTCTCATTCCCAAGTGATCATTTAAAATTGAAACCACTGAGCCACGTGAGATGCCTATGGCTTCCACAATCTCTCGCACTTTCAATATACGATCGGCCAACACCATATCGTGAATTTTTTCAATTGTTTCGGGTGTAGAGACCTCAACTGGGCATCCAAAACCGGCATCTTCCACACTTGTACGGCCACAACGAAATTCAGTAAACCCCTTTTTTACCATTGAAATTGATGGTGCAGAGTCCCTGTAGTATTTATCAAGCTTAGCCTTGGTTTGAGTGATGGTTTTTTAATGCAAAAAATAATGCTTAATAAGCACACAAAATTTGCTTTTTTCCATTTACTCCTCAAATCACGCAGTAGTCTGCTATCAATGGCTGCCAAACACAAACTAAATGACGCAGCTTGTTCAAATTTTGACAGGAGTCAACTGACAGGTGCCTGTTGACAGGAGAAGTGTTGCCCTTTCAGTTAAGAGGTGGGAAATTCAAAAAGTCACGGACTTATTGACCCGCCCTCGTAGATGTCATTGGACCTGCATTTACAGCTAAACCTTAGGATGCAGCATGTGTCTCTTCTTGAATAATTGTTTTCTGAACTTGTTTCTTTCTAGTTAGCAGTCCTTTCAATAGAAACATTTTGGGGAGACGGTCCATTGAGTGTTTGTTATATAACAACAACAACAACAAATTATTTATAACCCACCTTATCTCCCCAGGGAGACTTAAGGCGGTTTCCAGATGACCGCCCTAAGTGACAAACATTCAATGCCATAATAACAAATAAACCAAATACATTAATCAAGTTATACATAAAATAAACATCAATGTGATATTATAATAACCAACCGAGAAAATAAATACTTAAAAGCAAATAGGCCTCATCATGCACAGTTACATCGTGACAAAATCTCAATAAATTAAAGTGCCTTCAAAGTGTAAAATGATGATGATGTTATGCTTAAAATGATATACCACAGCAGGCATGTAGCCAGGGGGGGCTTGGGGGGGGCTTCAGCCCCCCCCCCGAAATTCTCAGGGTGGTCCGCGAGAAGGCCTTACTGGTACATTATTTAAACTGTCATGTTTATTCATATCATGATCTGATCACCATGCTCATTAAACATTCATGGGGTTATTGGGATAAATTAAAGTTTGCCAGTCTCAAAGTGAATCAAAAATGCATGGGGGATGGGATACAAAAGGTTTTATAGACCCTCTCCTACTCAGATTCAGCCCCCCCAAATCAAAATGAATCAAAATCCTGGCAATACCACAGTCAACTGCACCAAAATGAATTTCCAGTATCCAACGGATTTGCATATTGAGATGTTCACCTCCTCCTCCTCTCCATATGCTAAAGAGAAAAGATAGGTATTTACCTTAAGTCATGTGGACCCAGATAATCCAGTTCAAAGCAGATAATATGGATTATCTGCTTTGATAATTTGGATTATATGGCAGTGTAGAAGGGGCCATACTCAAGTTACTACACCATGCTAGATCGCTTTACACAACTTTGCATATCTAGAGGTCAAAAAGTAAAGTGGAAATCGTGAAGAGATGAATGTTTGCCTGATAAGAGGCTTTATCCTAATGTCAAGTTTGAAATTTGTTATAATCGACTGGCAACTTAGGATTGTTGGAAGTTGAAGAATTGAGGCTGCAATCATAAACACACTTCCATCGAGATGCATCCCACTCATTGCAATGGGACGTTTTTCTGAGTAGACACATACATGATTACTTTATATAGTAGAGTCTCTCTCTCTCTCGGCATTACTTCGCAAACGAATATTCTTAGGAAGGACTCATCCCACGCTTCTTACAAGCGCGTTGATGACTAAAAAGGCCAATCTGAGATAGGCAAGTCCGGTTGCAGAAAGCACAGCAGAAAGTCTCCTTGGGTGATGTTGTTTCCAAGTTGCAGTTCTTTCTGCGTTGTTGTTTCTATTCGAGACCCGTTCAGGAAGTCTTCTCGAAAGAGGCTGCAGCATTCTCCATGCCTCCTTCATGTGAGGCCAGGGTGGGCCATTGTTGGTGATCAATCTGGCTGAGCCTGAGATGTTGTTTCAAGGAGTCCTTATATCTGTTTTTATGGGGTGCCTCTCTTGCGCTGACCCATGGCGAGTTCACCATAGAGTAGTATCTTTGGGAGGCGGTGGTCCTCCATCCTAGAGATGTGCCCTGCCTAGTGCAGCTGTGTTCTCAATAGCATGGCCTCAATGCTAGTGATCCCTGCTTGCTCAAGGACAGCAATATTCATCACATAGTCCAGTGTATATTTAGGATTGTGCGAAGACAGCGCTGATGGAAGCGTTCGAGGAGTCGTAGGTGTTGGCGAAACGTGACCCATGTTTCAGACCCATAGAGGAGAATAGACAGTACGATAACTCTGTACACACTGATTTTGGTGCTTTGTCTCAGGTGTTTGTTACTCCAGACTCTTGTGAAGCCTTCCGAATGCACTCTATGCCTCTGCTAATCTGTGATCTATCAATTTATCAATACTGGCGTCTGAAGAGATAATGCTTCCCAGGTAGGTGAACTGCTGAACGGACTTAAGCACAGATTTGCCTATGCTGACGTGGGGATGATGGTGTTCTTCCTGTGGTACGGGCTGGTAGAGAACTTCCGTTTTCTTCAGGCTGACTCTGCAGCTGTTGCAAAGCAGGATGTGAGGCACTGCAGAGCTGCTTCTGAATGGGCAACAAGGGCAGCATCACCATAAAAAAACAGCTCACAGACTAGATAGTTTAGAGCAGTGTTTCTCAACCTTCCTAATGCCACGACCCCTTAATAAAGTTCCTCATGTTGTGGTGACCCCTAACCATAAAATTATTTTCATTGCTATTTCATAACTGTAATTTTGCTACTGTTATGAATTGTAATGTAAATATCTGATATGCGAGGTCAGGGCCGTAGCCAGATTTTGATTGGGGGGGCTGAGTTTGGTTGGGGGCTGAGACTGGGTGGAAGAGGGTCTACCCTAGCAAACCTTTTGTATTGTTATCCCAATAACCCCATTAATGTGGGATATAATGAGCATGGTGATCAGATCATGATATGAATAAACATAACATTTTAAATATGGTACCCGTAAGGCCTTTTCGCGGACCACCCTTAGAATTTGGGGGGGGTGAAGCCCCCTTAGCCCCCCCCCCCCCCCGGCTACATGCCTGTGCGAGGTGTATTTTCATTCATTGGGCCAAATTTGGCACAAATACCCCATATGCCCAAATTTGAATACTGGTGGGGTTGGGGGAAGGACTGATTTTTGTCATTTGGGAGTTGTAGTTGTTGGGATTTATAATTCATCTACAATCAAAGAGCATTTTGAACTCTACCAATTATGGAATTGAACCAAATTTGGCACACATGACTTCCATGACCAACAGAACATACTTGAAGGGGTTGCTGTGCATTGACCTTGAGATTTGGAATTGTAGTTCACCTACATCCAGAGAGCACTGTGGACTCAAACAATGATAGAGCTGGACAAAACTTGGCACGAATACTCAATATGCCCAAATGTGAACATTGGTGGAGTTTGGGGAAACTAGACCTCGACATTTAGGAGTTTTAGTTGCTGGGATTTATAGTTCACCTACAATCAAAGAGTATACTGAACCTCACTAACAATAAAATTGGGCCAAACTTGGCACACAGAACTCTCATGACCAACAGAAAATACTGTGTTTTCTGATGGTCTTTGGTGACCCCTCTGACACCCCCTTGCGACCCCCCAGGGGTCCCGACCCCCAGGTTGAGAAACACTGGTTTAGAGTCTTTGTGCGAGCCCTGAGATGGCTATATCTCTTTACACAACTTCGCACATCTGGAAGTCAAAAAGTAAAGTGGAAATTGTGAAGAAATGAATGTTTGCCTGAAAAGAGGCTTTACCCTAATGTAAAGTTTGAAATTTGTTATAATCGACTGGCGATTTAGGATTGTTGGAAGTTGAGGAATTGAGGCTGCAATCATAAACACACTTCCCTCGAGATGCATCCCGCTCATTGCAATGGGGCTTATTTCTGAGTAGACACAGACATGATTACTTTATACAGTAGAGTATGGAAGTGGGAATTGAGTGTGAGAATGTGTGTTCATAACATATTTATATACAAGCATTCTGTTCAATTACCATAGAGGACAAAGAAAGTTAATATGCTCCTGATTAAGTGGGTTTTCGTTGAAAAGAGCTTATCTCCGGCTAACCTGTTCCTCTTGAAAGAGCCACAGGGCTCCTTTCGCTGCATAAGAAAGCGACCCTTTGGAAAGTTAACAAGGTGAGAACTAAGATTAGCAGGCATCTAAAGAATGGCTCCCCACCCCCTCCTCCCACCCTAGCTAGGGTGTTAAACAGGAATACAACACTTAATCCAAACATTTGCTGAAGTGTCAAAGTGTGAACATCAAACCATTGCTAGAGCACCAAAGGGAAGACAATTCCTTTTTGTATCCACCCATAATCCCCATTCAACTCAAGCTGCATTTCAATTAAGTGGAGAAGGGCAGCCAAGAATGGGCCGCTCTGTGCTATGACAGAACAATGACGCCTTGGCTCCAGTTGAGGCTTCAAGGTGTTACTGTAATACTAACCAAAAAAAAAAATACTTGGCTAGTTCACCACAAAAGAGACAAAGCAGGCAAGCCTTTTAAAATCTCACAAGGACTCAGTAAGTGCTTGAATTTGGTTTGTTCCTACCCAAAGAAACCAAAGAGCTAATCCCTTTTCCTCTTTAAAGGCTTGAGAAAGGTATTCAACTCAATTGTCTCTTTCCCAGAAGAAAGACAAATAATTTGTATATGGCCAGTGATTCAGCTTCTTTGGGTGCTTCTCTTGATTTGCTACTGATGTAAAGATGGAGCAGAACTTATACCGCAGCATATTTCAGAAACAGAAACATATTTCACGTACACAGCCTATTAGTGGGCTCTTCAGAGTTGGCTCCATGCCCTCATGTAGGTAATCTCTCTCTGGCATTACTTCGCGAACGAAGATTATTAGGAAGGACTCATCCCACACTTTTTACAAGAACGTGCATTGATAACTAAAAAGGCCAATCCGAGATAGGCAAGTCCGGTTGCAGAAAGCACAGCAGAAAGTCTCCTTGGGTAATGTTGTTTCCAAGTTGCGGTTTTTTCTGCGTTGTCGTTTCTTTTCGAGACCCGATCGGCGTGTCTTCTCGAAAGAGGCCGCAGCATTGTGGATAGTGCGTCTCCATGCCTCCCGATGTGAGGCCAGGATAGACCATGGTTGGTGATCAATCTGGCCGAGCCTGAGATGTTGTTTCAGGGAGTCCTTATATCTCTTTTTAGGGGCACCTCTCTTGCGCTGACCCGTGGTGAGTTCACCATAGAGTAGTACCTTAGGGAGGCAGTGGTCTTCCATCCTAGAGATGTGCCCTGCCCAGCGCAGCTGTGTTTTCAATAGCATGCCCTCAATGTTGGTGATCCCTGCTTGCTCAAGAACAGCAACGAAGGACAGTTGGTAGAGAATGGAAGTTCTCTACCAGCCCGCATCACAGGAAGAACACCATCATCCGCACGTCAGCATAGGCACATCTGTGCTTAAGTCAGTTCAGCAGTTCACCTACCTGGGAAGCATCATCTCTTCAGACGCCAAAATTGATAAAGAGATAGATCACAGATTAGCAAAGGCATAGAGTGCACGTGAAAGGCTTCACAAAAGAGTCTGGAGTAACAAACACCTGAGACAAAGCACCAAAATCAATGTGTACAGAGCTATCATACTGTCTATTCTCCTATATGGGTCTGAAACATGGGTCACCTATTGGAAACACCTACGACTCCTCGAACGCTTTCATCAGCGCTGTCTTCGCACAATCCTAAATATACACTGGACCGACTATGTGACTAATGTTGCTGTCCTTGAGCAAGCAGGGATCACCAGCATTGAGGCCATACTATTGAAAACACAACTGCGCTGGGCAGGGCACGTCTCTAGGATGGAGGACCACCAACTCCCAAAGATACTACTCTATGGTGAACTCGCCACGGGTCAGCGCAAGAGAGGCACCCCTAAAAAGAGATATAAGGACTCCCTGAAACAACATCTCAGGCCCGGCCAGATTGATCAGTAAAGATGGTCCACCCTGGCCTCACATCAGGAGGCATGGAGATGCACTATCCACAATGCTGTGGCCTCTTTCAAGAATACACTCCGAATGGGTCTTGAAGAGAAACAACAAAGCAGAAAGAACCACAACTTGGAAACAATATTACCCAAGGAGACTTTCTGCTGTTCTTTCTGCAACCGGACTTGCCTATCTCAGATTGGCCTTTTTAGTCATCAACGCGCTTGTAAAAAGCGTGGGACGAGTCCTTCCTAAAGAATCTTCGTTTGCAAAAGTAATGCCGAGATAAGATAATAATAATTATAATAATATATTTAAATCCCGCTTTTCTCCCTAGCTGGACCCAAAGCAGCTCACAACACAATACAATACAAATAGATGCAAATATAGGTATTTCAAAATTTGACTGAAATCCAAAATCCCTCTGATCCCAAGCATTTCAGGCGAGGGATACTCAACCTGTACCACCAGACCTATCTATAATGAAGTTGGCGGCACAATATTCAATATTAGTGTTAGTAGTCCCAGGCATACAACTAAAATAGGAGATATATAGTGTTCCTGGTGACGCATTGTAGATAATAGAGTGGTTCCATTTGGCTTGTGAGGCAAAGAGTTGGCCAAGCATGCAGTATTCCCAAACTCTTCTCTGAATGCAGTTGAAAAACAGAATTTTTTAATTCCATGTTTGGAACGCAATTTAATGCTTTTAAAACAGTAATTACAGACAAGTGGCATTACTTTGCACTGGTTTCTTTGTTATTTTTAATACCTAAATTAAATGTCATTGCTAGACACACCTCCCCTGGAGGAACCTGTGGGCTATGAAAGGGCTTTTGTTTTAAGTTGTGCAACTGCTATGAGATCTGCTCCCTTTGGCTTGTCAGAAGCGCGGCCTCTACCTTGCAAGCAGCAGGTTTTGCTTTAATCCCTGCCCGTTGCATATTTGTCCCACTGCTCTTCATTGCCTGCATAAAAACCTGTGACTCTCCTGGTGCATATATCCACACTGGCAAGTGTGATCACGAGAGCCCGCGTATTACAATCAATAGAGGCAAAACAAAAATAGTAATTATATTTGCAAAAATTGAAATTAATCTGAAGTCTGGGTTATTGTAGGTTTTTCAGGCTACAACACAATCTCTGAGGATGCTTGCCATAGATGCAGGGGAAACATCAGGAGAGAATGCTTTTAGAAAATGGCCATATAGCCCGAAAAACCTACAACAACCCAGTGATTCCAGCCATGAAAGCCTTCGACAATACATTAATCTGAAGTCATTTTCCATTCGTCCTTTCCCCATATTTTAGAGCGTTAGAATATATTTAACCTACGTACTCACTTCTCCCTGTCTTCTCCCCCTCATTTCCTTCCCGCCTTCATTCAGCTTCTTCTTTTTCCCGCATTTCTATGGGGAACTGGAAGTGACGCTGCTGCTAGGTAGGCAATGCAGTCTGGAAAGTGTAGTCCTCCAGGCTCCCCCCCCCCCTCCTTCTCTTCCCCGTTGCTCTGCTGCCATGCCCCATCGCAGGGGCCAGCTTCACACACACACACGCGCTTCTCCTCCTCTCTCTCCCTGCGCTCTCTCAGATGCTTCTCTTCCCCGTTGCTCTGCCTTGTCCCATCGCAGGGGCCAGCTTCAGCCCTCCAGGTACGTGTTTTGGACTTTAACTCCCACCATTCCTCACAGCCTCAGGCCTCTTCCTTTTCCTCTCAGCCTGGGCAAACTTGGGCCCTCGCTCCCTCAGGATCGGGGTGAGAGAGAGGCAGCGAGGAGCGAGGGGGGCTCCTCCTCCTTTTCTTTTGCTGCTTCCAAGAATAGAAAAACTCCTCCCTCCCTTCCTCCTTCCCTCCCTCCTTCCTATTTGGAGAGTCCCATCTAGAATTCAGTGTGGTTTATTCAAGTTTTGGCCTACAACTCCCAGAAATCCCAGCCAATTTACCAGCTGTTAGGATTTCTGGGAGTTGTAGGCCAAAACCATCTGGAATGCGCATGCTCTGGCATACGAATTACTAACGAATTTCGTTAGTACTTAAGTTACATTTCAGAAATTTTTGGGAAATTTTTTGTAAGTCTTTCTTTTACTTATCAAAAAAAATCCCCCCCCCCCCATTTGATTTAAGAATCGCCATTTTTGGATTCTAAACCACGCCTAATGTTTGCCATCAAGAACTCTTAAAACCAGTTTGAGTCTCAGATTCTGTCTTCTCCCACGGTAGGGTCACTCCTCCCATTTATGTTTTGATCTATTGTTGCTGCCTCCCTCAGTACTGTACACTAGGCCTGTTTGATTTTTAAAAAATGGTTCAAAACTCGTGGCTGGTGGTTCGGATCTAACGTCAATTCCGATTTTCACAGAAAAAAAGTTCAAAACTGTTCAAAACTTCCAAGACTTCTGAATACTTCGTTAATGGTTTCAAAGTGTTATTTCCAGTTTCATTGGGTGGTCTTTACTTTGAAAGTAGTTGTTTTATTCCAGAAAGTGTGTGTGTGTGGGGGGGGGGGGGGGGACCAATGGGAAGACATCCACATCCAAACTGGGTTAAACATGGCTCTCGCCCCAGGACCTTTTCTCCCTCATCAGTCCTGGGGCGAGAGCCATGTTTCGAAGGCCCCTCCTCATACTTCCTGGTTCCCCCTGCCAGCCCCTCCCATGGGTCGTTGCACAGGGCAAGGGAGAGCACTCCGGAGGTTCTGGGCATGCACGAAAATCTCCGCGCATGCTCAGAAGCTGCTGCAGGCAGTAGGGAGGTTTGCTACGGCGGCGCGGCCGGCATGGCGGCGCCCATCCAAGATGGTGCCCCACGCGGCCGCGTAGGTTGCTTACATGGACAGACCGTCCCTGCTCCTGCGTCAGAATGAGATGGGAGGGAAGGACATCCGCATCCAAACTGGGTTAAACACGGCTCTCGCCCCAGGTCTGACGCAGGAGGGAAAGGAAAAAAAGGGGAATCCATCCACACTGGTTTAAAAGCTTAATCACTTCCAACTCTTCCGACTCTTCATAAGAGAAATGGCAGGAAAAGCTTAGAAATAGCAAGGATACTTCCGGGTTCCAAAATCGCTTCGAAATCACCTCAAAAAGGAATTTGATCTGAATTTATTCTGAATTAAGAAGATTCCGAACGAACCTAGCCAAGCCTACTGTACACTGTTTTCCAGTTTGGACTGTCAGGGGGAAAACTGGAGAGGACTAATGTATCTTTAACCATTGTATAGAAGAGGGAATTTTAGCAGGTATTGTTTGCCTAAATACCCTAAAGGCAACAGATCCTGTGTGATATTACAGACTAAGCAGGATCAGGCCTGGGTAGTACCTGCATGGGAGACTGCCAATTAATACCTGGTGTTAGAAACGATATTGGGGGGGAGTTTGGCAAACTGCCTAAGAAACCTTATGAAATTTATTTATTTATTTCGACTTCTAATCCGCCACTCCCCGGAGGCTCGGGGCGGTTCACGGGGTCACCATAAATTGACAGGCTTGAAGGTACGCATGCACATGCACGCATGCACACACATCTTGCTATGTGCTTATGTGACAAGCCACACCCGCTAAAATCTCTTTTTTGCACAACCATTAAAGTTACAGGATCTATCTCTAGTTTTAATCTGACAATCCTAATCACTATATAGTCAATTAGTCTGACTTTAACTGCCAGCCTGTGGAATTTGCAACTTAGTGATAGGCATCAAAGCCCTGTAGCAGAGGACTCTAAATAGTACCTCACAAATTGTAAATCTCATAATTCTATAGCATGGGCACATTGCTATTATAACCATGTAGTGTGTTAAAGACTTTTGGGGCAGGTGAAAACAATAATAGAGGCAGTCAACTAGAATAGACTGCAGCCCCTTCCACACAGCTGAATAAAATCCCACATTATCTGTTTTGAACTGGGTTCAGGATGGGCTGCATGGGGAGCAAGACAGACTGCTGCTGCTCCCAGGAGAAAGGTCAAAGGCACTCCGAGGGGAAGGGGAGGGGGAGATGGAGGGAGGCGGGCAGCCCGGAGTGGGGGTGGGCATTGGCGATGCCTTGCACCCAAAGGCTGGTGGGGTGGAGAAAATAAGTGCCTTAGGCAGACCTGCGCAACCACCCACCCACTTCCCAGGCCAAGAGGTTCCTTTCAAACCCTGACCCAAAAGTTGAGCGACTTGCACAAAGTGGCCCGGAGAGCAGAGGGAGGGACTTCTTCTGCAGCCTGTGTGTTGAGCTCCCGGCCCTGTGCGTGGCTGTTGCAGCAACCAACACACCAACACACCCAACTCCCCCTTGGCATTCACAAGCTCCGAGAGTTGGGAGAAACCTCAGGGGCCGGCCCCGGCGTTTTCATTTGTTTCAACATTTTATTATTATTATTATTATTATTATTATTATTATTTTGGTCCGTGATCTGCCCCCCCCCCCCCCCAGCTTGCACCTCTAGGCCATGGCCTAGGTTGGCCTTATGGGTAATCCGGGCCTGCCCTGAGGCCCTTTTAATGCTGTTATATCCCAGGATCTGATCCCAGATTATCTAGCAGTAGAGACTCATATAATCCAGGGCCCTTCCACGCAGCCATATAACACAGAATATCAAGGCAGAAAACCTCACAATATCTCCTTTGAACTGGGGTATCCGAGTCCACACTGCCACATATTCCAGTTCAAAGCCGATAATGTGGGATGTTATTCAGCTGTGTGGAAGGGGCCCCAGTTCAAAGTAGATAATCTGTGATCAGATCCTGGGATATAAGGACAGTGTAGAAGGGGCCTCGTTTAGTCAATGGGATTTATATAACAAGGTTCACTTTATTTGGAAGTACCAGGGATATTTAGGCCTTAATGACTGGCTGCTGGATGTGTGACCCACTCCAACTGTAAAGCACTGTGCTTGAAATGGCATGACTGCATGACGTGCAGTCATGCCATGGGGTGTTGATGATGTAATAGTTGAGTCACTTGAAGACTGTCACGTCAAATGGTATGCATGAACCAGGCTGTTCTATCTGTGTGTATATGTCCCTTCAAGTCACGATCTGTCCGAATGTATCTCTCCTTACGAACCAGAAACTTACGATCTTCTGGGGAGGCTCTGCTCTCAGTCCCGCTATCCTCACAGGTGTGGCTGGTGGGGACGAGAGACAGGGCCTTCTCAGCGGTGGTCCCTCGGCTATGAATGCCCTCCCCAGGGACATTAGATCGGCCCCCACACTCTTAACATTTCGTAAAAAAGTAAAAACCTGGTTATTTGAGCAGGCGTTTCCAAACGCAGTGTAGCTATGACCTCTGATCTCAGAATGGCTGGACAACATGACTAGACAATGAATTGGTGATGAAGTGCGGAGGCGTTATGGTTTTATTATGTTTTTATTGATGTTAATATGTATGTGATTTTAGCTATGTGATTTTTATCTGTTATTATATTGTTATGAGCACTCAATAGTGCCGCTTTGTAAACCTCCATGAGTCGCCCTCGGGCTGAGAATGGCGGTATAAAAATGAAGTAAATAAATAAATAATAAATTTTAAGATATGGCAACACTATGAATTTCTTGGGCAAGGAATAATGATATCGGAGGTGACCCCCCCTTTTTTCCTTAGGCTCTGTAGAAGACAGTTTAAAACCAAGGGATTAATAGTTTTCCCAAGAATACCAGGCTGGAAGTGATCCCATAATCCCCTATCTGTCCCCCACATGGGAACCTAAGGCTCTTCCCATGGCCCCACATGACAATGCCTCTGTAACCCACACTTTATGGATACACCCAGTTATTTTCCTTTTGCATTACTCTTATGGACTTTTGCTCATTCCCAAAGACTTTTTCCTTTCTGTCTAGGACCCCTTTCTCTTTTATGAATTTAATAGACTGTGTATCTTTCTGGTGGGTAGGCAGGGGTGATCAGGATGGTATATTTTTCCCCAATGATTCTCCCTTCATGTTTTCCCCATGTATGTAATTTTAAAAATGAAAGTGCCACTGTTTACCTTTAGCCAGCTACCTTGGGCGAGGCTTGCCAGTTGCAAGCTTGTGATTCAATCACCCCTCCACTAGCCTCATTTGCATGATAAGAGCAAGAGCCAGCCTTTTCCAAAAGGGTCTTTCCCCCTTGGGCCAAAACTGATTTCTGCTAATCAATAGACAAAGGCATCTGAGTTTCGTCTACCTTTGTGCCATTGATTAATAGGCAAAACTATTTCTATATTTCATAAACGGCCACCTCTATCAGCCTCGGAAACTGGTACATGGCTACAGCTTCTTCATTTGTTTACCATCCAAAGAACTGAGACCCTGCAGCAATATATCAATCTGTGTCTATCAAACTGAGAAAAACACAGATGAGGACATTTGATCATCAATGAAAAGACAATAGAATTGCTCAGCCTGAGAACAGGAGGGTTCTTGCTGAACACTTGGCCACTTGATCTACATATTTAATCCCATCAAAATGTTTTTCTGCCTTCATTGTTCTACTCATCACTCAACTCTTCGCCCCCATTGGCTGGAAACCAAAAGAAGATGCAGCCAGCCAGCAAGATTCCATCCAATACAAAGCTGGTCTGGGGGCGGGAAGTGGGAAATTTGAATCTGTAACCTTATAAAATGGCATGTATTTTGAATGTAACTTTATGACTGCTTTGCGACAAGGATATTGCGGTTGTCATCCTCTTCAGCTGATGAGAAATAAAGACTTCAGTGGCATCTTCTTCCAGACTTCTTTGGTGAGATCATTTGGGCAAGGGATTTTTAATTTCTTTTTTAAAAACTCGCCAGAGGTTTTTGCTGAAATCCTCGCTTTAGTGCAGTGTTTTTCAACTTTTTTGGAGCCGCAGCACATCTTTTACATTTACAAAATCCTGGGGCACACCACCAACCAAAATGACACAAAATGACACTCTAACACAGCAATACATATAGTTAATATGTTTTAAAATGTATTTATACACTCAGTGTGAAACCTGGGCCTGTTTCGATGAACACAACATAGATATGACTTCCTCTCACATACTTATACATGGCTATCATGTCTTCTCTCAGCCTTTTCTTCTTCAGGCTAAACATGCCCAGCTCTTCAAGCCGTTCCTCATAGAGCTTGTTCTCCAGACCCTTGTGAAATTTCACCCTGAGTGAAACTTGCTTCCAGTTAACTATGGATGCCATGAAGCTGTTATAAACAGTTCCTTGGGGGGCAGGGGGCAACTCTCGAAATATAAGAACATAAGAACATAAGAAGAGCCATGCTGAATCGGGCCTCAGCCCATCTAGTCCAGCATTCTGTGTCACACAGTGGCCCACTAGTTGTACACAGGGATCTCTAGCAGAAAGGAGGGCAAAACCCTCACCTGCTCCCGACCCCCCACAACCAGTACCCGGGGAAAATCCTGCCTACCTCCATCAACACAGAGGTGGCACTTGGATGTCCATTTCAGTAGCTACTGATTCCCTTGGAACTATTTTACTTGAAAAATCCAGTAAAATAGTAAAAAAAAACATTTCCAAGCGGAGAGGCTCAATTTGTTTCTTGGAAACCTGTGAGGGGGCTGCTAGGAGGGGGGAGAGTGCCAATTTCCCACGGCACACCTGATGATCGCTCACGGCACATTAGTGTGCCACGGCACACTGGTTGGGAAACACTGCTTTAGGGGTACTTCTGAGCCTCTGCCCGTTTTTGGGCCAGGCTATTTCCAAATTGTTCGCTAACAGTACTAGGGCCTTTCCACACAGCCCTATATCCCAGAATATCAAAGCAGAAAATCCCACATTATCTGAGTGTGGACTCAGCTAACCCAGTTCAAAGCAGATGTTGTGGGATTTTCTGCTTTAATATTCTGGGATATAGGGCTGCATGGAAGAGACCTCAGAGGTAGTAATGCCACTCCTTCCTCTGAGTTTATAACACCTGGCATTTCTCAGTGGTCTCCTACCTAAGTACTAACCAAGGCTGACCCTGCTTAGTTTCCAAGATCAAATGAAATCTGGTGCCTTTAGAACTTCTTTAGGCCAAAAAAGTTGTTATAGGATGCAGAAACCACTCTTATTTCAGTCCTTGTCACTTTGGCATCTTGGCATCCATAAATCCATTCTGTTCCATCTCTAAATTAATCTGTGATTTATTTTTTTTTAAAAAAAGGAATAGAAAATCTGTTAAAAATTAAATATCTCTTAACATATTTTTCACAAAATAACATTTCTACATGCTTTTTTCTCTGAAAATGTAAAGCTTATCATGCCTGTCAATTATATATAATTATGAATCAAGAGCTACATTGGAAGCCGTGGGATAACTACGTTCCAATCTGCACATTCGTTCTGGAGGTGCCAATCAGATCTGTTTCATATTGGAATTGTTAAGATTTAATTTCTCAAGCCTGGATAGTTGGAGCACGCGTAATTTTTCACAACCTACCTATGTAAAGAATTGCATATGCACGCACATGCAAGCTGTTCCATTTAGCAGCCGATCAACAGAAGAACCGCTCACACAAGATTATAGCACTTATTTTTCTGAACAGGGCTTTCTCAACAATCAGACTTTCTTCAAGTAGATATTATGATTTTCTAGGGTGAAAAGACCTGCTGTTACATTGGTTGAATATACAAATAACTTACATCACATTCTTGTTTGCAACAGCAATCTCTTACCTCTGGGGAAAAAAACCTATAGCAGCTGAAAATTAGGCTAAGCATGACAGTCATATGCAGCCCCATAGCCAGGATTTTGATTTGGTTTTATTTGGGGGGGGGGCTGAGTTTGAGTGAGAGAGGATCTACCCTAGCAAACCTTTTGTATCATTATCCCAATACCCCCATACATATGGGATATATTGAACATGGTGATCAGATCATGATAGGAAGAAATGTAACAGTTTAAATCAGTGTTTCCCAACCAGTGTGCCATGGCACACTAGTGTGCCGTGAGCGATCATCAGGTGTGCCGTGGGAAATTGGAACCTCCAATACCCTTTCGTCCCCCTCCTGCCAAACATTTTTTCTTCTCCACTCGGGCTCCCTTCTTCCCAGCCTCGCTCTGCTCGCTTTGCCTCGCTTTGCTCACGCTCAGCGCCAGCCCCGCCCATTCCGCCGACTATGCGGTCGCAGAGCGACAATTTCCTGGGCGGGGCGTCGCCAACCGGGGGGCGCGGCGCGCCGGCCGGCCCGCCCCACCCGCTGCTGCACCTCCGCAGGCAGCCGCGCGCTGCCGCTGGCGTGCGCCGCTGTCAGCAAGGGATGCCCTCGCGCAGCCGGGCGGGACACAACCGCGCATGCGCGGCTGGGCTAGCGCCGCCGCGCGTGCACGCCACCGCGCAGGACGCACTTCTTGCGCTGGCGCGCGGGATGCCACAGCGCATGCATAAGCGTGCAAGCGCCGCCCGCGCGCGCGCCGCCCGCGGGATGCGCGCGCCGCGCCGGGACATCCAGCGCATGCGCGGCCGGGCGGGACGCCTCCACGCATCTTGGGAGTGTCCAGAGCCGCAAGGGGGCGCCAAAATCAGGCTTGCCTACCCCTCCGGGAGAGGTCAGGCCGCCCCTGCTCACGCTGCTGTTTCTGTGGGAGGTGGGAGGGAGGAAGATGTGACCCGTGCGGGAACTACTGTGCAGACTCGCCCCATGTCTTCCTCCCTCCCCTCCACAGTGCTCTCTGGATATAGGTGAACTACAACTCCAAAACTCTAGGTCAATGCCCACCAAACTCTTATAGTATTTTCTCTTGGTTATGGGAGTTCTGTGTGGGAAGTTTGATTCCATTCCATCATTGGTGGAGTTCAGAGTGCTCTTTGATTGCGGGTGAACTATAACTCCCAGCTGTTGAGCAAGACCTTCGTGTGTGTCTTTCTTCCATTTCTGCCAGGATATCTATGTTGTGTTCATCGAAACAGGCCCAGGTTTCACACTGAGTGTATAAATACATTTAAAAACATATTAACTATATGTATTACTGTGTTAGAGTGTTATTTTGTGTCATTTTGGTTGGTGGTGTGCCCCAGGATTTCATAAATGTAAAAAATGTGCCGCGGCTCAAAAAAGGTTGAAAAACACTGGTTTAAATAATAAATGTTATTTATTTACTTTCATTAACAAAATGTTTTGAATACTTATTGACTTATTTAATTTATGGCAACAGTCTTCTTTTCTTCTCCCCAGCCATTTTGTCAATTACTTTTTCTGGTTTGATAGTGATGACCAGATGGATGAAAAACATGGCTAGTCCACTAAGTCTCTGGCCTGCCATTAAACTTCTAGATACACTTTTCACTCTCTTCATGGTTGAAAAAGATCTTTCCATACTACATGTGTCAGTTCCACCCAGGACAGTTAAGTAAACAAACTATCTGACTACAACTGGCATCTGATAAGGAGCCATCTGGCCAGAGGAGTACTGGAAGGGGCCAGAGCATCGGAATGTGAATTGCAGGTTGAAAGAGACAAACGGGGGGAGGAGGAAGGAGGGGGGAACTGAGGGGGATTTAGAAGAAAGTTTGAGCGGGAAACCCTCAGTTCTGTCTTTGCTAACTGTGAGTTAGGAGTGAATGAACTACATATCCTTGGAAGAACCTGTGTGGGTGTGGTTTGTTTGAAGACCCTACCAAGAGCTGACAACATGTTGTGACTGGTAGAGTAGCTAACACAGTCAAAAGGAAATTTATTGACCAATAGTAGGTTTTGTCACACAGTTCCAACACTTTAAGTACCTCGGTATCTTTCTTAATTGATGGTGTAACATTACACCACATTATGTTGTGACTGGTAGAGTAGCTAACATAGTCAATGTAGCACACCAGTTCTCGTTTGTGCCTGGAGGGCAGGGGGCAGCACCGGGGGTCCCACTAGCATTAGAGCCAGTTGATTCGGAAGAGGATTTGGAGGGCCTAGAAGAAGGGGATTTTGAGATCGCTGGGCCTTCTTCTCCCACAGAAAGTCTGGCTTGGGATAACGGCTGGCCTGACCCTTACGAACAGCAGGAAGGCCAGTCGGAATTCGAAAGCAGTGATAGTGAAGTTACGAGCGGCCGGGGCGAGGCTCGCAGGAAAGGATGTGGGAAACAACCGAGGGAGAGGCCCGGGAAGCAGATGGGAGTTTGACTCTCACGAAGATAGGGAAGCAGGTGCTGGGAGGCAAGGTCAAACCTTTGATAGGAGACGGAGCATTGAGACCAGCAGGAGGGTTGGTTCCACAGCCTAGACAGACCGAGGGCTCGCAGCACAGATTGGAGGAGGAGAAGCCTAGGCGTTGGGGGCCTCGCCAAGGGGATTAAGTATAGGATCCGTGGGAACGGATCCTCAGTACTTCGGCCACGTCTCACCTATGCAGATGTGTAGTGAAGCCAAGACCACGTAGCTAAGTTTGGGGCTAGTGGCCTGCCAAGAAGAGTTTATCTTGTAGCCTTGCTTTGTTCCTGATCCGCTAGTTAAGCGGAGCCTTGCTTTGTTCCTGATCCGCTAGTTAAGCGGAGCCTTGCCAAGTTTTTGGAAGTATTGCCAAGTTTGCCTTTTGGACTATACCTTTACTTTTGGATTACTTTGATAGTTTTATGGACAATTACCTTTTCAACTGTTTTTATACTTCAATAAAGTAGTTAGCTGATTATCGTCTCTGTGTGTGTGATTAAGGGGCCGGCCTAGGTCTTGCATCGTGACAGTCAAAAGGAAATTTATTGACTGATAGTAGGTTTTGTCACACAGTTCCAACACTTTAAGTACCTCAGTATCTTTCTTAGTTGATGGTGTAACATTACACCACATTATGTTGTGACTGGTAGAGTAGCTAACACAGTCAAAAGGAAATTTATTGACCGATAGTAGGTTTTGTCACACAGTTCCAACACTTTAAGTACCTCAGTATCTTTCTTAATTGATGGTGTAACATTACACCACATTATGTTGTGACTGGTAGAGTAGCTAACACAGTCAAAAGGAAATTTATTGACCGATAGTTTTGTCACACAGTTCCAACACTTTAAGTACCTCAGTATCTTTCTTAATTGATGGTGTAATATTACACCACATTATATACTCAGCCTTGATGGAAGAAAGTGCTGCGTCATTTTCAAAGTATTCTGACAGTTGTTCCATATGGTGAACTTTGTCTAGAGCTGAAAACCCAGGGAGGAGAACCTGGAAACTGGTTAAAATGTCTTCATTTGACATGAACCTTTCAGTAATGTTCTGTATGAATGAATCGACACATGGTATGAACACCACAACTCTGAAATAATCTTCTACAGAATTAGTCCCTGGATTTGCTCGATGCACCTGTCTTGAACTTTGCCTTTGAATGGTCAAGTTGATTTGAAATACTTTTTTCAGATGTTGTTCTTGCTAAGTCAAAGAGTTTTACAAAATGATCTTTTGCATCTGCTCTCAAAATTTCTAAAGACTTTAACAGTGACTTAGCGTGGTTTATGGCAGATGCCATATCAAGACTTTTTTCCTGAAGAAAAATTGATAGCGGCAAAGTAAAGTTTTTCCAAGGAGAGCGCACCACTGTCTACATCTCTTCTAAGAGGCAACTCTTCCTCTGCACAAAAGAGAATTGTTTCGATAATAGGGATTAGAGCAACTCTGTTTTCCTCCCTCTCTCTTGCACGTTGTGTGTCTATTTGAGAGCAAATATCTTTTTTTAGGATAGGCCAAGAAAGCAAATCCTTTTCTTTAAAAAATTATTAATGAAAACCATCAAGACACATCGACAACATTTGATACAGAGACATCAAACAAATAAACAAATAAAACCAATAAAACAAAAACACCAACACTACAACACAACAAAGTATCTTAAATGAAATAACCCACATATTGTTATGGTTTCTTGTACAGTACTACTAGTTGAACATAATTATGTAGAGAAGTATAGACTCAGCAATTGAATCAGAGAGAGAAGTGTAGGAGGGAATGGATAAGGGGGGCTAAAAGAAGAAAGATAAAAGAGATAGGAAAAAACAGAGGGGGAAGGATAACTAGGAGGGAGAGAAACAAAAACCAAAAACAAAAACAAAAATAATAGTAGCAATACATCAGGCCTACAACAGCCACATAAATACATATATATTTTCCTTTTGCAAATCCTGAAGTGGGGACTGTAATCCATTTTTCTTGAAATTTTCTCTTTTGATTTTTACTTTTGGTTGAAGGAAAGGTGTAAGGCTGTTTTGGGAGGAGAACTGACTGACGAATGTTTTTCTTTGTGTTTTCATCTATCTTCTCTTGTTGAATGTCTCCTATGTCAAAATACTTGGTATGCCAGTTATAAAAACATGTTTTTGAAAGTTCTGATATTTTGTCAGCTTTAGGAGTATGACCACTTTGTTGGCTTGAGCAATGGGCAGCTGATGTGGTACTGCTCGAAGAAGGAACGGTATCATCCACATCTGAAAAAATACTACTTTTAGTACTATAAACGGAATAAATCTGTTATTGCAGACATTGTCTGTTTTACTGGGCTGCTTTGAGTTTTCTGGGCTGTATGACCATGTTCCAGAAGCATTCTCTCCTGACGTTTCGCCCACATCTGTGGCAGGCATCCTCAGAGGTTTGAGGTCTGTTGGAAACTAGGACAAGTAAGGTTTGTGTAAGTCCATGGTGGGAAAAAGAACTCTTGTGTGTGTGAGCTAGGTGTGAACTTAACTTACCTTTAACTTTAGATAAAATGTCTTCCTCTCTGGGCTTTTTAAAGAACGATGTTATGCTCTTTTGGCTTCATTTCATGTTAGTTGTTCTGTCTTCATGTCCTATAGCGAGGCTGAAAGGAATTTCACACAAATGTCTATGACTCTGACGTGACGTGCTTCTATATATTTCTAATACTTCGACTTGATGTGGATTTTTATGCTCTACCAATAACCCTTCTGCTTCCTTTCAAGCCTAATCTTAAACTTAAACTGAACAGAAATCCCCAACCAACTGTCATTCTAATTGTCATTCCCAGAGTTCTAAAGCTAGGGCTCCTTACTCCTACTCTTAAAGGTACAGGCTCTAAATGATATATTCTGCCTTTGAAGGTAGCATATTAGTAGCATAACTAACTTCATTTTAATGTAGAAGAACTGTTTGATAATAACAACAAAAACAACAACAATAAAAATAGGGCATTGATCCAAGCCAACGCTGGATCTAGAACAAACTTGGCACATAGAGCCAAGGTGCCCAACAGTGCATACAGGCAGGGATTGGGGAATGATTGCCCTTTTCAAATGGTAGTTGTTCTTCTCTACCTCCTATCCCTGATTCTCACGGCATTCTGTGAGCTGAGGGAAACTCTGGGTCTAAGCCAGTATCTTTCACAGCACTCACATGCAAATATATGATGTCTGCTTCATTTATTCCTAACTAGCTTGGGGACCCAGCGATGCCTGGGCCATTTGAGAAGTGCAGCAGGATGTAGAGTGGGTCATGGGGGCTCTGTGTGCCAAGTTTGGTCTTGATCCATCATTATTGGGAGTTGCAGTGGTATCATGAAATTACTGAAGGTAGTGCAAGTCCCATCATCTCTGTCCCCCCCCCCCCCAAAGTGTACTAGGATGTAGGTCATGGGGGCTCTGTGTGCTAAGTTTGGTCTGTATTGGTGAATGGATGAGGGATGCATTGTTTTTCGGAAGTGAGTGAAGGTACTTCAAGTCCCATCATCCGTGGTCCGTCTCACAGAAAACTGCACCAGGATGTAGAGTGGGTCATGAGGGCTCTGTGTGCCAGATTTGGTGCTGATCAGTCATTGGATTAGGTTTGTAGCAGGCTTGGAAAGTGAGGGAAGGTACTGCAAGTCCCATCATCCATGTTCTGTCCCCCTCCAAACTTCAGTAGGATGTAGAGTGGGTCACTGGGGCTCTGTGTGCCAAGTGTGGACTTTCTCGGTGTTTGTTGGGGGCCGCATTTGTATGTGGGAACAGAGGGGTGTGAAAATACTACAAATCCCATCATCCATTGTCAGTCCTCCCCCAAACCTCCCCAGGACGTGAAGGCAGTCATGGGGGTTATGTGTGCCAAGTTTGGTCTCAATCAGTAATTGGATGAGGGTCGCAGCAGACTTGGGAAGTGAGTAGAGGTACTTCAAGTCCCATCATCCATGGTGCACCCCCCTCCAAACTGCACCAGGATGTAGAGTGGGTCATGAGGGCTCTGTGTGGCAAGTTTGGTGATGTTCAGTCATAGGATTAGGTTTGTAGCAGTCTTGGAAAGTGAGGGAAGGTACTGCAAGTCCCATCATCCACGTTCTGCCCCCCTCCAAACTTCAGTAGGATGTAGAGTGGGTCACTGGGGCTCTGTGTGCCAAGTGTGGTCTTTATCGGTGTTTGTTGGGGGCCGCAGTGGTCTGTGGGAACAGAGGGGTGTGAAAATACTACAAATTCCATCATCTATTGTCAGTCCTCCCCCGAACCTCACCAGGACGTGAAGGCAGTCATGGGGGTTATGTGTGCCAAGTTTGGTCTCAATCAGTAATTGGATGAGGGTCTCAGCAGACTTGGGAAGTGAGTAGAGGTACTTCAAGTCCCATCATCCATGGTGCACCCTCCTCCAAACTGCACCAGGATGTAGAGTGGGTCATGAGGGCTTTGTGTGCCAGGTTTGATGTTGATCAGTCATTGGATTAGGTTTGTAGCAGTCTTGGAAAGTAAGGGAAGGTACTGCAAGTCCCATCATCCACGTTCTGCCCCCCTCCAAACTTCAGTAGGATGTAGAGTGGGTCACTGGGGCTCTGTGTGCCAGGTGTGGTCTTTATCGGTGTTTGTTGGGGGCCGCAGTGGTCTGTGGGAACAGAAAGGTGTGAAAGTACTACAAATCCCATCGTCCATTGTCAGTCCTCCCCCGAACCTTACCAGGACGTGAAGGTAGTCATGGGGGTTATGTGTGCCAAGTTTGGTCTCGATCAGTAATTGGGAAAGGGTCGCAGCGGACTTGGGAAGTGAGTAGAGGTACTTCAAGTCCCATCATCCATGGTCTGCCCTCCTCCAAACTGCAGCAGGATGTAGAGTGGGTCATGGGGGCTGTGTGTGCCAAGTGTGGTCTGTATTGGTCTTTTTTGGTGGCCTCAGTGGTCTGTGGGAACCAAAGTGTTGGAAAGTACTACAAATCCCATAATCCGTGGGTCATGTCCCCCGAACCGCACCAGGACGTAAAGGGGGTTAGGGGGGTTATGTGTACCAAGTTTGGTGCAGGTCCATCACCCGCGCTGGTCGCTGAGGCCTGTGAAAGTGGCTGCCACATATCCGCCCTCCCGCCCTCCGCACACATACATACAAACATTCCGTTTCATAAAGGTATACAGATTATTTTTCTTGATGGTTACCCACAAAATCAGGGACAGAAGCATTAGCTTCCTGCATGTATAAGAACATCCAAACTGCTGCTCTGAACCAGAAAAGTAAGAGACTTGCAGGGTTTTAAAAAATCTTATTTTCCCCCCACAGGGCTGGCACTAGTTGTATACATACTTAGGTGCCACAGTATTTCCAAGATTAAGTCAAAAGTATTTGGAAATGCTGCCTCGGTGTATGTAATTAGCCTTTTTAAATTCTCTCTGCATTTTCTGCTGCATGAAGGTAGCCAGAGTTCAGATTGATTAACCTTGGGTTGTACAGAGCTGTAAACATAGCTCTTCTTGGCCTCTGAACTCTATTTGCATTGAAATCTGAAATAGGCAAATGCAAACTGTTCCCTAGCTTTTCTATCTCTTTTACTCATCTTTGATGCTAGCAGTAAATTAGGAACGTCTGATGGGCATGGGAGTTCAAATACATTTCATATTAAGTCGTGTCGTGAGTAAGCTTTTACCTGAAAAGACAAAATTGAAATGTTTGTTGTTCCATGACTTCAAGTTTTTTCCAAACTGGGGTGGAACCTAGGGCAGTGGTTCTGAACCTGTGGGTCCCCAGATGCTTTGGCCCACAACTTCCACAAATCCTAACAGCTTGTAAATTGGCCGAGATTTATGGGAGTTGTAAGCAATTGTTTATTTATTTATTTACCACACTTTTATCCTGCCCTTTTCAGCCCAAAGGCAACTCAGGGCGGCATATAGACTGGCAACTATTAGATGCCAAACACACATAAATACATAATTCAAAACTGGTTAAATCACATAATAAATTCATATAAAAACAATTTAAAACTATAAAAATCAATGACTTCTGGTTATTAAATCCATACCCATTTGCATCGTTAAGCTGTTCCATATTCATTCACAGTACTGAGTTTGTCTGGTTACAATGAGGTTCCAAAAGATTGCTCGAAGAGCCAAGTTTTTACTCTTTTCCTAAAAGTCAGGTAGGAGGGGGCTGATCTAATATCCCCAGTGTGGTGAAGTCATATTTATTTGTTACAGACTTTAAATGGGTTTGATATTTATGTATATGTAAGTATTTTGTAAGGGTGGAACTTCGCTAACCCTAAAGGGTTAATAGTGATATTATCTGGCAGAGCTTCCAAGAACCTCCGTTACCATGGATACTGGCAGCGGAGCCTGCAGATGGCTTTAGAATCCTCAGATTCAAATATTTTCAGTTGGTGGCTAACTGCCAACGCAGAAGGGTGTGTGAGAGAATTAGGGAGTCTGTTAATGACCAGCAGAGTGTGTGTAAACTGCTGAGTTATTAGTTTTAGGAGTGCAGTAACTTTGTGTTAGACTACATCTCCATAGTTAGCATCTTGTAACCTTAAGAAAGTACCTCTGAGTAGATTGTAACCACCCAAGCTCTTGAACTCTTGAAACCTCCAAGCGAAACACTGTTTAAATAAACTTGATATTTCTTTGAAAAACATCTACTCTGGTGATCCTTTCTCCCACAAGCCTTGAAACAACTCTTCCTTAGTGGGTAGCCAAGCTCCGTAAATTAAAAGGTGGCAGCGAGTAAACACTAAGGGAATCCTTACGTATTGTGGTGACATTGGTAGGACATTCTGCTCTGTCACAGACCTGAGTTCGAATCCTTACACTCTCTCCACACTTAATACACAAGTTCGAATTCAGCTCCACCACGTAAATTGGTGGCAGCGGTGGGATATAAAAGATAGCCTGTTCTGCCACAGTTCTCCACAGTTAGATTGAAGAAAAAGATCCTCACAAAGTGGACGCACGCTGTAAGCTGCATCTTTACACCCAGGGAGGGAGTTCCACAGCTGAGGGACCACCACTGAGAAGGCCCCGTCTCCCATCCCCACCAAGTGTGCCTGTGAGGCAGGTGGAATCGAGAGCAGGGCCTCCCCAGATGATCTTAAATTCCTGGAAGGTTCGTAAGGGGAGACACGTTCAGATAGATAAGTTGGGCTGGAACTGTTTAGGGCTTTATAGGCTGAAGCCAGCACTTTGAATTGTGCCCTGTAGCAAACTGGCAGCCATAACATATATACATAACAAATAACTAGTGGAGGCTTGAGAAGGTTGCTATTTCCAACATGAAATTCTTGGGGTCACTATAAGTCACGAAGCAACTTGAAGGCATAGGTTGTATTTAAATATCTAAAGAAGAAAGTTTTTGAGATCAAGTCAGGGGGTGCTATGGTTTTAGCTATGAATAGGGTTTTAATCAGTTTTAAGATTGATTTAATACTGTTAATATCTATCTACTATCTATTCTATGTATATAATAAAAGTCAGTGTGGAGGTGCGGAGGAATATGTGGCAGCGTTTCGATTGGTTGCCACTGTGGGATTATTTGCATAAAGGACTCTGATTGGCCAGGCTCAGCACTCCAACATTCTAAGGCAGCAGACAGAGGGGATTGGTTGCCACTGAGGGATTATTTGCATAAAGGACTCTGATTGGCCAGGCTCAGCACTCCAACATTCTAAGGCAGCAGATAGAGGGGATTGGTTGCCACTGAGGGAGTATTTGCATAAAGGACTCTGAATCTACATCTACATTCCAACAGAGGGAACAGGAAAGGCCTCACTGCGGCCCACAGCAATGATGGATCAGGACCAAACTTGGCACACAGGGGCCCAATGGCCCACTTCACAACCTGGTGTGGTTTAGGGCAGGATGGGCCACGAATGATGGGATTTGCAGTACCTTCATCTGATTCACTTCCCAAACAACACTGTAGTCCCTATAAATCACAGACCAGGCCCACAATTGACAGCAAGGCTTCCTTAACTTGATTTTCCTGACTAGGCTTAAGTTCATGGGATATTGTTAGGCTTCCTCAACTTTATTTTCCTGACTAGGCCTAGGCCCCCAACAATGACATAACAAGACCAAACTTGGCACACAGACCCCCCCAAGATGCACCCTACATCCTTGTGCACTTTGAAGGCGGATGGACCATGGATGATGGGACTTGCAGTACTTTAATTCACTTCCTTAGAGCACTGTGGCCCACACCAATGACAAATCAGGACCAAACTTGGCACACAGAGGCCCAATGGCCCACTTTACACACCCGGTGCGGTTTTCGGCAGGGTGGCTCACAAATGATGGGATTTGCAGTACCTTCACCCGATTCATTTCCCACAGAACATTGCAGCCCCTACAAATCACAGGCCAGGCCCAAACTTGGCACACAGAGTACCCATGACCCACTATGCATCCTGGTGCAGTTTGGAGGAGAATGGACTATTGGACTCTGATATGGAAGTCTTAGTTCACCCACATCCACTGAACCCATCTGATATTTATCTAGACTAAACTTGGAGCGCAGATAAACAATGCTTTTCTCAAATAACCCGGGCAGTGCAGGGTCCCCAAGCTAGTTTAATTATATTTTAATCGTTGTATATTTTTAGGTTTTAAATTGCATTTTATTGGTTTTAACATAAGCCACTTCAGATCTCTTTTCTTAGAGAGAAAAAGCAGAATACAATTAAAAAATAATATTGACCTAAATACTATGGACTCTTTTCGAATTGTTAAAATAAATGTGTTCCCTATCTCTGTCACTTTGCATAATAGTTCCACTTCTGCTGGTTTTATGGCATGCCCCATTTTCTTAAGGGCATGTGTGTGGGAAATACTTTGAGCCCCTTAGTAGCATTCATTACACCATATTGTCTGGACAGAGTCTTAGTGCTACCAGATGGCAACCCAGATAATGTACAACTCCTGCCTATTAAAACAAGGTACTTGTAACAACCTTCACCTATTTGATCTGTTTGTCACTTTGTCTGCTCTTGCTTAGCTAGTTTGCTTACAAAAGCTTTTGAGGAAAGGCACATGACCGACAGAGCCCATAAAGAATAGCTGTCGGGAGAAGTTTTTGATGCCTCATATAAGGAATGTGTGCAGAATTTGATGTTTGTTTGACACTTGACAGGTCTCTTTGGGCAATATATGAAGGTAAACATTTCCCCTTGACATAAAGTCTAGTCGCATCCGACTCTAGGGGGTGGTGCTCATCTCCATTTCTAAGCTGAAGAGCCGGTGTTGCCCGTAGACACCTCCTAGGTCATGTGGCTGCCATGACTGCATGGAGTGTCATTATCTTCCTGTCGAGGCAGTACCTATTGATCTACTCACATTTGCATGTTTTTGAACTACTAAATTGGCAGAAGCTGGGGCTAACAACGGGAGCTCACCCCGATCCCCGGATCCAATCAGCAAATTCTGCAGCTTAGCGGTTTAACCCACTGTGCCACTGTGTCCCCAGGCTATGTACGAGGGCAGGTCAATAAGTCTGTGACTTTTTGAATTTCCCGCCTTTTAACGGAAAGGGCAACACTGCTCCTGTCAACAGGCATCTGTCAGTTGACTCCTGTCAAAATTTGAACAAGCTGCGTCATTTAGTTTGACAACTATTGATAGCAGACTACCGCCTGATTTGAGGAGAAAATGGAAAAAGTGAATTTCGTGTGCTCATTAAGCATTACTTTTTGCAGGAAAAAAACCATCACTCAAACCAAGGCTAAGCTTGATAAATATGATGGGGACTCTGCACCATCAATTTCAATGGCAAAAAAGTGCTTTACTGATTTTCATTGTGGCCGTACAAGCACAGAAGGTGCCGAACGTTCTGGATGCCCAGTTGATGTCTCTACACCTGAAACAACTGAAAAAATTCATGATATGGTGTTGGCCGATTGAAGATTGAAAGTGCGAGAGATTGTGGAAGCCATAGGCATCTCACGTGGCTCAGTGGTTTCGATTTTAAATGATCACTTGGGTATGCGAAAGCTTTCCGCAAGATGGGTGCCGCATTTGCTCACAATCAGCCACAAACACAATCGTGTGACAATTTCGCAGGAGTGTTTTGCCGTTGTTCAACCCCAATATGGATGAGTTTTTGCACCGTTTCATAACCGTGGATGAAACGTGGTTCCACCACAACACACCAGAGACCAAACAGTAGTCAAAACAGTGGGTTTCTCGGGGTGAATCGGTGCCAAAGAAGGTCAAGGTGGGTTTGTCAGCCAAGAAATTCATGGCGACCGTTTTTTGGGATGCACGCGGTATAATCCACATTCACTACCTTCAAAAGGGTAAAACAATCAATGGCGAATATTACGCCAACTTATTGGGCCGATTTAATGAGGATTTGGGGGAAAAAGACTGCATTTGGCCAAGAAAAAAGTTCTTATGCATCAGGACAACGCAGGGGTGCAGACATGTGCAGTTGCCATGGCAACAATCCATGAATTGGGATACGAATTGCTCCCTCATCCGCCCTATTCTCCGGATTTAGCCCCACGTGACTATTTCTTGTTTCCAAACCTGAAGAAATGGCTCGGCGGAAAGAGATTTGACTCCAACAATGAAATCATCTCACAAACAAATACCTATTTTGATGACCTCGACAAATCTTATTTTTTGGAAGGGATTAAAAAATTGGGGAAACGTTGGACAAAGTGTATAGAGCTCAAAGGAGACGACGTTGGAAAATAAAATGATTTTTTATCCAAAAACCTGTGTTTCATTCAAAAAGTCACGGACTAATTGACCCGCCCTCGTATAACAGGAGTGCAATTTCTGTTCTTGAAAGAGCATATAGATGAACATCTGTGGATGCAGCTGGGGAAATAGATGTTCACATATGTATTACATGCTCATATATTACATGTGCAGATTTCAAATGCCCATGAAGTTATCTTTAAACATGATATCATTCATGGTGAATGTGTTCCAGTAATGCATACAATGTTAAACACATGCATCAATGTGCGTACATTTGGAAATGGAAAAGTAAATAAAGTAATGGATTTTGCTCTTTTGAAGGAAAATCATGTCCATGGACTGGATATAGAAGTGAGAAAGGGTGTCCATCCACAAATATGGTCATTTAAAATGTGCACATCTGTGCCTATTCCCTGGGTTGTGGCCTGGAACCCCTGTTGAAATCTGAAAATGGAACACAGCACGCCTTCCCACTAGCTCTGTGTCGGTAATCTTAAAAGCATGAGAGAGACTGAAAGAGAGGGACGCCTGGGCCTGTGAACTGTGCTAGCATTAGCAACGCATAATGCAGGGAGATGTTATCTGTCTGCGCTGTGATACGCAAATGACATTTAATATTAAAGCATAATTACAAGTTGTCGACTTGCAGTGACTGCTTAAGGATATACCACACCAATTACAGCACAACCCAGTTATTATTGGGCAGTCAATAGATGCCTGATGAATATGCTGACCCGGTGTGCTGCATTGAATTGGGTAGATTATGCTTCTGTTGGGGCCTGAAAATCCAGTATTGAGAAAACCCATTGACTCAACAGCTTTACTTAACTCAATTGACAAGTTTCTGTTCATTTAATTGACCTGAGACTTATGAGAGGAGTTAAAAATAACAAATAACAAGTGCCCCTCCCAAGAGGAGGAGACGCTGAAAGTTCCCGTATACTAGGGTTCCCATATGTCCCTTATTCTAAGGGACATCCCTTATTTTGGCCCTAAAATGTGTGTCCCTTTTTTTCAGGCCCTGTCCCTTATTTTTGACTAGCAGGACAGGACTGGGCGGGGTTGACCAGAGGAAGGTGCGCGCTGCGGTTTCCACGGCAATGCCTGCCCGGGGATTCCAACTCGCAGGGCAGCCTGCGCCCCCGTTGGAAGGAAGAGGCGATACAGGACTTTTTCAAAGTACAGTAGACTAATTAACCGTTACCCAAGGGGAATGTTGGATCATGTTGGATAAAGATAGTTTCTGGTTGCTTGAGAGTTACTCTTAAAATAGGCCTAGCTGTGCATCCCAATACTATACAATGCTGTGTATCCCATACTATACTATACCATTAACTATTGATATAATAATCATGAAGATGTACTGTCTTATAAAATTTATTTTATTTTAATGTGTAGACCAGTGTTTCCCAACCTTTTTTGAGCCGCGGCACACTTTTAACATTAAAAAAATCCGGGGGCACACCACCAACCAAAATGACACAAAATGACACTCTAACACAGTAAAGAACGGCTGGGGGTTGGTGGCCTGCTGGGAGAAGTTGCTGGGAGTGCTGAAGCTGGGGAGGGGCGGAGCCAGGCTGTGCCATGCCCCGCCCCTACCCCAGCTTCACCTCTCCCAGCAGCTGCTCCAGCCTTGAGGGGCAGTGCCAAGCCAGCGGTGCCAGAGCCAGCACAATGCTGGCTTGGCACTGCCCCCTCAAGGCTGGAGCAGCTGCTGGGAATGCCAAAGCCGGGGTAGGGGGCAGAGCCAGGCCACGCCATGCCACGCCATACAGAGGAGGAGCATGAGCGGTGGACGGGCTTCAGTGGGCGGGGCTCCTCCTCCACGCGGCTTCAGCGAGCGAGGGGCGAGAGTCAGGGTGGGAGTCATGGCGGATTGGAGGCTGGCTGGGGAACCGGCCGAAGGAGGTGGCGCCCGGTCCCTTCTTCTGGGTCTTCGCCACTGCCCGGCCTCTTCCTCCCCCACAAGCAGCAGGAGTTCGGCAGGAGGGGGGGAGGAAGGGGGGCAGAGAGCTTTTCTCGCGGCACAGCAGGAGGTCCGTCACGGCACACTAGTGTGCCATGGCACACTGGTTGAGAAAGACTGGTGTAGACAGCGCACTTTTAAAGTCAGCAAAGTCAAGTACTAAATACAGATGGAGAAAATTAGGTAGTTCTAATAATGTTTTTCTGCATGACAAAGCATGCAGAAACATACCATGTACTGTTAAGAGGGTGTAAGTCAGCTTCTTTTGTGAGTTTCAATCATTATCTTATTCTGTTAATAAAACTATTTCTACCTAACATTTGAGTTTCAAGTTTTTAATGAAGTGTCCCTTATTTTTGTGAAAAATCCTGTAAATGTCCCTTATTTCTTATATCAAAAAGTGGCAACCCTACCGTATACAAACAATAATCTGACTAGAGTCAGTAGAATAAGGAAGTAGCCATATAAAGGGTTAACGTGAGGAATGTTACTTGCTGATAAGAAAGAATATAAAGACCTTTCCAACTGCGCCACAGGCACGGCAGCCTTTTGTTCCTTGACCTGCATGGTCAAGGGCTGTCCGTCTCAATGCTGATCAGATTGAAATAAAAAGTCTTGTCTGGATTCATCGGTCTTGGCTGAGTTCTTCTGTTAGAGACCCTAATTTTAGGTCTTACTAAGGCCCAGGCCAGGGAGATGCAAAAGAATGAAGCAGCCCCATTGAGGAAGGTCAAAAAACAAGGTTTATTCATTCATGAACATGAAGGAGTCAGACAGTCGTGTAGGGCAGTGTTTCCCAACCAGTGTGCCGCGGCACACTAGTGTGCCATGAGCGATCCTCAGGTGTGCCGTGGGAAATTGGAACCTCCCAGCATGCTTTGCGAGTGCGCACTGGAGGGAAAGAAGGAAGAGGTGCACATCATGCCTTTCCCCGGGGTTCCCCCCTCCCCTTATGCAAATCTTATTTACTTCCCCTCCTTAGTACCGAGCTCAAGCGATAGTCAAATACCTTGGTTTAAAGATTGCTATGACATAGGCCGAAGGGGAGGGCGGCAGCCTCGAAGAGCGGGAGGCAAAGGAATCCCATCACAGCTGATGCAGGAGCCGTTGGTGGCTGGCTATAGGCCGGTAAGCACGAAGGAGGAGGAGGTAGCGTGAGGGTGGGGCAGGGGAGAGGGGAATCGTGCACGCGCAGGCGGAGCGAGCGAAGGGGGCGGGGCCAGGCCCGCTTTGAGTGGCAGCAGTTGGCCGTGCTCTGCTGCCAGCGCTTCCTTCTTTCTGATAGGACGAGGCGAAGAAGGGGCGGGGTGGTTCCTCTCGTTGTGCTCTTGCCGGCGGCATTTTGTATTTATTTATTTATTTATTTGTCACGTTTCTATACTGCCCCTCTCAGCTCGAAGGCGACTCGGGACGGTTTACACAGGCAGTCTCTGCCCTCAATACAACACAGCAACAAGTCAACCCCCCCCCCCGAAAAAAACAACATATAATAACGATTTAACAATTAAAAACATACAATTGCAGCCTCAGCGTCATGTTGAAATCAGTTTCCATCACATCGTCGTCATTCCTTATATCCAATTAAGCCTTATATTTCATCAACAAATGCCTGCTCAAACAGCCAGGTCTTGACTTTCTTGCGAAATGTCAGGAGGGAGGGGGCCGATCTGATGTCTTTAGGGAGGGCATTCCAAAGCCGAGGAGCCACCACTGAAAAGGCTCTGTCTCTCATCCCTGCCAGTCGCGCCTGCGAAGAAGGCGGGAGCGAGAGCAGGGCCTCTCCAGATGATCTTAAACATCTCGATGGTTCGTAGGGAGAGAGGCGAGACAGGTAAGTTGGACCCAAACTGTTTAGGGCTTTAAAGGCTAAAGCCAGCACTTTGAATTGTGCCCGGTAGCAAACTGGCAGCCAGTGGAGCCAGTGTATTGCAGCGGAGGAGCCCCAAATAAAAGAACGGACGGGAAGCGCATGTGGTGCTGCAGTCCCCACGATGGGAGGGTGAGAAGAAGGAAGGGAAGCAGGCCTTGTCTCGGGGTTCAGAATGCTCTTTGCTTGTATGTGAACTATAAATCCCAGAAACGGTAACTTCCAAATGTCAAGGTCTATTTCCCCCAAACTCCATCTGTGTTCACATTTGTGCATATTGAGTATTCATGCCAAGTTTGGTCCTGATCCAACATTGTTTGAGTCCACAGTGCTCTCTGGATATAGGTGAACTACAACTCCAAAACTCAAGGTCAATCCCCACCAAACTTATAATATTTTCTCTTGGTTATGGGAGTTCTGTGTGGGAAGTTTTATTCCATTCCATCATTGGTAGAGTTCAGAATGCTCTTTGATTGCGGGTGAACTATAACTCCAAGCAACTACAACTACCATCAAAACAGGCCCAGGTTCACACTGAGTGTATAAATACATTTAAAAACATATTAACTATATGTATTACTGTGTTAGAGTGTCATTTTGTGTCATTTTGGTTGGTGGTGTGCCCCTGGATTTTGCAAATGTAAAAAATGTGCCGCGGCTCAAAAAAGGTTGAAAAACACTGGTGTAGGGCACGCGCAGGTGCCCACACTTTACAAGGACTGCCGCCCGGCCCATTCAAAGCATAACCTTATATACAAATAGGTAAACAGAAGATGGAAAGTCCCTTTGTCTCTGTTCTTTCCAATCCTCCTGTCATCTGACCTTTTAGATGGAAAGTCCACCTTTGCACACCTGCTATCATCACCGACCATATCCCTTCCAACTTAAAGCTTTCTATGTACTACAGCTAGTCCTTCCGTTTCTTAACTGCGAATCTAATTTAAGTGTTTGAGGTTTCTAATAGAAAAGAGAAGCAAGGTAGAAATTCGTCCACGCGTAACCTTCTACTTAGATGCTTATCTCTCTTCTGACAGTTGCTTTTTCTGCAGCGAGGGTCAGATTCTTAATAAATGCTCAAACTCTTGCTAATCTAATAAATGATTCTAAATAAGCCCCTTTCCCCAATATATGCTTCCTTCACTTCCACTCAGGGGCGGACCAAGCTGTTCCCGGGGGGTACGCGAAAAATTTTTGCGCCCCACAGTGCGCATGCGCCAATCTGCTCGCGCACTGGCTCCAGAGGCTTTGGCGGAACGCGCACTCTGCGCACGTGCACTGGCTCCAAAGCAGGAGTCAGTACGCATGCGCGGACCTTTTTTGCGCATGTGCAAAAAGCTCCGCGCATGCGGAAGCGTGGCCGGAGCGCCCCGGGCTGCCTAACAAAGGTGCGGCACGTGCGCGCGGCTGCAGGGCTGGCCGCGGAGGCCTGGCAGGCGCGGCGGGCGGCGGAGATCCCGTGCGGCGGCACCCCTCCCGGGTGACGTTGCCTCCCGGTGACGCCGCCCTACGTGCCTGCGTAGTCCGCCTAATTGACGAACCGGCCCTGCTTCCACTTTATGGGCTCTGCAACCTAAACCCAAGTTCCCCGACACTTTGATTTAGTAAAGGATGTACGCGTACCAGGAATACGTGGCTAGTAGGGAACTACTGTATAAGTTGTCCTTCTGTATATGTTGGGGCCAGGTTTTTTATATGATCCATGGATAAACTGAGGGTTATTCTACAGATAGGGCAAAGCACCAGCGTCACCTCAGGTGTGTTTTTGGCACTCTTGGCTATCGCCACCATTTGCCCAGCAGGCATTAAAAAGGCCAGAAGTTGTGACTTGGTAGAGAGACTAGGGACTTCACCACATTAAGCTGGGAAGTGTTTGAAAGAAGGGAGGAGAGGAGAGTTGTGTCTGACTCCATTTAGTAAACCACACTGATTTACTATTCCAGTGCACTCAGCTTTTTTGGAGACATTAGGCCCAGCCCACCATCCCTCGGTGCTCTTTTCTTCTTAAAGAAACCTCAGTGTGTCTCTTTGAGAGGCTGCGGAGAAGAGAAGAGAGGAGGGAGAGAGGAAGAAAGAGGGATTAGGGATTTCCGTGTCATTTCTGGCATCTTTGCAATGTAGCTGTATGCCTTCCGGGAACAAAGGTGCTTAAAGGTGTATAATACTTTCATAATCAAATACAAATTACTTGGAGATACTTGCATCATTGCATAATGGCAGTCAGGCTTTGAGGCTGCAAGGTTATTAAATGCTAATCAGGGGCACCAATTGCATTATTCCCACTTGCTTCTGTTAAGTGGGGGCCCCATCTACACTGCCATATAATCCAGCATCTGAATCCGAAAGATCTGGATACTTGCATTATTGCATAATGACAGTCAGGCTTCGAAGCTGCAAGGCTATTCAGTGCTAATCAAGCTCACCAATTGCATTATTCCCATTTGCCTCTCATATAATCGGGGGTCCCATCTACAGTGTAGGGCCCCATCTACACTGCCATATACTCCAGCTTCTGAATACCAAAGATCTGGATACTTGCATCATTGCATAATGACAGTCAGGCTTTGAAGCTGCAAGGCTATTCAGTGCTAATCAACCTCACCAATTACATTATTCCCACTTGCCTCTGATAATCGGGGGTCCCATCTACAGTGTAGGGCCCCATCTACACTGCCATATACTCCAGCTTCTGAATACCAAAGATCTGGATACTTGCATCATTGCATAATTACAGTCAGGCTTCGAAGCTGCAAGGCTATTCAATGCTAATCAAGCTCACCAATTGCATTATTCCCATTTGCTTCTGATAATCGGGGGTCCCATCTACAGTGTAGGGCCCCATCTACACTGCCATATACTCCAGCATCTGAATCCGAAAGATCTGGATACTTGCATCATTGCATAATGACAGTCAGGCTTTGAAGCTGCAAGGCTATTCAGTGCTAATCAAGCTCACCAATTGCATTATTCCCATTTGCCTCTGATAATCGGGGGTCCCATCTACAGTGTAGGGCCCCATCTACACTGCCATATACTCCAGCTTCTGAATACCAACGATCTGGATACTTGCATCATTGCATAATGACAGTCAGGCTTTGAAGCTGCAAGGCTATTCAATGCTAATCAAGCTCACCAATGGCATTATTCCCACTTGCCTCTGATAAGTGGGGGGCCAGGCCCGTTGCCAGGATTTTGCTGTGGGGGGGGCTGGCTGGCTGAGTCTGAGTGAGAGAGGGCCTACTGTGACGCCCCCTAGGAGTTTGTTTATATCTGCATTTGGTTTGCCAGGTACCTGCATGGGCCTTTTGTTCTACATCCTCTTTGTTGGCCATGTGCTTCTTTGTCTGCCATGACCTCACTCAGGGGAGGGGCTGCATCCTTGCTCCCAAACCTGGTGACCCGTCCTCAACTCCACCCTTTACCGGAGTTTACCTGAGGGCAGAACATCCCTTCTGACCTCACTTCCAGCAGAGCATGTGGACGAAGCAGGCTGAAGTCTGGAGCTAGGCTCAACAAAGCACTTTGGTTTACGTACAGACTTTCAATGCTCTCAAACCAAGAAATCCAGTAATAGGAAGGGCCAGCCCTTCAATAGAGACTGTATTTCGTTGGGGACCAAGGACTCCATGCGCCAGAGGACCATTTGAGAAGCTACAGAAAATCTGGAACTTAAGGCAAGTGAAAACAACCCCTTTGTTTAAGGACACTTTTGCAACCCACTTCAAGCTTTTTTAGGCCACCAGTTGTTTTTCTACTGGTTGTAATAAATAAACCTGTTTTGAGTTCACCATTTTCAGTCTGGAACTCATTGCTTAGAGGATCTCCAGGTTTTCTTTTAAGGGAAGGCTGTAACGCGACCCCTAAGGCCCTATAGAATTCGTCCATCCTTTTAAAGCTTATTTTTCGGGCCTTGGGCGGGACGCCACACCTACCCTAGCAAACCTTTTGTATCGTTATCCCAATAATACCTCCATGCATATGAGATATATTGAGCATGGTGATCAGATCATGATATGAATAAACATAACAGTTTAAATAATGTACAAGTAAGGCCTTCTTGCGGACCACCCTGAGAATTTCGGGGGGGGGGGGGGCTGAAGCCCATTTACACTGTAGGAGCCCCATCTACACTGCCATATACCCCAGCTTCTGAATTCCAAAAATCGTAATACTTGTATCATTGCATAATGGCAATTAGGCTTTGAAGCTGAAAGGCTATTCCATGCTAATCAAGGTCACCAATTGTGACGTTCTCACTTCCCACAGAGGATGCCTGCCACTGATGTGGGTGAAACCTCAGGGAATAATGCTTCTGGAACATGGCCAGACAGCCCTGAAAAAATTTAAGTGAACTCAGTGGGGCTTATTTTCAAGTCTTCACCAAAAGTTTTGGTGAAGACCTAGGAAATGGCGGTGGCAGAACTCTTCCCAACTGGGTGTTTTAGCTCCTTCCACAACTTCCCCTCCCACATTTTCAACTGGGAGCAACAAATGTTTTTGCATTAGAAATCTGGCACCAAAAAAAACCAACAACAAAAAACAAAACCCCGGAGAATTGAGAAAAATCCATTTTCTCACCTCTTCTTGATGCATTGAAAAACTACACTTGAACTCAAACTAATGTAGTAACCCCAGTGGATGCCTAGATTTTAAGTGTAGAATTCAGTGAAATCGAACTAATGTGGTGAAGTCCTAGAAGGGATCAGAGCATCTTTTAAGCTCTCACCACTATACTTACGACTTCATCCCCTGGGATAGGTAAAGTGTTTGGGATCATTGTTTTTCCCTTAAGCTTCAGAAAACTCCATTTTGAAATTCAATGGATAATTTTCCTACCCCCATCACTTAGTTTCCCTCTTTCTGCTTACTTTTCTAATTATCCCTTTGCCTTCTCATCACACAGGAGACATAGTTCTCCTCCCACTGCCTCTTCCCCCAATTTCTCTTTTTATAAGTACAGATAGCTATCAATTCAAAAGGTAAGTCTGTTTATTTCATGTTTAAAGAGAGATATAAATTAGTAAATTACCATTCCTTCCTCCTCAGTTACAAAACAGTAAGAAGAAATACTGCCCATCTTGGGTCCTGTCTCTACAATGACGTCATCATTATCTTTTTTTATTTTTAAAAAAATTATTATTATTTTCAAAGAAGTTATAGTGATACAATAAAAGAGGGAGAACAATACAAGTGTGTAGGAAAGTAGGAAAATTAAAAATGAAGAGAAAAAAAATGAAAAAGTGAGGGGTAAAAAAGAAAAAAAAACTCCCTAAAATAAAAAAATACAAAAACATAAAAAAAATTAAAAAGGGGAAAAAAGGAAAATGAAAAATAAGAAAAACAACAAAAAAACATTGGTTGTTGACTTCCAAATTCTTCCTTATAAAGTTGTGGAATTCATATATATATATATATATATATATATAGAGAGAGAGAGAGAGAGAGAGAGAGAGAGAGAGAGAGAGAGAGTCAGTGAGCTGCTTTTTTCTGTCGATGCTGCCCGTGTCGCCCAGTCAGAAGCAGCTCTGCAGCGCCTCACATCCTGCTTTGCAACAGCTGTAGAGCTCTTTGGGCTGGAAGTCAGCCTGAAGAAAACGGAAGTCCTCTACCAGCCCGCACCACAGGAAGAACACCATCATCCCCAAGTCAGCATAGGCAAATCTGTGCTTAAGTCCGTTCAGCAGTTCACCTACCTGGGAAGCATCATCTCTTCAGACGCCAAGATTGATATAGATCACAGATTAGCAAAGGCATATAGTGCATTTGGAAGGCTTCACTAAAGAGTCTGGAGCAACAAGCACCTGAGGCAAAGCACCAAAATCAGTGTGTACAGAGCTATCGTACTGTCTATTCTCCTCTATGGGTCTGAAACATGGGTCACCTATCGCCAACACCTACGACTCCTCGAACGCTTCCATCAGCGCTGTCTTCGCACAATCCTAAATATACACTGGACTGACTATGTGACTAATGTTGCTGTCCTTGAGCAAGCAGGGATCACCAGCATTGAGGCCATGCTATTGAGAACACAGCTGCGTTGGGCAGGGCACGTCTCTAGGATGGAGGACCACCGCCTCCCAAAGACACGACTCTACATGTCCGGATTAACCACTTTTGGCGCCCTAGGCCACATTTTGGAATTACGCCCCCAAACCAACCTCTACCGCACCCCCCCCCCCACCTCGTCCTCCTCGTGGCTCCACTGGCCTCCTTCTTCCTCTGCGCCACGTGCCCGGCTTCCTTGAGTCAAGGAACCCGGGCGCATTGCGGAGGAGGAGGAAGGGAGCCTTCATTTTCCTCCTCACCATGCGCCTGGCTTTTTTGAGTCAAGGAACCCGGGTGTGTCGCGGAGGGGGAGGAAGGGAAGCCTCACTCCCAAAAGTGCCCAAAGATCGACTTTTTAATTTAAAAAATGGGAGTCTGGATCTGGCGCCCCCCCCTTGGCTGCGCCCCTAGGCCGTGGCCTAGTGTGGCCTTATGGGTGATCCAGGCCTGCTACTCTATGGTGAATTCGCCACGAGTCAGCGCAAGAGAGCGTCCCAAAAAAGAGATGTAAGGACTCCCTGAAACAACATCTCAGGCTTGGCAAGATTGATCACCAACAATGGCCCACCCTGGCCTCACATCGGGAGGTGTGGAGATGCACTCTCCACAATGCTGCAGCCTCTTTCGAGAAGACATGCCAAATGGGTCTCGAAGAGAAACGACAACGCAGAAAGAACCGTAACTTGGAAACAACATCACCCAAGGAGACTTTCTGCTGTGCTTTCTGCAACCGAACTTGCCTATCTCAGATTGGCCTTTTTCGTCATCAACGCACTTGTAAAAAGCGTGGGATGAGTCCTTCCTAGGAATCTTCATCCGCGAAGTAATGCTGAGAGAGATTTATTCCTGTTCCTGTTAAACCTAGTATCACTCACACACATGTCTTTGGTGCATTTCCCCATTGCTATGAACATATGTAAAACTTTACAATCAGTCCTTTCCCGTCTGGTATTGTTCCACCCTTCTCACATCATGCTGAAACAATTTAAGTCATGATGACTAGATCCAGGAGAAATTCTCTCTCTTTTCATTCTCTTTAGCAATCCCACCGGCCCTGTCCCCTGTCATGGTCTCTCTGTCTCAAAAACCCATATATCCGGATAGGCTTGAGCCACAGGGCACCCAAGGTTGAACAGATTGGCACTGACCAAATTGCATTTCCTGCACCCCCCTACACAACCCAGGGAAACATTTCATTCTATCTGGCAGGGGTTAAATAATAGCGATAAAAGAGATTTTTCAGTGGCAACATCCAGACTGGAATGATTCGTTCTGTCTTTCGTTTTGCTGGGCGCGGACAGTTGACAATATCTTTTTCTCCCCTCCTGGGAAAATAATGGTAAATCCTGCTGAGATACAGACCAACGTCTATTTGTCTTTTGCCAAGTGTTCCTTTCCTTCGTGCGTTCGTTGTGTTCGCTCCTTGTGGGATTCCTCAAAATCTCCTTCAGTTTAAAGTAACCTAGAAATTTTCACGTCATCAGCAAAAAATGGCCAGCTCACTGCTCATTCTGTCAGAGAGGTTATTACTGTAACGGAGCATCAGCATTCCTCAATCGGATCCCACAGGCGGTTCAGCTCATTACAAGCCTTCTTCCTATCTGAGGAGGAGGCCGGGCCATTTATTTCCATCCTTTCCTTCCAATCGACTCACCAGCATCTTAATCCCTCTGAGAACTTTTAAACTCCCACTCAAGTTACTTCATTTCCTTAATGGCCATGTGCAAGGAACTTTATCAGGACGCAAAATAAATCATACGTACGAGGGCGGGTCAATAAGTCTTTGACTTTTTGAATGAAACACAGGTTTTTGGATTTAAAAAAACAATTTATTTTTCAACGTAGTCTGCTTTGAGCTCTATACACTTCGTCCCCCTTAGGGCCAGGCCCAGATTACAGATAAAGCCAGACTAGGGCATGGACTCGGGCGGCAGGTTTTGGGGGCAGCGGATTCGGCCCCCCGAAAACATAATTTTTTTTAAAAAAAATGCCCCCTCGCAGCGCTTTCCCTCCGCCCTCTCCCGAGAGAGTCGTCATACCTCGGGAGAGGGCGGGGGGGAGAGCGCTGTGAGGGGGCGGGGAGGAGGAATGGCGCCCTCCCTCACCTGGGCCGCCCCTTGCAAAGGAAGGAGGCGGCGAGGTGGAGGAAGGAAGCTCCGCCCCGCCGGCGGGCATGCATACATTTGCACGCATGCCCGCCAACGGGCTTCCCTTCCTCCTCTTCCTCCTCCTGGCCGCCTCCTTCCTTTGCAAGGGGCGGCCCAGGCGGCGAGGAGGAGGGCGGGACTTCCCTCATCCTCCTCACGCCTTTCTTTCGGTCGCGGGAGGAGGAGGAGGAGGAGGTGGACGAAGCTGCACGGCACTGCTCGTGGGACTTCCGTCCGCCACCTCCTCCTCCTCCCGCGACCGAAAGGAAGGCGCGAGGAGGATGAAGGGAAGTCCCGCCCTCCTCTCTCGCTTACCCCTCCTTTGGTCGCGGGAGGTGGAGGAGGCGGCAGACGGAAGCCCCACGAGCAGTGCCGCGCGGCTTTTCCGTCCACCTCCTCCTCCCACGACCGAAAGGAAGGCACGAGGTGGATGGAAGCCGTGGGGCCGGGGCTGCTGCCGCACATGTGCAGCAGCGCCCTGGGGGCATGGCTTTCCACGCCCGGGGAAGGGGCGGCGGCGCGGGGGTGTCTTGGCCTCAGGTGGCCGAAGAGCCTAATCCGGGCCTGCTTAGGGCCCTGCATCCAGCTCTCCCAATGTGGCCCCACTAGGTCCTCCACAGGAGTTTCCCTCTCGGCAGGCACGATGGATGCAGGCATGGGGGGAGGAGCTTCCTCCCCGATGCCGGGGCTTGAGGCACTTGGCTCCTACCCGGTATCGGGGATTGCGCATGCGTTGTAGTCTGCAGCTGTACCGATGCCGTGCTTCTCCCCGATACAGGGGCTTGTCATGTTGGGCTTCTCTCCTGTGCTGGGGTTTGCGCATGTGCCGTAGCCGGCAGTTGCGCTTCTCTCTCCAGTAAGGAGGAGTCTCCTCCTTGTGTTGGAGGAGGAATACCAGCTTTCATGGTGTTAGGGCATGCGCAGACTGCGCAATGGAGTTTCCTGTACTTGCACTGAAGGAGCCAGCAAGTGGATGCTGTCGGCATTGAGGAAGTTAATTGTTCCTCCTGTCAACGTCGATGCCAGTGTCAGGAGCCCCTGCGCATACACCACTTGCGCAACAATAGCAGAGGCAGGAGCTGGTATTCAGGAAGGGGCAGGGGCGGCGCTGAAAAGGAGGACCTCCAGTATCCTTCCTTCCTCATCTCCATGTGCATTGTGTTTTTATTTGTTTCAACATTTTTATTTTTTTTGGTCCATGATCCTTGCCCCCCTCGGCTTGCCTTATGGGTAATCCTGGCCTACTCAACAACAGGATCACCATAGATCAGAAATGAGTTGAACTCACAACTACAGCAACAAACACTTTGGTTTAATCAATTTCTTCAGACAACTTTCATCTACCCCAAGTTTAGGAGGCACAAATCACAGCAGTTGGCAAACAGGTCCTGCGCGCAAAGCCAACTGCTGTGATTTGTATCAGGAAGGTCAGGACCCAAAATAAATCATATCAGGGCGGGTCAATAAGTCCATGACTTTTTGAATGAAACACAGGTTTTTGAATTTTATTTTTCAACGTCGTCTCCTTTGAGCTCTATACACTTTGTCCAACGTTTCTCCAATTCTTTTATCCCTTCCAAAAAAATAAGATTTGTCAAGGTCATCAAAATAGGTATTTGTTTGTGAGATGATTTCATCGTTGGAGAAAAAATCTCTTTCCGCCGAGCCATTTCGTCAAGTTTGGAAACAAGAAATAGTCACTTGGGGCTAAATCCGGAGAATAGGGCAGATGAGGGGGCAATACATATCCCAATTCATGGATTGTTGCCATGGCAACTGCACATGTGTGCACCCTTGCATTGTCCTGGTGCAAAAGAACTTTTTTCTTAGCCAAATGCGGTCCCCGTCCCCCCCAAATCCTCATTAGATCGACCCAGTAAGTTGGCATAATATTTGCCGTTGATTGTTTTACCCTTTTGAAGGGAGTCGATGTGGATTATACCGCGTGCATCCCAAAAAAACGGTCGCCATGACTTTATTGGCTGACAAACCTACTTTGCCTTCTTTGGCGCCGATTCACCCCGAGAAACTCACTGTTTTGACTGCTGTTTGGTCTCTGGTGTGTTGTGGTGGATCCACGTTTCGTCCACGGTTACGAAACAGTGCAAACAGTCATCCATATTGTGGTTGAACAACGCCAAACACTCCTGCGAAATTGTCACATGATTGTGTTTGTGGTCGATTGTGAGCAAATGCGGCACCCATCTTGCGGGAAGTTTTCTCATACCCAATTGATCATTTAAAATTGAAACTACGGAGCCACGTGAGATGCCTATGGCTTCCACAATCTCTCGCACTTTCCATCTCCGATCGGCCAACACCATATCGTGATTTTTTTTCAATTGTTTTGGGTGTAGAGGCCTCAACTGGGCATCCAGAACTTTCAGCATCTTCCCTGCTTGTACGGCCACAACAAAAATCAGTAAACCACTTTTTTACCATTGAAATTGATGGTGCAGAGTCCCCATAGTATTTACCAAGCTTAACCTTGGTTTGAGTGATGGTTTTTATCCGCAAAAAAAAAGCTTAATGAGCACACAAAATTCACTTTTTTCCATTTTCTCCTCAAATCACGTGATAGTCTGCTATCAATGGCTGTCAAACACAAACTAAATGATGCAGCTTGTTCAAATTTTGACAGGAGTCAACTGACAGGTGCTTGTTGACAGGAGCATTGTTGCCCTTTCAGTTAAGAGGCGGGAAATTCAAAAAGTCACTGACTTATTGACCCGCCCTCGTATCTACAGTACTGCTTCTACTGTATCTTAACGTATATGATATGCATTGAATTTTGCTGTGAGGCTTGTCTGAGTCCCTCTTTGAGGTGAGAAGATTGAGATATAAACGTTTTAAATAAATAAATAATAAATAAATAATTCTGCAGCGCGAATGGGAGGCTAGAGCCTTTCTCCTATAGCCAGAGTTAGGGAGACTTACCTAATCACCACACCTCTCAGAATCCCTCCGTCAACATGGGTTTTGCTTTGTTGGGTATCGATTATGGAAGCTGTGATCTAATATTTTAATTCTGCAAGCTTTGCCTACAGCCGCACCTTGCAGGTCAAAACAATTAGTCCATGGCAAAAAGTGTGTACTGCTCCTGTCTTTCTTACTAAGAAATGCTTAAAATTAAGAATGTCTCCATACAGAGGATATAAATCAAACTAAACAAGGGCAGGTACCTAAAGCACGAGTGATAAACACAAGTTGGTATCTCAATCAGAAAGTATAATAACGTAGACACTGAGTCTTATGTATCAAAATACAAATACAATATATAATTCAAGTCCCATGAATAGGGTAATGGGGTGCTTGATGCTCTAGTATATTATTCAATACATATAATGGCAATATCAGTGCACTGATATTGCCATCTATTATATAAATGGGTTCACGTCATGTGATGTATACCTCAAAACAAAGAAACCTTACAACGCAGAAAAACAATACTTGCCAACAGAAATAGGCCTCAAGCAAGGTACGTTTGTAGCAAAGAAACCCCCCAAAAAACCCGAAACGGCCCCCAACACGAGTAAAAATAAAACTACATTTACCAGCATCCTCCGGGGCAGCCAAAGACTCACCCAGCCTCTACATTCTGAACAACATGATTGGCTGCCAATAAGGGCGGATTTGCATAACTGCTGCACTAGCCAGCCAACATGAAAATTCCGATCCTTAATAAACTGCCAAAACAAAATAAGGAAAAGGCCTGAGCCAATAACAAACACCCAAATCACTTCCAACCGAAAATTTACACCCCAAAAAAACACAGACCACGCCCAAAATTGACAGTAAGGCTTCATTAACTTGATTTCCCTAACTAGGCCTCACTTACTGGGAAGCTGTTTACTCTCTGAATTGACAGTAAGGCTTCATTAACTTGATTCTCCGACTAGGCCTCAGCTCATTGGACATTGTGTATGGCCTGAATTTACAGTAAGGCTTCATTAACTTGCTGTTCCTGACTAGGCCTCAGCTCATTGGACATTGTGTATGGCCTGAATTGACAGTAAGGCTTCATTAACTTGCTGTTCCTAACTAGGCCTCAGCTCATGGGACATTGTGTATGGCCTGAATTTACAGTAACCTACCTTGGCACACAGAGCCCCGACCATGCATGATGGGACTTGAAGTACCACCATGGAAAATGGGATTTGTAGTACTTCAAAACCCATCATTCCCCACAGACCACTGCGGCCCAGAACCAAGACCAATAAAGACCCAACTTGGCACACCATGCCCCCCATGACCCACACTCCATCCAACTGCAGTTTAGAGGAGGGCACACCGTGGATGATTGGACTTTCTCGCATCTCCTACAAAGGGCACAGCAACGCATGCCGGGTACAGCTAGTTATATGTATTGAATAATATACTAGAGCATCAAGCACCCCATTACCCTATTCATGGGACTTGAATTATATATTGTATTTGTGTCTCCATACAGAGGAGGACATCAGGCCCGGATCAGGCCCTTTTGCCGCCCTAGGCCAAAGGGTCTGCCTCCGCCCCACCCCTCCCCCCAGCTCTGCCCCTCCCCCAGCTCTGCCCCTCCCCTGGCGCCGCCCCTCCCCTGGCTCCGCCCCTCCTCACCAGATTGAAGGAAGGAGGGCGGGGCGAGGAGGAGAAAGAGGCGCCCTCCCGCCGTGCGTCCTGTGCGCCGCCCACCCCTCCTCCCTTGCCACGCCAGGGAGAAGGAGGCGGAGAGAAGCCACGCCGCCGCCCCTCCTCCCTTGCGTCATCACGCCACGCAAGGGAGGAGGGGCGGCAGCACGGCTTCGCCTCCTCCTCCTGCCTGGCCATGCCACGCCAGGGAGGAGGCAGAGAGGAATCGCGCCAGCCCCGCCGAAAAGGGGTGGGCAGTGCGCAGGACGCACGGTGGGAGGGCACCTCTTTCTCCTCCTCGCCCCGCCCTCCTTCCTTCAATCCGGCGAGGAGGTGGGGAGGGGCGGAGCCGAGGGGCGGAGTAAGGAGCGGAGCCGATCCTCCCTCCTTCCCTTCTAAAGCAGACCTGGGGAGCAAAGCAAAGGGAGGGGGCGGCCGCACATGTGCCCTTTTTTTTGGTAATTTTTGGGGGGGATTTAAAAAAATTTGGGGGTCTGGATCCGCTGCCCCCCCAAGTGTGCCGCCCGAGGCCATGGCCTCGGGTGGCCTTATGGGTAATCCGGGCCTGGATGACATATGTAAAATAGGACTCCTGACCACACTATTGGAGTACTTTAAAAAAAAATCCAAACCACCAGTGAATCTTTTTGTCCTTCCACTGACCCCACTCTGCATCCTTTCTTCTCCCAAATGTACACACTTTGCTCCGGTTACATTCACCAGCAGTACCATGTTTCAGGCAAAATGCAGAGGAGGAAATGGGGAACTAGGAAGCGTCCATCCTGAGTATATCTTCACAAAGCAATTAAAGTCTCCCTAACCCACTTATGCAGGCATTCATCCTAAACTGTACTGCTGATGCCTTGAATTTCTAGTATCACTGAAGTTTCTCTATCCACAGAAGTAAGCTCTAGGAAACCTTTGGAGGATACCATACAAAGACATTTTGCAGCCTCTTTCATTTGGTTAATTAATTCCTTCTGCTAGGAAGGATACTGTTAATAGCATTCTCTTGCCGTTAGCATTTTCATGCACTAGAAAATGTAAGCCCACAAAGTTTTAGCATCTAGGAAAAATTGAAAATAATTCAGCTGGAAGTATGCCTAACTAATACATCTTAGGCCCCTTCTGCACTGCCATATAGATTTGTGTGTGTGTGTGTCAGGAGCGACTTGAGAAACCACAAGTCACTTCTGTTGTGAGAGAATTGGCCGTCTGCAAGGACATTGCCCAGCGGATGCCTGGATGTTTGATGCTTTACCATCCTTGCGGGAAGCTTCTCTCATGTCCCCACATGGGGAACTGGAGCTGATAGAGGGAGCTCAACCCGCTCTCCCTGGATTCGAACCACTGACCTGTTGGTCAACAGTCATGCCGGCACAAGTGTTTAACCCATTGCATCACTGGGAGACTAGAGCAGTGATTTTCAACCTTTTTTGAGCCGCAGTACATTTTTTGCATTTACAAAATCCTGGGGCACACCACCAACCATCAACCAAAATGACACAAAATGACACTCTAACACAGTAATACATATACTTAATATGTTTTAAATGTATTTATACACTCAGTGTGAAACCCGGGCCTGTTTCGATGAACACAAAATAGATATCCTGGCAGGAATTGTAAAAAGACACACACGAAGGTCTTGCTCAACAGCTGTCAGTCTCACTCGCTTGTCTTGCTGTGATCCCAAATTGCCACTGTCACTTGACGCGCAGCTGCAGCACTAACTCTAACTTTGTTTACTTAGCCGCGTCTGAGCGAATCCAAGATGGCGCGACCATAGCACTCTCGCGTCACTTCTTAGGTGACGCGAGAGTGCTATGGTTCAATTTCTTAAAGGGACAGATGCACCTTATAGTTTATATATGAATGAAGTTCGATGATCTCTCATGGCACACTAGTGTTCTGTGGCAGACTGGCTGAAAATCACTGATCTAGATGATCAAAGCAGATAATCCACATCTACACTGCAATTGGGAAGTCTGATCTGACTACGGTCATCCACACTCTGGCCACATCCCGAATAGATTACTGCAACGCACTCTATGTAGGGCTGCCTTTGAAGACAGTTTGGAAACTGCAACTAGTCTACCAGAAACCCCTGGAGTTGCAAGGCCACCACACGTTCCATGACTTTGCTCAAATAGGCGAGATTGGAAACTGGCCGATAGTTGACTAATTGGGTCCAGTGATGGTTTCTTCAACAGCAGTTTTTATAACAGCTTGTTTTAAGCTGGCTGGAATTTTGCCCTCCTGTAAGGAGGCATTAACCACCACCTTCACCCACTCTGCCAAACCCCTTTTTCCCAACATAATACAATGGGCAACAGGAATGTGGCCTTAGCAGTGACATTTCGATCTCCTGGGAATCTAATGCAACCCAATACCCCTAATATGGCCTTCCTTTGAGGTTGAGAATGTGTGATTTGTCCAAGTTCACCTGGTGGGTATGTATCTCTAAAGGAGCCTTTTCCCAACACAATAGCAGTGACAGTTTGGGAAAATTGCTTTTGAAGCTCTCAGCTGAGGAAAGAAAGTGGGATTTCTTCGGTGAGTAGCACAATAATAATGTAATTTATCATCATTTTCGCAGTATAAAATTCATTCTTAGTGACAAGGATTACTAATCGTAATGGATTGTTTTCTTTCTCTGCAGTTTGTATTCATTACTGCACTGACTCAACTTCGGTGTTTTGCATTTCCCCCCACTAGAAATAGAAACACACACACATACAGAGTTTTATCATGCTACTGGGATAATTTGTGCATGTTGATTGTTCGGTTCCAGTAGCAGATGAGATAGAGAGATCTGGAGTACAGAAAACTGCCATGACTCGGTGCTATGGTATCCTGGGAGTTATAATTTCATAAGGTCTTTAGCCTCCACTATCAAAAAGTGTGGTGCCTCACCAAACCACAACTCTCAGGAGTCCATAGCATTGAGCCATGGCAGATAAAGTGGTGTCAGGCTGCATTAATTTTATAATGTAGATGCACCCATGGTCTTGCTCTCCTTACTTACAAACAAATCCCATTGTGTTGGTGTAGGTTTTTCAGGCTGCATGGCCATGTTCCAGAACAGTGTTTCCCAACCAGTGTGCCGTGGTACACTAGTGTGCCGTGAGCGATCATCAGGTGTGCGGTGGAAAATTGGAACCTCCAATACCCTTTCTTCCCCCTCCTGCCGAACACTTTTTCTTCTCCACTCGGGCTCCCTTCTTCCCAGCCTCGCTCTGCTTGCTTTGCCTCGCTTTGCTCATGCTGCCGATTCTGCGGGAGGGGGGAGGGAGGAAGACGTGACCTGTGCGGGCACTAATGCGCAAACTCGCCTCACGTCTTCCTCCCTCCCCTCCACAGTGCTTCTGGATATAGGTGAACTACAACTCCAAAACTCAAGGTCAATGCCCACCAAACTCTTACAGTATTTTCTCTTGGTTATGGGAGTTCTGTGTGGGAGGTTTGATTCCATTTCATCATTGGTAGAGTTCAGAATGCTCTTTGATTGCGGGAGAACTATAACTCCCAGCTGTAGAGCAAGACCTTGTGTGTGTCTTTCCGCCATTCCTGCCAGGATATCTATGTTGTGTTCATCGAAACAGGGCCAGGTTTCACACTGAGTGTATAAATACATTTTAAAAACATATTAACTATATGCATTACTGTGTTAGAGTGTCATTTTGTGTCATTTTGGTTGGTGGTGTGCCCCAGGATTTTGTAAATGTAAAAAGTGTGCTGCTACTCAAAAAAGGTTGAAAAACACTGTTCTAGAAGCATTCTCTCCTGACGTTTCACCTGCATCTATGGCAGGCATCCTCAGAGGTTGTGAGGTCTGTTGGAAACTAGGAAAATTTGGTTTATATATCTGTGGAAAGTCCAGAGTGGGAGAAAGAACTCTCGTCTGTTGGAGGGAGGTGTGAATGTTTCAATTGGCCACTTTGATTAGCATTTGATGGCCTGACAGTTTAAGGTGTGCCCTGTTACTACCTGGGGGAATCCTTTGTTGAGATGTGATTAGCTGTTCCTTTTTTTCTTGTCTGGAGTTCCTCTGTGTTTGAGTTTTGTTCTTTATTTACTGTTATCATTTTAGAGTTTTTAAAATACTGCTGGCCAGATTTTGTTCATTTTCAGGCCATCAGATGCTAAGTGATTCTGGCCATGAGAGCCTTCGACAATACAAACCCCATTGTTTTTTTTAAAAAAATTTTATTCGTTTTTCAGCAATTGGATAGATAAGAAATATTACATATTCGCTAAAGAAATTGAAATTACAAACTTTTTGATTAATATACTGGGTGATGGGTAAGGGGAAAGGGGGTGGTGAAATGGGGAGGTGTAATAAGATAGTTAATAAAAGTATAGAAAAGCCAAGAAGCATAAAGAAATCTGTGGGGGAAATCGAGGAAAGGAATAAGGGAGTTGGATATCTGTGGGGAAGATTATTTACATTTTGACTTCCTTTTCTTCTTCTTGGTAGGGTATTTATCAATAGTCCTGGTCTGTGAGATCCTTAAGATCTTATATTTCTGTCCGTCATATGTAATTTAGTTTTAGGTAATCGTCTATTTGAGTCCATATTGTCTGTTGTCTTGAATTTGGGGTATTTCTCCTCAAGTAGAATGTCAGTATGTCCATATTTTTTATTTCAGATATCTTTTCCATCCATTCTGATTTTTCTGGAATTTTGTCAGTTTTCCAAGATCTGGCCAGGATGATTCTTGCGGCTGTGGACATATAAAAAAATAGCTTGTCTTCATTTTTTTCTAATCTCAAATCTTTATCCAATACTCCCAATAGGAAATATTCCGGTTTTAATGGGAATTTTATCTTTAGGATATTTTGTGTTTCATTGTGAATCAATTTCCTAAATTTCCTTATTTATGGGCAAGTCCACCACATATGAAAATAACTTCCTTGATGATCGTGGCATTTCCAACATTTGGGGTTACTATTCTTATACATTATTTTGATTTTTTTTGGGCGTGATATACCAGCGGTGAAATACCTTCATCCAATTTTCTCTTAGATCCGTCGCATATGTATACTTCAGTTTTTTTGTCCAAATCATTTGGCACTCGTTTAGTTTTATCAGTCTTCCTATGTTTTGGGCCCATTTTATCATACATCCCTTGACTGTTTCAGTCTCTGTTTCCCATTCTATCTGTTTGTTGTAGAGTTTTGTTATCACTTTCCTCCCTCACCTTATCCCAAAAATCTTCCTTGTCCTCAAAACAAACCCCATTGTCTTAAATTGTGTTGGTTGTGTTTTTCTCCACCAGCTTTTGACTTAGCTATGGCAGTTGTACGTTGTCATCATGTGCCCTGAATTTCACTATGAACTTCTGAACTCACTTCAATTTGCAGTACAAAAGCAGTACAATTTGGACTTCATAGTGCACATTGGATTTCTGATCTGAATTGCCTGTGGCTAAAAGGCCCTGTCCAAACACTGACAGTCTGATTTACATTAAAGTGGAAAACGCAGGGTATTATCTTGACATTCATTTTCTAGGGTGAATGGTGTGACACACACACACACACACACACAAACTCACACACACACTCACAAAGACAAGCAGCTGAAGAGGTGGCAGAGGGAAGGCAAATTTGGAATTATTCTGTTATGGTAACTTTCTGTATGAAGATAATTGACTCTAATGAGAAATAATTAAAGATACCAAAGGAGAGAAGATGTGTTTTCAAGAGCTGCATTAGCAGGCAAGAAGAGCTTTAAAATGGAATCAGGAAACAGGCAGAAACACTTAATGAATGAGGTGTGATACATTGGATGAAATTAATTACTTCAAGGACAAGGGGCTGAAAAGTTAATTTTGAAACTGAAAAAAAAAATCCACTGAGCACATCTACATCCCAGCAGCCTTATCTAGGTCAGTGTTTCTCAACCTTTTTTGAGCCGCGGCACACCACCAACCAAAATGACACAAAATGACACTCTAACACAGTAATACATATAGTTAATATGTTTTTAAATGTATTTATACACTCAGTGTGAAACCTGGGCCTGTTTCGATGAACACAACATAGATATCTTGGCAGGAATGGCAAAAAGACACACACGAAGGTCTTGCTCAACAGCTGGGAGTTATAGTTCACCCGCAATCAAAGAGCATTCTGAACTCTACCAATGATGGAATGGAATCAAACTTCCCACACAGAACTACCATAACCAAGAGAAAATACTATAAGAGTTTGGTGGGCATTGACCTTGAGTTTTGGAGTTGTAGTTCACCTATATCCAGAGAGCACTGTGGAGGGGAGGGAGGAAGACGTGGGGCGAGTCTGTGCAGTAGCGCCTGCACGGGCCACGTCTTCCTCCCTTCCCCCTCCCGCAGAAGTGGCAGTGTGAGCAAAGTGAGGCAAAGCAAGCAGAGCGAGGCTGGGAAGAAGGGAGTCCGAGAAGAAAAAGTGTTTGGCAGGAGGGGGAAGAAAGGGTATTGGAGGTTCCAATTTCCCACAGCACACCTGATGATCACTCACGGCACACTAGTGTGCCACGGCACACTGGTTGGAAAACACTGATCTATGTATTCACTTCATCTTGGGAGTGTGTTTAGCAACTCCCTCCACCAGAAGCGCTCTGTTGTAATAGTGCATGCGCAAAACATTCACGCCTGTGCCATTGGGTCGGAGCGCTTCTGGTGGAGGAGTTGCTAACGCACTCCCAAGAGGCTGAAAAGGACAAGCCAGGGAACTTTTTGCAGCTGGAGGCGGGAGGGTCCGCCCCGGCTGCAAAATGTTCCCTGGCTTGTCCTTTTCAGCCTCTTGGGAGTGCGTTTCACTACTTCCTCCACCAGAAGCGCTCGGTCCCAATAGCGCATGCGCAAAATTAGCTGTTTGCACGCATGTGTGCTCCGGCGTGCGTGCATGCACCATCATCACCACATTGAAGACCCAGGGGGCACCAAAAAAGGTTCGCTTACTATTTTTTACCTTCGTCCGGTCCTGGTAGCAGCAGATAGTTTTATGACACTCAACAACAGGATCACCATGGATGAGAAATGAGTTGAAGGCTCACAACTAGTCTGAATTGGCCACGGTGGTCCATGCTCTGATTACATCCCGTATAGATTACTGCAATGCTCTCTACGTGGGGTTGCCTTTGAAGACTGTTCGGAAGCTGCAACTAGTCCAACGGACAGCAGCCAGGTTGATAACAGGAGTGGCATTCAGAGAGCGTACAACTCCCCTGCTGTGCCAGCTCCACTGGCTGCCAGTTTGCTACCAGGCACAATTCAAAGTGCTGGCTTTAGCCTTTAAAGCCCTAAACGGTTTGGGTCCAACTTACCTGTCCGAACGCATCTCTCCCTATGAACCATCGAGATGTTTAAGATCACCTGGAGAGGCCCTGCTCTCAATCCCGCCTTCTTCGCAGGCGCGACTGGCGGGGACGAGAGACAGGACCTTTTCAGTGGTGGCTCCTCGGCTTTGGAACACCCTTCCTAAAGACATCAGATTGGCCCCTCCCTCCTGACGTTTCACAAGAAAGTCAAGACCTGTTTATTTGAGCAGGCATTTGCTGATGAAATATAAGGCTTAATTAGATATATGGAATGACAACGATGTGATGGAAACTGATTTCAACATGACGCTGAGGCTGCAATTGTATGTTTTTAATTGTTAAATTGTTATTATATTTTTTTTGGGGGGTTGCCTTGTTGCTGTGTTGTATTGAGGGCAGAGACTGCCTGTGTAAACCGTCCCGAGTCACCTTTGGGCTGAGAGGGGCGGTATAGAAATGTGATAAATAAATAAATAAATAACTACAGCAACAAACACTGTGGTTTAATCAATTTCTTCAGGCAACTTTCATCTACCGCAAGTTTAGGAGGCACAAATCACAGCGGTTGGCAAACAGCTCCTGCGCACAAAGCCAACTGCTGTGATTTGTATCAGGCAGAAACTCAGGTCAGAAGCTGGTAAGGCCATGTCTTCTTCTGTTCCATGACTTGCTTGCTATCTTTATGTAAAATCTTACATCTTAAATATAGTTTATCTACATCCTGAGATTAGTTTATCTGCAGTGCTAATTTATGTTGACTGCTTGTCAGTAATTGCCATGGCTTCTCCCAAAGAAAACTAGTAATTGTGGTTCGGTGAGGAAATGCACTTTCATGATGAGGAGAAAGAGCAACAACAATTTAACTCAATCTGTATGGATGAGATTGAGAAGGGAGGACATGGAAACCCATGCGCTTTGAACTCCTAACCTCCGGCATGTGTGGATGCTTCTGGACATTTTTGTGTTTACAAAGAAATATTACGAGGGCGGGTCAATAAGTCAGTGACTTTTTGAATTTCCCGCCTCTTAACTGAAAGGGCAACACTGCTCCTGTCAACAGGCATCTGTCGGTTGACTCCTGTCAAGATTTGAACAAGCTGCGTCATTTAGTTTGTGTTTGACAGCCATTGATAGCAGACTACCGCGTGATTTGAGGAGAAAATGGAAAAAAGGGAATTTTGTGTGCTCAAATTAAGGCTAAGCTTGATAAATACTATGGGGACTCTGCACCATCAATTTCAGTGGTTTACTGAAATTGCAGCTTAGCGGTTTAACCCACTGTGCCACTATGCAGGCTATGTACAAGGGCAGGTCACTGTGACTTTTGAAGATGCCGGACGTTCTGGTCAAAATTTGAACAAGCTGCATCAGTTTGATTGGTCTCTGCCTGATTTGAGGAACAATGGGGGAAAATCACAATATGGTGTTGGCCAATTTCGAAGTTAAAAAGTGGAGATTGAAAGTGCAAGAGATTGGAAAAAATCACGATATGGTGTTGGCCAATTGGAGATTGAAAGTGCAAGAGATAGGCATCTCACGTGGCTCAGTGGTTTCAATTTTAAATGATCACTTGGGTATGAGAAAGCTTTCCGCAAGATGAGTGCCGCGTTTGCTCACAATCGACCACAAACACAATCGTGTGACAATTTCGCAGGAGTGTTTGGCATTGTTCAACCGCAATATGGACGAGTTTTTGCGCCGTTTCGTAACCGTGGACGAAACGTGGATCCACCACAACACACCAGAGACCAAACAGCAGTCAAAACAGTGGGTTTCTCGGGGAGAATCGGTGCCAAAGAAGGCCAAGGTGGGTTTGTCAGCCAATAAAGTCATGGCAACCGTTTTTTGGGATGCACGCGCTATAATCCACATTGACTACCTTCAAAAGGGTAAAACAATTTTTCACTTATTGAATTTATTGATACTTGCTGTGTGATGTCTTACTATAACACAAGAGGTAATCTTACTCCTTTGGTGATATGATAGTGAAATGCAATTACTAATCTCTGGAGGAGAACTGTGATTTGGCTCATGGAGTAACCCATACTGCTGCCCCTGTATGGGAACAAAGGCAAATGAGACTGATTAAAGGAGAAAGCAGTAGGTACCTCGGACCAGCACGTTATACTAGTCAGTCATTCTTTTTTTCTTCTTACAAAAGTGAAAGTAGTTATACTTTAGTTAGTTATAAGAAACAATGAAGCAGATTTATTTTTAAAATGGCAACTATATTTGTAACAAGCTATCATTTGAGTGCTGCAACTGTAACAGTACATAATAATTATTATTTTCAAAATGTGTCTACAATCCAGGTGAAACGTCATCTGCTCAGGCCCGGATTACCCATGAGGCCACCCTACACCATGGCCTAGGGCGGCACCTTTGGGGGGCAGCAGGTCCAGACCCCCCCCCCAAAGTTTTTAAAAAATCAAAAAATATTCAAAAAAATATTCAATTTTTTTTAAAAAAAGGGCGCATGCGCATGGTGGCATAAGAGCCATCCACGGCCGCACCCCTCCTTTGCTCTGCTCCCCTCAGCTCTGCCCCCGCCCTCGGCTCCGCCTCACCCCCGGCTCCGCCTCACCCCCGGCTCCGCCCTGCCCCCGGCTCTGCCCCTGCCTCCTCGCCAGCACGAGGAGGAGGAAGGAAAGCCCCACCCTCGGAGCCAATGCGGGGCCTCCCCACGACTCCTCCCTCCCTCCTAAAGCCGCGATTTCAGCCGCTTCTCAGGCCGGCATAGTGGCTTTAGGAGGAAGGGAGGGAGGTAGGAGCCGGCACGGGGGCAGGGGGGCGGAGCCGGGGGTGGGGCAGGAAGGAGCCGGGGGCGGGGCGGACCCGGGGGCGGGGCTGGGGCAGAGCAGGGAGGAGCCGGGGGGCAGGGCGGGGGAGGAGCCGGGGGAGCGGGGCGGGGAGGAGCCAGGGGCGGGGGCAGAGCCTTTGGCCTAGGGCACCAAAAGGGCCTGATCCGGGCCTGCTTCTGATGCAGTCTCTTCTCTAGCCTTGTCTGGCTCCTCTGATTCCCAAACAATACAAACATGATGACATTACATGCATCTCCGTGTAACATCTACAGTTGGCCCTTCACATTTGCAGGGTTGACTTTTGCAGATTTGATTAAAATGTTCTTCCTCGGACTCGTTCCACACAGCTGAATAAAATCCCACATTTTCTGTTTCGAACTGGAATATATGGCAGTGTGGACCCAGATAGCCCAGTTCAAAGCAGATATTGTGGGATTTCCTGCCTTGATTATCTGGGGGCTTTCCACACAGAATATCAAGGCAGAAAATCCCACATGATCTGCGTCGAACTGGGTTATCTGAGTCCATACTCAGATGTGGGATTTTCTGCTTTGATATTCTGGGATATAAGGCTGTGTGGAAGGGCCCAGTCAACCTTCACCATAGAGCAGACCTGGGCAAACTTCGGCCCTCCAGGTGTTTTGGACTCCAACTCCCACAATTCCTAACAGCCAGCAGGCTGTTAGGAATTGAAGTCCAAAACACCTGGAGGGCCGAAGTTTGCCCAGGCCTGCCATAGAGTCATGTTGTAGAACCTAGATATTCCTTGAGAGAATGCTAGAAAGCATATGGGGCCCCTTCCACTAGTTGAATTAAATCTCACATGTTCTACTTTGTGGGAGCTTCTGCCTTGATATTCCGGGTTATATGGCTGTGTGGAAGGGCCCTGTGTGATACTATGGTCAGCTTCTGGCAAAATTGACCAAAATTGTGCTGGAGGACCTAAAGATTCCTAGAATACTGTCCTCGTAGGTTTTTTAAAAAATAAATAAATAAGCCATTTTGAATTTGCAATTTTTCGCTTTTGCGGGGCTCCTTTGCCCCTAAACTGCCCTGAGTTGTATCTCTCTATCTTATTTATTTATTTATTTATTTATTTATTTATTTATTTCGTAGACCGCTCTCTCTGGAGCCCAGAGCGGTTTACAACATAAAATCAATAAAAACATCAAAACAGATAAAAGACGTATACCCAAAGGCCCCACCCCCCCACAATAACCCCGGCAAGCAACAATGTGCAGAAGCAATGCATGGCAGGACGGGATGTTGGCAGCTGGCAGATAGGAGGCATCAGCTGGAACCAAATGCCTGCCTATATAGCCAAGTCTTCACAGACTTGCGAAAAGCCAACAAGCCCCGTAGTGCTCGTATCTCCTCTGGCAGAGAGTTCCAGAGGGTCGGAGCGGCCACTGTAAATGCTCTCTGCCGGGTGCTCGACAGCCTACAGATCTTAATACTAGGGACCTCTAGTAGATTAAGCCCCTCTGAGCGCAGTGATCTTCTGGGTTTGTATGGGGTAAGACGCTCCCTCAGGTACACTGGCCCCAAACCATGTAAGGCCTTGAAAGTTAGAACTAACACCTTGAAGGAGACCCGGAATTCAATGGGAAGCCAGTGCAGTGCACGCAGGAGTGGGGTCACATGCGCAGATCTTGGGGCTCCCAACAGCAGGCGCGCTGCTGCGTTCTGCACCAGCTTAAGTTTCCGATCGCCGACAAGGGCAGGCCGATGTACAGCGCATTACAGCAATCGAGCCTCGAGATGACCGTGGCTTGGATCAACGTGGCCAGGTCGCAACGGGAGAGGTAGGGAGCCAGACGTTTCGCCTGCTGTAGATGGTAGAACGCTGTCTTGCAAGTGCAGGCAATCTGCACTTCCATCGACAGTTGGGTGTCCAGCTGGACCCCAAGGCTCTTAACTAGGGGCTGTGGGCGAAGTGCCACACCATCGAACGTCGGCAGCTGGGTCTCTACCCCCTCCGGGCGGCCCAGCCACAAGATCTCCGTCTTCGTCAGGTTCACCTTCAACTTACTGGCTCGCAGCCATCCAGTTACGGCTTCCAGGCAGAGATGGAAATTATCGGGTACAGATTCCACCCCGGAAATCTTGTTATTTTGGAACTGTTTATTGTATTTTGTTATTTCATGTGTTATTTTTGATGGCATTTTGCTTCTTTGTTTTTTTGTTGTATTGCAATTTTGGGCTTGGCCTGATGTTAGTTGCCCCGAGTCCCCTTTGGGGAGATTTATTTATTTATTTATTAGATTTCTTAGCTGCCACTCCCAATGGCTCGGGGTGGCTTACATCGACATAAAATCACAACCTACAATGGCATTAAAACACAGAGCAAAACGATTCCAGAAAAGGACACAATTTTTAAAAGATAGCATATTATTCACCACTCAAAGGCCTGCCGGAATAAAACAGACTTACAGGCCTTCCGAAAAGCCAGTAGATTGTGTAAGGCCCTAACTTCCGGGGACAACGCATTCCAGAGGACTGGGGCGATGATGGAGAACGCCCCCCTCCGCGTTGAGGTTAGATGGTACTGTTTAACATTTGGCACGAGTAAAAGGTTCCTCTCTTCAGATCTAAGTGATCTTGTGGGACAGTATGGGGTTAAGCGGCCCCTCAGGTACACTGGCCCCAGACCATACAAGGCCTTAAAAGTTAAAACTAGCACTTTGAAGGTGATGCGGTACTCGATGGGAAGCCAGTGCAGTTCCCACAGAATTGGTGTCATGCGGCAGCTCGGAGGGACTCCTGCGAGCAACCGGGCTGTGGCATTCTGCACTAGCTTGAGTTTCCGGGTCACTGACAGAGGCAGGCCAATGTAGAAAGCATTACAGTAGTCTAACCTTGAGATGATAGTAGCTTGGATCACATGGCCAGGCCGTGCCGCAATAAGTAAGGGGCCAGCCTCTGAGCCTGACGAAGGTGGAAAAACGCCACTCTGCTGACAGCGGAGACCTGACCCTCCACTGACAGCAGAGGGTCCAAGAGAACTCCAAGGCTCTTTACTGAAGATGAGGGGCATAACGCCACGCCGTCCAGGGTCGGAAGTTGGCCATCCCCACCATCCGGATGACCCAGGCAGAGGATCTCCGTCTTCACTGTATTCACCTTCAACCTACTGGCTAGAAGCCATCCAGTAATGGCTTCAAGGCAGAGATGGAAAATATCGGGTACGGTTTCGGGCCTGCCCTCTATCCCCAGAATGAGCTGGGTGTCATCAGCGTACTGGTGGCGGGGTATACATTTTATTTATTTTACTTACTATATTTGTATACCACCCTTCACAGCCCTTAGGCTTCTTCTTCTTCTTATTATTATTCCAAGTGAATGTGGAGAGTGACTGTAGTTGGCCTACAGCAGTGTTTCCCAACCAGTGTGCCGTGGCACACTAGTGTGCCGTGAGCGATCATCAGGTGTGCCGTTGGAAAATGGAACCTCCAATACCCTTTCTTCCCCCTCCTGCCGAACACTTTTTCTGCTCCACTCGGATGTAGGTGAACTACAATTTCTAAACTCAAGATCAATTCCCAAGCAAACCCTTTCAGTACTTTCTGTTGGTAATGAGAGTTCAATATGCCAAGTTTGGTTCAATTCCATTGTTGCAAGAGTTCAGGATGCTCTTTGTTTGTGTGTTAACTATAAATCCCAGAAACTGTAACTCCCAAATGTCAAGGTCTATTTCCCCCAAACTCCATCTGTGTTCACATTTGGGCATATTGAGTATTCCTGCCAAGTTTGGTCCTGATCCAACATTGTTTGAGTCCACAGTGCTCTCTGGATATAGGTGAACTACAACTCCAAAACCCAAGGTCAATGCCCACCAAACTCTTATAGCATTTTCTCTTGGTTATGGGAGTTCTGTGTGGGAAGTTTGTGTCATTCTGCCATTCCTGCCAGGATATCTATGTTGTGTTCATCGAAACAGGCCCAGGTTTCACACTGAGTGTATAAATACATTTAAAACAACATATCAACTATATGTATGTATTTTGTGTCATTTTTAGTGGTGTCATTTTGATTTTGTAAATGTCATTTTGGTTGGTGGTGTTGCATTGGTTCCTCATATATAACAGCATTGCCCTTTATAAGCAAACTCCCTGGCAGGTTTAGAATATATGTTCAGCGAGTGACTTTGTTGCCTGTGTGCTGGCGAGAACAGCTGTGAATTCCTCTCCTCCCGATGACAGCTCCGAATGCCTGACATACCTCATCTTATGTCATGTTTCTCAACCGGGTTTAGATACAAAGCTGGCCTAGACACTGGCATCGGAGATAAGCTGCGCTCATTTAAATAGAGCGGATGGAGAGAATTTTAAATTAATATCTGAAGAAGAAGGGGAAGCCAACTTACAGTCCAAGAGCTTGTGTTGCAATCTATCATCGCCTGGAAATTAACCTGTCAAATCTGATTAACAGTCCCAGGGAAGGAGACAACATAGCTCACCCTCGGAAGGATATGTTCAGCAATGAGGTCATAAACGGAGAGCTCTTCCTCACCTCTTTCAGCAGAGGATGTTACCAAACATTTCACAGGAGGGTGTGTGGATTTACATCCCCACCCCTTCCATTCCCTTGCCTGCCATGTCTGTCTTCTAGATGGCGGCACCAAATTGGGAGCCTCACACCTCTCTTACTCAACAGCAGGTGGTTGTGTGGGTGTGCTCCGAGCTGACACTTGATGTGCATGAAAGAGGGTGATATTTGCATGCAAATGAAGACTTTTTTGCTGCTTTGCGTTCCTTTTTGAGGATTGTAGAGCCCGCCAGCCTGAAAAAGGTGCACTTTGGGCTTGATTTAATTGAAGTAATGTTACCATTTAATGACAACAGGGTTCTTGCTTCGAGGGCAATTTGGCCTGCAGGAATTTTGCTGGCAACAACGCTTAAGACAGCAATTCTCAAATGGTGTGCTGAATCGCATTAGCATGCCATGGAAAATGTAAGGAAGTAAGAGTATTTATTATAATAATTTCCATTTCTAAGCCACCTTGAGAGCAAATCTTGGGGAAAAGGAAGATATAAATAAAGTTAATAACTGCTGCCGTTACTACTACTGAAATGTATTCCTGTTTAATCTAGAAAAAACCCCAACTAACATGTATCCCAGGTGCATCTGCACTTCGAAATTAGTGCAGTTTGGCAGCACTTTACATCAAAGCTATGGAATCCTGGGAGTTGTTTGGTGAGCAGAAAAGACTAAGGACCTTGTAAAAGTATTCCTCCCATGATACCATAGCACTGAACTATGGCAGTGGCATAAAACTCCATTAATTCCACAATGTTGATGCACCCAATGTTACCCAACATTTGGCTATCTGATTTTAAGTGATTTCTCCACCTTGATTTGCTTCAGATGTGCTGAGTTACAACTCTCATTACCCTCACCCAAGAAGGCATCTATTTGACCTTTGAAAACAACCCATGCAACTCAAAGTAACACAGCTATCCTCACATTTGACCTCACCCCGCGTTTTTGGCTACTTGGAACTCTGTACTTAAGTTTCAGAGTCCTCTTGTGGCACCCCCACGGGGCTGGTTTTATATCTGTATTTTGTATTTGGTTGCCTTCATCTGCAAGGCTTTTGTCTATTGTTCTGCCATGTGGGCACTTAGGGGCGGAGTTGTGTCTTGGCTCCAAACCTGGCGTCACCGCCCTTAACTCCTCCTTTTTCCGGAGTTTACCTGAGGGGCAGGACTTCCTTTCTGGTTCATTCCAGAGACCACATGGGCATAGCAAGGTGGAATCTAAGCCATCTGGGACAAACCAACTTAGTTCACTGCTACAAAGCCAACCTACGCTTTCAGCCATAATTTACAGGGACAAAGGAAGGTCAGCCTTCGTGCATAGCCTGTAGATTTTGGGGATCCGGAGAACTTCGTGAGTCAAAGGAGCCATTGAAAGCAACAGGAACCTGGAATCCAAGAAAGGCACCATCACTCTGCAAAGTTAAGAGGCAAGTGATAGTTTCCTTTTTCAAGGACTTCCTTTTGCAACCTACTTCAAGCATTTTAGGCCACCAGCATTTTTACTGGTTGTATTCAAAAAATCTTGTTTGGTTCACTATTTTTGAGTCTAGCACTCATTCTTACAGATATTCCAGGTCTCCCTGTATGTGGGACGGCTTGTCTCTACCTTCAGGGCCATAGATTGCTACGTCCATCCCTTTAAAGCCCATTTTTAGGCCCTGAAGGTAGAAGACCTCTTGAAGCTCAAGAAAGAACAGCGTGGTTCAAAACCAATCTATTTGCATTAAGAAGACACAAGATGCTATCTGATCTTGGAAGCTAAGCAGAATCAGCTCTGCTTAGTATATGAGTGGGAGATTACTAAGGAATAACATCTTTTCAGAAGAGGGTAATGGCAAACCCCTTCAGAATATTCCTTGCTTAAGAAAACCCTATGAAATTCATGGCATCATCTCTTAGACCAGGGGTGCTCATTAGGTAGATCGCGATCTACTGGTAGATCGCAGGCAGGGCGGAAGGAAGGCTCAGTCCCGCCCCGCAGGCTCCCGACGCCACCCAAGTGGGTTATCTGAGGTCCTTTCCACACAGTTGAATAAAACCCCATGTTATCTGCTTTGAATCAGATTATATGGCAGTGTGGACTCAGAAAACCCAGTTCAAAGCAGATATTGTGTTATATGTTTCACTTTTTAAAATAAATATCTTTATTAAAGAATGATTTTTTTCAAATATATACATTAAAAAGCAGTGTAAAGCTTGGGTAACAGAGGGGTAGAAACAGAGATGGGTAGAGTTACGGAGAGGAGAGAGATGGGGAAGGCTTGGTGAGGGGACCAGAGAGGTAGGAAGAAAGTAAGGGGGGGAGGGGTAAGTATGAGCATATGTTTCACATTTTTGTAGTGGGTAGGTAGATCATTTTGACTTGGTTGTTTTATAAGTAGCTCGCATGCTGAAAAAGTGTGAGCACCCCTGACAATCCTTAGCTTTGTTAAATGCTACTGCCTGATGTAGTATTAGATTGAACAACTTTTGAAAAAGTTTAGTCAAATTCAGAGATGGCACACCCATTTACATGACGTATATCTACTTCCGGCAAGGCTCCATGGCAAAAGGGGAAATCAAGTGGCAGCAAAACAGGAGGCTTCCAATGTTGCCTTTGCAACCATGGGATGTGGACAGTGGCAAGACAGCTGGTGCAGGGTGAGGGGTTCTCCATGCCCCTCACCAGGACCTCACAGATTCGCCGCGAAGTATGGTGAATCCCAGCCTTAATGTGATAAGGCCCTTGGATTGAGTATTCAAGGCACTTTTAAAGATCCCACAATCAGATGTGTCCACACTTTTTCAGCATGCGAGCTACTTATAATAAAATCAAGTCAGAAAGATCTACCGATCGAGAAGCAGGGCGGAGCAGGGGGAGGGGGCGGGGCTTGGTGCGGCCTGACTCCACCCCTCTCTGGCTTTAGCGCTACCACGGCTTCTCCAGGCTTGAGGAGGGTAGTGCCAAGCCAGTGGTGGCATAGCTATCCACTACTGGCTTGGCACTACCCTCCTCAAGGCTGAAGAAGCTGTGGTAGAGCTGTTGCTGGGGGAGGGGGCGGAGCTTTGTGCAGCCTGGCTCCACCCCCTCCCCCCTCTGGCTTCAGCGCTACCACAGCTTCTCCAGGCTAAAGGAGGGTAGTGCCAAGCCAGTGGTGGCATAGCTTTCCACTACTGGCTGGGCACTACCCTCCTCAAGGCTGAAGAAGCTGTGGTAGCACTGAAGCCGGGGAGGGGGCGGGACTTGACGTGGCATGGCTCCGCCCCCTCCCCCTCCCCCTCTGGCTTTAGCACTACCACAGCTTCTCCAGGCTAGAGGAGGGTAGCGCCAAGCCAGTGGTGGCATAACTAGCTACTACTGGCTTGGCACTAACCTCCTCAAGCCTGGAGAAGCTGTGGTAGCGCTGAAGCCGGGGGAGGGGGCGGGGCTTGGGGCGGCATGGCTCCGCCCCCTTTAGAAGTGCCTCATCCGGCTGGGATCAACCTCCTTCGGTCCTGGGATTGTTGTCGAGGCCAACAGGTCTCAAGCCGCAGGTCGTTCCGCGAGTGAACAAGTCCCAACTTCAGCACGCACGCCTGTTCCCGGGTGGAAACCCACACGTCCTTTCCCTGAGCCCCGCTGGAATCTGTCCATAAGGTTATTTCTCTTTCTGACTTTCTCCCCATTTCTCCTGGATTTTTATATTTTTTTCCTCTCTCCTCCCGCTTCCCGGGCGCCTTAAGACTGCAAGGAGAGCTGCGTCCAAGGGAAAGATGCGGTAGCTCAAGCGGCAGGGCCAAGGCCGTTTGGGACGGAAGTCCCGGGTTCGGGACCCCCAAAGGGAGGAGAAGAACTTATTTTTGCTTTTACATTTTTATCTTTATTTTTATCTTTCCCCTTTCTCTTCTGTCTTGGGACACCTCTGAGCTCAGAAAGAAAGGTTTTGAGAAAGGAATTGGCCTATGAAGCAGGGGGCCACATCTGTTTGTGTTGGGCTGACAGCAGGAAAGCAGAAATCATAAATAAGGGTTCATCTTTGTATCTGTGCATCTGTACAATATTGCCTCCATGTCTCCCTTGACCCCTTGTAACCCTTCCCTTCCCCTCCTTGCCCTTGGTTAAGAAAGACTGCCTTGAGGGTGTTTTACTATGTTTTGTCAAGAGGAAATGCGACTGCGCCCTGCTCCCGAAATCTTTGTGGATCACCATATTCATATTGCATGCGCCTTCTGATGGAAATCTTGTTATGGATAAGCTAAGCCCTTGTCTTGGCCCCACGTTTCATCAGTCCTGAGGCAGGTTTAACGGTCGGATTTCCAGTCTAACTAAACTCGTCTTTGGAACCTGGACAATAAAAGTTTGCTCTTCACAGCGGGTGTCCCAGCTGGCCTCGGAAACCAGGTGTGCCCCAAAATAAGTCCTTTTGTCACCAAAAGGGTCTGAGTGAATCACCAGGCCTTCTTCCTCTTCTTCCCCATTCACAGACGGATGGGACACATCAATCCAGTGACTTCATCATCTCCAGGTGTTGCCCTAGGTCGTTTCCTAGCCCGGACTCTTTGTTTTCATTCATATGCCAACTTGTCAGTAATCCCTGCCTAAGCCTCCCTTCCTGGAACTCCATATATGGCCACAGACCTCTGATTGGCCGAAGCCGGCAAATGGGAGCGAGCGCTGATAGGCTCCCTGGAACTGACCGGCTTCCCGCCCATCAGCTGGCCTCAACGTTCTGACCAATCACCAACGGAGCCGGCCCGGAAGAAGGCGGGCGGGAAATTCAATTGTTTTGACAGTTCTGTAACCTTTAAAAACCAATGTTTTGAATGTATATGCATGCGTTCTTTGCGGGAATCAGGGTATTGCAGTTCGCATCCTCTCAGCTGAGCAGAATAAAACAATTTCGTGGCATCTACCTTGCAGCATTGGTGAGCATAATTGGATCTACGGGAGGCGGGTAGGCTACGAGGACCTAGTCGCTCCGGGCTCGCCAGGTTAACTGAACCCTCGCGGTCTCTGCCCCGTGGTCGGTCCACCGGGCTTGCCCGGTTGTCCGACAACAGGCCTGGGGGATTGGCGGTTGTTCGATAACAGGATCGACCAGTCAATCGCGATCGACTTCCTCGGCAGCCCTGCTCTAAATGAATTAGATCCAGCCATTGGCTAAAGATGACAGCAATATGGGTGTTGGCTTCTGGATTGTTCTTTTTCTAATGGGCAATACCTTATTTCAATGGGCTCTGTGCCTGGATAGAAAGAATCCTTTGTCCTCAAAATTTACAGAGATATTTACATATATGCCCGTGGACAACAATGTGTTTATTTTGAAAGTAAGGATGGATGATGATAAGGATGCAAATAAAGGAGAAGTGAGAAGAAGGACATTATTTTTTGCATATACAAATACATTTCAATGGTTTTATATTAACATGTATATTATTTTTCACTCACAAATCCTCTTGTTGGGAAGAAATGTCTGGGAAGAGATCTTTGTGGATGGCAGACATGAGCACCTGACGTGATGAAACAAGTATGGCATGGCTTATGTTTGATTTGTACACTGATAGTGCTGACCCGTCGTGCGTAAAAAAAGTCAATTGCAATGCTTTACTTCTCAGCAGTACTCGTGGCTGGGAATGATCACCATACAAATTAAGCCCAGGAAAAGGTAAACAAAGTAGATACAGGGCCCTTCCACACAGCCATATAACTCAGAATATCAAGGCAGGTAATCCACAATATCAGCTTTGAACTGGATTATCTGGGTCCACACTGTCATATAACCCAGTTCAAAGCAGATAATGTGGGATTTTATACAGTTGTGTGGAAGGAGCCTCAGTCTAGATGGCAACAGATCCTGGAGATGCAGAGCCAGTGCTTTAAGCAGTGAATAATTCAGGAAGCCCTATATCCTAGGATGTGATCCCAGATTATCTGTTTATCCCAGAGTATCTTGCAGTGGATATCATCTAATCCAGTGGTTCTCAACCTTCCTAATGCCGTGACCCCTTAATACAGTTCCTCATGTTGTGGTGACCCCCAATCATAAAATTATTTTAGTTGCTATTGTAGTAACTGTAATATTTCTCCTGTTATGAATTGTAAATATCCAATATGCAGGATATATTTTCATTCACTGGACCAAATTTGGCACAAAGACCCCATATGCCCAAATTTAAATACCGCTGGGGTTGGTGGGGGGATTGATTTTGTCATTTGGGAGTTGTAGTTGCTGGGATTTATTGTTCAAACAAAGCGCATTCTGAACTCCACCAACGATGGAGTTAAGCCAAACTTGGCACACAGAATGCCCATGGCCAATACTGGGTTTGGTGGGCATTGACCTTGAATTTTGGAGTTGTAGTTGACCTACATCCAGAGAGCACTGTGGACTCAAACAATGATAGATCTGGACCAAACTTGGCATGGATAATCAATATGCCAGAATGTGAACACTGGTGAAGTTTGGGGAAAATATACCTTGACATTTGGGAGTTGTAGTTGCTGGGATTTATAATTCACCTACAATCAAAGAACATTTTGAATCCCACCAATGATAGAATTGGGCCAAACTTCCCACACAGAATCCCCATGACCAACAGAAAATAATGTATTTTCTGATGGTCTTTAGCGACCCCTCTGACACCCCCTCGCGACCCCTCCAGGGGTCCCGACCCCCAGGTTGAGAAACACTGATCTAATCCCATTCATTTCAAAGCAGATAATCTGGGATCACATCCTAGGATATAAGGACAATGCAGAAGGGGCCATAGTCTATTGCATACCACAGTCTCATGATCTAGACCGGTGGAAGCCCCCGGGGGCTTCCCTCCACCTCCTTGCGCCCTCCTTCCTTGACAAGGGGGCGAGGTGATGGTGAGAGGGGGGTGCCATTCCCTCCTTCCCCGCCCCCTCACAGCGCTCTCCCCCCACCCTCCCCCGAGAGAGGGAGAGAGTCATCTCCATGCTGGGTGTTGCGGTTTTGTTTCAACATTTTTTTTGGTCCGTGTGAACTGCGCCCCTCTTGGCTTGCGCCCCTAGGCCATGGCCTAGTGTGGCCTTATGGGTAATCCGGGCCTGCATACTCCCCAAATGTGTTTTAAATGTGTGTGTATGAGCATTCCTTCCAATTTATGGTGACCCCCATGAATTTCATAGGGTTTTCTTATGCAGAAATACTCAGAAATGGTTTTGTCAGTTCCTTCCTCTGAATTTGAAAGATAGCCTACAGCAGGGGTGCTCACACTTTTTCAGCATGGGAGCTACTGATTAAAAAACCAAGTCCCAAAGATCACCTACCCAGAAATGTAAAACGTATAACTATTTTCTTATTTATTTATTTATTTATTTATATTATTCATTTTTATGTACCGCTCCTTCCAGCAGGCTCGGGCAGTTTACATAAAATGAAGTTATAAAACATCAACATTTCAATTTAATAACAACAATATAAAACAGAGCATAAAAATACATCCAACCACCCCATTTCTCCCACACTGCCATATTACCACACATATTATCAGCCAGAAAGTAAGAAGAGAGGCTTTTGAACTGCAAGGCCATTTAATACGCAGCAAGGTAAACAAAGGGGCATGCAAAAATACATCCAACCACCCCATTTCTCCCACACTGCCATATTCCCCAACATATATTTCTCAAGGAACAAAGCAAGCAGAGAGGCTTTGGAGCAAAAATGCCATTTTTAAACATTAAAAATAAACAAAGAGACATGCCACAGAACAATCAAGCACCCACCCCAAAGTAAAAAAGACCGACCTTTGAGATGCGGTAAGGAAATGACCCCAAAGCGTCCTTCTCCTCCTCCTCCGTCATTGCTCCTATTTCCACGCCGCCAGCATGCGTGCTGCCTCCAAGAGCTCACGAGATGTCCGAGAGGCAGAATGGGCGCTTCTGCGCATCTTGTGAGGCCAGCCATGCATCGCGTCATCCAGGCCCGCCCCTTTGGTCTCCTATGACTCTGAGTGGCTGGAGAAGGACGGAGGGAGGAGGAGGAATCCAAAAGAGGGGGCCCATTCTGCCTCTTGGACTCTGGAGCTTTTGGAGGCGGCGCACAAGCAGGGAGGAGCAACAACGGAGGACTTCTATGCAGCATGCAGGGGCGCGTGAAGAGGACAAACTGCAAAAAACCTGGTCAGGGGCCTGAAGATCACCAGGATGAGGCCCAAAGATCACCCTGGTGATCCCGATCACCATTCTGAGCACCCCTGGCCTACAGCATCTGGTTAGTTGGCAAACTTCCATCCAAATGCTCACCCGGGCTGACCCTGATTGACATTCAAGATCTGATGGAATCTAATGTCGTTAGGGCATTCAGTATTCAATTTTATTACCTTTGGACAAACAGGAAAACATGTAGAATATCATGTAGACAATCTTAAAAGTGGACTTGAGCCAAAATACAATAAAAATGACTTTTAAGTAGAAATATAAATAAAAACATAACTGAAAGCATAAAAAGCAGGCACCCCTTTCTCCAGATGGGTTCTTACTTGGCACAAAGCATAGATGCCTCGGACACACACATTTCTTTTGTGGCGGAAACTGAAGCAGATGCCACAGTGTCTTAGAACAGAAATCATTTTTGGCGGCTTTAAACCCTTAAGGTATAGCAACCTTAATTAACCCCCTATCCGTATTCTAATACAAAAAGTTAATTTTTTTTGAATTGGACCAAAAAAGAGACAAGAAAGGAAAAGGGTCAGCATGCATGAAAATAAGAAAGATCGCTGCAAATTTGAGATCTGTTGATACATTTTAATCAACTACAACAAGTGAACTGTGGAAATGCTACAAGTATCCACAAAGAGGAACAAACATTGTATAAATTGTATTTAAATTATTTATTTAGATAAGTAATTTTATTTGTTTAAATAAATAATGTTATGTATTATTTTATAGAAAGTATGGTGTAATGTAATAATATATGATATAATGTAGTGTTACATTGCATTATAATTTAAAATAATTGTTTAAAATGATTCTATAAAATTATTTATTTAAATAAGTAATTTTATTTTGTTTAAATAAATAATGTTATTTATTATTTTAAAGATAATATAATATAATAATATATAATATAATATAGTGTTACATTGCATTGCAATTTGATATAATATAATATAATATCAATATATTGTATTATGTTATAGTATAGTAATTGTAATGTAATAATAATAATAATAGCATGATTACGGGATGGTATGTGGTATATGCATTTGGTATTGGTGGTGTTGTATTGTAACACAGTATAATACTGCCAATGATAATGTGATACAATAATTATATCGTGATATTATAATTTATATATTTGTATTACATGCAATATTGCTAACAATATTGCGATATGTTGTAATGTTAATTGTTGTTTTTCAGCTTGTTGTAAGCCGCTCCGTCAATATTTTTTTATGTACACTGTAAGCCACTCTGGCAGTATTGTTGTTTGCTGTAAGCCGCTCTGAGTCCCCTTCGGAGTTGAGAAGGGTGGCATATAAAAATAGTAAATAAATAAATAAATAAATATCTAAAGAGACTCTTTCTGTGTCTGACTCTATACTCCTGCCTATGCTGCCAAGTCATTGATGTGGTGTCCTGACACGTCTTTGCTTTCTGATCATTCAGTGTACACAAATATTGTTTAATGCACACAATTATTTAAAATGTTGAATAAAATTGCATTCTGGCTATATATATGGAACAGAAATGAAAATTGTGTTTAAACTTGGGTCCCATCTCCATGATATCTCATTATATATGCATATGGAAATAAAGATATTCCAAAGTCCAAAACACATCTGGTCCCAAGCATTTTAAATATGGGATACTCAACCTGTATTACTCTATTCTGATTTTTTTAAAACCTTCTGTTTTGCAAAGCTTCCTAGCCAGGATTTATGTTCAAGAGCTTGTTTGAAAAAAAACCCAAAACAAAACAAAACAAAAGTAAACAAACAGCCAATCTTTCCTTGGTTAATTTGGGTAGAGATCAACATTGTTTTTTTCTTCAAAACCAATAAAGATTCAGTGCCTTCATTTTCTTTTCCTATGAGATGGTTTAAAAGGATTGTTTCTGGGAGGCGTTAATATATTTCACATCTGCAAACAGAGGAAGCCCAATAAATTATCTGAGAAGACTGGAGAGTTTGAAACGAGACTCAGAGCGCATATGCCATCAATAAAGACTCGGCACGATTATATATTCACCTTTCTTGGAGACAACAATTTGATTTTCTTTGTGCCTTGCATCCTGATTCAGCCCTCGGAAGCAGAAAAGCTCATCTATGAAAGGAAAGATAAAGTGTGAAGTTAGTCATGTGGAAAGGATGGGTACTGAATGGGCCATTTGCAAATTAAGCGCTCTCTTTCCCCCAGAAAAATAACAACTCTGCATCCAGAGCTCATCTATAAAATAATCTGCATGCAACTTTCAGATGGGTTCCTTCTTTCTTTCTTTCTTTCTTTCTTTCTTTCTTTCTTTTAACATCTTATCTGTTTCGAATGAAGAATGTGGCAATGATGCTATTCTCTCCTCTGAAAGAGGAACATTTACAGGATGACCTGCCATGAAAAGATAAAAGACTAAATGTGTTATCTGCCAGATTATACAGTTAGTACTGTGGTTCCCAATCTGTGCTCTGTGTCACCAGTGGTCTGCAAGAACTAAAATAGGGTCCGCAGCCTCAATGTTACTACATCGTTGCAACGAGAGCGACTGGTCTTGTGAAACCCTCTTATAGTGGCAAGGTTTATTAAATATGGTTTTCTGAGGACAAGCAGATGGCAACTACTGGATGGCATATGTTCTGTATCAGAAACTAGAGCTGATGTGGTCTATCCAGTAGGGGTGGATATCTCCGGTCGTAATACTTTGATTTCCCTTAATTTTTCATATTTAAAATTATTTTGACCCTATATTGACCCTCGGATCTTTCTAAATCGAAACCGGGTCAGGCATTTCCATAAAGGGCGCGTTATTAGGTCGTTTTTATTCCCAGCTGGATGGGTACTGAATGGGCCATTTGCAAATTAAGCGCTCTCTTTCCCCCAGAAAAATAACAACTCTGCATCCAGAGCTCATCTATAAAATAATCTGCATGCAACTTTCAGATGGGTTCCTTCTTTCTTTCTTTCTTTCTTTCTTTCTTTCTTTCTTTCTTTCTTTCTTTCTTTCTAACATCTTATCTATTTCAAATGAAGAATGTGGCAATGATGCTATTCTCTCCTCTGAAAGATGAACATTTACAGGATGATCTGCCATGAAAAGATAAAAGACTAAATGTGTACATACAATTAGTTCTGTGGCTCCCAATCTGTGGTCTGTGTCACCAGTGGTCTGCAAGAACTAAAATAGGGTCCGCAGCCTCAATGTTACTACATCGTTGCAACGAGAGCGACTGGTCTTGTGAAACCCTCTTATAGTGGCGAGGTTTATTAAATATGGTTTTCTGTGGACGAGCAGATGGCGACTACTGGATAGCATATGTTTGGTATTAGAAACTAGAGCTGATGTGGTCTATCCAGTAGGGGTGGATATCTCCGGTCGTAATACTTTGATTTCCCTTAATTTTTCATATTTAAAATTATTTTGACCCTATATTGACCCTCGGATCTTTCTAAATCGAAACCGGGTCAGGCATTTCCATAAAGGGCGCGTTATTAGGTCGTTTTTATTCCCAGCTCTCAACTGGTGAAAGGAGACTGGAAAGCAGCACCCTCCATTCCTCTCTTGTCAGCTGAGAGCTGAGACGGGGGCTTTGGAAGCCTGGAAGCCAGGGGCCAAGATCGCTTGGGAGCCAGGGGCGGGACGAAGCGGCGACTCGTCACTGTGACGCGGCGATCCTCACCACGCCCCTGGCTCCTTTCCCCCCCTTCTTTCGTCAAGCAAGGGAGGGGAAAGGAGCCAGGGCGTGTGAGGATCGTCGCGCCACAGTGACGCGTCGCCGCCGTCCCGCCCCTGGCTCCTTTCCCCCTCCCTTGCTTGGAGGCCTGGCGAAAAGGTGTGCCGTGGAGGTGTGCCGCAGGTATGCCGCGGCACACCTCCGGTTGCGGCGGCGTGGCGGCGTGGCGGCGGCGGCGGCGCCGGAGCGACGGGTACGTCTTGGGTTATATAAGGCGTCGAAAAGTAAGCCGAGGGGGACTTTTGGGGAAAAGAAAGTAAGACGCTGTCTTACTTTCGGGAAACACGGTAGTAGCTCCTGAGCTACCTAATGAGCACCCTTGGCTTAGAGGGAAAAACTCCTCTCTTGCCTCGCCACTGCAGGAGATTTCCTCCGCATGGGTTTTATGACTATGTGGAAAAAGGGCCTTGCTTTGAACTGTATTATCTGGGGGCTCTTCCACACAGCCCTATATCCCAGATCTGCTTTACCCAAGGCAGTTCAAAAAATCCAACAAGATCTGCTTTGAACTCCATGAAGGGTTAACTGAGTCCACACTGCAGATTGGAAGATAGATCCTATAACCCAGTTCAAAGCAGATAAAAGAAAATTGTGGGATTTCCTGCCTTAATATTCTGGGATATATAGAGCTTGATTGTGCATTTTCCTCCATGAAGGCAGACGAACCAACCGGAGCTGACACAGAAGGGGGTTGGTCTGGATGGTCGTTAGAGGCGCCTACAATAGAGAGAAACACTGGGTAGGATTGTATGAGAAAGAGGACTGGATTGTTTGGACTACCATGCCAAGCACATTTTATATAAGATACTGAACTTGGGCAACTCCTCTGGTAATGTAACTCCAGAGCATATTTGACTCATTGCATTCTACAATGGGTTGTTCCATGATTATTGTGTAATATCTTTATCATTGCATTGAATACCACATGCTTTGAGTATCAGAACACTGAACATATACATTTCTCTTAGATACCGATATGTTTTTGTCATGATTAGATGTTTGGATTAATATTATATTAGAGTGTTTATCTTCCCCCCCCCCTATCCTTGATTTCCAACTCTCTGTATTCCACAGTGTAAGTCCAGTTTTTCTGCTTTGCGCATGTGCTGAAGCAGTAACGACCTAATAACGGAAATTCGTTATTAATGACGTTTCAATTACGAAATTTATTTAAAAATTTTCGGAACACCCAAACTGAACCAAATCTAAAGTTGACCAAAAACGGATTTGTAACCTTTTTGGTGCTAATGTTGGAGAGTGGTCCCTGGTAAAAAAAAAAAAAAAAGAAAGTTGGGAACCACTGATTTAGTGGAAACAAGGCTTTCCTAGACTGTGCTAACTTGGGTTGACCTTGGGCAAGTCACACTCTCTCAGTATCATTGGAAAACAATGCAAATTCTCTTTGAACAAACGTTGACAACAAAATCCTGTGATAGGCTTGCTTTAGGTTTACATAAATTGGAAATGGCTTCAAGGCAAAGAACTACTATCATCACTTTGGGTAGCAAGTAAGGGTTTTGCAAGTTCGATTGCATAGCTCAGGGCTGTCCAACTGGCGGCCCGCGGGCCGTATACGGCCCCCCAGCCCCTTCCCTGCGGCCCCCTAAGCTTTTTAATAAAAAATAAAAATAGAAAAAAAAGTAATTTTTTTTAAAAATCTCGGAAGCAGGCGAAATCACCCGCTTCCAAGGCTATTGTGATGCTTTGGGAGAGGGGGCGGAGCTGCGTGGCTGGGGGTGTGGCTGGGGGCGTGGCCAGGGGTGTGGCCGAGTGGCCCCCAGGTGATCACTCACCAGAAGTCTGGCCCTTGGGCTGGCAGAAGTTGGACAGCCCTGGCATAGTTGAATGCTCATCAGTGGTGTATAAAGAAACTTCTTTGCAAGTAGTAATTTAAAATGCTATGAAGATGGCTAAGGTTTTTGATATATGTCAAGTTTGTTCTAACATATAATAGCCTCCTCCCAACACATGGCCAGCCAACATGTATTTGATTCTGAGGAAATGCTGCTTGATTTTTGTATTATGTGCTACGAGTATAGTTGGGCTTCCATCCAGATGAATTTATTTTATTATTTATTTATTTATTTACTTCATTTCTATTCCACCCTTCTCATCCCGCAGGGGAGTCAGGGCGGATTACATTGTGCGTATTACATTTAGACACACAAACACACGAGACAGACAGAGGCAATTTAACATCTGGCCACGAGGGGGAGCTGTCGCACTCTTTCATTCCTCAGTGTGTTTTCTGGAGATCTTTTTATGGCCTCGTAAATCAGTTAAATTTAGCCTCCCCACTAAGTGGTACCTTAATTTCCTACTTGACAGATTCAACTGTCTTTAGGGTTGCAAAGGTCAACAACAAGCTACACAATAGGTCGAGAGCCCACCTCAACCCGGGCAGGCCTCAAACTCATGACCTTCTGGTCAGTAGAGATCTTATGCAACTGACACCCAGCCAGCTGCGCCACAGCTTCTTCCCCAGGCCTTTAGTATTTGGAGGGTAAAGCAGGGCTATCTTTGAAGTTGTAAATATTGGATACAATCTCACCAAAGGAAAATGCCTGCACTTTATTTATGCACTTATTTACTACCTTTCTGTGTTATACCGTCCTCTCAAGTTGATCCACGCAATAAATAGAAAAAGTTCAATTGAATTCAGTGGCAAAACAGAGCTCAAATTTAAATCTCCCCACTGAAATCACTTGACTTCAAGGCCTGCTTTTTGGCCGGCCTGTGCACTCAGGAGTCTGGTATATTTATTATATCTCTTCCTAACCTGTGTAAAAATACACCATGGGTTCAGTTCTGAGCCCGCGGGATAGGGCAGTGAATAAATTGTTCTGAATCTAAGATGTAACTGTAACATGATTAATTAACTCATTAACTAAATTTAGCACCCGGCAAATCATCTCCTGGCTTGCAGTAAACTAGGTACAATTATTCACGGCTATATCTAGCCAGTATTCTCCCTAGAGTCCAAAAGTATTGAATGATGAGTTTATCTGTAGATAGTGTTTCAAAATGGGAAGCTGGAAGAGTCAGATTGTGTGGAAAAGATGGATTAGATCTAGAGTTGCCAAGTCTCAGGGCACCGGCCAAAGGCTTGGGTAGTTGCTATTCTTCTCTGTGTGCCCAAGTGTGTGTTTGTGTTTGTGTGTGTGAGTGTGTGTGCGTGTGTAGGGAGTTTGAAAGTACCATAAGCAGGAGGAGAAGAAAGTTCAATTTATGTTTATTTATTTATTATTTTGATTTGTATACTGTCCTTTCCAGCGGGCTCAGGACGGTTTACAGTATATCAAACTACCAACAAGAGGCATAAAACATAAAATTTAAAACGATACCACATAAGAGCATAGATACAGATGAATTGAGAAACAATTCCATGTAGGACAATTCCACCTTCCCAGGATATTTATAGACCAGGGCTGTCCAACTTCTACTGGACCTGTGGCCGGAATTCTGGTCACTGATCACCTGGGGGGCCAAAGGGTCTGCCTCCGCCCCCGGCTCTGCCCCCTCCCAGGCTCCGCCCCCTCCCGGCTCCCCCCCTCCCCCGGCTCCAGGGAGGGAATATAAATACATTAATAAAATATAATAATATCAGAAAGGGATATGGATGGAATGAGGGAATATAAATACATTAATAAAATATAATAATATCAGAAAGGGACATGGATGGACGGAGAGGATATACATACATTAATAAAATATAATTAATGCTTCCTGCCTGGGGGAACCCTCCCAACCCCTGAGGCTGTGGGTTCATTACCTGGGGAGGCATGGGCAGAGGCGGTGATGGCGTTGCAGGCCTGCCTCTGTGCGGGCGGGAAGGGGTCCCGAAGGCCGGCGCGGAAGGCGGCGGAGGCCTCGGGCAGGAAGGGAACCAGGGCCGGGCCCTCGCTGGCGCCGAGCAGGGCAGCCAGGAGCTGGAGCAGGCCCAGGCGGAGCTCCTCGCAGGCCTCGCCTTGGCCTTGTATGGCCTCACCCTGGCATAGCTGCTGAATCCCAAGATTTCGGCAACTGTATTAACTATCGCGAGACTATGCCAGGTACACGCCTTGGCCTTGTTTCGCTGGCATAGGTGCCGTGTGGCTGGCGCTCTAGTCTCGAGACTTCCTCAGAACCTGGAAGTGGGTAATTTTTATTTTAATTTAATTTATTTTCCTATTTTTATTTTTTATTAAAAAGATGAGGGGGCCATAGGAAAGGGGCTGGGGGCCGTGTACGGCCCCAGGGTCGCCAGTTGGACAGCCCTGTTATAGACTAAATGCTTGCCGGAACAGAGCGGTTTAACATGCTCTCCGGAAAGCCGTCAGCTCACTGATTGAGTGTACTTCTGGTGGTAGGCTATTCCACAAACATGGTGCAGCCACAGAGAAGGTTCTGTCTAGTTGACGACAGACGGATAGTCCGTAAGGGCGGAATCTGTAAGAGATTGAGGTCCTCTGAACGGAGGGATCTCTGGGGAACATATGGGAGTAGACGGTTCCTCAAGTACACCGACCCCAGACCATGCAAGGCCTTAAAGGTCAATACCAACACTTTGAAGACGATCCGGTGCTCAATTGGTAACCAGTGCTGATGCTGCAAGGTTGGAGTGATATGAGCCCTGGCCGGTACTCCAGCCAGGAGTCTCGCTGCAGCGTTCTGCACCAGTTTGAGCTTCCTGATAACCGACAAAGGAAGACCAATGTAAAGGGCGTTACAGTAGTCTAGCCTTGAGATGACCGTTGCCTGGATTACCGTAGCTAGGTCATTACCGGAGAGGTAGGGTGCCAGCCGCCTCGCTTGCTGCAGATGGTAAAAGGCAGATCTGCTGACAGTGGAGACCTGAGCCTCCATCGTCAGCAGCAGGTCCAACTGGACCCCCAAGCTCTTTACTAGAGACGACGGGCGTAATGCCTCACCGTCTAGAGCAGGCAGCCAGAGCTCACACCCACCCGGGTGACCCAGCCAAAGGATCTCCGTCTTCGAAGGGTTCACTCTCAACCGACTGGCACATAGCCAATGAGGCATTGTTGGAAACAATCGGGTACAGAGTCTGGTCAGCCGTGCATCCTCAGCACCAGCTGGGTGCCATCAGCGTTTAGGTATGGGAGGTGACTTTAAAGCTGAGGGATCAGTTTTACCAGAGCCTTGTTCCTGATATGAAGGTTTGTCATTTTTAAATGTTTCACTTGTATGATGTCAATGTACCAGAAAAGCAGGAACAAAGGATGAGACTACGGAAGGGAGATGGGGCGTCATTTGGAGCAAGACAGAGAAGGGAACACCACCTTCATGGATCGTTTTGACTTGTAAGGTACATTGATTCTGGATTTTGGAGAAAATGAGAGATAGAAATGAAGTTTAGAGTAATAGTAACAATAATGGCTGAACAGCAGCACACAACAGGAAGTAAAGATGTCAGTGTTCTGAAAGAAGTAAAGAACACCAGCACTGAAGTGATGATCCTCCACCACATTGGACTGGCCACATTGTCTAAATGCTCGATCTCCATCTCCCAAAGCATCTCCCAAAATGTTGGTGGACAGGAAAGAGGTTTAAAGAGACATGGGTCTTCAGTGTGGTGGTGATGGCGCGCGCCAGAGCACGCATGCACGCAGTTAGTTTCGCGCATGCGCTATTGGGACCAAGCGTTTCTGGTGGAGGGAGTAGCGAAACACTCCCAAGAGGATGAAAAGGACATGGGAACATTTGCAGCCGGGGCGGAGCCTCCCGCCTCTGGCTTCAAAATGTTCCCTGGCTTGTCCTTTTCGGCCTCTTGGGAGTGCGTTTAGCAACTCCCTCCACCAGAAGCACTCCGACCCGATGGCGCATGCGTGAAAGTTTCGCGCATGTGCTATAAAAACAGAGCACTCCCAAGAGGATGAAAAGGACAAGCCAGGGAACATTTTGCAGCTGGGGCGGAGCCTTCCGCCCGCACACCGTCCACCCGCAGCATGGTGCGCTGAACCTGGCGGCCACGGCCAGATGCACCCTTGGCCATGTGGCACCCTGAGGCGGCCACTTACTTTGCCTCCACTAAGATCCGCCCCTGCTTGCCCTATGGTCAGCTGTTACCTACAGTGCGGTGGAATTTGAAGAGACACGAATAGAGGGCAAAAGGGAGAACATGTCAAGAGGAAGGCACATCAAGCTGTGATGGCGCAGTGAGCGCCACCTGCATAGAAAAACTTGAGTTCTTAACGGTTCGCATTGTTAAAGTGTGATTTTACAGACTGCACAGTTTGCAAGAGGTTTAGTTGCACAGATTGGTCCTTAGCACCTGCCAATAATCATTAGCAGAGTCCAATTGAGATTGTTCCATTCCCTTTTTACAGGGATCTGGGGAACAAGCCCCTTTTACATTCTATAGACCAGTGATTTTCAACATTTTTTGAGCTGCGGCACATTTTTTTTACATTTACAAAATCCTGGGGCACACCACCAACCAAAATGACACAAAATGACACTCTAACACAGTAATACATATAGTTGCTATGTTTTTAAATGTATTTATACACTCAGTGTGAAACCTGGGCCTGTTTCGATGAATACAACATAGATATCCTGGCAGGAATGGCAGAAAGACACACACAAAGCTCTTGCTCAACAGCTGTCAGTCTCTCTGTTTTTAGTTTTTATCGCAGTCAAGCTTGAGAAGCTCATCTCACACAGATATATGGTTGAAAACGGGAGCAATGTCAAAATGTCGCCGTATTTTCTTTTTTCTTTTGTCCACCACCACTCATATTAGGGCCTTCATCTGTGTCATAATTTTGTCCAGGGCCTTGTTCGGCATTTGGATTTTTCCTTCTCAAAAACTTCTCCATCACTGTCACTCGCTTGTCTTGCTGTCATCCCAAATTGCCACTGTCACTTGACGCGCAGCTGCAGCACTAACTCTAACTTTGTTTACTTTGCCACGTCTGAGCGAATCCAAGATGGCACGACCATAGCACTCTCGCGTCACTTCTTAGGTGACGCGGGAGTGCTATGGTTCCATTTCCTAAAGGGACAGATGCGCCTTATAGTTTATTTATAATTTTTATTTATTTATTTGTCACGTTTCTATACCACCCCTCTCAGCCCGAAGGCGACTCAGGACGGTTTACACAAGGCAGTCTCTGCCCTCAATACAACACAAGCAAACAAACCAAAAAAATAATCATATAACAACAAATTAACAATTAAAAACATACAATTGCAGTCTCAGCATCATGTTGAAATCAGTTTCCGTCACATCGTCGTCATTCTATATATCTAATTAAACCGTTATATTTCATCAGCAAATGCCTGCTCAAGCAGCCAGGTCTTGACTTTCTTGCGAAATGTCAGGAGGGAAGGGGCCGATCTGATGTCTCTAAGGAGGGCGTTCCAAAGCCGAGGAGCCACCACTGAAAAGGCCCTGTCTCTCGTCCCCGCCGGTCGCGCCTGCGAAGAAGGCGGGACCGAGAGCAGGGCCTCTCCAGATGATCTTAAACATCTCAACGGTTCATAGGGAGAGATGCGTTTGGACAAGTAACTTGGACCCAAACCGTTTATATATGAATGAAGTTTGAAAATAATTTCCCACGGCACACCTGATTATCTCTCACGGCACACTAGTGTTCCGCAGCACACTGGTTGAAAATCACTGGCTTAAAAAACTCGGTATGTTTAGCCTGCTGAAGAGAAGGCTGAGAAAAGACATGATCACAATGTATAAAGATGTATAAAGAAGGTGGAGCCCGGCTTGTTTTCTGCTGCCCTGGAGACTAGCACTCAGAGCAATGGGTTCAAATCACAGGAAAGGAGAATCCACCTGAACATTAGGAAGAACTTCATGACCATAAGAGCTGCAATGGCAGAACTCGCTGACTCTGTGTGGTGAAAGCTCCTTCTTTAGAGGCCTTTAAATTGATGTTGGACGACCATCTGTTAGGAGTACTTTGATTCTGCTTTTCCTGAATGGCAGGGGGTTGGCCTGGATGGCCCCTGAGGTCTCTTCCAACTTTGTGATTTTATAATTCTAAGATGAGGAACTTCCACCAACAGTTTTCCCTTCCTGATTAAAATGATCACTTGAATGGGTGAGTCGTAGGCCCCTTTCTCATTCTACAGACCAGTGTTTCCCAACCTTTTGTGAGCCGCGGCACACTTTTTACATTTGCAAAATCCTGGGGCACACCACCAACCAAAATGACACAAAATGACACTCTAACACAGTAATACATATAGTTAATATGTTTTTAAAAGGTATTTATACACTCAGTGTGAAACCTGGACCTATTTTGATGAACTCAACATAGATATCCTGGCAGGAATGGTAGAAAGACACAAACTTCCCACACAGAACTCCCATAACCAAGAGAAAATGCTATAAGAGTTTGGTGGGCATTGACCTTGAGTTTTGGAGTTGTAGTTCATTTATTTTATTTATTTATTTCAGGATTTTACCCCGCTCTTCTCAACCCCCGAGGGGGGACTCAGACCGGCTTACAGTACGGCACAATTCGATGCCCACATCATAACAGCATAAAACCCCAAAACCCCCACAACAATTAAGATACATTAAGACACATTAAAATACAATTTCATCAGCATCATGAAACCTATAGTTCACCTATAGTTCACCTATATCCAGAGAGCACTGTGGACTCAAACAATGTTGGATCAGGACCAAACTTGGCATGAATACTCAATATGCCCAAATATGAATGCAGATGGAGTTCAGGGGAAATAGACCTTGACATTTGGGAGTTGTAGTTGCTGGGATTTATAGTTCCCCTGCAATCAAAGAGCATTCTGAACCCAACCAATGATAGAACTGGGCCAAGCTTCCCACACAGAACCCCCAGGAGGCAAGAGGAGGTCTCTACTTGGGGAAAGGGAGGCGGGCCTTCCCAATGCAAGGAGAGGGAGAGACCAAGTAGACAACAGGTGGGATGGGGGGGGACCTTTAATTTTGTAGGTTTCTTAGGTTTTTATACTTAGGGTTTTTAGACTCTCTCTCTCCCCCCCGCCCTTCCTGGAGGTTCCAGTTTCCCACGGCACACCTGATGATCGCTCACGGCACACTAGTGTGCCCCGGCACACTGGTTGGGAAACACTGCTCCAGACAGTAGGGAAAACAGTAACTACTTCCTGTAAGTGCCGATCTTGCCACCAGTTAATTATAAATGCAGTTCCAGTTGCCCAGTAAACCTGGAAGATTCTGGGATGCCACACCCATACTGTGCAACACACCACAAAGTGATGCTTATTAACACAAGGGTGGATCCTTGTTAACTAAGCTCCTTGCTTCATTATGAAAAGAAACGCAACATGGAAACAGGATGAGAACAAGGAACATTTTCTTCCCTTTCTTTTATTGTTGTCATAAGCTTGGATGGTTTAATATTAATGCTGTCAAAATTATAGTTCTTGGCCCCATGGTCACTGCATGTTTGGTCTTGGATTATGGGATGTGGCAAGAAAACTGGAAGTGAGAGGCAAAACAAGAGATGTTGTCACTAACACAAAGTAAGGCTGACATGTTGGAGAAAAGTTTAGACTTGTTTTGCACGGCAAATTGGGAAGAGAGAAGCAGGAAAGGGATATATCCTGCAAAAATGTCAAGGAACACCCTCAGATGTCATCAAAATCTTAGTTCTGTTTCTGATTCCTGAAAGTCCTCCTGAGCAATTCATCTTCTTTCTCAGTACTATTAGACATACTACCAATACTGTAGTACAGTGTTTCCCAACCTTTTTTGAGCCACGGCATACTTTTTACATTTGCAAAATCCTGGGGCACACCACCAACCAAAATGACACAAAATGACACTCTAACACAGTAATACATATAGTTAGTATGTTTTAAAATGTATTTATACACTCAATGTGAAACATGGGCTTGTTTTGATGAACTCAACATAGATATCCTGGCAGGAATGGCTGAAAGACACAAACTTCCCACACAGAACTCCCATAACCAAGAGAAAATGCTATAAGAGTTTGGTGGGCATTGATCTTGAGTTTTGGAGTTGTAGTTCACCTATATCCAGAGAGCACTGTGGACTCAAACAATGTTGGATCAGGACCAAACTTGGCATGAATACTCAATATGCCCAAATATGAACGCAGGTGGAGTTCAGGGGAAATAGACCTTGCCATTTGGGAGTTGTAGTTGCTGGGATTTATAGTTCCCCTACAATCAAAGAGCATTCTGAACCCCGCCAATGATAGAACTGGGCCAAACTTCCCACAGAACCCCCAGGAGGCAAGAGGAGGTCTCTACTTGGGAAAGGAGGCGGGTCTTCCCAATGCATGGAGAGGGGAGAGACCAAGTAGACAACGGGTGGGGAGGGGGTGTTTGTAATTTTGTGCCTTTATCGAGGTAGGTTTCTTAGGGTTTTTATACTTCAACACACTAGACTCCCACCCCCCCTTCCTGGAGGCTCCAATTTCCCACGGCACACCTGATGATCGCTCAAGGCACACTAGTGTGCCCCGGCACACTGGTTGGGAAACACTGCTGTAGTAACATACATCTGGGGAATGGCAACAGGCAGATAGACAGTTCATTGTGTTTTGGTTTTTTTGGCTTTTCTAGAGTTATGTGAATGTTGTTCTTTCATTCCTGTTTCTCTGAAGTCACTTCCTTCTTTTCCCCGCTAGGAATGAGGCAAGGACCAATGGAGTCTCCATAATGGCTTCTTGGGCAGACATGTAACTATGGAAAGCAGCTTTTTCCATTAAATCTAGATCATTTTTTCTGCATGACTGCTAATGAATTTTCTAAAATAGGCAATGAAAGGTTTTAGCTTACTAAGAACATTCAGAGTAGCTAGCTACCAGGCATGGTTTAGAACCCAAAAATCGCGATTCTAAAATCAAATGGGGGGGGGGATTTTTTTTGATTAGTAATAGAAAGACTTACAAAATTTTTTCCAAAAAGTTCTAAAATGTTATGTAATTAGTAACGAAATTCTTAATTAGTTCTAAAGTAGGCAAAGCAGGGAAACAGGACTGACACTGTTTTAAGCACAGGCAAATCAAGGGGCAACATTTCCCTTGGTTTCCTTGCAGGGAGATATAATGCATAAATATTATTATATATTATTATTATTATAAAAGCCAGGGTTTCTTTGCAGGGACATATCATGCACTAATATATTATTATTATTAAACAAAATAGTTGCCCACCTCTGGTCAAGGCTTGCTTCTCCAGAGCATTTATTAGAATTAAATGCCCAGGGCCCTTCTTCAGAAAATTAGAAGGAGTAAATATTATTAATATATTATTATTATTATTAGAATTAAATGCCCAGGGCCCTTCTTCCAGGAAATTAGAAGGAGTAAATATTATTAATATATTATTATTATTATTATTATTAGAATTAAATGCCCAGGGCCCTTCTTCCAGGAAATTAGAAGGAGTAAATATTATTATATTTATTATTAATTATAAAATAGTTGCCTACCTTCTCCAGAGCTCTTCTCACTGCAGCTTTCCCCCATTCAGTTTCCCATAGCTCTCTAGGAGGTTTGAACTCTATGGCTTTTCCTTGATTCTGCACTTTTCCTGCTCCTCTCCGGGCTGTTTTCAACCCCTTCTGCCATTGTTTCAGCCTTCCTCATGTCCTTCTCGCCTGTCCTCCTATCTAGGCTCCTTTCCCTGCAGTTTAAACCGCTTTTTTCCTGAGTCCTCCAGCTGCTCTAGGACTCTCGCTCTGGATCTCTCTATGGTCCGGCTCCTTTTTCACTTCCTGGAGGAAAGGCCTTTCAGTTAAAGTAGGCCTCGAGCATGGAAAGGCCACATCTGACTGTGAGTAATGTCTGGGAAGCTATTTTGGAGGGGATAATACTGGGCCTTCCGAAATATTTACAAATCTAACGAAAATTTGGCCCCAGGGAGTGCGAAAAAGAAAGTCCACTTCCGGGATTGCGGCAGCGATGCGTATAAACTTGAAAGTCCCATACATACGAATCCCTTCCGATTTCTTTCAATTTTCATAACTTTTTTCTCATGCCTACTAGCTACCATAAATTCAAGTACTAGCCCAGTGTACTCAGCTAGCATGTTTGCAAATGACACTTGTACGCACAATGCACTGAAATCTAGAGTACTTTTTCTGCACAATTGCTAATAAATTTTCTAAAATAGTCAGTGAAAAGTTTTAGCTTGCGAAGAGCATTCAGAGAACTAACCCAGTGTACTCACCTAGCATGGATGCAAATGACACTTGTACTCACAATGCACTGGGAGATTATGTCTTCCACCAAAATTAGAGGAACCAATAATGCTCATGTCACAAATTCTTCCATCTTTTTAACTACTCTTTTGACAGATAAGGTGAAAAACAATCCTTCTAACAATGTTCTCGACCCCTGATCTGCACCGGGACTGTGGCGCACTGGCTGGGAGTCAGCTGCGTAAGATCTCTACTGACCAGACGGTCATGAGTTCGAAGCCTGCCCGGGTCGGGATGAGCTCTCGGCCAATTGTGTAGCTTGTTGTCGACCTTTGCAACCCGAAAGACAGTTGCATCTGTCAAGTAGGAAATTTAGGTACCACTTTGTGGGGAGGCTAATTTAATTAATTTATGAGGTCATAAAAAAATCCCCAAAAGAATGAAGGAATGCGATAGCTCCCCCTGGTGGCCAGAAGCTGGAATGTTAATAGCCTCTGAGTGTTTGTCTATATATGTTGTGTGTCTATGGCATCGAATGTTTGTCTGCATATATACATTGTAATCCGGCCTGAGTCCCCTGCAGGGTGAGAAGGGTGGAATATAAATGATGTAAATAATAAATAATAATGTTCTCCTTCTGCAAAAATTACAGCTTTGCAACATGGTAGCTATAACAGACCTCTATGTCCCCATTGAATGTCCTAATTGACTATAGAAATTGCTGTGCCATGCAACATGGCATATTAAACTCCCCAGGGTTTGCACATGAAAAAGAAAACAAAGACCCTAAAAAGCAAGGTTGGGGAACCAAAGCCAAGTGAATGATATGGGATGCTGAGTGATTCTTTTTAATGCATAATTAAATGGAAAGGAACTCTAGCCATCGGATAATTAACAGGGTAGAGCACCCTGGAAATAATGTGACTGGCTAGCTGAGAGCCTGAACAGTGTTTTACACTCAATATGCTGTTATGGGTTAAGCATGGAAAGGATCCTTTTTTTGGATTACAGTTCCCAGAATTCCACAAGCCACAATTCCTGAAGGGAAAACTTGTGCGCCAGCTGCACCCGTACCTTGGGAAGTCTGACTTGGCCACGGTGGTCCACGCTCTGGTTACATCCCGTATAGATTACTGCAACGCTCTCTACGTGGGGTTGCCTATGAAGACTGTTCGGAAGTTGCAACTAGTCCAACGGACAGCAGCCAGGTTGATAACAGGAGCGGCATTCAGAGAGCATACAACTCCCTTGTGCCAGCTCCACTGGCTGCCAGTTTGCTACCCGGCACAATTCAAAGTGCTGGCTTTAGCCTTTAAAGCCCTAAACGGTTCGGGTCCAACTTACCTGTCCGAATGCATCTCTCCCTATGAACCATCGAGATGTTTAAGATCATCTGGAGAGGCCCTGCTCTTGGTCCCGCCTTCTTCGCAGGCGCGACTGGTGGGGACGAGAGACAGGGCCTTTTCAGTGGTGGCTCCTCGGCTTTGGAACGCCCTCCCTAAAGACATCAGATCTGCCCCCTCCTTCCTGACATTTCGCAAGAAAGTCAAGACCTGGCTGGTTGAGCAGGCATTTGCTGATGAAATATAAGGCTTAATTAGATCTATGGAATGACGACGATGCGATGGAAACTGATTTCAACATGACGCTGAGACTGCAATTGTATATTTTTAATTGTTAATTTGTTATTATATGTTTTTTGGGGGGAGGGTTTGCTTTGTTGCTTGTGTTGTATTGAGGGCAGAGACTGCCTGTGTAAGCCGTCCCGAGTCGCCTTCGGGCTGAGAGGGGCGGTATAGAAACGTGACAAATAAATAAACACCCTTACAACTAAAATTTTCTAAAGTTCTGGCGGAAGGTTCATGTGCAGAGAAAAGCTCGTCTCTCTGCTTTGTGATTTGGAAATCCGATTCCTAGGGCTGAGGCCTTAATTTGGGAAATTAGTAGCTTTGGTTGCAAGGTGAGAATTAGAGGATCAGAAGACAAATAGCAGTAATCTTTATCTAGTGTAATGTCAAGGTTGGTGACATACATGACAGAGTTAAGCAAGTATCGGGTTTCAGAGAGCTACTCTCGCTTTCTCTCTCTCATCCTTCTGTACGCAAAACACTGAGCAGAAAAGTTGGGTAGAAGAATCCAGTCTTTCCTCCAGGCTTTTTGAATACCACCTCATGTATCATCACTCAACAGTGGGACTTTCGAGGCAAGTCTCTATTCTTTGAAATCAGCATCTTTTTCAGAGATGGACATGGTCTATCTATCCCGGGGGATTGCTTTCTTTGCCTCCCTTTAAAGGCTCAGGGCTCCAAAGACCAAACTGAACACTTTGGCTAATGCAAACGCTTTATTGTCCAATATATGAGTTAACTTCTCTCAGGCACTTTACTTAATTTTCCCAAAATAACAACTGGTGACATAGTCCCCAAAATGAGGTAGAAAAGTTCTTACTTTAAAGTTCCTTTTACTGTTTTTGGTCTGCGAAGCTATAGCAGAAAAGCTCTCTGAGTCCTTTCCTCTTCCAATGGCTTTGAGGTAGGAACACTCGCAGCCCCAATCAGATGGCTGAACTTGAAGTCACAAAGTCTTCCTCTTGAGGCCAGACGACTGGTTTGGAGGCGCTTGGAACTCCCCAGAGTCAGGCCCGGATCATGGCTTTTTGGCGCCCTAGGCCAAAGGCTCTGATCCCACCCCCGGCTCCACCCCTGGCTCTGCCCCTGCCTAGGCTCCGCCCCTGCCGCGCCCCCGCCCCGGCTCTGTCCCACCCCCACCCCTGCCCCACCCCGGCTCCGCCCCTGCCTCCTCGCCGGCGCGGCCGAAAAGGCCCTTTTCAGGCCGGCATGACGGCTTTAGGAGGGAGGGAGGAGCCAAGGGGAGACTCTCCATGGCTCCTCCCTCCCTTCTAAAGCTGTCATGCTGGCCTGAAAAGGGCCTTTTCAGCCGCGCCGGCAAGGAGGCGGGGGTGGAGCCGGGGGCGGGGCAGAGCCGGGGGTGGGGCTTTCCTTCCTCCTCCTCCTCGTGCCGGCAGAGCTGGGGGCAGGGCGGAGCTGGGGGCAGAGCCTTTGGAGCTGAGTAAATGGGGGGGCGGCGGGGGGCCGTGAATGGCGCCTCCGCCGCCGCGCGCATGCGCACTTTTTTTGAATTTTTTTTGAATTTTTAAAAAACTTTTTTGGGGGGGTCTGGATCTGCTGCCCCCCCCCCATGGCTGCCGCCCTAGACAATGGCCTAGGGTGGCCTTATGGGTAATCTGGGCCTGCCCAGAGTTACTCAGCCTTCTGATATGCTGAGCTTTCTGCTTGAATTCCAAGGAAATCAGACTGGTATTGAAAGATGGCCTGACCAAGGGCCTGGTCTGGCGAACCTTCAGACACATCCTTACAGGAGAGGTCCTGGTCGTCTAAGGGTAGTGTTTGCGAGAGAGAGAGTTTTCTTCAAAGAAGGTTTAACAAACCCTTCTCCTTTACACCCCTCTTCCCTTTTCCTTCCCTTTTCCACAGCATCATTATCTTCTCCAAGGTATCCTTTCTTCTCACTATGTGACCAAAGTATTTCATTTTTGCTTTTAATATCCTTCCCACCAGTGAGCAGTCGAGCTTTATTTCCAAAGAGTATGGACTGCTTTGATCTTCTTGCAGTCCAAAGCACTCTCAGAACTTTCCTCAACACCACTGTTCAAAAGCGTCTATCTTCCTTCGCTCGGCCTTCCTTATGCTCCAGCTCTTGCATCCATAGGTTACTATGGGGAATACCATTGCTTTAACTATGTTTGTTTGTTTGTTTGTTTCAGGCATTTCTATCCCATCCTTCTCACCTCCGAAGAGGGACTCAGAGCGACTTACATCAAGAAGTCATTAGATTCCAAAAAACAATACATTAAAACACAGTTACAATTAACACAATCAGAATAATTATAAGCATTCAATATAATAACTGAAAAGTCATTTAAGGTTAGCAGGCGTAGGGAGATTTTTAATGTGCATTCTTCGGTTTACTGAGGCAGTGTTTCCCAACCAGTGTGCTGCGGCACACTAGTGTGCCGTGAGTGATCAGCAGGTGTGCCATGGGAAATTGGCACTCTTCCCCCTCCTAGCAGCTCTTTCTCCCTCTTTCCCTCCCCGAGGCAAAGAAAGGGCTCCGCCGAATGCCGGAAACTCCACGTTGGTGAATTGGGCAGTGAGCGAACCTGGGAGCATCGGGAGGCTGAAGCATTCACAGGTTTCCAAGAAACAAATTGAGCCTCTCCACTTGGAAATGTTTATTTTTTTTACTATTTTACTGGTTTTTTCGAGAGAGCCCCCCACCCCAAGAACTATTTATAACAGCTTCATGACATCCATAGTTATCTGGAAGCAAGTTTCACTCAGGGTGAAATTTCACAAGGGTCTGGAGAACAAGCCCTATGAGGAGCGGCTTGAAGAGCTGGGCATGTTTAGCCTGAAGAAGAAAAGGCTGAGAGAAGACATGACAGCCATGTATATGTATGTGAGAGGAAGTCATATATATGTTGTGTTCATCGAAACAGGCCCAGGTTTCACACTGACTGTATAAATACATTTAAAACATATTAACTATATGTATGACTGTGTTAGAGTGTCATTTTGTGTCATTTTGGTTGGTGGTGTGTCCCAGGATTTTGTAAATGTAAAAAATGTGCCGCGGCTCAAAAAAGGGTGAAAAACACTGTACTGAGGGACCAAGCCCACTGAAACAAATACGATTTTGACTTGACATGGGTAGGTTTGCACTGTTGGTGGGTGTCAATGTTCTTGGTGTTGAGCACATTGCACTTCTGCCAAGGTTAAGTGGAGCTGAACATTAGAGCTGCACAGGGTTGATCGAAAGTGAACTCGCAGAAAGTGAATCAGAGAAATTAGGTACTTCCCTGGAAATAGGAGCATGATTTCTCACAATCAATCCTTGGGTCATATTGTAGAAAGCTACCAAGTGCTATTCCCTTCTGTAGTTGCAACTTGGAAATTCTGCCATTCAGGTGGTGTAGCTTGACATGCAACCTAATTCCCTTGTCAGAAAAAGTATTGAAATTTCAGGGTCCCATTTTTTCACTCACTGTAGCAGTATCAACATTGAAAAAAATAGGTCAGTTTGATACCACATTTACAGCAATAGCTCAATGCTATGAAATTCTAGGATTTGTAGTTTTGTAAGCTATTTACCTTTCTCTGTCAAAGAGTTGCTGATATCGAGGTGACCCCACCCTTTCCCAGGGTTCTGTGAAAGATAGTAAAAAACCAAGGGACTTTTGTCATGCCAGATTCAATGATCTTTCTCCCGCAACCTTCCTGGACTGCATTTTGGACTTTTGCATACATGTATAAACCCACCAAAGCCCCTCTTCTCCCGTCCCCATACAAAGGGAACATTTTCATGGATCACAAAGCCTGGACTTTTTCCAAATATTACCTGGACTCTCTTCAATGAAACAGATGGATGAAATGGACTCTGTTTTATGAATTTTCCCTTCCTGGACTTTATCTCAAGACTTCTGCCTATATGAATGGAACCCCTGAAGCCCCCCTTTCCCCCGTCTCCTCTCAAGGGATGTTTTCATGGATTCTATTGGGAGTATCTCCCCAATACTCCCTAGACTCCCTTTCAGTGAAAAATAAAGGAAAATGAAATTATCTAAATCACGGCCCCCCAGCCCCTTTCCTACGGCCCCCTCATCTTTTTAAATAAAAAATAAAAATAGAAAAATAAATAAAATAAATAAAATAAAATAAATTACCCACTTCCGGGTTTCGGAGGAAGTCTCGCGAGACTACGCCAGCCACGCGGGATTTCGATAACGCAGGTGTAGTCGAAATCCTGAGTGGGCGGCGCTCCCTCCTCCTCTTCCTCCTCCTGGCCGCTTCCACTTCCAGGGCTGTGAGGGAAGGCCATGCCGCTGGACCACCGCTGTGTGCCAGGCCCGGAGGAGTCGCAGTCGCCACTGCTGCTCGTGGCCGGCGGGGGCGAGTAGGAGGAGGAGGAGAAGAAGCCCGGGAGGGACCGTTCCGCATTGCAGCCCCTCTTCGTGTGGGTCTCGCTGCTGAGCCAGGCCAAGGGCTCGGCCTTTGTGGAGGTCTCGGGCGGCACGAATCTCTTGTGTGCCGTGTAGGGGCCCCGCCAGGCTGCCGGAGTAGGAGGAGGGGCAGCGGCGGCGGGCGAGATGCGGGGCTGGCTTGTGTGCGAGTTCTGCCGCGTGCCTTTCTCCTCACGCGGGGCCCAGAGGCAGCCCTCGGAGCTGGACTCGGTGCTGGCGCAGGCCCTGCAGGAAGCGCTCTCAGCCGCCGTGCGACTAGGCCGCTACCCGCGGGCCCAGCTGGAAATCAGTGCCCTGCTGCTCGAGGACGGCGGGTCTGTGCTCCTGAATCCGTTTGGGAAGTTAGGCTGAAGCAGGGAGCTCCCTTTGTTATTAGTAATATATTTAATTGTATAGTTTGTTATTAGTAATATATTTAATTGTATATTTTGCCCCTTATGTATTCCATCCATCCATCTCCCTTTGTTATTAGTAATATATTTAATTGTATATTTTGTTATTAGTAATATATTTAATTGTATATTTTGCCCCTTATTCTTTTATAATCATTCTGTTCCATTGTTTTATTTATTTATTTTATAATTAAAATGCACTAGTAATTTGTGGGCGGAGCCGGGGGACATGGAGGGGGCGGAGCTGGGGAGGGGCATGGGCGGGGAGGGGGCGGAGCCGGGGCTTGGCCCCCCAGGTGATCAGTGACCGGAATTCCGGTCCCTTTTTCCCCATGTATGTATTTTAAAAAGCTAAGACCTGCATTTTCCAGGGATTAGTAGCCGCTTTGTTGACCAAGCTGATGACTCACTATGAAAACCATCCAGTTCCTCTTGCAGGACAATAAGGTGAAAAGCCAGCCTTTAGGGGGTCTTTCCCCAAACCCAAACTGGATCTTTTTATCTATCTGTGGTTTAATTAATTTCTGAGCTTTTCGTCTTCTAAGAAATCATGGATAGTAACCAAACCTCACACGAAAGGGCCATTCATATGGGGGTCGGAACCCCATATATGGTCATAGTCTTCCTTTTGTCACCTTCCACCTTCCTGAAACTCACAAAAGGCCAAGATAATCTGTGTTTTGCCAAAGCAGGAAGACGCAGATCCTGGATCATGTTTAAAATGTTTATTTTCACACCACACCATAGAATTGGCCAAACTTGAGAATGCTTTGAGTTCTTGTTTGCCTTCCGGACATTTATGCACACATCTTAATTACATCATCAAAAACCCTGGCTCCATTGTTTCTGTCCCTCTCTTCCCATTAGCACAGCCGGTTGGGGGCGGGCAGGAGGGTTTGAATCTGACTGTTCTGTAACACTATAAAAGTGGCTTGTAATTTTGAAATAAAACATGTCAGCATGGTGAATGATTGTGGCTGTCATCCTTTCTCAGCTGGAATAGAACTCTCTCGTTGGCACACTTCTGGATCTTGGTGAGATACTCTCTTGGGGACTTAGGGGATTTTCTTAGCGCTTCAGATCGCTCGCCAAGGTTTTTCCAATCAAAGAATCCTTGCTTTAGAGCAGGGGTGCTCACACTTTTTCAGCATGGGAGCTACTGATTAAAAAACCAAGTCCCAAAGATCACCTAACCAGAAATGTAAACCGTATAACTATTTTCTTATTTATTTATTTATATTTATTATTCATTTTTATGTACCGCTCCTTCCAGCAGGCTCGGGGCGGTTTACATAAAATGAAGTTATAAAACATCAACATTTCAATTTAATAACAACAATATAAAACAGAGCATAAAAATACATCCAACCACCCATTTCTCCCACACTGCCATATTGCCACACATATTATCAGCCAGAAAGTAAGAAGAGAGGCTGTTGAACTGCAAGGCCATTTAATACTCAGCAAGGTAAACAAAGGGGCATGCAAAAATACATCCAGGCACCCCTTCCTCTCACCCTGGCATATTCCCACAGATATTCTCGGGCAGAAATAAAAAGACTGACCTTTGTGCTACAATTTGGTCAGGAAATGGAACGCTGCCTCATGAGGCGTCAAGAGGTAGAATGGGTGGTGGCCTGTGACGATTCTTCCACTTGCTGCTGCTGCTTGTGCCCTCGCTGCCTAGAACAGCTGGTGAGGCCCAAAGATCACCAGGAAGAACTAGGTGCTCGCGGTCACCTCTGCCCTCCAGGGCAAGTCCACCCTAAATTCATGTCCCCCATCACTGTGATGTCAAAAAACCCCTACAAATCCCAGAGTTCCATATGCTGGAGCTGTCAAACTATAATTTAAAAATATTTATCTGTTGTACATCACCCTGGGAACCTTGACAAGCTGCAAGGTGATAAACAAATGCTCAAAGAAAGCCATTATGGAAGTTGTGGTCTATCAACCACATCAGGAGGGCCATATATTCACCACCTCAGCTTTCCGTGAACAGTATTTTATCTTTCAGGGATAGGAGGAAGTTGCAGCTGGATATCAACCAGGCTAGGCGGCTGGCTCCCTACTTGTCCAGGGGCAACCTCCCTACTTGTCCAGGGGCGACCTGGACTACTGTAATTCCCTCTACATAGGTCTTCCCTTGGCAACAATCCGGAAACTCAAGCTAGTGCAGAATGCTGCTGCTCGACTTCTGGCGGGAGCGTCAGTCCGAGCGCATATAACACCCATCTTGCAGCAACTGCACTGGCTACCAATAGAGCACCGGATTGTTTTCAAGGTGCTGGTGTTAACCTTTAAGGCCTTGTATGGCTTGGGGCCAGTGTACCTGAGGGACCGTCTCACCCCATATGTTCCCCTGAGATCACTACGCTCAGAAGAACAAAATCTTCTAGCCGTCCCGTCGATCCACTCCTGTAGGTTGTCATCAACGAGATTGTGAGCCTTCTATGTGGCTGCACCTTCCCTCTGGAACTCTATGCTGGATGAGGTTCACGCTATCACCGACTTAGCCCCGTTTCGGAGAGCTTGTAAGACTTTCTTGTTCAAACAAGCTTTTAACCTCACCGGCCCATGAAATCTGACATAAGTTCAGCGTTAATTCGCGTTTATTGTAGATATTCTGCTTCGGGACAGTTGTATTTTATGCCTTCTTGCTTTTATGTTTTATGCTTTTGTATAATGTATTAAACTGTTACTGTAATATTGTATGTGTACCATGTAAACCGCCCCGAGCCTTCCGGAAGGATCGGTATATAAGAGTGAATAATAAATAAATAAATAAATATAATGATTCTTCCACAAATTTCAGTTGGATTGTTGCATTTAAGCAGATATAGCAAAACTCTTTCCAGCTTTGCAGTTTACATGACAGATGTCTATACCAGCAAACTGAAGGTTAGTTCAGCTGTCAAGTTATCTCCATGCTTCACTGGGCGGCCTGCCTTTTCTCTTCTTGAATTGCCGCTAATTCAGTCTTGCATGGTAAATACCTTTCGATTTCTACTCAAAAGTAAGTTCTACTGAATTAAATGCCACTTACTCCTGGGTAACATTGGTATGACTGCAGGACAGGCTGAGTTAAGTTGCAGGACAGGCTGAGTTAAGCCCTTTAATTTGCTGCAGCAGATCCCAATATATCACAGATCTCATGTTGAAATCGAATTTACAGAATGTGGAGGACATTATAGACAACTGCTCTTGCTGATGCGCGTTGTAGAAGTTTGAACGAGGGGGTGATGTAGCTTCCAAAAATGTCCCAAGGCCATGGCTGGCTAACAGAACTCCAAAACCCAAGGTCAATGCCCACCAAACTCTTATAGGATTTTCTCTTGGTTATGGGAGTTCTGTGTGGGAAGTTGGTGTCTTTCTGCCATTCCTGCCAGGATATCTATGTTGTGTTAATCGAAACAGGCCCAGGTTTCACACTGAGTGTATAAATACATTTAAAAACATATTAACTATATGTATTACTGTGTTAGAGTGTAATTTTGTGTCATTTTGGTTGGTGGTGTGCCCCAGGATTTTGTAACTGTAAAAAGTGTGCCGCGGCTCAAAAAAGGTTGGGAAACACTGGTGTAAAGAATCCTTCCTCCAATGAAAGGCTGGTGCTATTCAGGTGAAGGTATTGTTAAACATTTTATAAGTTGTATAATTTGTTGATTGAGTTGCAGTGTTTGCAACTAAAATAAATAAGTTTCTAATTAAGAAAAAAAATCTGCTGACTATGATGTTTGTCACGAAGCACATGGAGCAACTGTACAGACTCAACTGTGGCATATAAGAAGTGTAAAGGAAAAAAACCCCAAACCTTGTTTATACAGTAAAGATTATATGAAATGAATATATATATATTGTATATAATATAATATACATTATACACTCTCTCTCTCTCTCTCTCTCTATATATAAACACTCTCTCTCTCTCTCTCTATATATATACTGTGTGTGTGTGTGTGTGTATATATATATATATATATATATATATATATATATATATATATATAGTATGAAACTCATACAAAGGGTTGGTTTAACCTCCAGTTTGCCAGTAAAACTGAATAACCATGTCACGAAAGGATGCATTTCTCAAAAGCGTTTCACCAACATGAAAAATTTGGAAAGCTCCGATCTAGACAATAGACATTCCTAGAGAGATGTTGTCTCAGATAACATAAAACAGCATTTTTAAAAAAAATTGAGTTTTTCATTTTCACGGGTGTCATGTGCTTCTAACTCCCCAAAATGTGAAGGGATGACTGTGTAAGTTTTACAAGATTAAATGTATGATGCAGGGAATGTGGATGGATGGGAGAAAAACTGAGTACATAGGGGGTATGACAGGGATGGTGAGAGAACATGCTCACACCACCATTTAACCACACCTAGGGTTGCCACCTGTCCCGTATTATATGGGACGTCTTGTATTTGTGCTCCAAATTTCGTGTCTCATATTTTCAGTTCCTGTCCCGTATTGACAGGACAGGACAGGTGACAGCAGGAGGCGAGGCCGGGCCAGCAGTGAGCGCCACCACACTACTTGCAGCTTCTCCATTTATCTCCCCCAGTTTTTAAACATCTTATATGTACATGTGGCCCGCCCTCTCGTCTTCCTTTTATCTTCTGTTTTAGACGCATTTGTTATTGTGTTTTTGTTAGATGTATTCATTTTACTGTGTTTACTGTTTTTATTGTGTGTATTGTTTTTTGATATCTGATATTTTGTGATTTGTGGTTTGGGCATGGCCCCATGTAAGCCGCTCCGAGTCCCCTTTGGGGAGAGAGAAGCGGCTTATAAATAAAGTTTATTATTATTATAATATTATTATTCTCTGTGGTGCTTGCGCTTGCTCACCTCACACTCATTTTCAGGCAGCAGAGCAGCCCCAGCAGCGGCACACCTGCTTGGCTGCAGGTGGCGTCTTGCTGCGCCGCCAGGTCAGCATCCACCTTCCTGGCTGCCCCCTGTCCTTTGGCGGCTTCCGCTCAGATCAGCCAATGAGGGCAGGCCACCATGGAGCGTGCGCATGGGAGAGAGGCGAGAGCAGCAGAGACACCACAAGACGTCCCATATAATACGGGACAGGTGGCAAGAGTAGGACGACACAGAGAGAGCAAGAGAGAGAGAGAGAGAGAGAGAGAGAGAGAGAGAGAGAGAGAGAGCCAGGCTCAAAGCCAAGAGAAGATTCCATTTGAAGTGTTGGAACTTAGCAGGGAGCAGGTCAGTGAGGCTTTACTGCCTTTGGGGGGGGGGGGGTGATTTAGGAATTTGCCAATTTTTTCCTGCAACCCCAGCCATTTCAGGAAAAAAATGGGCAGCCTACCATTTAATTCCCTGACAGAAGCAGTGGGGGGGGGGGGATTAGGGAGGGATGGAGCTAGCGAACGGCTCAAACAAAAGCAGCTATTTCCATTCAATTCCCAGTATAACGTTTGATTTTCAAGTTTTTAATGAAGTGTCCCGTATTATTTTTGTGAAATATCACGTATTTTTAGGTAAATGTCCCTTATCTCTTATATCAAAAAGTGGCAACCCTAACCATACCTCAAGTGGAAGAAAACTTTAGTTGAAAAGAAATGTATAGATTAGGGCAGTGTTTCTCAACCATTGTGCCGTAGCACACTAGTGGGCCGTGAGCGATCATCAGGTGTGCCGTGGGAAATTGGCACTCCCCCCCCTCCTAGCAGCCCCCTCACAGTTTTCCAAGAAACAAATTGAGCCTCTCCGCTTGGATTTTTTTACTATTTTACTGGATTTTTGAGAGTCCCCCCAAAGGAACTGTTTATAACAGCTTCATGACATCCATAGTTAACTGGAAGCAAGTTTCACTCAGAGTGAAATTTCACAAAGGTCTGGAGAACAATCTCTATGAGGAGAGGCTTGAAGAACTGGGCATGTTTAGCCTGAAGAAGAGAAGGCTGAGGGAAGACATGATAGCCATGTATAAATATGTAAAAGGAAGTCATATATATGTTGTGTTCATCGAAACAGACCCAGGTTTCACACTGAGTGTATAAATACATTTAAAAACATATTAACTATATGTATTACTGTGTTAGAGTGTCATTTTGTGTCATTTTGGTTGGTGGTGTGCCCCAGGATTTTGTAAATGTAAAAAATGTGCCGCGGCTCAAAAAAGGTTGGGAAACACTGGATTAGGGCTAGAGCTAAACTCTGCTACAACTAGCAACAAACCAGCCCCCCCCCCCCCCCAGTATATTTAAGGATGATCAATGCCAGAGCAAAAACAACAGTTAAAAAGCATGATATCTTAAAACAGAAAGTCCTGGCATTTACTGGAACTACTGGGATCTCGGGGGGGGGGGGGGGGGCTCTTGGATTCTACTAATATATGAGCAATTGTCCCAATGCACATCCGTTGATATTTCCTTACATTAAACTCGATTTGCCATTTCATAGTCGTTTCCTTGGCCTGGTGACATCATTTTGGAGCTCTGCACAAGCCTCCTTTAAGTTCCCCTGGTAGTTTTATTCCATCAGTAAAACTTGGCAATCTCTCTGCTTGCCACCTGACTCCAAATCATTTCTGAGCGTGTTCTGAGTACCTTGTCCCTCCACACTGAGCGCATGCCAGCAGGAGCACCTCTCATTTTATCAGAAAACATAACTCAGCCTGACCTTCTTTTGTGATTTTAATAGCTTTTTGCTTTGCTGAATTAAGCATTATCATCTGTTAATATGTGTGGATCAGGGTTGGAAACAATGCCGACCATGGGCCTCAATCCATTTTTGTACTTCCCAGAATACCCCAAGTCCACAGCTTTAAAAGCCAATGGGATTTTGGCCTGCATAAATAGGAGTATAGTGTCTAGACCAGGGGTGCTCACACTTTTTCAGCATGGGAGCTACTGATTAAAAAACCAAGTCCCAAAGATCACCTGCCCAGAAATGTAAAACATATAACTATTTCCTTATTTATTTATTTATATATATTTATTATACATTTATATGTATCGCTCCTTCCAGCAGGCTCGGGGCAGTTTACATAAAATGAAGTTATAAAACATCAACATTTCAATTTAATAACAACAATATAAAACAGAGCATAAAAATACATCCAACCACCCCATTTCTCCCACACTGCCATATTACCACACATATTATCAGCCAGAAAGTAAGAAGAGAGGCTTTTGAACTGCAAGGCCATTTAATACTCAGCAAAGTAAACAAAGGGGCATGCATAAATACATCCAACCACCCCATTTCTCCCACATTTCCATATTCCCCAAAATACATTTCTCAAGGAACAAAGCAAGCAGGGAGGCTTTGGAGCTAAAAGGCCATTTTTAAACATTAAAAATAAACAAAGAGACATGCCACAGAACAATCAAGCACCCACCCCAAAGTAAAAAGACCGACCTTTGAGTTGTGGTAAGGTAATGACCCCAAAGCGTCCTTCTTTCTTCTCCTCCGTCGTTGCTCCTATTTCCACGCCGCCAGCATGCGTGCTGCCTCCAAGAGTTCACGAGAAGTCCGAGAGGCAGAATGGGCGCTTCTGCACATGCGCGCGGGGCCAGCCATGCATCGTGTCATCCAGGCCCGCCCCCTTTGGTCTCCTACGACTCTGAGTGGCTGGAGAAGGACGGAGGGAGGAGGAGGAATCCAAAAGAGGGGGCCCATTCTGCCTCTTGGACTCTGCAGCTTTTGGAGGCGGCGCGAGCAGGAGCGGGAGGAGCAACGACGGAGGACTTCTTTGCAGCGTGCAGGGGCGTGTGAAGAGGATCAACAGCAAAAAACCTGGTCAGGGGCCTGAAGATCACCAGGATGAGGCCCAAAGATCACCCTGGTGATCCCGATCACCATTCTGAGCACCCCTGGTCTAGATTAATGTTTCCCAACCTTTTTTGAGCCGCGGCACATTTTTTACATTTACAAAATCCTGGGGCACACCACCAACCAAAATGGCACAAAATGACACTCTAACACAGTAATACATATTGTTAATATGTTTTTAAATGTATTTATACACTCAGTGCGAAACCTGGGCCTGTTTCGATGAACACAACATAGATATCCTGGCAGGAATGGCAGAAAGACATACACGAAGGTCTTGCTCAACAGCTGTCAGTCTCTCTCTGTGTTCTTATGCATCAATAAGGAAGGAAGGAAGGAAGGAAGGAAGGAAGGAAGGAAGGAAGGAAGGAAGGAAGGAAGGAAGGGAAGAGAGAAGGAAGAATGGAACCAAAGAGCAAAGAAAGGGATGAAAGAAACAGGTAGAGAAGGAAGAAAGAAAAAGGGAAAGAAGAAGGAAAAGAAAAAGAGGGAGGGAAGGAGAGAAAGAGGGAGGGAAGGTTGGCCACAGCAATGCATGGCGGGCACAGCTAATAAATTTATACAGCATATATATATATATATATATATATACACACACACACACACACACACACACACACATACATACAGTATATATGAATGGTGGGAGTTGTAGGCCAAAACACCTGGAGGGAGGGCCCTAGTTGGCCCACGCCTGCCTTAAGTGAGCAAACCCTGTTCGTTTTCGGCCCCTGCGTAAAGGTGCCTCAACCCTGTGTCCCGAACGCCCCTTGATCCGCCTTGGCTGAGTGTGAGGGAATCACGGGGGTGATAGTTTGACACCATCCTGAGCCTCTCTAAACTACAAATCCCGGGATTCCCCAGGCTTGAGGCCTGGAAGACCAAGGGGGGCCTCACTGCATGAATGCTACGGTGTAGATCCGCCCCCAGGCAGCCAGGGGACCCGGGGAAGTCCCATCCCAGGATCTTCTCTCTCTCCGCATGGCTCTTCCTGCTGGTGGAGTCCCCGACTTTCGGCTCAAACCCGAGGCCAAGGAAGGAGCGGAGGGGAGGAGGAAGCCCAAGAAGGCAAGTGGTGAGTAGAGGCTGTGTTTGTGGGACTCAGGCAAGGGATCGAGCCCCGGCTAGTGCTTCCCGGTAGGACAGGAGGACTCTCTCTCTCTCTTTTCTATCTCCAATATTCCCATGGCACACCTGATGATCACTCACGGCACACTGGTTGGAAAACACTGGTCTAGATCCAGGGAAGTCATGCTACACCTCTATTTTGCCTTGGTCAGACCACACCTGGAATACTGTATCCAATTCTGGGCACCACAATTGAAGGGAGATGTTGACAAGCTGGAATGTGTCCAGAGGAGGGTGACTAAAATGATCAAGGGTCTGTAGAACAAGCCCTATGAGGAGTGTCTTAAAGTACTGGACATGTTTAGCCTGCAGAAGAGAAGACTGAGAGGAGACATGATAGCCATGTATAAATATGTGAGAGGAAGTCATAGGGAGGAGGGAGCAAGCTTGTTTTCTGCTGCCCTGGAGACTAGGACGTGGAACAATGGCTTCAAACTACAAGAAAGGAGATTCCACCTGAACATTAGGAATAAATTCCTAACTGTGAGAGCTGTTCAGCAGTGGAACTCTTTGCCCTTGAGAGTGGTGGAGACTCCTTCTTCGGAGGCTTTTAAGCAGAGGCTGGATAACCATCTGTCGGGGGTGCTTTGAATACAATTGTCCTGCTTCTGGGCAGGGGGTTGGACTGGATGGCCCACGAAGTATCTTCCAACTCTATAATTCTATGGTTTTTTAAAAAAATGCATGAAACAAAAGTGCTTTAAACACCCATTCTTGTTCATTGCACTTCCTCTATAAATCTACCTCCTCGCTGCACATTCTCATCATCCCTGCAAATGTGGGGCTGGGACAGTGTATTTGCCAAGGTAACGTTGAGTCCCACCCTGTGCCAGATCTATGCAGAATCCTCCTTAAAGCTTTATGACAAAGCAACCAATAAAAACCCAGCCCATAGGTAAGCATTAGACAGCATATCTGGTTCCACTCTGTCTGGATGTAATGCAGAGCTAAAATTACACTGTTAAAACTATTATTGAACAGAAACTACTTAGAGCCCAAACCACAGCCTCTTAGGAGTTCAGTGTTGCCTCCTTGATCCTGTGGATTGGCTTGCATAGGGTGCTGGGGGTTATTAAAGTATGGAGCAGCTCACTATCTCATGACAGAGTCGCTGTGTACAAAGATTCGTATTATTAACTAGTGCAGTGTTTTTCAACCTTTTTTGCGCCGCGGCACATTTTTTTACATTTACAAAATCCTGGGGCACACCACCAACCAAAATGACACAAAATGACACTCTAACACAGTAATACATATAGTTAATATGTTTTTAAATGTATTTATACACTCAGTGTGAAACCTGGGCCTGTTTCGATGAACACAACATAGATATCCTGGCAGGAATGACAGAAAGATATACCGTATTTTTCGCACCATAAGACGCAGTTTCCTCCCAAAGTAGGAAGAAAAATCAGCCGCGTCTTATGGAGCAAAAGATGCAGGCGGGGGCGCTGGAGCAGGGGGCGGCGATATACCGGTACTTTATTTTCGCCCCCCCCGGCAGCGCGGAGGAATGGGGCCGGAAGAGGGGACTCATGGGGCTCGCCGCTCACGGACCCGAGGAGGAGCAGGAGGAGGGGGGAGGCCTCGCCGGAGGAGGAGCCCTGCGGAGGCACTGCGGCCTCTTCCTCCTTCCCTCCCTCCCTCCGGCCTCTCTTCCGTGGTGTCCTTACAGCTACTGTATGGGACACCACGGAAGAGAGGCAGCAGGAGGAGGGAAGGCCGAAGCTCCAGAGGCTCCCTCCCGGCGAGGCCTTCCTCCTCGACAGAGGCGCGACGAAGTGACGTCACGAAGATGCGCCTCTGTCTTTGGGCCCTTCCGGGGGCGCTGCTGCTGCGTCTCCGTGGTGTCCCATACAGTAGCTGTAAGGACACCACGGAAGAGAGGCCGGAGAGAGAGAGGGAAGGAGGAAGAGGCCGCATTTTTCCCCCAATTTTCTTCCTCTAAAATCTAGGTGTGTCTTATCAGCAGGTGCGCCTTATGGTGCGAAAAATACGGTACACAAAGGTCTTGCTCAACAGCTGGGAGTTATAGTTCACCCGCAATCAAAGAGCATTCTGAACTCCACCAATGATGGAATGGAATCAAACTTCCCACACAGAACTCCCTCCCTCCTCCCTTCCTGCAGAAGCGGCAGCGTGAGCGAAGCGAGACAAAGCAAGCAGAGCGAGGCTGGGAAGAAGGGAGCCCGAGTGGAGAAGAAAAAGTGTTCGGCAGGAGGGGGAAGAAAGGGTATCGGAGGTTCCAATTTCCCACGGCACACCTGATGATCGCTCACGGCACACTAGTGTGCCACGGCACACTGGTTGGGAAACACTGAACTAGTGGACTGGAACTGATATGTTTCATGGCCACAAGATGAAAGACGTGCAAAAATCACACAATTGGACTAATTGGGGGTGGGTGCCCCAGTACTTCATGCATGTTCTGCTCTGAAAGCTCAGGAAACAAGGTTTGGATGGCTCTGGATCAGCATTGAGCAGGAGCAGAAGACACAGGTATAGGATAAAAAAAGATCTGGTGTGTTGCACGAGAAAGTATTCCAGGATATTCCTTGTCCTAGACCAGTGGTTCCCAAACTTTTTTGGCCTACCGCCCCCTTTGCAGAAAAAAATTTACTCACGGCCCCCCTAGAAATTAATTTTTTTAACAATGTAATAGCAATTAAACAGAAAAATATATGTATTAATGCATTGGTTCTCAACCTTTCTAATGCCGTGACCCCTAAATAAGGTTCCTCATGTTATGGTGACCCCCAACCATATTTTCGTTGCTATTTCATAAATAATTTTGCTACTCTTACGAATTCTAATGCAAATATCGAGTATGCAGGATGTATTTTCATTGTTACAAATTGAACATAATTAAAACATAGTGATTAACCACAAAAACAAAATGTTAGTGGGAGTATGGACAACGGATGATGGGATTTGCAGTGCCTTCAATCGATTCAGCTCTGACTTCCACAGACCACTGAGACCCCTATAAATTACAGAACTGGACCAAACTTGGCACAGAGAACCCACATAACAAACAGAAAATACTGGAGGGATTGGCAGTGATTTAGGGGAGTTGTAGTTCACCTACATCTGGAGAGAAGTGAGAACCCAAACAATGATGGATCTGGACCAAACTTGGCATGAATACTCAATAAGCCTAAATTTGAACACTGGTGGAGTTTTGAGAAAATAGCCCTTCTCATTTGGGAACTGTACTTACTGGGATTTATAGTTCATGTACAATCAAAGAGCATTTTGAATTCCACCAACAATGGAATTGAGCCAAACTTGGCACACAGAACCCCCATGACCAACAGAAAATACTGGAGGGGCTTGGAATGAATTGCTTTCACCGGGGAAGGCCACGCTTTCTTCCGCGGTGGCGGGGAGGCTCCGCCGGAGGATGCGGAGGCCTTTGCACTGCACTGTGTGTGGGGTGTCAAAGTGAAGGGGCGGGGCCAAAAAAGAGGGATACGCGACCCCTCCTAAATGGCCAATCGTTCACCGCCCCCTTAAAGGGGTTCAGCGCCCCCCAAATTCCCCTGAGCCTCCCACCGCCCCCTTGGATCACCTCACCGCCCACCAGCGGTTGGTACCGCCCACTTTTGAGAATCAGTGTCCTAGACTGATTTATAACTGGCAAATAATAATAAATAATAATAAACTTTATTTATACCTCGCCCCCATCTCCCCAATGGGGACTCGGGGCGGCTCACATGAGGCCAAGCCCAAAAACCAAATTACAATAAAATAAAATCAAAACATCAGCAATAAACACAATAAAAATACATACATATAAATAGAAAACCAATATACAACGAGATATCTAAAATCACAAAGACAGGGTGGGCCGCAGGCACACATATAAAGTGTTAAAAACTCAGGGTGAGATAAGCGGAATGGCATCCTTTACGGAGCAAATCATCCTTTATGGGGGAGGGGGGATGGACTCCAAGAAGGGGGCATTGAGCCATCAAAAATTTGTTTTCAATGGTAGAAATTAAATAATTTATTTTGTTATGGAAACGTTATGGTGCCGTTATTAGCCCAGTTCCAGCAGGGAAGGAAGATCCAGTGGCACGTCAAGGGACGATTTAAGGTCTGGTTAATCTTGTTGGAACGCCTGGTCAAAAATATACGGTATAGAATAAGGGACCAAAAGGGGGGTTCAGTGGGATATCTTCAGTCCCCACGCTACTTATATATCCACCCCTCAGAGCTGCATTTTGGATGTCGGTAGCTGGGGGGATGGTTTCTATTTTTGATGCCCAGCGGATGGTTTCTAGGCCTGCTGCCTGCGTGTGTTGATGTTTTTGAATGACACTGGATCTTCCTTCGCTGGAGGGCTACGGCTTGTATTGTGTATATTCTGTCTAGGTTCTGTCCTACGGGGTATTACCCCTTTGGGCAGCCTTTGGTGCCACTTGCACCGATTGTTGCCAGGCCCAGTAGCGATTTAGGTCTTAGCAGGGAAGGAGGTGCGGAGGGCATTCCCTTGCGTCCTCCTTCCCTGCTGAGAACTAACTCCGAGATTCAGAGGAATTTCCTCCTGTTCTCCAGGCTCTCCCTCTGCTTGTGAGGGAGAGTTTGGGGAGCAGGAGGAAAGCTCGCCCCGGGCTGCTTCCAAAGCGCCCGTCTCAGCTCTCAGCTGGTGAGGGGAGAAAGGAGGGTGCTGCTGCCCTCCAGTCTCCTCTCGTGAATTGAGAACTGAGGAGGGGAAAAAACGACCTAATAATGTGCCCTTTACAAAAATGGCGATCCTGGGTTCGGTTTTGAAACTTCACTTCCGGGTGGGACGCCGAGGGTCGATATAGGGTCAAAATAGTTTCAAATATGAAATATTAATGGGTTTCAAAGTATTTAAATTGGAGATATCCACCCCTATTAAATAACTACTCTCCAAAGGCACAGCGAAAGAGCCAGGTTTTCAGGTGTTTTTTGAAGAACACCAGGGTGGGGGCTTTCCTAATCTCTCCGGGCAGGGAGTCAGGGGGCCACAGAGGAGAAGGCCCTCTCCCTTGTACCCACCAGACAAGTCTGTGAGACTGGTGGGGCGACAAGGGTAAAGGCATCACACTGGCAATGAAGATCCGCATAGTTAAAGCAATGATATAGCCCGTAGTAACCTATGGATGCGAGAGCTGGACCATAAGGAAGGCTGAGCGAAGGAAGATAAATGCTTTTGAATTGTGGTGCTGGAGGAAAATTCGGAGAGTGCCTTGGACCGCAAGAAGATCAAACTAGTCCATACTCCAGGAAATAAAGCTCGATTGCTCCCTGGAGGGAAGGATATTAGAGGCAAAGATAAAGTACTTTGGCCACATCATGAGAAGACAAGAAAGCTTAGAGAAGACAATGATGCTGGGGAAAATGGAAGGAAAAAGGAAGAGGGGCTGACAAGGGCAAGATGGATGGATGGTATCCTTGAAGTGACTGGCTTGACTTTGAAGGAGCTGGAGGTGGCCATGGCTGACAGGGAGCTCTGGCGTGGGCTCATCCATGAGGTCACGAAGAGTCGGAAGCGACTGAATGAATAAACAACAGCATGTGAAGGCTGTTGTTTAATAACAGTGGCTCCACATTCAAGTTCAGTAGCCAGCATGAGAGTTTGAGAGTTGGATCATGACTTTGAAGTCTACTGGTTGATTCCCCCCAGGGGCGGTCTAAAGTAATTTAAAATGGTAAGCAAACATTATTTTGGCACCCCCCCAACATTATTTTGGTGCCCCCCTCCGCGCATGCCCAGAAGCTCCTGTGCGCAGGCGCAGAAGCCTGTAAACACAGCACTCCCACGCCCCCCCCTCCGGCACGCAGGGAGGTTTGCTACGGCACGGCGTCGGAGCGCACAAGGCCCAAAAGCGGAACATCGGTCGGACGCTGTCTGGCGGGCAGGGGAATGCGCCCTTTACCCAAATGGCACCCCACGCAGCGTTGTCCTTTGCCTTCCGGTAGGACCGCCCCTGATTCCCCCGTTAGCCATGGACATCCATTGGGTAATCATGGATGAATCACACAGTCCCTGAAAACTCAGCGATAATGTTGCCATAAGTCAGAAATGACTTGAAGATATACAATGACAAAGTTGCATTCACAGCAAGCCCAAGGCAGTTTGTTGCCCAAGGAAAAGGACCCAATGCCACTCTACCTGCTTCTATTTGGTTCTGCCACTCACAGAAGCCAATTGGCCAGGCAGATGGATCTTACTTCTGCACTAGTGACAATGAGACAGTGTCCTTCATGGAGAAAATAGGTCAGCTCAGTGCGACAGAATGGTCATGTGACACACAGATCTTTGTCTGTTCTTCTTGTCAATGGCAGCTACCTCATGCTGAATGATCGGGATGATTTAAAGCTTTGACAGGACTGGGAGGAATGTGTGCAGTGAGGTGACCTCATGAATTACAATGGTGAAAGCCATTTAACAGAATGCCCACTGTGCTAGGCTGGCACAGGTATAGCTCCTAGAATGCAAAGCAATGAGGGCACCTACTACCACTTGTCCTGCCTCCAATCCTTAAAGCAGCCATGTCTGAAGCCATCGAGGCAGGAGCAGAAGCCTTTCCTGCTGTTGGGAAGGGGTTTCCACTCATTAGTGTCATCTCACTGGGACAGCAGCAGCAGTATCAATCACTTATCTGTGGCTACAACAGCTCCCCCAGGACCTGGCTTCCCTTGGTCTACTGCATCTTATCACAACATTGCCACCCCCATGCCCACCCTCATGAGCACAGTGTCTGAGCAAGTGAGGTGCCTCTTCTCTTCTCCTTTCCCTTGTCCTCCCTCTAAGAAAAAACTGCTGGCAGCTCCACACAGGTGGGACCTGTGGAACAAACCACTTTTTGCCTCTTCGGGCCCAGACATCATCATCATCACAGACCCGGATTAACACCTTTTTGCGCCCTAGGCCACACTTTGGAATTACACCCCCTTTAAGCCAACCTCTACCGCACCCCCCCTCGAATCACTCAGACCCACACTAAAAATGAAACCTTATATTCTCCTTTGATCTTCAAAACGCGTATTGCTGATGATTTTTTGTATTGGGGGGGAAAGTGAAAGGAAGGGTGGATAGGAAGAAAGGAAGAGAAGGAAGGGAAGGAGGAAAGGAAAGTAAGAAAAGGAAGGAATGAAGGAAGAAGAAAGGAGAGGAAAGAAGGAAGGGGAGGAGGGAGGGAGAAGGAAGAAAAGGAAAGAGGGGAGGAAACAAGGAGAAGGGAGGAAGAGAAGGAAGGGATGAAAGGGGAGGTGAGGGAAGAAGGGAAGGAAGAAAAAAGTGAAAGGAAGGGTGGATAGGAAGAAAGGAAAGGAAGGAAGGGAAGGAGGAAGGAAAGTAAGAAAATGAAGGAATGAAGGAAGAGGAAGGGAGAGGAAAGAAGGAAGGGGGAGGAGGGAGGGAAAAGGAAGAAAATGAAGGAGGGGAGGAAACAAGGAGAAGGGAGGAAGAGAAGGAAGGGATGAAAGGGGGAGGTGAGGGAAGAAGGGAGGGAAGGAAAAAGTGAAAAGAAGGTTGGATAGGAAGAAAGGAAGAGAAGGAAGGGAAGGAGGAAAGGAAAGTAAGGAATGAAGGAAGAAGAAGGAAGAGGAAAGTAGGAAGGGGAGGAGGGACAGAGAAGGAAGAAAAGGAAGGAGGGGAAGAAACAAGGAGAAGGGAGGAAGAGAAAGAAGGGATGAAAGGGGAGGTGAGGGAAGAAGGAAGGGAAGGAAAAAGTGAAAGGATGGGTGGATAGGAAGAAAGAGAGGAAGGGGAAAGAAGGAAAGAAGGCAGGCCGGCAGGTGAGGATCCCCTTCAGGGGGAGAGCCACCCTTCCCCTTCCTTCTCCTCTTCCTCTTCTTTTCCTCTTGCTGTTCTTCCTTCCTTCCCTTCGTCTTCTTCCCCTCCTCCCTACTTCCCCTTTCTTCTGTATTTTTCTCTTCCCCCTCCTTCCGCTTCCGCCCTCCCTCCTGCTCCCACTCACCATTCGGGTGGAGGAAGAGGGCGGCTCCGATCCCGGCGCTGAGCCCGGCCTGCGTGGCCCGCAAACGCGTCCTCGGGGGGAAGGGGCCCAGGAAGAGGAAGAGAACGAGGCCTTTGCCCCATCCCTGACCGAGTGCAAGGCGGCTGAAGCGCGGGAGAGAAAGTTTCCCCAAACTTAGTTGAGGAGAGAAGCGCAACAGGCACAACAGCAGAGCACTCCCGCTGGCGTCTCCCCGCCCTTAAGTTGTATCCTTATGCAAATGAGGGCGAGCAGCCATTGGTTGCGGCCAAGGCCGGACCAGTGAGTCGTCGCCTGACGCCTGCCCCATACCAGCGTTTTTATTTGTTTCAACATATGTTTTTTTGGTCCGTGATCTGTGCCCCCCCCCCCCGGCTTGCACCCCTAGGCCATGGCCTAGCTTGGCCTTATGGGTAATCCGGGCCTGCATCATCATCATCAGATACATAACAGAATGAGTACACAGCAAACAAGGTCACTATGCTGGCTTTTGTATTTGATCACACACAGTCTTTGCAGTTCTATTATTATTATTATTATTATTAATATCCTACTTTCTCTCTCCTGAAGGAGAGAGGCTAGATCTAGACTAGATCTGTAGGAGAATAAAACAGAAGAATCAAGGGTCATAGAAAGTATTGCACTGTGTTAGAGCTCAGGATGAATGTATATATATATATATATATATATATATATATATATATATATATAAACTCTCTCTCATGAAAACTGCTTCCAAGCAGACCACAACTTCTACTCATTTCTACCAAAAGGAAGTATATATGGCCGACTTTAAAATCACATTATTTCCTTGTAGTTCGAGGTTGTCTAGTCTGCTCTGTTATTCCAGGATGCGGCCACTTCATTTGGTAGCACTTTTAGATTCTATCTGTTGATTTTATTTTGCCAGTTATGTAACACTAGAAATTATTAATTTGTTACAGTTTGCCAGCTCTGTTATCTGTCTGTGCTGAAGGGTAAATGTCTGTAAATGCTATACAATTTCCCCCCGTTTAATCAGTAGTCAGGGCATTAATACTTGGTGCCAGGTCTTGGATAGAAGGCTGCAACTTGACAAATCTATCAAAACAGCATTTGACCTCTGATGGTTATTCATTGAGCAGCTCTTCTTTGTAAGTGACTAAGGTAGTTAACTCTACAAGAAGTGACTTGGCAAGTGTCCTTCTGGGTTGCCTCGACCAATTACCACTTCCATCACTTAGACCGAAAGACCCGTGTTTTATATGTAAATCACTTGCTATCCTGTTTTCATTTTTCATGGGAAGTCTGTGCAGCCTTTTAAAATATCCATGTTAGGCACACAGAGAGTTGCTTTTATCTTTTACCATGAATATTTACCACCAAGGAACCGAGAGTCAAGAAGTTTCGGTTCTCTTGCCAAACCAGACTTTGGCTTGAATTCATAATCATTGCTTTACAGAGATTTGCTAATGAGCTGAAACAATTTTTTTGGGAAAGAATTAGTTTTCCCTATCTTAGCAAAAATCAAAATATGGGAGAGCTGGGAAACATAATTTTATGAAACTATTAATGACACAGAGCTAGGAAAAAGTGACTTTTTATTATTGCTTTCCTGTTCTCTAGCCAGTCAGCAAACCGGGCATTAAAATGAAGGGATTCGGGTAGTGGTCGCTCTAAACATTCACTTTTCTGAGCTTTAAAATGCAGAGAAGTCATCCATAGCACCACCTGATGAACCAACCTGGACATAACATATTGTTTGAGAACACAGAAATGCTGGACCACTCTAACAACTACCATGTCAGGCTACGCAGAGCAGCCATTGAAATCCACAAGCATGTAGACCAGAAGTGCTCATTAGGTAGATCGCGATCTACTGGTAGATCGCGTAGGGCGTCCTGGTAGATCGCAGGCAGGGTTAGAGGAAGGCTCAGTCCCGCCCCGCAGGCTCCCGACGCTGCCTAGGTGCAGAAGAAGGTTGGGCTGGATGGCCCTTAGAGGTCTCCTTCTACTCTACTCAGCCATTGATGGCAGACTACCGCATGATTTGAGGAGAAAATGGAAAAAAGTGAATTTTGTGTGCTCATTAAGCATTATTTTTTGCGGGAAAAAACCATCACTCAAACCAAGGCTAAGCTTGATAAATACTATGGGGACTCTGCACCATCCATTTCAATAGTAAAAAAAGTGGTTTACTGAATTTCATTGTGGCCATACAAGCACGGAAGATGCCAAATGTTCTGGATGCCCAGTTGAGGTCTCTACATCCGAAACAATTGAAAAAATTCACGATATGGTGTTGGCCAATCAGAGATTGAAAGTGCAAGGGATTGTGGAAGCCATAGGCATCTCACATGGCTCAGTGGTTTCAATTTTAAATGATCACTTGGGTATGAGAAAGCCTTCCGCAAAATGAGTGCCGTATTTGCTCACAATCAAGGGTGCACGCATGTGCAGTTGCCATGGCAACAATCTTATGAATTGGGATACGAATTGCTCCCTCATCCACCCTATTCTCTGGATTTAGCCCCGAGTGACTATTTCTTGTTTCCAAACCTAAAGAAATGTCTTGGCTGAAAGAGATTTGACTCCAACAATGAAATCACCTCACAAACAAATACCTGTTTTGATGACCTCGACAAATCTTATTTTTTGGAAGGGAAAAAAAGGAGAAACGTTGGACAAAGTGTATAGAGCTCAAAGGAGACGACGTTGACAAATAAAATGATTTTTTAATCCAGAAACCTGTGTTTCATTCAAAAAGTCATGGACTTATTGACCCGCCCTCGTAGCAAAGGGGAGGGTTAACACCCCTGCAGTGTTTGTTTTGCTGTCTGGATCCCTGTTCAGAAGATTCCACCTCACTTTCTCTCCCTGTGATAAGTGGATTTTGAAAAAAAAAAGGCTTATTGTGGAAAAAAGGATTCGTGATAAAGCTTCAGTGGAGACACCTTTTCCCCATGATAACTCTCTCAGGGGTGAATTTCCTTTCCCAGGGGTGGATTTCTCCCACTTCCTGTTGTCTCATCCCCATTCCTAAGTATGAGTCATTTGTAAGTCGGAGGCAAAGTGATGGAAACCATTATTAAAGAAAAAATTACTAGGCACATAGAAGAACAGGCATTGCTGAAAGAAAATCAACATGGTTTCTGCAAAGGCAAATCATGTCTTACTAACTTGTTAGAATTCTTTGAGGGTGTAAATAAACACATAGATAAAGGGGACCCAGTCGATATTGTTTACCTTGACTTTCAAAAGGGTTTTGACAAAGTCCCTCACCAAAGGCTCCTAAATAAGCTCTTCAGCCATGGAGTCAGGGGACAGGTCTTGTCCTGGATTGGAACCTGGCTAAACTGTAGGAAACAAAGGGTGGTAATAAATGGACACTTCTCTGGGTGGAAAGAGGTGAGAAGTGGCGTACCCCAAGGTTCAATTTTGGGTCCGTTACTTTTTAATTTATTCATTAATGATCTGGATGTAGGAGTTAATTCTGAGGTAGCAAAGTTTGCAGACGACACTAAATTGTTCAGGGTAGTCAAAAATGAAACTGACTGTAAAGAGCTCCAGAAAGATCTCTCGAAATTGAGTGAATGGGCAACGAAGTGGCAAATGCATTTTAACCTAAACAAGTGTAAAGTCATGCACATCGGGGCAAAGAACCCCAACTACACCTACAAATTGATGGGGTCAAAGCTTTCCGAGACAAACCAGGAAAGGGATCTTGGGGTTTTGGTGGACAGCTCAATGAAGATGTCAACCCAGTGCGCTGCAGCAGTGAAAAAAGCAAATTCTATGCTTGGCATGATCAGGAAGGGAATCGAAAATAGGTCAGCAAATGTTGTATTACCTCTCTACAAATCGATGGTAAGGCCACATTTGGAGTACTGTGTACAATTCTGGTCTCCGCACCTTAAGAAGGATATAACGGAACTGGAAAAGGTACAGAAAAGGGCAACAAGAATGATCCAAGGGATGGAGCGGCTCCCTTATGAAACCAGGTTGCAACGCCTTGGTCTTTTCAGCCTTGAAAGACGGCGTTTAAGAGGTGACTTGATCGAAGTGTATAAAATCATGCATGGGAAAGAAAAGGTGAATAAAGAAAAACTATTTTCTTTGTCACAAAACACTAGGACTAGAGGGCACTCCCTGAAGCTCCAAGGTAGGAAAATTAGGACTAATAAAGGGAAATATTTCTTCACCCAGAGGGTCATTGGGTTATGGAACTCACTTCCAGAAGAGGTTGTGACAGCTGTCAGCCTGAACAACTTCAAGGCAGGATTAGACAGATTCATGGATACCAAGTGTATCGGTAGTTACTGAAAAGGACATTCAAGTGCCACCTCGGAGTTGGTTGAGGTAGGCAGGATTTCCCCGGTACTGGTTGTGGGGGTCGGGCAGGTCAGGGTTTTGCCCTCCCTTCTGCTCGAGATCCCCGTGTACAACTGGTGGGCCACTGTGTGATACAGAATGCTGGACTAGATGGGCTGAGGTCCGATTCAGCATGGCTCTTCTTATGTTCTTATGTTCTTATGTTTGTAACTCAGGGACTGCCTGTATATTAGGAAAACCTACCTGGGGGTGGCTTCTCCACAACTCCTGCAGTGTGTAGTTCTGCTTGTAATCATTGTTATAACCTGTTTGAGTAAAACATTCTGCTGTTTTATTTATTCTCTTTCAACGTAGGCCATGATTGAAATATTTTCATAAATCTATCAATATTTTATGTTGGTGTCATACTTTTGCAGCAGGGGAGTCTACAGCACACTGTAAATCCCAATCTGCTTCAGTTGTTTCCAACTCCAAGTTCCACATAGTTACTGAGTTTTGATTTCTTCCTTCAAAAGCAACCTAAGGCTATTGCTTGACAAAGTTTACATATGTGTTGCAAGACAGATTACAGCAAAATCAAACATCACATTTTTACTTTGGAAATAAACTGCCAGTGGCTGAGAAATAAAATGTATTGTTGCTGGAAATATGTAAACAGCAATAATTCATCCTGAAGTTCCAATAGTAATATATGAGTTTTTCAATTACATTCAACGCAGCCATGCAGGGACTATATCATTGGTAATTAAAATACGTTATTCGAAAACTAACAACTAACTTTGAAGCTAAGAAGACATTGTTGTAAATCAAATGTAAATACTCTTTGTTGCTTGCATTCTACAATGATGCTTCAGATTTGCATCTGTTTAAAAATGTTTCACATTCCTGAAAGAAGCCTATCATCCAAATAAATCACTTTAATTGATGAACCATCCACTTTTTCACCAACAGATCAATTCATCATTTAGAGCAGTTTTTTTCAACCTTTTTTGAGCCGCAGCATATTTTTTACATTTACAAAATCCTGGGGCACACCACCAACCAAAATGACACAAAATGACACTCTAACACAGTAGTACATATAGTTAATATGTTTTTAAATGTATTTATACACTCAGTGTGAAACCTGGACCTGTTTTGATGAACACAACATAGATATCCTGGCAGGAATGGCAGAAAGACACAAACTTCCCACACAGAACTCCCATAACCAATTTAGAGAAAATACTATAAGAGTTTGGTGGGCCTTGGGTTTTGGAATTGTAGTTCACCTATATCCAGAGAGCACTGTGGACCGAAACAATGTTGGATCAGGACCAAACTTGGCATGAATACTCAATATGCCCAAATGTGAACACAGATGGAGTTTGGGGAAAATAGACCTTGACATTTGGGAGTTACAGTTTCTGGGATTTATAGTTAACACACAATCAAAGAGCATCCTGAACTCAGGCATGGGAAAACTTCGGCCCTCTGGGTGCTTTGGACTCCAGCTCCCACCATTCCTAACAGCCCGAGGCCCTTTCCTGCTTAAGTGGCTGGGGGGGGGGGAGAAAAGAGCCCGAGGGTGCTAGGAATGGTGGGAGTTGGAGTCCAAAACACCTGGAAGGTCCAAGTTTGTCCATGCCAGCTTTCGACAGAGACCTCTTCCTCCCCCTTCGCGCCCTTTCTTCCCCCTCCTGCCGAACACTTACTTTTTCTGCCGCCATTTTGATCTGAGGGGGCAGCGTGAGCATGTTCAGGAGGGGAGGGGGGAGGGAGGAAGACGTGACCCGTGCGGGTGCTACTGCGCGGACTCACCTCACGTCTTACCCCCCCCCTCTCCTGAACACGCTCACTACAGCGTGAACAAAGCAAAGCAAAGCAAAGCAAGGCAAAGTGAGGCTGGGAAGAAGGGAGCCCGAGTGGAGAAGAAAAAGTGTTCAGCAGGAGGGGGAAGAAAGGGCATTGGAGGTTCCAATTTCCCACGGCACACCTGATGATCACTCACGGCACACTAGTGTGCCACGGCACACCGGTTGGGAAACACTGATTTAGAGTAAGATAGCATGTGTATTCCCTCCAAAATTGAGTATTATTACATTTTGGGATACTGGAGGATTAAATAAGAATATCCTAACACAGAACACACTAAAATTGCCTATTGGTTCTTTTTTGTTTATAATCACAAACTTAAATCAATCAGAAGGCGGTCTCGACCCAGTTCTGACCTGCGTCCTATCCCCAGACACGCTGTTGGTAGACATCCAGCTTCTCCCCCTTCCACTCTGGTGCTGGTTAACGCACGCTCCATTCGGAATAAGACTGCCACGGTCAGGGAATTTTGTGAAGATCTCAAAGCGGACCTGTTCTGTATCACAGAGACCTGGCTTCAAGAGAGCGATTCCATCTGCCTCCATGAAGTGGTTCCCCTGATTACGTTGCCACGCACCAGAATAGGAAGGAGGGACGGGGGTGGGGTGGCAATACTCTCCGTGATGGATTACACCTTAGAGCGACCCCCTGCGCTTGTCACCCCAGGATTGGAGAGTGTCGGCCTAGTGTGGGAGTCCCCGGAGAGCCTGGCGATTCTGCTGGTGTACCGTGCGCCTAGCGCACCGGCAGAGAGCCAGGCGCGGCTGCTGGAGACTGTGTCGGAGTGGGCATTGAGGTTTCCCTGACTCATTGTCCTGGGTGACTTCAATGTCCACGCCGACGCAGCCCCATTCCATCTGCAGCCGCGGACCTAATTTCGACCATGGCGACATTGGGGCCTCCTTATGTAACTCGGGACCCACGCACTCGGCTGGGCACACCTCGACCTGGTGTTCAGTGCAGGGGTTCAAGTGGACCTAGCCTCGGTAATCGAGGTTCCATGGTCGGACCACTGTGCTCTAAGTATCCGGGTTGAGCAACCGCCTCCCCCATGCATGGGCGCCGAACGGATTTTTGTTCGCCCAAAGAGACTTATGGAACCCGAGAGGTTCCTGAATGCTCTGAGGGATCTGGAGTCTACCAGCGTCTCAGTCGATGAGCTGGTGCAGGCTTGGAATGCCTCACTAGCTAGAGCTCTCGACGAGATTGCCCCTAGGCGCCCTCTCCGACCCGCAATCATCGGTCCCCTTGGTATACAAGGGACCTCAGGGTTATGAAGCGGGAGAAGAGACGGTTAGAGCGCGAGTGGCGGAAACTCCGTGACGGAGCCTCAATATCGGCTTATAAGTTATTCAAAGAAACTTATGAGCAAGCTGTCAAGGCAGCAAAAAGTATACTTCTCTGCCTTGATAGCGTCTGCTAGCTCACGCCCGGCTCAACTCTTTAAGGTAATTCGATCTCTGACGATGGTCCCTACCGTCCCAAAAACAGCAATCAGGCCCTTACCGCCGGTGTTTTCCAGAGCTTTTTGCAGACAAGATACTGAGCCTCCGCCATGACCTCCCGGCCACAATTGATACAGTGAGAGAGCTCGAGACACCCACCCCCACCCCCGCGCCCACCAACCACCCGTTTCGGCCACTGGACGCAGATGCTGTTGATAAGATAGTGGCTGTGGCTCGCCCCACCACCTGCTCCCTCGACCCGCGCCCCTCCTGGCTTGTTAGATCTTGCCTGGAGGGGTTACGTGGGCCTCTGTTGAATGTCATAAACAGCTCCCTTGAGCAAGGAGTCTTTCCAGAGTGCTTAAAAGAGGCGGTGGTGGCTCCATTACTGAAGAAACCATCATTGGACCCTGCGGTTCCTCCAACTACCGCCCAGTGTCGAATCTTCCATACCTGGGCAAGGTAGTTGAGAGGGCAGTAATGGAGCAGTTGCAGTCCTTCTTAGATGATACAACATGGTTAGACCCCTTCCAGTCCGGCTTCCGTTCGGGGCATGGGACGGAGACGGTCCTGGTCTCCATCACAGACCAACTCCGCTGCCAGCTCGACCAAGGCGGGTCTGCGCTGCTCGTGTTATTGGACCTCACGGCAGCGTTTGACACGGTCGACCACAATCTTTTGATCCACCGCCTGGCCATGGCCGGAGTGAGGGGACTGTCCTTAAATGGCTGTCCTCCTTCCTCCGCCAGCGGTCTCAGCGTGTGAGGAGGGGCGGGAGGTCTCCGAGGGCTCCCCATTAGTGTGTGGAGTCCCTCAGGGGGCCATTCTCTCCCTCTATTATTTAACATCTACATGCAGCCGCTTGCACAGCTGGTGCGGAGTTATGGGCTGGTCTGCCATCAGTACGCCGATGACACCCAGCTCATTCTGAGGATGGAGGGCAGGCCGGAATCCGCCCCCGATAATTTCCAACATTGCCTCGAAGCCGTTACTGGATGGCTGCGAGCCAGTAGGTTGATGGTGAATCCGGCGAAGACGGAGATCTTGTGGCTGGGCGGCCCGGGCGGGGTGGGTGCCCGGCTTCCGACCCTGGACGGTGCGGCGCTGCATCCAGCGCCGTCTGTGAAGAGCCTGGGTGTCCAGTTGGACTCCCAGCTGACCATGGAGGCCCAGGTCTCCATGGCCAGCAAGGCTGCTTTTTCCACCTCCGCCAGGCAAGGAGGCTGGCCCCTACCTCTCCCGGAGCGACCTAGCCATGGTGATCCAAGCCACGGTCATCTCAAGGCTAGACTACTGTAACGCGCTTTACGTTGGCCTGCCTATGTCGTCGATCCGAAGCTCAAGCTGGTGCAGAACACTGCCGCCCGGCTCCTGTCTGGGGCACCAGCAGGATGCCGTATAACACCAATTTTGCAGGATCTGCACTGGCTGCCTATTGAGCACCGGGTCGCCTTCAAAGTGCTGGTTCTTACCTTCAAGGCCATACACGGCCTGGGGCCAGCGTATCTGAGGGACCGTCTCACCCCATATTGCCCAGCGAGATCACTTCGGTCCGAAGAGGCCAACCTGTTGGTAGTACCATCTGTAAAGTCGGCACATCTAACATCGACCCGCCGGAGGGCGTTCTCTATTATAGCTCCCACACTATGGAACGCCTCCCGGCCCGGCCAGAGCCCTGAGAGATCTGCTGCCATTTAGACGGGCCTGCAAAACTCATTTGTTTAGGCAGGCCTTCGGCGAGTAGGCCTCGTCTATACTCTCTGGGCTGTGATATCTCCTGCTGCTCAATTGTTATATTGCATTTTGCTGTTTAATTGTTTTAACTGTTTTTAACTGTTTTTATGTTTTAACCTGTGGCGTTGTGCCACTGGCTCTGTGAGCCGCCGCGAGCCCCCGGGAGTCGGCGGCGAAGAAGCCCCAATAAATAAATAAATAAATAAAATAGCTTTGGAAAATAAACCAAAAAATTCTGGAATCATAGCCTTCCCACCTCCACTCTCCAAGTATTTAAATGATTTTTTTTATTTAAAGAGATCAATAAAACAAGACAAATATGTAACTTCATCTATTTATACTCCCTTCAAATTATTTCTAGAAACTATAGCATGAGACTTTTATGAAAGACAATGTTTAGTTTCAGATCAGTCTAATTTCTTGTGTTGGTTTCCTTTCTTCAGTTGGTTTTATGGCACTGGCTATGGGACACTTAGACAAAAACTTCCTTTCTTTTATGAAGTTCCTGGATTTTGCTGCTTTTATAGATGTTTGCCTCTATATAAATTGGCAATACCTCCTGGGATGGACTATTTTAAATGGAGAGGTTGGGGAGCACAGTAAGCCTAAACCTGATAAGGTGATGGTCGGCTCATGGCAATGGACCGATGGTTAGCTCCTCCACATTGTCACCTTCCTCCCATCCCTGGGAGAAAACCAAGTCTAGTGTGTGTCCAGCTTTGTGAGTAGGGCCAGATACTAGTTGGGACAGCCCCATGATTGCCGTGTTAGCCATGACATCTTGAGCCACTCCTGATAGGGTGGTCTCTGCATGGATGTTGAAATCCCCCAGCACTATGAGTCGTTGGGACTCCAATGCCAGGTCTGAGATCACCCCGGCTAGCTTAGGCAGAATCCCTAGTCTGTCCTGGTCACCTACCCTCAGGTAGACACACTCAGATGTGGTTGACTACAGAATGGGGCACCTGGTCAGGAAGACGGAATCTGATAGACCAGGGCTGTCCAACTGGCGGCCCAAGGCCCGTATACGGCCCCCCAGCCCCTTTCCTACGCCCCCCTAAGCTTTTTAATAAAAAATAAAAATTGAAAAATAAAATAAATAATAAAAATTATTTTAAAAATACCTACTTCCGGGTTTGGAGCAAGTATCGCGAGAATACGCAATCCACACGGGATTTCGCTGTCAACGCGAGATCACGCCGGTGTTGACAGCAAAATCCCTTGTGGATTGCGTATTCTCGTGATACTCTTCGGCTACTCTACTACTGGATCGCTGAGGCCCACAGAACGATTGGGACCTTCTTCGACTCAGTCGGTCGTCGCCTCTCTAGTCGTCCGGGTACTCCTGGATCCTGCGCGTTTGGAAAAGGTAGGCCGAAGCAGGGGGTTCCTCAGGGGGCTCCTCATTCCCTCCCCCCATCTCCCCTCATGTATTAAATATAAAAATAAATATATTTAAAGATGAAATAAGGGGAGATGGGATACATTAAAATAAGGGGGGAGGGGAGGATGGAATTAAATATATTTAATATTAAATAAAAATAAGAGGAGAGGGGAGGATGGAATTAAATATATTTAATATTAAATAAAAATAAGGGGAGAGGGGAGGATGGAATTAAATATATTTAATATTAAATTAAAATAAGAGGAGAGGGGAGGATGGAATTAAATATATTTATATTTAATATTAAATAAAAATAAGGGGAGAGGGGAGGATGGAATTAAATATATTTAATATTAAATAAAAATAAGGGGGCGGGGGGCGGAGCCGGGGAGAGGGTTGAGGTGGGGCGGGGGTGGAGCCGGGGGCGGAGGCAGACCCTTAGGCCCCCCAGATCATCAGTGACCGGAATTCAGGCCCCTGGGCCGGTAGAAGTTGGACAGCCCTGTGATAGACCACTGCGACCCTGTCTCCAGATCTAAGAGCTGTTCAGCAGTGGAACTCTCTGCCTCAGAGTGTGGACAAGGCATCTTCTTTGGAGGCTTTTAAACAGAGGCTGAATGGCTATTTGCCAAGGGTGATTTGATTATGCTTTTTGCATGGAAGGGGTTGGACCATGGAAGGGGGTTGGACCATGGCCCATGTGGTCTCTTTCAACTCTATGATTCTATTCAGAAACAAAAGAATCTGGTTGTTTGAGGATGTTAATACGCCTTGTACCTCTTGAGACATTGTAGCTCCCCCTGCTGATCATACACATTAACTATCCTCCTGGAACAGTTGGATATTTGGTGGCATGGCTATCCAGAAGCTCCAAGGTGGCACAGTGTTACCTGATCTGAGACTAGAATGAGCACAGAATCCCAAGACTATGGATGAGAAAACTACGCCGTGTCCTTTCAATTTTCCTGCTCACCTGACTCTAGCTTATTCTTTACCCTTCCTCATCCAACCACAGTCTAGTGAATCCATTCACCATAGATTACGTGATTCTGGATTTGCTGTAAAAAAATTGTTATGAGAGTCCCTGGTGGCACAGCAGGTAAACCGCCGAGCTTCTGAACTTGATTCGAATATGGGGATCACAGTGAGCTCCCGCTGTTAGCACCAGCTTCTGCAGTTTGAAAACATGCAAATGTGAGTAGATCAATAGGTACCGCCCTGGCAGTAAGGTAATGACACCCCATGCAGTCATGCCAGCCACATGACCTTGGAGGTGTCTATGGACAATGCCAGTTCTTCAGCTTAGAAATGGAAATGTGCACCACCTCCCAGAGCCAGACACGACTAGACTTAATGTCAGGGGAAAACCTTTACCTTACCTATTTTGTTATGTGGAATTGTTACCGAACAATTTAGGACAGCCTGGCCCTTAGGGGGTAGAGGCCCAGAAGTACCCCTAAAGCGAGGATTTCAGCAGAACCTCTGGTGAAGTTTTAAAAGCAAATAAAAATCCCTTTCCCAAATGATCTCACCAAAAAAAGTCTGAAAGAAGATGCCACTGAAGTTTTTTTAATTCTTGTCAGCTGAGAAGGATGACCACTGCAGTTTCCTTGTTGCAAAGCAGTCATAAAGTTACATTCAAACATATGCCATTTTATACACTTTACAGAACTTGTCAAATTCAAACTTTTCCGCCCCTGCATGCTGTAGGCTTCATGATGATTGGTTGGAACCTTGGAAGCCAGCTGAGGTGGGAGCCAATAGCGCAACCGTGTCGCTTCCTCCTTGGCGAATGGGAAGCGAGGGGCAGGAATGTTGTTCAAAACATGCAGCTGGAGTTTCCTTGATGAAATTATGTCCATATGTTAATGAAGATCCGAGGCTTTGACCTTTCGGGCCAAAGGAATTCTTTTGTTCTTGGTGAGAAACAGGAATTTGTCCTTAACGACCCTCCTTGTTGGCAAAGGGCCACATGCAGATTCTATCCATGAGAAGTTTTAGCCTTCTGGATGGTAAACAAATGAAATAACTGTAGCCGTGTGCTCAGGCATGTAGGGGGGGTAAGGGGCTTCAGCCCCCCAAAATTCTCAGGGTGGTCCGCGAAAAGGCTTTACTGGTACATTATTTAAACTGTTATGTTTATTCATATCATGATCTGATCACCATGCTCATTATATCCCACATTAATGGGGTTATTGGGATAACAATACAAAAGGTTTGCTAGGGTAGACCCTCTTCCACCCAGTCTCAGCCCCGAACCAACTCAGCCCCGAAACAAAATCCTGGCTACGGCCCTGCATGTGCTGGTTTCCGCGGCCAGTAGTGACAGCCGATTGTGAAATATGAAATATAGTTATGCCATATGTTCTATAAACGCGGGACGAGGCTAATCTCAGAGGGTCCAGTGTTTATAAAACAAAAGGAGTCTTTCAAAAATGGGGAGAAGGGAGAGAACCTTCTCCAAAACCAGAAAGAGTCCTCTGTCATGCAAATTGTTTCAATGATTGGATTAAAGGGTGCAGCCAGGAATGTGTTCACCCTGATCTTGAAAAACAATAGCCTTCCTCATATAATTTTACACATGGGGAGGGGGGAGGGGAAACATGCAGGAAAATTACATAGGAGGGTTTCAGGGGAATATCACCAATATCTCATAATTATTTCGTATGCAAAGGGTGGAAAGAAAGTCCATATGATCTTGAAAAGCATCAAATCCATATGCCTTGGGGAAAGTTCATCTGTGTCCTTGGGAAAAGAGAAAAGTCCTTTTTGCTAATAGCCAGAGGAGAGTCCATGCAGCCCTTGGAAAACTATGTCTCCAACACACTCTGGGCTTGCCCCTGTGGGCCTGTCCGCATGCAACTCCGTGCACAAAGAGTCCATGGCTTCAGGTTAAGTGAGGCAAGAAAACAGAGAGGTAGACATGGCTGGAGGTCTTTTGATGCCAAATCCCAGCCCTTTGTCTTTAAAGTTGCCAGACCACATGTGCAGGAACATTGGAACTCCCTGCTGCAGGTCAAACCAATTAGGATGCAGATGGGCTCTTTCTGGGGCTCACCTTCAGGATGAGCTGGCCTTTGATATCCACACACATTAGTTGCTGTTGGTTGATGTAATCATCAGGTGAGGAACATGTGTATATGAATCAGCCCTTGAGAACAAGCAGCTAAATATGTGAAGTGATCTCATAGAAACCCATATGAACCCCCAACACATTAACACTAGTGCATTGAAGGTGAAAGTGTTCTCCGTGGTCATATATCTTTAATGGACCGTTCACTTATGGATGTCATTACGTGATCTCACAGTTCTTCAATGGTTAGCCTGTACGCATGAACACTTTCTCAGGAGTTTGACACACAGTGGCTTATTCAAAGGGAAGACAATACTTCATATTGCAGCCAATGAATGATCAATGTACCCATGTAGGCAAGATTATAATGACAGGGCGTTCACAGAGATTCCTGAACTGTGATTAATGCTATTTGAAAGTTTGGTTTCAGCTACAAATAAGAAATCAAAGTATTTGTTTTCTACCTTGGATATTACCTTCTTCTTCACCTCTCCCCCTTCCCATTCTGACTTTCTGCATCCAGTCACAAGAATAGACTATTTCGTAAGCATAAAGCTTGGAAAAGTTACCTTTTGGGATTTTGCTGATATTGGGATTAACATTTTACTCAGTGCTTCTGCTCCAAGATGATACAAAAGCCTGTGTGCTTTGCCAAAAAGGCAATGAATAAACACTGACTGGCTGCCAGTACGTTGCTTCTATGGCAATGGATGGAGATGATGAATTTTACATCCCTTTAGGTGTAAACTGATACTTTTGGTGCTTAAACTGCCTTTCCAAACCATATAGCCTCCATCTCATGATTATAGTCTTACTATGGATCTAACAGCTATAACATCTGAGTTTTCCCATGCTGATTGGAGGTTTTGGGGAGCTGGAATAAAGAAAATAAATAAGTCTTGGTGTCACAATCATGAGCCTCTACCTTTTCAGAACACTTTTTTTAGGCATAAGAGGTAATGTTCTAGCTCAGTGCAACAACCCATAGCACCAAACCCACATCGGAGACGGTGTTGGTCTCTATCT